>OY757932.1:70360677-70569880 GCA_963585895.1 Sepioteuthis lessoniana | reverse complement strand
ACTGACTTTTTCAAAATCCCCCAAATCCTCCTCGCGTTTCCGGTGCGTGACGTCACCCGCACTCTTTAGCCTCGTTTCACATCTGGGCTACTGTGACACCTCTGAGTGACACGTCAGCTCCGTCCGCATGCGTGAACACCTGCGTTTATGTTGCACCTAAGTAACTCATGCACTGAGCCGAAAGGTTCTCAGCCTAACTAAACCCAAAGGCATAAAACGAAATCCCTCGGCCATTATATTACACAGACATGCAGTTGAGTAGACTCACGAAAATTGTCACAGAATCGACACTAATTACAAGTTGCTGATGAAGGAGTTATTTAAAATCAGCTATCTATTGTTTATTGTCATGAGATCTCACACAACGGTAGTGAACATAATAAAAATTTCAAAAACTGTGGACCTACGTATTTTGAAATATATCTTTATTCTTTCTTTGGACCTACAACACCCCCCCACATATATATATATATATATATATATGTTTATGCACGTTTGGTTAGAGACCACAAAACTTCACTTTTTTCATGATCCAATTATGAGGTTTTCATAGTTTTCGTTCAAGTTACTTTGTATCAGGGGCCAGTTTATAGAGAAATTGCCCTACATGAATAAATTCACGTCTGTTGAAAGACAAAACATCTTCACTAAAAGCACAAAAATCATATATTAAAATAACAACAAAAACTCGACGTCATCAGAATTTAGAAAAAAAACATACATAGAAAGCATTCTACACAAACGACGATATACAATATATCTTTAAAAACTACTGTGCAAACTAAAGCATCCACACCAATTTTAGACTTCCAAAAAACTGAATATCGAACCAAATTTTATTTTAACCCCCCCCAAAGAACAAACAAACAATACCCGCAAAAATTTCTCCGGTATACGATCAATCAATATGATTGAAACAGTTTGAAAGAAAAAAAAAGAACTTTGGGCTACTTCTCTATCAATTTGATTCTGATGGAAAGAAACAAGCCAGAAACGAATATTTTTGCTCATAAGTGATTAAGATTTGATAGTTGTGGGTTTTGGTCATAATACTGACTCATGGAACAAATTTGTATAAAAAAATATTACTAAAATGGAACTTTCATTTGGTATGGTGATGATTGTAAAAGAGAGAGAGCAAAACTAGTTCTTGTTGGAACACTTTAATAAGTGAAACCAATAAATGCAGTTAATCTAAGCAGCTTCCTCAACAGTAATGATAGATGAAAGGTAGGCTGGCTATATTCCAGCGATTGGGTAAGCGTTATACACCCACTAGGACACCCAACCAGTTCTGCACCCAATCTAAATAAGACAAAATAAAGCAAGGGTCCCTAACACGTGGCCCACGGGCCCCCATGCAGTCTGCAAACTACTTTTCTGTGGCAGGCGGTAGAAAACTTCTTGCGGCAAATATTTTCATTAAAATTGACCGTTTGTCCTACACCCTAGACACGTTTTTTCTCAGAGAAAGATAACATGTATATTAATATTTCAGTTGCTTCAAAATCAAAATCTGAAAAGTGTACCTAATCTAGTTCATGTACATTAAAAAAGTTCTTAATAAGAATGTTATCGAAATTACCGACAGATAGTTTAAAATATCTCCTCTGGCGAAGGGGTAACATAAAGAAAATTAACTCACATAACGTAACATAAAAACTTTTTTTCATATTGATATTTGTTTCTTTTCATGAGAAGGAATAGATTAGTTTGGTTTGGTGTGGTTTTATGACATATCAACCATTGTTGGTTATTTAATGCAAAATCCTTTTTCATACATATAAACAATTCTATTTCAAAAATTCATTCATCATAAGTACACAGTTTAAATTTAAAAAAACAATTCTATTTCAAACAATTCAGTAAGCAGTTCAAACACACAGTTAAACGTAAAAACAGTTAATTTCAAACAATTCAGTTCAGCGTAATTACACTGTTTAGTTCTATTTATCCACAGATAGGACCCAATCAGGTGGTACCACTCCGGGCCAGAGTGGACCTGGGAGTGATAGAAATGAAGGGGTACTCAGCATTTCCCAAAGCTCCAGCATTACTGAAGTTTCACCCTCAGATTGTTTAGTGTCATATTAGGATACTCGTTGGAGAGTCTTATTCCTCTGCAGAGATGCAGTCGATATATTCTACAGCCCCAGCCGACTGGCCAAGAAGAAATAGATTTGTTTACTCTGATTGTCATAAGGAAGGTCTACCTTACATGAGAGACAGCAGTAAAAAATTGAGGACCAAAAACCGTTTGAGAGTAGATTATTAAATAAACAAACATAATATCTACTATTTGATAAAACTTTGAATTTTACTTTTGTTTTCTCGATTTCAATAATATTTATCGTATTTATTTAAATCATAACAATTTACACATGAAATACAGCGATATATCGATTGGAGAAATTTGGATTAACTACTTTACAAGAAAAAAAGAATAAGAAGTGATCTAATTGAACTTTCAAAATAATGGAATTCCTAATTATAAATATTTTTTCAATATTTCTTCTTCAACTGGATATTTACTGTCAAGACAAATTTCAAAAGTCTATTAACCAATTGGATTTTTTTGCTGACAGAGAAATATATTTTTTGAAAAAAATACCTAATCAAATCAAAAACAACAATTGCGTAAAAACATTTGGATTTGCCTGAATGGTTTCAGAAAAACGGCAAGAAAAAGACTTTAGGAGGGCGTTTTGGGAACTCTAAGATGAATTACTTAACCGAATTTGATCTGTATGTTGATATTGTATTAATAGTTTATATATTCCGTACAAAGGTTTTTTCTACGGTTAAAGATAGTAAAAAGGGAGATGCTCAAGGAGACATAAAGAATAGAACTAAACATTTTTGACAGGTTTATTTTGTGTATTAGCATTTGATATGTATCGTCTTCCAAGACACGTTAATAGAAATACATATCCAATGTTTAGTATTTCTTTTATAAAAAAAGAAGCGCCCAAGAATTTAGCTCGTTTCACTTTTAATTTTGTCGCCTAAGAACTGGCTTCATTCTTTCTCTTCTATAATTTCTTGAGAGTCTCAATTTAAATGCGACACTAAAAACAAAGACGATGCTTAGAGAAATGTGTTTTGATTAGAAAGAGCTCTGGGGTAGAAAAGGTTTCTTGTTCTGCAATTTAGTGGATCAATGAAAAAATGTCTGCTAGTCCCAAATATGTGATCATGGGCTATCTGACAATGATTTCATTCTCTTCAGTATTAATTTACAGTTCTGAGCTAGCACGAGACGGCAAGGCATTCATACCGGATGGCAAAACAATAAGAAACATAAATTTATGGCCTTGTGAAACTATGACCAGCATTGAACAGCAGCACACGAGTCTCGACCAAGTGAGACAATCCATTTACCTTAGGTATATATATATTTTTAAAAATAAGTAGGTCCACGAAGAGATTTGTATATTTTTTAGGATTTATTCATTTATTTCGTTCTCATCTACGTGCATGTTTCCAGGTTGTTGCTTTCCTCAGAGAACTTATATGGTACAAGGCCTTGTATTAAACTGTGCCTGGTGGGCGACATTGATAAATATCTATTTCATTCTCTTTATATCTATCTCAGTTTCTTCATATCTATCTATCTATCTATCTATCTCAGTCTATTCCTCTCAAGAAGATGAGGAGACCCTGTGGCAGAAGGGATTTACGTGCTGGGCTGCGACATCGTCGAAAACAAATTTGATATCCAGTCGTACCGTTACGTTTTGATTAATACCTTTGGGAAATATAGGAACCCTCTTATCCCTCAGTTGTGTTCTAGGTAGAAAACTAAACTGTATTTGATGATGAGGTCTCATTTCTGGAGATCTGGGGAGTGTAGAGTTGCTGTGGCATTTTCAGTGGCAAAATATATTGGTTAAGTATAAAAGAAAAAATTAGTGTCAAGAAAAACATGAACACATTGGGAATTTTAGAGTATTATATTACCCTATTTACGAACCCCTCCGCTCGGGCAGGATATGACACAAGATCATTTTTTTAGCGGAGTTTAACAGGTTTGAATTCAGAGTTTTCCTTCTCCTAGACTAGTTGCCTCACCAAGGCTGGAGAACTCAGTCTGTCCTACTATTTACCCATAGCTGGAGGGAGAATAATTGGATTCATACCTTTCCCAAGGGTATTAGTGCTATCTGAAATGCAATCAGCCTCGTCCAGGAATTGAACTCGTGTCGCCGTGTCCATTTCCTACGACGATAACCATTAGTTGCAAACAAATTGCTCAATTGGCATCTATATAATATCATTCAAGAATAAATATATAATTGTCCACAAGTGAATTCCTTGTGTCGTATACACCGAAGTTAAACCTACTTCACACAGCTCTCTAGTTCACTGCTAGAATTGTAGAAAAGACAATTTTAACGTCCGCTGGTTAAGGAAATCGGTTGGAAAAGAGTTCTAGATATATTTTTTGTATCTGGTGCTAAACGAGTACGGGCCTGTGATTGGTTAGTTTGAAAGGTGCTTTGACCAATTAAATGTGTCATACAAGGCCTTTAGAGAGTGGAGTCGACCAAGTGAAGCAACCCACTTACCTTAGGTATATATATATTTTTTAAATGAATAGGTCCACAAAGAGGATTTATTTATTTATTTCGTTCCTATATACGTTTATGTTTCCTGCTTTATGCTTTCGTCAGAGAACATATATACCACAAGGCCTTGTTAATGGGGTACTCAATGAGATTTGAACTTACTCGTGTTTGCAGTTTGAATAGTTTTCAGTCGGTTATAGGTTTATATGGCGGTCACTCCACTCTTTTTCTTATAGAAACTTAACCTCCTTTTATTGAGTTTACTCTCAGTGTCCAAGCTAAGCGCAAGATGTGTAAGTGATAGAGCTACTGTTTTTCGTATTTAACTGTGCAACTAATGTTCCATAATTTAGGTTTAAATGACTCACGAATATTAATTTGCCATTAAACAAGGAAACCAAAGCTACTAACTAAATGCTATTGATTATTATTTATTAATGTTATGAATTATTTTTATTACCCACCTTTTCATGGCTGAATGTCCTGTGGCCGAGTGAGCTGTAGCTGTAGAATGCACCAACTGCATCTCTGCATATGGGTAAGACTCCTCCAACGAGTGTCCTGTGACCGAGTCGGCTGGAGCTGTACAATACACCAACTGCATCTCTGCAGATGGGTAAGACTCCCCCAACGAGTGTCCTGTGGCCGAGTCGGCTGGAGCTGTACAATACACCAACTGCATCTCTGCAGAGGAGTAAGCCCCCCCCCACGAGTGTCTTGTGGCTGAATCAGCTGGGGCTGTAGAATACACAGACAGCATCTCCGCAGAGGGGTAAGACTCCCCCAACGAGTGTCCTGTGGCCGAGTCGGCTGGAGCTGTAGAATGCACCAACTGCATCTCTGCAGAGGACTAAGCCCCCCCAACGAGTGTCTTGTGGCTGAATCAGCTGGGGCTGTAGAATACACAGACAGCATCTCTGCAGAGGGGTAAGACTGCCCCAACGAGTGTCCTTGATATGACACTAAACAATCTGATGGTGAGGTTTTATTAATGCAGGAGCTTTGGAGAATGCTAAATACCCTTTTATTACCATCGCTTCAAGGTCCACTTTGGCCCAAATGGTAGCACCTGATAGGGTCCTATCTGTGAGTCAAATAGAGGTGTTTGACATTTAAACTGTACTTATGTTAAACTGAATAGTTTGAAATGTAGTTGTTTGAAAGAGAATTCTTTGAAATAGAATTGTTTTTGACATTGAAACTATGTACTTATGCTAAACTAAATTGATTGAAATAGAACTGCTTATATGTATAAAAATGGATCTGGCATTAAATAATCTACAATAAGCCTTATAAAACCCCCAAACGAACCAATCTAAACTAACTTTACTGTTTTGAAAGTCTGTAACTTAAAAGTAAGAATTTATAAATATTTACCCAACCCCACCTCGTGAGTAGGACGTAACACAAGACGAGAAGATGAGTTTTATGTACCATAGCTGTACTAAAGAGACTCCTGCTGTTACTTCGCCGTGGTTACAAGTTGACAGATGCAAATCTGTTAAACATGCACCAAAGGTTTATTTACAACTCAGTCGCAAGCAGTCGCCGGGAGAAACAAAGGGAGTATCGAAACATGAGACGATCGCCAACAAGACAAAATAAGCAACATATCGAAGTGAGAAAGAGAGAGAGAGAGACCAGACTCAGACCTTAATTTTTTTTCCTGGTTCTAACATGCTTGAACACTGTGTCTAACACCTTCTTTGGGGTACCCCAAAGTTTGGAGCTCGTAAACTTTCTTCTCCTAACATCTTCGTACCTCGTTTTCAACTGACGGCTTCATCTTATCGCGTTTTGCCGTCGACTCTATGAAAAAAGCACAATTTGTCCCCTCAATTAAGCCTGTCTTGTCGGGAGCAGAAACCATAACTTCCGTTTCCGGCCGCTTAGTGCATGCGCCCAAGATTTCAGATATCCAGTTTTCTGGAGTCATTCTTTACTACAAGTGCCTCTGCCTTTTGAGTTGGCGACTTCTGTCAGCATATTTATTTATTTATTAATTTAATTTCCAAAGCGCCGTTCAGTTTCGTTTCATTAATAGTCGTTACTCAAAGGATGGTCAGAATAAAGTGAGGCGATGATGAGGCAGGAGAAGGATTGTAAATTACTCTCGATGAGGGTGGGGAGTTATTTAATGCGCTTAGTTCAGTTATGGCACAAGACTGGAAGAATGTCAGTTTGAATCGAATGGAAGAATGTCAGTTTGAATCGAACTCATTTACAATATTCTGGGAAACCAGTTTGCTAACATTGCATCACATTAAGTGTCCTGATAATAAGTTATTTACGAAGCTTTGCTGTGACACAACGCCAGAATTATGAGTCACCCAGTGAGAATGGAACTCAGCAACTATTATATACGAATCCATCTTGCTAAACGGTACTCTACGTGAGGTGCCCTGCGGGAGGGAGAGAAAGAAACAGAAAAATAAATGGACACAAAAATAAACACAAGAAAAAAAAACCTAAAATATATATAAGTTGTTACTTTTTCAAGCCACAGAACACCCTCGTGGCGTAACGGTTATCGTCCTTCGAAATACACTCCCCAACCCGTTTTCAAACACTGGATGAAGTTATTTGCGCTTCACTTTACGCTAATGCTCTTGGGAAAGCTATGAATCCACCTGATCTACTCTCACCTGACAGCTATGGACAAATACTCAAATTGAGTTGTTTAGCACTTGTAGGGAAATCGCTTAAAGAGAATGAAAACTTTCAAATTAAACTAGTTAAAAAAAAAAGCTGACCTTGCAAAATGTTGCGTAAATACTGGCTACCTGACACCGGTAAGAAAGAAATGTAAATACTCGTAGCGTTTTTTTCATCGATGAGGAAAAGGACTATTCACACCAATAGGACAGAGTGGTTTTACTGTGCCCCAAAATATACCACTTTGCCATTCACTTTCTCGGTTCAAACTTTCACTTTTTGAATTTACTATTCTCAAGTCTAGCTCTTGCATCTGAACGTGAGATCTTCCTGTCAATAACGTCAGACATAGTTAGTCGCTAAAGTCGTTGGTGATAGGGGAGGCCGTTACATAGAGGTATGATCGAAAAGTATTGTGACTGAATTCTTTAAGTTTTTAAATATATATATATAGATATAAAGTAAGTTGGCGACCTTAGTCGAGGATAATCTGACGGCTCCCTTTTCAATAGCTCTAACACTGAGGTGTAGGGAAGGGCGCTACTCCTTTCCCTGGATTGCTTCACTTTACCCTTGATCTGTACCTTATAATGCTGAGTGTTAAGCAAAGCCGCACCAAGTACCATTCTTGAGTCTTTGCTATTACTTGACTTGGGATTGAACCCTGGTCTTTCAGACCATTGGCGAACACTCTATTAGTTCCGAGCTCCTTTTTGTATAAAGTAATGTTGTCTAGATGTCTCATCTTCTGATTAAAAATATGAATATATAACAGTCCAAATATAAGTAGATCTCGGAAAGAACTGTTCATCAGCAAACGCGAGGAGAGAATGGCTTATCCTGATCCCCCTTAATTTGATCCCAAAGTAGTCACAGTATGCTTTCTTCATAAAGTCAGTGACTTTTGTTTGACAGGAAGAACCACATGACCGCACATATTACAGAACCTGTCAGGATTACTCTTACACTTACAGGAATAGAATATCAAATTGAAAGGAGAAAAAATCATAAATTACCACTATGCTCGTCGTTGACACTTGACACAGTACATAAAAATCCTTTTAATTGCAAAATAAGCCCCGACTCATTAAGGTGGTTGTTAGGATATAGCGTGATACACTATAGTTAGGTACACATACTATATTATGTGCTATACTAAACATCAAGCACCCACGATCAGCTGTGACACGTAGAGACCACAGGCTTTATAATAAGTGTAAACTGTATACATTTTATTAGGAATTATTCAAACACATTTAAAAAGAACAGACCTGACCAAACACAATGAATGGTATTCATGAATTTAGCACAAAATGGCGTTCATATCTCACTTGATAAACCTTTGACTTAGGGAAAAAATTTAACACAAATCAGTGTAATTGATCGAGGTGGCGGTTATGTTGAGCACCAAAATATACGAATTTAGTCGACGTTGTTTTCGTAACAACTGTCACTTTTCGAATATACATAAGTTTTAAATAACTACTTTGACACTTTGTGCGTTTAAACTTTCCACTACTTTCTGTCTATAACGTCCAACAAAGCCGGTTACTAAGATCGTTGGTTGATGGAAAAGTCTCTAAATTAGGGTTGACTTTATTCCAGTTTTGTTGACCAGAAAGCGTTCGCGCAATCCTTAGTCGGATTCCACTCCTTCCAGTCACCCATTTAAGTGAATACTCAACAACTACTTTTCCTAATTATTATCCCTGAGGTAAAATTCCTGTTGGTATTAGAAATATATCTATACACTACATATAATTCCTCGTAGTGATGACAAATTAGACATACATTTTTTTTCTTTTTTACTCAAGAGCTGGAGAAGAGACATAGTGAGATTTCAAGACAAAGAGACAAACATTAGCTCCTAGGATATGGATGAAAAAAATAGCGGTAATTGTTTATAATCTTCATTAACTCATACAAAAATACACAACAGCCTTTTCTGCAACTTAATGTCCTTCATTCTGACAGTCCATTATCTGCATTTGAAATTCTTCCTAGTCACAGACCACTGCCACCATATCTTTCAACTCACCGGCCATCACCACCTCCTCCTGATATTCCCTTCTCTCATAGTCTCCGACAACTTCCTTTTCCAGATGCTCTACCTTTATTCACTTTTGGGGTGTCCTCGTGGTGTAATGGTTAAAGCGATGCACTGCGGAATCGTAGTACGCGAGTTCGTACTCCAGTCGCGCTATTACGTTCACTTTCGGGCAAATACCCTTGGGAAAGGTACGAACCCCCTTATTCTCCCTCCAGCTATGGGTAAATAGTAGGACGGACTAGGTTCTTCAGCCTTGGTGAGGCAACTAGTCTAGGAGAAGGAAAACTCTGAATTCAAACCTGTTAAACTCCGCTTAAAAATTGACCTTGTGTCATATCCTGCCCGAGGGGAGGGGTTGGTAAATTGTACCTTTATTCACTTATCACCAAAACTATTACTTCCTTCTCATATTTTTTCTTTTCACTGTTCACCGCCTTCAAGATAATCTTCCTCAAAGCTGTTTACTACTACCTCTTCCCGATAATACTCCTCTTTCTCTCTGTTCCCCACAACCATCTCCGCCCTCATCATATCAAGATATTCCTTCTTGACGCCTTTAACCACCAACACAACCTGTACCCTCTCACTGTCTACCACCCACTCTTCAAAATAATCTCCCTTTATGATAATAAATTCACCCACCACTACCTAATATCTCTCTTATTCGCAGTCCAATACCACACTTCCTTCTCTTTCTTCTTATCCCTCTCATCAAACTAATTCTCCTTGACGCCGTTCACCACTACCACCAGTGCCTTTCACTATCCTCCACCTACTTTTCCAGGTAATCTCCCTTTATGATAATCACAGTACCTACCACCACCTATTCTTCTTCTTACACGTTGTCTACCACCACTATCATAACTTCCCCCTTCTTCTCCTCCTCCAAATACTCCTCCTGGATACCGTTCTTCACTATCACCACAACCACCACCACCATCAGTTCCTCTTCACCGAATATCATCCATTTAATTTTCCTTTAGGTCGTTCAGTAACACCTCCTCTTATATTCTTTTTAATCGTCTACTGCCACTGAATCGAGAGAGCCTACCTTATTTCCGACCACCACCGTTACAATCACCACCACCTCCTCAATTATTTCTCCTTCTTACCATGTACCCCACCATCTTCTTAGATTTCTCCTTGTTGCAGTCCATAAACACCGTCTCCTCCCACTTGGTGAAATTCATTTTGGTCATCATCTACCACCACCGCCTCTTTCTTCCAATATTTCTCTTTTATCCATCCCAACCAATTCCTCCTGATAATCTTCTTTGTTACTGACCACCAATATCACGTGTTCATATTTATAATCCTTCTAATCGCCCTCCTCATAGAATAACTGTCAAAAATGAAATGTGAGGCACAAGACAAATTCTAAAACTGAAATCCCAACAACTCCAGTATCGGAAGTAAAAAGCAGGAAGAAAACACACACACACACAAACACACACAAAAAAAGAGTGAAATTGACTTATGGTAAGAGAGAGAGACACACACACAGAGAGACAGAGAGAAAGAGAGAGAGAGTGAGAGAAAGGTAAGGGAGGAGATGCATCATCTATCTCTCTATGTACACACATTAACGTATATAAATATATGGAAGTAAATAATGGAGTGTAATCCCACAATATATAAAGAAAAATTGATAACAAGGTAATCCAAGTAGAAGGAGAGATTTATTGAGAAGGAAAGTCTACACTTTCGCGTTTCGGTTCAAACGAACCATCATCAGGGCTATGAGGGATGATATTAGTGACGTTAAATTAACGATGGATGTTTAAAAGTCCAAAATACGAAAACCTTGGGAAAATTTGTATAAAAATATATATATATATATATATATATATATATATTGTTACGCCGCCATATGCCCAGCGGGCATTCAGGGTTCCGTTCGTTCCCGCCAAGTCCACCAGTTAAGGCTGGACATATAGGTGGGCTGTGGTTTGCCAACGCTATTTAATATTACAGATATCACCAGTCCCTAGTTGAACCCCATTTTAAAGCCACTAGTTGGGTTAAAGGTGAGTTATTAAAATTCAATACAGCTAACTGGCTAGCTTTCCCCCTCAAATACAAGGTCTTCAACAAATACAATACTTCGACAATAAAAGAAAACTCTGAACTGCTGTGTTTGGGTCAACAAGATTAAAATAACACTATTCTTTTATTGAACAAAAATAAAGAAGAAAATTTTTTTTTGTAAAAGCCAGGTTTTCCTTTAGAGGATGTAAGGTAAAATACAGTTCTTCAGCTCGGTAGATGTAGTCTACTTTCCTTCAGATTTTGGGTCTGATGGCAGAGAACAAATTCAATTTCTCAAGTTTATCATTCGGGGAATATTCCTCCTTCTTTTCTCCTTTATCTTATCAGGGATATTCTTTTTTTCTGAAATTCATCCTTTATTCACATTAGTAAGAATATAACGAGAGAAACTTAAATGTACTTCAATTGTATTTTCACTTACTTGGGATTCAGCAGAGTCTTTTCTTTTCTCTCATTTCTTTCGTTATCATATTTACCAACCCCTCTGCTCGGGCAGGATATGACACAAGGTCAATTTTAAAGCGGAGTTTAACAGGTTTGAATACAGAGTTTTCATTCTCCTAGACGAGTTGCCTAACCAAGGCTGAAGAAATCAGTCTGCCCTACTATTTACCCATAGCTGGAGGTAGAATGACTGGATTCATACCTTTCCCAAGGGTATTAGTACTATGTGATATGCAATCAGTCTCGTTCAGGATTTGAACTTGTGTCGCCGTGTCCATTTCCTACGACGATAGCCATTACACCACGGGCACCTTCACAATTCTTTCGTTTCTTTCGTTATAGGCTCCCTTAACGCGTTGATAGAAAGATGCACGTCTTATTTAAGATTAATTCTTATCTCTTTCTTCGTGGACAAGTCTCCAACTTTGGGTGTTTCAGTTGACGAGATTCGGAGATCCCAGAGTGCGAATTTATTCAAAGGAGAAGCGTTTTCCTGTCAGTGTTCTCTGCGCGGTAGAATCTTTGGAATATGGGTTTCCTCTGTACCGAACTACAATCTTATCTCTCCCACGAACAAACGGCAACTGGTTTTTTTTCCACAGTATAAAAGAATGACTGCCTGTTGGCTTTTCGGCTGTTTTATTCATTCGCCCCAATCACTGTCGCCGTCTGCCTACATAGTTAATAGTGAGTGACGTACTCTCATGACAATGACTCCTAATGCTAATAGGGAGGGATGAAGAGAAACAGCGTTTCCACTGCCACTAGTTTTCTTTGTTGGTACTTCCTTCAGTAGGCTAACAGCCAGCGTGTTGCACCTCCTTTCCCCACAACTCGGCCAATATATGAGGCTGTCGTATTTCCTCCTCACAATATATATATATATATATATATATATTATCAGTACAAAGAGAAAAAAGTAAATATTCTAAAATGAATTGGCCCACAAAGAGATGTATGTTTTAGAATTATTTATCTGGTTTTTTTTCTAACACGAGTTTCTAGCTTCTTGCAATCTTCAGAGAATTATTGATAATTTTGGCTGGTTTTTGGTTTACTTAGCGGCGACTGTCCTGATAAGGTGTTTTTTTTTGTGATAGATGTTTTTCGTGATAGATTTTTTGCAGGTGTTGAATCTTTCTCCTTTTTTTTTCCCTTTTAGCAAGAGTGTGTTCTGTTTTTTTTTCGTGGGTGTATGTTTTTCTTCATTAGTGTTTGATATTTGATATGCCATTAAGTTTATTGGCAGTTTCACTCTGGGTCACTATCTCTGTGTGTATGTGTGTATGTATGTGTGTCTTATTTACGTGAATATATAGTTGACATGCCTAAAGGATTTTAGTAGTTGTCTCTTGGTTACTGTGTGTGTGCGTAAAATTTGTAAAAAAAAACAACTTTTTACTTTTTTCCTGAGTGTTTGTGTGTGTGTGTGTATGTTTGTGTGTGAGTCACTCTTTTGTTTACGTGTGTGTAAAGTTGATTTGACGTAGAGTTTTTTATACGAAATTATTGGTAAAAATATAACTTAAAAAGAGAATTTACGAAGTCATAGAAAAGATACTTAGACGATTGTTTCATATTCTGGAAATGCCAACGGAGAAATATTAACGAATTACATGACTTACTCCAAAACCTACACCCCAAAATAAAATTGCATATGGAACACAGTTTTAAAGATCTACAATTGCAAAGAGTACGGTTGTAACTTGCAAGACACATTTAGGTTATCTGGCCGCGCAATTACCTTAACTAGTTGGGTTGGCGTCACTTGCGTAATGGAACTGGTGGCTCAGTTGTATAGTTTCGGCACTGCAATCTGTGGTCGCTGGTTCGATATCCCGTGGTGGAGATTACGGTATACACTTTTGATGAGACCGAATAAGGTCGAAACAGCCGTTCAGTGTTCCCGTATATCGTGCGTAGGTGTTCAGCGGATTTTCTGGTCCTAGCAATTCAATTCACAATTCCTCTACTTAAAAAAAAATATGTACTATAAATTTTAGACATCCTCATTAAAAGCGAAAATGGCCAAATCATCACAGATATCTACTACAAACCCGCAAACACACAACAATATTTGTACTTCAATAGCCACTACCCCCAAAACTGCGTAAAAACCACCCCTTACACTCTAGCACGTAGAATACGCACTTAGGTCACTAATAAAAGCCTCAGAAAAACTAACCTTAAAGAGTTACGTACAACATCTCTCCAGAGAGGTTACCCGACAAGACTAATGAATTCGGGGTTTTAATTAGCAGAAAAATACCATTGAAAAAAAGAACCCCCCCCAAAACATTATAACGAAAAACCCTAAGCATAAGTTGCAACAATAAAAACAACTCAAGATTATTCACAGAAATAATGAAATATCAAGAACATAAAAAAAAACACACACACACACACACAGAGGAAAAAAGTTAAAAGCAGTTGTCAGTTGAATTCAAAATTTTAGGCACACACACAAAACCCTGAGAAAAGTACAACAACCACCCCATCAGGACAGTCACCCCTATATAAACCACAAACCGGCCAAAATGATCAATTATTCAATGAAGATAGCAAAAAGCCAGAAACACGTTTAAGAAAGAACCAAAAATAATTAAAGAATATAAATCTCTTTGTGGACCTCCTTACTTTAATATATATATATATATATATATATGTGTGTGTGTGTGTGTGTTAGGTGCACGTAGAGTAATGGTTATTGTCGAAGGAAACGGATACGGTGACGTGAGCTCAAATATTAGACGAGGCAGACTGGGCTCTTTAACCATTCCTGGTGTGGAAAAACGCTGAATTTAAATCTTTTAATATCCGCTTAAAATTGACCTTCTACCTCATCCTGTTCGTGTGGCATGGTGTTATATATATATATATATATATATATATATATATATATATGTGTGTGTGTGTGTGTGTGTGTGTGTTGTATAGCCATGACCATGACTAACTATACACACCAAATAATACATATACATCTACTTGTGCATGCAGAATGATAACGACGACACAATAAAGACGAGCGACACAGTCTTTTAGAAAAAATATACCTCTCGCTTTTTTGAAAGGGTTGTGTGTAAGAGGGAGCTGGAGACCGAACAGACTTGCATCTTTTCTCCAACTAGTCTGGTCTCCAAACTTACTGACTTCCGTCTCCACCGAATTATATAATTGTTCAACGTCCCTTCCTCTTCTGTGCGTCACAAATTGCACTCATTCAACCCATCCACGGTCAAGGCTACACTCTGCTATTCCTTGACCGGATTCACCTGTTATTTACATAGGTGCATTTCCTATTTTGACAGCCCGGCCGGGTCGTAGGTCAATATACTACATGTGTGTGTAAAATAAAGTCAGTCTGGATAATCAGATGGACATTTTTCGCTATAGGAACGGCGTCATCTGAAAGTCAAACTCGTCAATCAGATTTTTCGATCTGCCATTGGTTTTTTCTGATGCTGTCAATCCAGACCTTACATACACCCACCCACACATCTACAGAGTCCAACGTCTGACATAAGAAGGCATAATCTGGTAGTGAATCCTGTTGTAATTTATTCAATGCAAAAAGAAACACCTGATTGTGTAAAAACACAATCAGATGTTTCTTTTTGCATAATAAAGATATACAGTCAAACAAACCCACTTAAATACTTTGTAGATGTTACCAGAAGTCTTTTATATTTACTTTTAAAATTTGAACCTGGTCAATAATTCAGCCTATCATTCCTTTTCATCCTCTTTTACTTGTTTTCAGGTTGCTGAAGGTATGGATTTGGATCTACCTTCTTTCTATAAAGGTGACCAAATTACAAATAAATATTTATTGTTTTCTTCTATTTTACTTCAAGTTTAGGGAAGGAGTTATTAGTGAATTTTACAGAAAATTCCATCAATGTCCCCATTCTTTCTTGCCCAGTCGTCAGGGGCTGTAGAATACATCAACTGCATCTCTTCAGAGAAGTAAGACCCCACCAACGAGTGTGCTGGATATGAGACTAAACGATCTGATGGTGGGTTCCAGTAATGCCAGGGCTTTGAGGAATGCGGAGTACCCCTTCATTGTCATCGCTGCCAGGTGCACTTAGGCCCGGAGTTGTAGCAACTGATAGGGTCCTATCTATGGGTTAAATACATCTAAGCTGTGTACTTATGCTAAATTGAATTATTTGAAATAGAACTGTTTTTGACATATAACTGTGTGTAAACAAAAACTATACTTACATTAAACTGAATTGTTAGAATATAACTGTTTATATGCATACAAAATGGATTTGGCATCAAGAACCAACAACGGCTGAAGTGCCATAAAACCAAACCAAACTAAATTGCCATTCTTTCTTGGTGTAACAGTTTGATATTGTGCAATTAGAAGGTTCTACTCCATAACTAGGGGTAAAAGTAGTAACCATTTTTATATCTAATTTGGCAAAATCAGAATTTTCTATTTCTGCTTTTAAATCTGTTTCAAACAGTTTTCTCATTCTACTATTTCCCTTCAGCAGTAAAGGAAGACTTGCCTCCCATGGAAATTATTTTAGAAAATTCTCTATATCCTGTTATTCTTATGTTCTAATGATGTAATTTAGTTTAGTTTGTTGATCAGATTTTTTAATGACACATGAATGTTCGTTGGTCATTAAATGTCTAAGCAATCCTTGTAGAAAGACAGCAATGATAGTTGTTATGGTACCCAACTTGCGGTCGATAATGAACCCTTCCGAGACAACTAATACCGGGCTCTGTACTAATTCCCGGCGAACACTTGGCAGTCGGACTGACTTCTAACACTTTGTAAATATCATATTTACCAACTCCTCCGCTCGGGCAGGATATGACACAAGGTCAATTTTTTTAAGCGGAGTTTAACAGGTTTGAATTCAGAGTTTTCCTTCTCCTAGAGTAGTTGCCTCATCAAGGCTGAAGAACCTAGTCTGTCCTACTATTTACCCATAGCTGGAGGGAGAATAATTGGATTCATAACTTTCCCAAGGGTATTAGTGCTATGTGAAATGCAATCAGTCTAGTCCAGGATTTGAACTCGTGTCGCCGTGTCCATTTCCTACGACGATAACCATTACACCACGAGCATCTCTTTGTCCAACCCCTCCGCTCGGGCAGGATACGACATAAGGTCAATTTTTTTAAGCGGAGTTTAACAGGTTTGAATTCAGAGTTTTCCTTCTCCTAGACTATTGCCTCATCAAGGCTGAGGAACCTAGTCTGCCCTACTATTTATCCATAGCCGGAGGGAGAATAATTGGATTCATACCTTTCCCAAGGGTATTAGTGCTATGTGAAATGCAATCAGTCTCGTCCAGGATTTGAACTCATGTCGCCGTGTCCATTTCCTACGAGGATAACCATTACTTTGTACATATGTTGTATTATACTTCGTTAATATACTTCGTTCCACGCAAACCCGAGTTGTGTTATTGTTCCGGAGTCTTTATTGGTCCACAACAATATTATATTACCTATAGCTGTCAAAAAAAAGGATTTCATGCCTTTCCCAGGATATTAGTGCAAAAGTGAATGTACAAGCGCAGCTGAAGTTCGAACTCGCAGTACTGTACTTCAAACGTTACGCCACTGGGACGCTATCAGCAGTCTTACTCCCTTTCTTAGGACCAATCTATTACCAGTTTCCGATATATTACTTTGTTGTAGTGGAATTTTTTCTCCCACCTTCCATTCCTTACTTCCGCTTCTATGCAGCCATTTTTTTGTTGAAGTGGAAGTAAGGAATGGAAGGTGGGAGAAAAAATTCCACTACAACAAAGTAATATATCGGAAACTGGTAATAGATTGGTCCTAAGAAATTTAGTTCTATTTCATAAGTACACTTTAATTAAATTTGACCCAGAGATAGGACCCTATCAGTTGCAACCACTCCGGGCCAGACTGGACCTGGGAGTGATAGCAATGAAGGGGTACTCCACATTCTCCAAAGCTGCATCATTACTGAACCCCCACCGTGGAATATTCAGTATTTAATTCATCTTTATCCATTTTATTCATGTGCTTCTTGCCCGGTCAGCTGGGGCTGAAGAATACACCAACTGCATCTCTACAGAGGAGTAAGACCCCTCCAAAGAGTTTCCTGGAAATGACACTAAACAATCTGATGGCGAGGTTCCAGTAATGCTGCAGCTTTGGAGAATGTGGAGTACCCCTTCATTGCCATCTCTCCCAGGTCCAGTCTGGCTCGGAGTGGTTGCAAGTGATAGGGTCTTATCTCTCGGTCAAATTTAATTCAACAGTGTACTTATGAAATAGAACTAAATGTCAACAACAGTTCTTTTTTTATAAGTACACAAAACTGAATTGTTTGAAATAGAATTGTTTTTGACATTGAATCTGCGTACTTATGGTAAACTGAATTGTTTGAAATAGAACTGTTTTTGGCATTGAAACTGTACTTACGCAAAACTAAATTGTTTGATGGAGAACCGTTTTGACATTTAACTGTGTGTAAACAAAATCTATACAAAACTGAATTGTTTGAATTACAAATGTTTGACTAAACTGAATAGTTTGAAATAGGACTGTTTTTACAATTAAACTATGTATTCATGCTAAACTGATTCGTTTGAAATAGAAGTATTTATTTGTATAAAAATGGATTTGGTATTAAAAACCAACAAAAGCTGATCTGCCATAAAGCCCAAACAAACCAAACAAACTGGACTCATGCGCTTCTTCTGAGAACTGTAACTTTCCGAAATGAAGAAGACAGGGAGAATTCAGATAATAGTATCTTTTAGGTTTTACCTGGCTCTACTTGTCAGAATTTGAGCACTCTCTTGATTTAAGAAAAAGTTTTTATTTTTTTCACTTGCCATTATCTCTATTGTAATACTCACAACGTTTCGGCCGATATGTCTTCTTCAGGTGTTTTATGTCGAACTCGGGAGCCAATAATGTTCTTCAAACTGAACGTGCAGGGCACATGGCACTGTAGATAAGGCATTTGCTGGAAAAGTGCTTCTTATTGAAACCCTTTGTAGGTTGAAGGTTAAATCCCAACAGATGGTAAGAATCACAAGGAATAATCACTATAGCTTAACACTTCTACCCAGTCATGGTTAACAGAATTGGAAAAAAAAAGGGTTTAGTTAGAGGTTTTTCGTGGGCTCTTGAGTTCGACATGAAACACCTACAGAAGGCCGAAGGATATATCGACCGAAACCTTGTGAGTATACCAAAAAACATGAAGACAACAGTACGAATATTCTAAGTGATAAAAATTATCCAGGTTCATCTAAGAAATTTGGATAAAGAAACGTTTTTATATTCGTTTGGTTCCATTGTTTAATAGCATATCGATCTTCGTAGGTTATTTTACGCCAAAGCCTTCCTTATCGAAGGACAGTAGCGGTACTATTTAACCCATAGCTGAGGGAATGAGAGAGTTTATAATTTTCCCAGTCTTGCACGCTACCCACAACACCACTGGGTCTCCTCTAAGGTTACATAATCATAGAATTTGTTAATAAATGATAAATCATAATATCCGCCCTCTTTGCATAATATTGTATTAGAAATAATGAAATCCAGGAACCTTTGGTTTAGAAGAAAATTAGCCATATCTCTGCCGATATCGACTTACAAAAATCAAATCAATCTATCTATCTATCTATCTCATCGGATCATATTTATATATCTGTCAGATCATGTTAGTCTCCAACTGATCATAGCTATCTATCTATCTATCAATCCATGTAACATGCATCATTGCTAGAGACTAGTCCACTAATTTCATAAAGATGAAAACGTCGAATTAATGACAAGAGAGTCCTAACATTAATATCCGGTGTATCCGCTATTTGCGATTCCTATATACAAATTTTCCGCGGAACCAAAACCAGATATTCGCTTGTCTCTTTCAAAATGCAGCATGAACAATGAGTGACTGCAGAAATGTGAAATAACAATGTGAGTAAAAAATGTTAATCTTCTGTCTGCTGCAGTAAAACTTGTTGCATCTTTCGTTACAGGTTTTTGTGGGAAGTATTTTTGCAATAGTTTATCGTCCAAGTTTAAGCGATGGAAACTTTAATACTTTAGACTTTTACATGCTAAATATAATTGATACGGTAAAAGTGTTTTTATTTAACATAATCAGAGTTTAGTTTTGTCGGTGATTACCCAAAACCCTCAGCACGAATAATTTTTTAGCAGAGTTTAAAAGGTTTGAATTCTGAGTTTTCGTTCTGGTAGATTGGTTGCCATACCAAAATTTAAGAACTCAGTCCCTACTACTATTTACTCATAGCTGAAGGGAGAATAGTTGGGTGCATACCCATCCCAAGGATATTAGCGCTAAGTGAAATGCAAACAATCCCGTCCAAGATTTGAACTTGGATCGCTGTGTCAATTTCCTAGGATGAAAACTTTTACACCATGTACTGGCACACACACACACACACACACACACACACACACACACACACACACACACACACACACACACACACTCATTCTCATCGTCTTTTGCGTAGCGTTGTCGATAACACTTTACAGAGGATGACTTATGGTCAAGTCACATCCACTTCTTGTCTAATCAGCGAAGTTAACCAGGATTGAACCTTTTCAGCTCCGAGACGAGTGATCTCTTTGTAGTAGAAGGTATTTTAAACATTCTGAGTCTTATATGCCAGATTAATGAAAACTTAGTACTAAGGTGAATCAAACACTTTGGAACATTTTGCGACGTACTAATGTGCAGTGAGTACATCTCGTTACCAAAACAGTTCAAGCCTTGAGAGCTGCTTGCTGTGCTTCCTAGTATCGTGGTAGTTAGTGCACCGACTCAATGTACATTGCTTCTCTCCGTGTGTGATTTGAACGCTGCACCAATGAACTGAAAACGTTGTTTGAATCGGAAACTAAAGCAACAAATCTTACTGAATTCAAACCTGTTAAACATTGCTTAAAAATTACTCGTGCTGAGAGTTTTGGGTAATCACATACGTGACTAAACACTTATTAAATTAAACAAAAATGCTTTTACCGTATTATCAATAGTATGTAGCATGTAAAAGTCTAAAGTATTAAAGTTTCCATCGCTTAAAGTTGGACGATAAACTATTGTAAAAATACTTCCAACAAAAACCTATAACGAAAGATGCAACAAGTTTTACTGCAGCAGACAGTAGATTAACATTTTTTAATCACATTGTAATTTCCCATTTCAGCTGTCACTCATTGTTCATGCTGCATTTCGAAAGAGACAAGCGAATATCTGGTTTTGTTTCCGCGGAAAATGTGTATATAAGGATCGCAAACAGTGGACACACCGGATATTAACGTTAGGACTCTCTTGTCATTAATACGGCGTTTTCATCTTTAAGAAATTAGTGGACTAGTATCTAGCAATGATGCATGCTTTATATATATATATATATATATATATATATATATATATATATATATATATATATATATGTATGTATGTATATATATAGAGAGAGATAGATAGATAGAAAGATAGATATATAGATAGATAGGAACAAACTGTGATAGATAGATAGATAGATAGATATGATCAGATTGAGAGAGACACGATCAAGCCGATATATAAATATCATCAGTGATAGATATTAACAGGCTGAGGCAGAGAGACAGATAGATAAATAGATTGATTTGATCAGTATATAGATATGATTACATAGATATACAGAGATGATCAAAGGGAGGTAGATAGATAGATGGATAGATATGTACAAATTCAGATAGATCGATGTGAACTAACTGCGATAGATAGATAATCAGATTGAGATTAACATGATAAGACTGATAGATATAATCAGATCAAAGTACAGAGGTTGATAGATAGATAGATAAATAGATAATCAAAATGAGATTAACATGATCAGACAGATAGATTTCATCAAAATAAAGAAGATAGATAGATAGATAGATAGATAGATAGATGGGGACTTAGATGTATAGTTATGACACAGAGTTGAAAATAGATAAATAGAAAAAAAGAACAGAGTGAGATAGATAGATAGATAGATAGATAGATAGATAGATGCGGACTTAGATGTATAGTTATGACACAGAGTTGAAAATAGATAAATAGAAAAAAGAACAGAGTGAGATAGATAGATAGATAGATAGATAGATAGATAGATAGATAGATGCGGACTTAGATGTATAGTTATGACACAGAGTTGAAAATAGATAAATAGAAAAAAAGAACAGAGTGAGATAGATAGATAGATAGATAGATAGATAGATGCGGACTTAGATGTATAGTTATGACACAGAGTTGAAAATAGATAAATAGAAAAAAAGAATATAGATAGATAGATAGATAGATAGATAGATAGATAGATGCGGACTTTGATGTATAGTTATGACACAGAGTTGAAAATAGATAAATAGAAAAAAAGAAGATAGATAGATAGATAGATAGATGCGGACTTAGATGTATAGTTATGACACAGAGTTGAAAATAGATAAATAGAAAAAAAGAATATAGATAGATAGATAGATAGATAGATAGATAGATAGATGCGGACTTAGATGTATAGTTATGACACAGAGTTGAAAATAGATAAATAGAAAAAAAGAACAGAGTGAGATAGATAGATAGATTGATAGATAGATAGATAGATAGATAGATGCGGACTTAGATGTATAGTTATGACACAGAGTTGAAAATAGATAAATAGAAAAAAAGAACAGAGTGAGATAGATAGATAGATAGATAGATAGATAGATTGATAGATAGATAGATAGATGCGGACTTAGATGTATAGTTATGACACGGAGTTGAAAATAGATAAATAGAAAAAAGAACAGAGTGAGATAGATAGATAGATAGTTAGATAGATAGATAGATAGATAGATAGATGCGGACTTTGATGTATAGTTATGACACAGAGTTGAAAATAGATAAATAGAAAAAAAGAAGATAGATAGATAGATAGATAGATAGATGCGGACTTAGATGTATAGTTATGACACAGAGTTGAAAATAGATAAATAGAAAAAAAGAATATAGATAGATAGATAGATAGATAGATAGATAGATAGATGCGGACTTAGATGTATAGTTATGACACAGAGTTGAAAATAGATAAATAGAAAAAAAGAACAGAGTGAGATAGATAGATAGATAGATAGATAGATAGATAGATGCGGACTTAGATGTATAGTTATGACACAGAGTTGAAAATAGATAAATAGAAAAAAAGAACAGAGTGAGATAGATAGATAGATAGATAGATAGATTGATAGATAGATAGATGCGGACTTAGATGTATAGTTATGACACAGAGTTGAAAATAGATAAATAGAAAAAAAGAACAGAGTGAGATAGATAGATAGATTGATAGATATGAACCGTCTGAAATAGATCGATACGATAAGACAAAGGTAGTTAGATAGAGAGATAAGGTCAGATTAAGATGGATATTATAAGAAAGATGCATAGATATGATCAGATAGATAGATCGATAGATTATCCTGCGCCATAGCACAGCCGAAGCAACAAAAAACATTTTTGTGGGAAAGGTGAATGCACAATTAATCACAATACAATAAAAAGATTGATCATCTTACAATGTCAGCTAAGTCTAAAAGTGTAAATTGTGAAGCTCTGCATCAAGCCATAGATGCCAATCTGTTCATTGGCTCACGGAGAGTAACAGGTGAGCCCGACATCTCACACACTAGTATGGGTCGTCACGTCCACGACGTAGATAAACGCATTCGGAGTTGCAAAATTGTTCCTCGTGTCACGAAAATATTGCAAAACCTTTGAGTTAGTCATCTTTATGGTCGGAAGAAGCAAACTGATTTTTTTTCAGTAATTGTGAGAGTTTTATAAACAGTAAAAGACAAAGAAACAATAGATACGTTGGTCATAAAAATCAATCACATTTATTTTAAGAGGTTACATTCTGTCTAGAACCGGTTCAAAAAAAAAAAAGTAGGGTGGCCCGGCCTAGCCTAATTAATGAAGGAAATAGAATATTCTTTCTTAACAAGCTATAACAGGTGCTGATCCTTGGCAAGTTCAAACAATTCGACTCTGAAAACTTGTAAAGAATTAGTACGTCTCAAATTCTCCGGCACAACATTTTAGGCATTGAAAGAATGCTCAGGCTTTTACTTATCCCAGACTTTGATTTGGCATTTAAGACCTTGGGCTGGTCATCTAAAAATTACGCCTCTGCAGATGTTTGATAAATCTGCTAACCAGCATATCAGCTGTATTGGGAATCATTGGGTTTCATAATTACAAGTGAGTTTTGTTCTCACTTGCTGCCACATACTTCTAGCCTTGTGATACCATAAAATTTAACTTAGAAAATGACTAATGAATATTTCGTACGGTGTAATAGTTAGTAAGGTAAACCAACGGATGATTGTTTAGTTTGATTTTCGCTGGGTGACACATTTTTGGTCTTGTGATGAAATAAAGAAAGTAAATTACATGTTATGACTTGGTTTTATCACAACACTAAGATTGTTGTTGATTTGTTTCTTTATGCTACCTGGTGATCTGTTTTATTTGGCAATTTTTCTGGGAAACATAACCTTGTTTGATTGTCATCTTTTTATAAACCATAAGCAACTTCCAGTTGGAACTATATAACCATCGACGTTGCATTTTGGGAAAAATAAATATTTTAATTTCTATAAAATCCCTAACTCGTGTAAGCCATTTAATGAACGTCCGTTGTATCGCCGTGATACAACTATACGTATACATATATATGCGGAAACATAATCAACAATAATGACGAACGAACACACTTCTTTATAAAAATGTACCTCTCACACTTTATTCTCGAAAGGGTTGCAAAAGGGTTGTGTGTGAGAGGTGAGTTGGAGACGGAACAGCCTGCAACATATTGACCCCAAGTTCCTCTGACTATAGCTTCACTTCTTTCTCATTCTGATGGGGGGTCACTGAGGGCTGCAAGCACTCTATCTCGAGCTGGTTCTCACTGCCTTGAACTGCAACTCAAATCCAGCTGCAACTGACTCCAACTAACTCAAGCCGTCTGTAGCACCTTGTTATATAATTGTTTGACACCAACCTGCTTTTTGTGGGCGTCGCAATTGCACCGAATTCAACCCGTCCACAGGTCAAGGTGATACCCTGATATCTTCGACCGGATGCACCTGTTTCTTGATTGACGTCTGGTGCTGGCAAAGAACATCTTGCCGATATTGAATATTTAGAACTTAGATTTTTCTCTTCGGAATTTTGCACATTCTGGATTTAATACTGGACTGGCTTTTGTGATCTTTATTGACTCAGAACATACTACCAATCGTTTGTGAGTTAACTGAAACTAAACATTTTTTCACTTGTTTATATTCTGTATAAGAGTTTAGTTTGTCACACCTTTTAATAAACTCAATTATAAATTCTTTAGTTTTTAGCTTTTGTTTTTAAATTTCTGAGACCAAGCTTGATGATTTATATCATTATGAGTTTTTGGACTATTTTCTTCATCTTCATTGTTATTTCCTCTACGTTTCGGCCGATATGTCCCCCGGCCTTCTTCAGGTGTTTGTCGAACACAGGAACGTACACGGAACTTCGACCTAAGTCCTTTATTGAATCCATGGAGGTCGCCTGCTCTGATTCCGTTAGCCATAACCGGGTACAAGTTTTAAGTATTTCTATATTGTTACTCGTCAGGACTGAACCTGCAGATGATTGTCTTCTTAGAAGCTTAGGGAACCAACGCCTATAACCGTTACGCTATCTGTTCTGCTGGACAGTTTAGAGTGAACTTTTGGGACTTATAAACTTAATGTTCTTATTTGACTAGGATTACTACTATTGTGTATGATTTTTTGCCTGTGCTCATATTCAAATTTTTTTTTATTATCAAGTATTTTTAATTATCGGTTCCCATATTGTATTCATCTCTATACTTAGTTACTCAGCAGGTCATTGTAGCCAAACATATAAGCTGAGTAGCAAGACAGGAATACTTAATACTTGTACCCGGTTATGGCTAACGGAATCAGAACAGGTGACCCCCGTGGATTCAATAAAGGACATAGTTCGAAGTTCCGTGTAGGTTCCCAAATTCGACAAACATGTAAAGGTCTAAGGACATATCGGCCGAAACGTTGTGGAAATAATAAAGAGAAAGACATCAGTCCGAAAACCCTTAATGATATAAATCATTTATTTTTATTTAAATTTACTTAAGCGTTTCATTTTCCTATTCTCTTTATTTACGAGTCCCTAAGTAGATAACGATTTCTAGAACTAATCAGCTTGACATAGCTCAATTTTACAATCTTGTCAATTATAAATTTGGAATACTACATTTAGAATGCCTAAAGTATACTAAACTTAAACACACAATCAACTGTCATTAGGAATCGCAAGGGGTAATGGTTAGCCAGTGCGGTTAGGAAATCATAGTCACCCTAAGTCTCTTTGGGTACCTCCTGTATCTAGTTTTGTATTAACTTAGTGAACGGCATCTTATTACTGATATATATTTTTTTATCATAACGCTAAAATCCTTGTTAGATTTTGTTTTCATTATGTACAGCAGCATGTGTATCGCTTTTTTTTTTATTATCAAGCTATGTTCTGAAGCCATTCTTGTTGAAGAATAGCTGTGATACGACTCAATCCATATCTAGGGGATAAGAGGGTTCATACCTTTTCCAGCTTATGTATCGTCAGTGACTAAATCATAATCGACTTCGTAGTCACTGATTTCATTAAATCCTGAGGCTAAATTACATAATTTCTCGAAGAATCTGCTCAGTATGAAGTAACTGATATCGTTAATCTCCAAGAGTTTCCATTCCAATAATCTGAATAAAAGATCTGGCAAAATTGGCAGATTTGGTGTCGAAATTACGAGACATGTTTCTGCAAAATTCCCAGCGTTTAGAAAATACGGACCAACAAACCGAACTTACTGTGGAATTCGACTAAATTCGCACACGGCAGTGAAGTTTTATAAAGAATGATTGACTGATGCGAGATATCCTCGAAGCATGTACAGTTGAATGCAAACAATCTACGTCTGCTGCAGCAGACGACTAATAAAAATTTGAGTCACTAGAAACAAATTAGTGGGTTGGATGGTTGGATGGTTGGTTTTTCAGCACGTCAGCTCAGGCAGAGTCGCTTCATGATGAAGTTGATTTATCAGTTTGGGTCTACAATTAAATACAGGGAAAATGTATTTTCCTAATAATTTTAAACAGAAAAATATTTTACTCACTCAAACCTACAGGTATCTATCTTTCTATCCTGGATCAGAGTGAAACTTAAATTTATTGACTGGAATTTTATTTGAAGTTTTATGGCATGTCAATGGTTGTTGGGTTATTTAATGCTGAAAATAGTCTTTTTTGTAAGCAATCGTTACATTTTTTTCAAAGAGATCTACTTAATACCATATATGGTATGCTATGATATGAAATGATCTATCTATCTCTCTATGTATCTGTCTATCTATCTATCTATCTATGTCAGCCTATTTCTTATCTACCATTCTACTTAAGCCAAAGCTAGTTGGACCAGATATGGGATCCTAACAGCAACTACTTTTCCCGATAGAGTTGACTTGAGAGTAATTACAACAAGGGAGGGATCCAGATTACCGAGAGCTTCAGTACTGGAGTCTCACTACCTGTTACCGTTAAGAGTCATATCCAGGATTTCCTTTTTCGCAGGGGGTTACGACTAAGGGTCTTTGCCCTCCGCAGAGAATGCAATTGATTTATTCCAGACCTCGACAACACAAACCAAGAAACAAGCTCGAATCTATAAGTGTAGGCAGATAATAATTTATCTTAAGAATTTCAGACAAAAAATTTCGCACAGTGTATATTTCTTATTGGAACTTTTGAGTTGCTCACACAAGAAGCTGTTTATCAAATTATTTGAAAGCTAAGATCGAAAACTACTTAGCCCGTGTGCAATCGATCTGATTGCTGTCTTTGGCAGTGTGCTAATCAGAATTCGTTGCCAGATGCTCTTCAATTAACGAGCATTAATATCCGAAAGCAAACGCTTTTCCCAAAGAGTTGAGTTAATTGATTGTATAATGTTCTGAGTAATCTTTGGTCTCCCTTTATGGTAAAGCGATGATATGAAAAGGCGGGGGAGAGGCAATAGATAGGGGTAGTGAAGATGGGGGAGAATTGGTAGATATTTGTGGGCTGAGGAGGTGGGTGAAAAGATACATTTTCAGAAAGACGTTTGATCTACTAGGCGTATGTTGAGTAAAATCCACTGTTCCATTAGTAAATTATCTTTTTCATCTCGAGAATTATGAACGTAGGCATCTATCTATCTATCTATCTATCTATCTATCTATCTATCTATCTATTTTTATAGGCACACTCACACACACACGCAAACACACACATATATATGTATGTGCGTGTATCTATCGATCTATCAATATTTATATCTATCAATTTATATATATATATATATATATATATATATATATATGTATATATTTGTGTGAGTGCGTGTTTGTGGTGGAGGTGGATCTATCTATCTATCTATCTATCTATCTATCTATCTATCTATCTATCTATCTATCTATATCAGTCTGTTCATGTCTGTCTGTCAGTCTCTCTCTCTCTCTCTCTATATATATATATATATATATATATATATATAAGAAATCTCACTGTACGAGAAAAAAAGAATTTGGAAAAATCTGATTTATCTGTTTCACTAGAGGAGTAGGTAGCTCCTTCCTAATATAAAAAAAAAAACAAAACTTAATATAACACACTCATACACACATGAATATGTGTGTGTGAATGTGTATGGATGTTTGTTTAAAAAAGGATTTGGCATGAAACAACCTACAAGGGTTGATATGCCATAAAACATATCCGACAAACAACCGTCTGTTGTTCCGTTTCACACTAGCATCGCAAATTTCTCAATTCTAAATTCTTTTTCCATATGTCTTTGCTTAATATTATTACAATATTAGAGTTATAAGTTCTTTTCTATTTTCTATGTCATTCATGTACATGGGGCGGTTCCTTTGTTCTTATGATTTTATGAATCTATATCCTCCTTCGTATTTTTAAGAAATGATTAAGCGGAATCATCGCCGTGATGAATACTAGACAGGAGAATAAGTCCCTCTGAAAAATGCTTCTCTTTATTTAACACGTTGTCTCTTAGATTCTTCATTTATATAATCCATTCTTCGTGCTGATCAACCATTAGGCATTTCTTGTGTCCTTGCCTCTGTTTAATATCTATTCTAATATTATTCTATTTTAGTTGCATCCAGTTGCACTTATTTCTTCGTGTTTTTCATGTTTACTTGTTTAGAGAACCTACTTTCATTGTCTCCAAGTTTCTTCCAAGCAGCCGTCGTGTCGATACTACTATATAGATGCACTACATGGCCGCTAACGAAACGGATGGAGAAAACTTTTGACGGCAACTGCACAAGAATGCTGCGGGCAATATTGAACAAGTCCTGGAGGTATCACCCAACAAAGCAGCAGCTATACGGTCACTTAACACCCATCAGGAAAACAATCAAAGTTAGACAACCCAGACATGCAGGACACTGGTGGAGAAGTAGGGACGAGCTCATAAATGATGTACTCCTATAGACCCCTTCACATAGCCGAGCAAAAGCAGGGTGACCAGCTCGAACCTGCATACAGCAGCTCTGTGTGGATACTGGGTGTAGCCCTGAGGACCCGCAGGAAGCGATGATCGATTGGGATGGGTGGCGAGAGAGGGTCAGGGATATCCGTGCTGATGGCACAAGAATATGATGAGATGATATATATAAATATATATATATATATATATATATATATATATATATATGTACACTTATACATGACGACTGATTGTTTCCTTGAATATATGAGGTCTGATCTCTAGGAAAAGAAAACCTCTTTTCTCGCGTGGACCCTCCTAGAATTAAAATACTAACAGATAATCTAATATTTCATATATATATATATATATATATATGTGTGTGTGTGTATGTTGGAACAGTAATTTGGCATTAAATAACTTACAAGTGTTGATATGCCATAAAAAAGACTCAACCAACCAACCAACTATTAAAATCTGTAAGTTCTATCAGGAAAATCATCTTTTGGAACCCTAGATTTCACCTGCGTACGAACACCATTCAGCGGCACCGTGGAGAAAGCAAAGTTCCTTACCCAATCAAGAAAAACCTTCCCCCTCTCTCTCTTCTCTCTTATTCTTTTTTACTCCTTCGATTCATCGCTCTCATTGATCTTAATTTAGAAGCAATTGATTAGAACGTTCTTTCATGTCCAACGAATACATAATCATTAAAAGTGAACAATTCGACGAAGTCTGTCTGCTAAAAATAAACGAATTTCGTCGAATCACGTTTGTCGCTAAATTTGTCGACATATGTCTGTAATTTGTTACGCCGAGGTGTGTTCTCTGTTTTAGAAAGTGACCTCATGACGTGTAACATTGCTTGATTTTGACAAGAACAATGGAAACTTTCAAAATGGCCAAAAATGTTTTTTTCTAATTCACTCGAGAAACAGTTGGAAACTATAAACAGAATGCGTTTGAATGCCTCTTACTATCACATAAGGTTTGATGCTGGGTTACAGTTGTTTATTGGCCAAGTCGGCTGGGGCAGAAGAATACACTTATTGAATCTCAGTAGTGGAGTAAGACTCCCCCAATGTGTGTCTTAGATATGACACTAAACTAACTGATGGTGAAGCTCCAGTAATGCTGAAACTTTGGGGAATGCAGAGTAATTCTTTATGGCCATCGCTCCTGGGTCCCCTCTGGCCTGGAGTAGTTTCACCCGGAAGGGTCCAATCTATGGGTCAAATAGAACTAAACTGTGTCCTCCTCCTCATCCTCATCATCATCATCATGTCGTGCCGTCAGCACAGATATCCCTGACCATCTCTCGCCACTTCTCCCTATCATTCATCGCCTCCGGCAGGTCTTCTGGGTTACATCCCGTGTCCTCACGTAGCTGCTGTATGTAAGTTCGGGCTGGTCGTCCTGCTTTTGATTGGCCATATGTAGGGGTCCATAGGAGTACGTCACTTACGAGCTCGTCCTTGCTTCTCCAGCAGTGTCCGGCGTGTCTGGCTCGTCTAACCTGTATAGTTTTCGTGATGGGAGGCAAGTGGCCGTACAGTTGGCGTCTCGTGGGGTGTTGTCGCCAGGACTTGTTCAATATTGCTCTCAACATTCTTGTGTAGTTGTCGTCAAGTTTCTTCTCCAGCCGTTTAGTTAGCGTCCATGTAGTGCATCCATATAGCAGTATCGATACAACCGCTGCCTGGAAGAAACTGTGCTTCATTTCATCGGTCAGGTAAACTGTGTACTTATGCTAAACGGATTAGTTAGAAATAGAATTGGTTTTGACATTTAAAATGTATACTTAAGTTAAATTGAATTGTTTGAAATAGAACTGTTTATATGTATAAAAATGGATTTGGTAATTAATAACCAACAGTGGTTTATATGCCTTAAACCAAACCAAACCGAACTAAACAGTTGTTTATATAAAACTAAAGAAATTTTTATTACATATATATCTATATAGTTTAAAAACTATTTCTATTTGATAATAATCATTTATTTGCACCCAGTTGTATGATTTCAAGTAATCATGTTTAAAATAAATCAGTTTAAAAAATTGACCCTCAGATGAAATATTAAAGGTACAGCTACTCAGAATCAGAACGTGTAATATAGCCATGATACGGATACGTGAAATATACGGATATGTAAAAACGTTCACATGCACAGGAATCCGAAAAACACTCGAAACACAAACGACTCTCTTGGTTCAGGTACGAAACTTTTATTACCTTCTTGACTTTTAGCTTTTCAACACGAGGAGAGAGAGACACACACAATTTTTGCTATGTTGACTGTTCCATCTGACCCGACAACGCGCGGCGCACCCCTAGACCAAACTGGACTCGTCTAGGTTCAAATCTCAACTCACTACTTTTTTCAAAATACCCAAGAATCCCAGCCCATCGTTTCCGGGAGTGACGTCATTCACATTCCCAGTCCATTTCCTATCCGGGGTTTTTACTATGACATCTGTGATTGTCACATCCTCCCCGCGCGAGTGTGAACACATGCGCTTTATGTGTGCCCCTACCCGTCCAATAAGCCGAAAAGTTCGAAGCCTAACTAAACCGAAAGGTAAGATATAACCAACGAAAAATGATAATAAAAAAAATCCTTCCGCAATTATGTAAACAAATGAACCTTGATTTAATGGTGATTAAGGGGAACTGTACTCTTCCTAGAACTCCAGAATTAAAGCCTCAACGTCAAATGCGGTTTGCTGTCATACCCAGGAGGCCTTTTCTTGTTTTGGGTCTTAATTCTCAGCAGGGGATACATTGACATATTCTAAACCTCCCCGACACTGCTGTTTATATCTAAAACCTAACCTGAAACATGTGACAATATAAAAAAAAAAGGTCTTTTTCTTTTTTGCTAGAAATTAATTTCTAAAAACAACTCAGACCCAAAAAGGACCCCCCACCAAAAAAAAAAAAAAAAAAAATGAAAAAAAAAATTTTCACTGGTTTGTTAATTGGTCAGTTTCTATATTTTGTTTACATAAGTGTGTTCTATAATTACGGAATGATTTCTTTTTATTAATCATTTTCGTTCATTATATTTTATCATTCGGTTTGGTTAGGCTTTGAACTATTCGGCTTAGTATAGGTGCAGGTGCACACATTGAGTACAGTTCACGTTTGCGAGCAGAGGATATGACAATCACAAATGTCATAATAAAAACCCCAGATAGGAAATGTGACTGGGATGTGCATGACGTCATGCCCGGAAGTGATGGTGGGGGAGTTCAGTGATTTCGAAAAAGACGTTAGTTGAGATTTGACTCTGGGCGAGCCCAGTCCAGCTGTGGGCTACGGGATGCGCAGCGCGTTTGTTGGGTCAGTGAGTTGAGATTTGACTCTGGGCCGGGCAGTCTAGCTGGAGGTTGGCTGTGGGTGATGTAGGAACAGTCAGCATAGAAAAAAATTGTGTCTCTCTCTCCTCGTGTCAAGAAGTTAATAAACGTTTCGTACTTGAACTAAAGAAAGTCGTCAGTGTTTCGCGTATTTCCCTGCATCTGGTTATATTTTACGAGTGCAGTCGTGTGGTGATGTGGTTAACGTATTGTACTGCAATATCGTAGAAAGTGCTTTCGAACTCCAGACGAGCTATTACGTTCACTTTCGGACGAAAACCCTTCGTAAAAGTATGGAACTCCCAATTCCCAATAACATTAACAAGTAAACAATCAAAAAGAAATAATCAAACAGAAGAAAAAAAGAAATTCACATTACTTTTTCACCACATTGGTCCTTTGTATTAATTGTTTTTTTCATTAAGAAACAAAATTCAAGTCAGTGGTAATGAGAAGAGGAATTTAGTCCACGGCTATCAATGTGACACTATGAGTTGGTTATATGCACATACATGTATACACACGTGTATGTGTGCACCCATATAGGTGTGGGTGTGTGTGTATATATATACATACGCCCACGCACATGTGTGTGCACACGCACACACCTACAATAATACACACACACATATACACACATATATAAGTGAAAAGATGAGTTAGATTCGGCCTGGGTATCAAATTTTAAATGTTAGGGAAAACCCATTAACTAGACTAAGGAAATCTAGTTAAAATGTTTATATATATGGCCACGGACGTGGGTAAGTGTTAAGTACTTGTCGGGTACTGGTAAAAAAAACTTAAAAGGGTCTGAATTTAATGTCTCTGTATCGGAGATGGCCAGGCTAAGAAACATTTTTATGTCCAGTTTTTTTAAGAGAGAAATGCCCCCCCCCAAATAGTTATGGGTTTATTAGTGGGTGTTCCTTGGCCGGAAATAATTATGAAACATTCTGTATATATACAGGTGCGTTTTGGGTTCTAGCAGTTAGACTTAGTTTGGGTTCGAGGAAAGTTGATTAGGCGACATTACTAGCCGGACCCAGTTAGTTAAGATAGACTTTTGCCAGCCGAAACTCAAACTAGAATTAATTATCCATAAAGTGTTACACGCTCACCATCCTCCCTTGGCGTTTTAACCACAAAGTTGTTGTTGTGTTTTTGTTCTTTTCCCTGTGAACCTGCCTCTCGCTCGTTCCGGCCACACATAAGTTCTCGACGTGGAGTTAGTAACTTATGCAACGAGCTGCAGAGGTGGGTATTATCACATCAATCTTAAACGAGTAAAGTTTGTGTGATAGTGTAGCTAACGTAATGGACTATGACATAGTTTTAAGTGAGTTCGGACTTCCATCGTGCTATTATGTTCACTTTTGGATGAATACTCTCATGAAAGGCATGAACCCTTTATCCTTCTGTTAGGGTGTATTCCCTACAGATGGAATCATCCTCATGTGACATATACCGACAAAGCTCTCTTCTGCAGAGTCTCAGAGAGCCGTCACCAAGAACAGTAAAATTAATAATTGTGTTATGCTGAGGAGGGATTTCTCCCAGCTATCGTTTATGTATATACTATTTTATTTCAATATATTTCTTATCACTCATTTCCGAATCGTGTTATCATCTGAACTTCCCCTTGAACAGAACACCTTCCAGTGATGGGTTAAATAGTGCAACTACTATTTTTCGGCAAGCATGGCTTTGGGATTAAATAAATCACGAAAGTTGATATGCCATTAAATAAAGAAAGCAACGAAATCAATGAATTCTAAGCATTTATAAAATTACGCTAAATAAATGAAAAAGAAAAAAAAAAGATTAACGTTAATTCTCATCTCTTTTACAGACCACATCCCTAAAAAGTAAATTTGTTAAAAATGAGGAACTTTGTACATTATTTTGAAATTCTGTATATTAACATAAATAAGATGTTCGTACAAATACTTTATTGTTATGTCATAAAAAGTTAAACAAAATGGATTATTTTTCTTTTAAAGCGAGAAGATCATTCAATTTGAACTTCATTTACTAAAACGAATCAACTAAATGATTGAAAGGATGTGACGTATGACAACAAAAGAAAAAAAATTGTCTCCATAGTTTATTGTTAAAATCTATTTGAAAAGGAAACTCTTCTTGTCTTACTTAAGGACTGAAAATTTTATTAAAATCCGATAATTAGCCTATTTGAGAAGATTAGAAAAAAAAAAGACAACAACGAAAAAAATAACAAAAAACAAAACGAAAAGTACCAATTTTAATAAGCGCACGTTTCAGACCATCCCACAAAATGTGCATTGATATAAAAAGTTCGAATATAATTGTCTGACTCCGTTTGTTGTCGTAATGAGAGAAAAGTTCAAAGTCCAATATTATAATGTTGTTAAGCCTTCCGTTTACATAAATTTTTCGTATTCATAATTGTACGCTGCGTCGCGTCTTGATGGCGTCAACTATGTTGTAATGTTAAAGGCATTTTAGAATGTAATCATCTTGGATTATCTTTAATGAGACTTGTTTACAAGAAAAATTGCGGCCTAAACCCACACATTTACACCCTTTATCTACCCACACAAACACACATTGCCTCCCTATATAGACATACTCGCACACACACACAAATGCACGAACGTACGCACACATATTTTCTCTCTTTATACACGCTCACACATATCATACTCCTTTATTCACAGACGCATATAAACACACTCACACAACCATAAACACGCACACATTATAAGCATATTCTCAACCCCTGTGTAGACAAACTAACACATGCAGACGTACACAAGTAGGCACAAACACACTTATATATATATATATATATATATATATATATATGTATATATATAATTTAATTCAATGAACATGTTTCCAGCGAAAAACCAGTTTTCAACTGTATTGTTTTTTTCTTTCACAAAATTCTCTGTGAACATTTTGTAGAAATCCAACATCTCTCACTCTCTTTCGCTCTGTCTCTGTTTCTGTCTCCCTCTCTCTCTCTGTATATATATATAATCTCAAAAGACTATTGATAAGATCTTGACAGAGAGAAAAATTCTAAAACAGGCAAAGATGGAAATGAAAAATTCTAATTACACAAACTTGCAAACACAAACGGTAACGCCCTGTTGGCTGGGGCTTTAAGATACGCCGACTGTACCTCTGTAGAGGGGTAACCCCTCAGTGTGGTGACTCGTAAGGATGAGATCCTGGTGGTTGAACAGTCATTGATCCGGTGAGAGTGGTCAATGGCTAGCAACACATGACTTTGGCCCTTACTTGGTCTGACAGGCGGTCGGATAGGCCTGATCCGATCAGTCAACTGGTCATGTCAAACCCTAGCACCTATATGTTTTATCCAGACCGTACTTTTAAATCTGTACTTGCAGCAAATTCTCAATCTTTATCTTGTAAGTGCTAGAAGACGGGTGGCTGAAGGTGAATTGCGTTGAGAGGATAGGAATTTGACCAGTGCTGAGAATCTGAAATTAGCAACGGCTGAAAAACCTACTACCAGTACGAGTATACAGGTCATATATCCCCGTCTCAACCAAGGCGAATGGGTTTCCCCCTTGTTTCATTCCCAACACAAGCTGTAGTCAGTGGTGGATGGTGGAGCACTGCGCCAGCGAAAAATCTACAACATATATGTCGTCCTCTTATAAAAAACAGCAAATTAAATCTGTCAGAATCATATTAGGAGAGTAAGGCAGCAGGCTTCCCCAGATTCATTGTCACTGAATCTTTGCAGGGGGTTTGCCTAGCCAAATTATCCTCTTTCATTATAGAAAAAGTATTATCAACAATGGCTACACCGAAAAACGTGAAGAAAACACGAAACAGAAACTTGCTTGTCGAGCTGGATTGCCAGAGGCAGAAAGTATATTAAAAATAAAAATCTACCATACAGCTATGTGAAGGGTCTACCTGCGTGAGAAACTCAACACTTCCAAATGAGTTATCAGGACTAGGGAGTTGGCGTTAGTAACAGAAGAGGAGATGTCGGCAGGCCTGCTAAATAAGGGCGTCACAAACATAAAAAGAATAATTATTAGAAAAGGAGAAGAAAAGATCGAAACCAACACCTACATCCTGACATTCAACCAACCCCACATTCACAAGGAGATAAAAATAGGCAATTATGTACAGAGGGTCGAGCAGTACATCCCAGCTCCTCTGAGGTGCTTCAAATGCCAAAAGTATGGACACCACAGGAAAACCTGTAGAGGACAACACACATGTTCCAAATGCAGTGAAAAGGACCAGGAGAATATGGAGCAAAATTCCTTCAAGAAAACGAGCTGTGCGAATTGCCGAGAAAATCACCCGGCTTGCGCAAGATCTTACAAAGCCTACAAAAAGGAAAAAAGTGATACTTGAGGAAGAGGAATGTGTTTTTTCTGGAAGCAAAGAAAATAGTCAGTACCTACATGGGGGAAAACTGCTCCGCCTCTTTTGCACGGAGGACGGATACAATCAATCAAAATAACATGTTACATAGCCATGATATGGCTACGTGAAACGTACATAGAATGTTCATAACATATACACATAGAACATAGGAATCCCGAAACACAAAACACTTACGACTTCTTAGTTCAGGTACGAAACCTTTTATTACCTTTGAGTTAAAGGTTTCGACATAAGGAAGAGAGATGCACAATCTTTCAATGATGACTTTTCCATCTGCCCCCACGCCCCATCTCATGCGGCGCCCGTAGCACGCAAATTCGTCTGGTTTCACCGAGCCCCGAAAGTCGACCCTTCTCGTTCGGTCTGTAGTTCTCAATTCAACTAACTGACTTTTTCAAATCCCCCCAAATCCTCCGCGCGCTTCCGGTGCATGGCATCATTCACATCCCCCTATCTGGGGTTTTTATTTTGACATCTCTGAATGACACGTCCACCCCGCGCAGGCGAGTGAACACCTGCGTTCATGTTGCACCTAGCTAACCATGCACTGAACCGAAAGGTTCTCAGCCTAACTAAAACCAAAGGCGTAAAACAAAATCCCTCGGCCATTATATTACAAACAGATATAAAGCTATCGTAGAGAAATTGATCCATTTGGAACCGAATGATTGGCCGAAATTCCAGGAATAACTGAAGAACCTGCACTTAGTTGAACTTCAAACCCAACCAAGACTAGTCAATGCAAATAAAGAAAAAGCCAGTGAAACAACCAAAGTAAAATCACCAATCAACAAACAAACAAACAAACCCTACTGCTCAAACCTAAACTAAGAAAAGAAAATCTCCTGCAAAACTTAACTCCCACATATCGCCAATTCGACAAACTTCATCTAAATTAGATAACCCAAACCTTGAGCTAAATTGGAACGCACATGAATGCTCCCCACAATCCAAGATGGATCGTGCCCCATCATCAACCGGACGGGAACGATTGAAAGTGTCGGCCCTCCCATATCAAACCGCATTGACTGAAAATAGATTTAACCTTCTAGAAAGAATGGAAATAGAATAATCAAATTATCCCTGAAACAAAAAGAAAAATAACCCCAACCCATCATAATAAACTCCAATAACCACTCAAAAAAAACAACAACAACAACATGTAGCCCAACTTTCAAAGAGTGGAACTGCAGAGAAATCCGGGCCAACTATTATGAACTCCGACATCTTTTGACTCAAAATAGTTTACTTCCAAGAAACATTCCTGAAAGAATCGAATACAATTAAATTAAAAAAATACACACTGTACAATCATTGTGAGAAGAATAGAAACAGAGCTTCTAGAGATGTGTCGATCCTAGTTAGGAACGACATACCTCAACATCAAATACACGTAGACTCCAACCTTCAAGTAATCGCTGTCAAGACAACCCTACATAAGCCAATAAACATCTGCAACATCCACATCCCACCACACGACCACATAAGTGACACTAAAATAAATAAACTAATATAACAAATACCTAAACTCCACTTACTACTGTTCGACCTTAACAGCCACCACACTGTTTGGGGGTGTCAGAAAACCAGGAAAAAATGCAAAGATCTTGTCTCACTCCTGGAGTTGAGGATTACCTTTATATTGATAACTTCTGCATCACTTCCAGATCAAAATATATGCAAACTGCAAAGTGTCAACTGCAACAATGTATCCGAAAAATTACTCATTAGGCAAAAACAAACGATTACATAATCTTCAAAAACAAAGCACGATGCATATATTTCTGTTAACAAATAAAATTTCACCATGACCCTCCCATCAACCTTGAAGATATAGAAATTCCTGTCATATACGAATATAATTTCCTGGGAGTAATATTCGACATGAAATTAACATTTATCCCCACATGAAATATTTAAAAAACAAATCCATCCGAGCCCAACAACTTCTGCGAGTGGTCACCCACACAGAATGGGGATTTGACCAACAAACGCCCTTTGAAATATACAGACCCCTGATCTGCTCAAAGCTAGACCGTGCTATATTTATCTACAGATGTTATATTTATCTACAGATCATCCAAGAGGTCCTACCTCTAACAGCTCGACCCTATACACCATGAAGGCCTAAGTCTTAGGAGCTTTCAGAACTTCTCCAATTGACAGTCTATACGCTGAGGCCCATAAAGCATCTTTACAACTCAGATGCGAAAAACTGGCTCTGCAATACTATGCAAAACTAAAATCTTTCCCATTCCACCCAACTTATGACTGCATTTGAACCCCAAATACGAGCAACACTTTGAAAAAAAAGGGAAATCCATAAAACCTTTTGGCCTTCGGATGAAGTCTTCACTCAAAGAATCTAATATCTCTCTACATGATATACGTGAGACCATCGTACCTTAAACACCCACTTGGATCATGAAAAAACCCGAAGTGATCTTCGAACTGAATGAACTCAAGCAAAAACCTATCCAAGTACTTATCAGGAGAAATTTCACAATATCCTCCAAGACCATCTCGACCATCTATATGTCTTTACGGATGGCTCCAAGAACAATGACAAAACGGCTTGATCAGCTGTTTTAAATAAAACAATTATCAAGAACTCTCTTACAACAGAAGCCCGAGCAATAGACCTAGCCCTCGACATCATCTCGAAAAGTAAACATAAGAAATTATTCATATTCTCAGACGCGCTCTCAGTTTTACTATCATTAAGCAATAAAAACATCTTGAGAACCCCCTTTCTACTAAACGATTGAGTAGACTAGACTCAATATCAAATACTAAAGAAATGGTTATAAGCTTGATCCCAAGTGACATTGGAGTGAGAGGAAATGAAACAGCAGACTCGGCAGCCAAATCGGCCTTAGATCTAACCCCAACAAATTCAAGATTTGACCCGAAATCAATAAAAACCTTCAAGCAAAATGGCAACAACGCTAGTTTAATGATATTCACAATAAACTCGTTCAGACCCAGCCCATTTTGGGAGAATGGAGACTAGCCTTCCGAAAATCAAGAAAAGAACAAGTCATGATATCCCGACTGCGCATTGGCGCGCTCACTCTTTCATACTGAAATAAGAACCACAACCACAGTGTTTGACATGTCAGTCGCTTTGCAGCGTTAAATACATTCTCATATAATGTAGAGCTTTCGCTCTCATCAGAAAACGATTTTTCAAGGTGAGTAGTTTGACGGATCTCTTTGAGAACGTCCAAACAGAAAACATTCTGTCCTTCTTGTGAGAAAGAGAGACAGGATTATATAAAAAAATATGATGAATTGAAATCATTTAATCCTCTTCAGACAAATGAGATCTTGCTTATCTAAAACGTTATCTTCATTGTATTCATTTAGAAACCTTTGGCTAAACATTATATATACACATACATACATACACACACACACACATATATATATATATATAAGATAATCTATGAAGGTTGATATGCCATAAACCCTAACAACTAACCAACAAATGGTATACATCTAGGTGTGTTTTTTAGTGCAGATTTTTATGACTAATCACTAAATTCCAGAAAAGGAAGCGAACACTGTGGACTTGACTTACCTAAATAACTCGAAACAATTGCTAGATTATCTATTCATAAACAAGAAGTGGATTAACAGAGCTATGAACTGTTTGGCTAACTCCTCATTTGAAAGAATATCTTATGATCAGAGAATCGTCTCCACTACGACTTACTTGACTGTACGCAATAGTAAGAAGCAAACAAGTAAATATTCATGATATAATTGGTCCTCATTTGACAATTATGGTAAAGGCAAAACTTATTTGGAATCTGAAAGAAACAGGTTTGATCTACAGGAGACAACGAAAAGACATATTCCAAACCCGAATGTGAAAACTTTGTAGTCGTCCACATAAAAGCGGCAACTGAGTGTGTACAAACCGAACCAAAAGGCAAAGGTAGAGCCTCCTTGTAGTCAATAGTAGTTAGGGAAAAATGAGATAATCTGAAAGAAGCATATTTACATAAAAGAAGAAATCCAAGAAACACTCATCATCATCATCTTGTTGTGCCATCAGCACGGATATCCCAGACTCTTTCTCGCCACCTCTACCGATCGTTCATCGCTTCCGGCAGGTCCTCAGGGCTACATTCCGTATCCACACAGAGCTGCTGTATGTAGGTTCGAACTGGTTGCCCTACTTTTGCTCGGCCATGTGAAGGGGTCCATAGGAGTACATCCCTTATTAGGTCGTCCCTACTTCTCCAGCAGTGTCCAGCATGCCTGGTTCGTCAAACTTGGGTAGTTTTCGTGATTGGTGGTAGGTGGCCGTACAGCTGCTGCTTTGTGGGATGTTGCCCCCAGGACTTGTTCAATATTGGTCGCAGCATTCTTGTGTAGTTGCCGTCAAGCTTGTTCTCCAGCCGTTTCGGTAGCGTCCATGTAGTGCATCCATATAGCAGTATCGATATGATCACAACTGGAAGAAACTGTGTTTCATTTTATCGGTCAGGTCTGACTTCCACATGACCAATAGCCTATTGATAGCTGTCTATATCGCGTGTTGATGTCTGTCTCAGTCGATGAGACACAGCTTTCTTCTAATATGCAAAAATACAAGAAAGCTCAGAAAGATCTATCTAAAACATACCAAAAAGAACAACTTGAAGACATTCAATGCCAAATTAATAAAATCCAAATTATGTAGAAGATAAAAACTCTCACTTAGCATGGAAGTCAATAAATTAGAATGAAAAGGGATACAAGATCTAAACTAAAAGCTGCCAGTCAAGAAGAAATTCTTCAGAAGTGGAAAGAAGATTTTAAGAATCAGCTAGGAAACCCTCCTGAAATCACAGATAACCCTACTGAAGAAATCATTAATGAACAACTTAGCATCACGCTAAGACATTTTACGGAGGATTAACTTGAGGCATTTATGAGGGCAATTAAATAGGAGAAAAGACACTCGTCTCGATGAAATATCTTCTAATGTATGGAAGACAAAAATATACATGATATACTCCTTACGCTATATAATGGTTTTTATATATACTCCTTATTATATTTATGAGGGCAATTAAATAGGAGAAAAGACACTCGTCTCGATGAAATATCTTCTAATGTATGGAAGACAAAAATATACATGATATACTCCTTACGCTACATTGCGTAAAAAGATAAAAACGCACACAATAGAGAAATGGACGAAAGTCGGTATCCTCATCTTCCCTCAGAAAAACGACTTCGGAGTCCTTAAGAACTTAATTAGTCTTACCTCTGTAAACGCTAAAAGATTTATAATATCCTGCTTCTTGGAGGTGCCCGTGGTGTAATGGTTATCGTTGCAGGATATGGATACGGCGATACGAGTTAAATTCCTGGACAAGACTAATTGCATTTCACATAGCACTAATACCCTTGGGAAAGGTATTAATCCAATTATTCTTCCTCCAGCTATGGGTAAATAGTAGGGCAGACTAGGTTCTTCAGCCTTGGTGAGGCAACTAGTCTAGGAGAAAGAAAACTCTGAATTCAAACCTGTGAAACCCCGCTTAAAAATTGACCTTGTGTCACATCCTGCCCGAGCGGAGGGGTTGGGCAAATATGATAATATCCTGCTTCTCATTCGTATCCTTTTTGAAGTTGAGAAAATTCTTAGAATAAATCAGAACAGTTTTCGGAGAAATCGATTAACATCACAAATCCTAAATATTCGTCGATTGATGCAAGGAATCTTCGTGCAAAAAATCTTGAGGTTACAATTTTGTTTATCATTTTCTTGAAGGCATTTGATTCTATACAAAGAGTAAAGATAGAGTAAATATTTATAGAATTTCTGCCAAGAAACCGTTACCGCTATACTGACACTCCACAAAAACATGAAATGATGATAATCTCACCAGATGGTAATACCAAATTCTTTGGCATCGTAGCGGGACTTTTGAGAGGAGATACAAAAGTACAAATTCTATTCATTATCTGCTAATATAATGCAATACAAATGTCATTAGATCTAATCAAAGAATATAGTTTCATTATTAAAAAAAGCAAGAAAATAAAACTCCACAGAAACTATTACGAATAAAAACTATGCAGGTAATTTAGAGCTTCTTGCAAATAAACTACACAAGCCCAATCCTAGCAGTATAGCCTGGAGCACCCAACAAGGAATATTGGCCTCTACGTAAACTAAGATAAAACAGCGTTCATGTGTTTTAAACTAGATAATGCCATCTACTGGTAATATAATACAATGCAAATGTCATTAGATCTAATGAAAGAATATAGTTTCATAATAAAAAAAAGCAAGAAAATAAAACTCCGCAGAAACTGTTATGATTAAAGACTATGCAGATGATTTAGAGCTTCTTGCAAATACACTACCCGAGCCCAATCCCAGTGGTATAGCCTGGAGCATCCAACAATGGGCATTGGCCTCTACGTAAACTAAGATAAAACAGAGTTCATGTGTTTTAAACTTGATAATGCCATCTACTCATTGAGAGGCAAATTAGCAGACCATTTCACATACTTCGGTAGCAATATCTTGTCTACGGAAGACGATGTAAACATATGCATAGTAATGGCATGGACTGATATTGACAAGCTATCGACAATACGGAAAACCGATCTCTCTGACAAACTAAAACAAACATTTTTCAAGTTGTAGTGTCAGTACTATTGTATGGCTTCACCATTTGGGCACAATAGAAATGCGCGGAGTAAAGGCTAAATGGAAATATCAGAAGGATGTTGTGTGTTGTTTAGAATAAATTCTTGGAATTGCTCTTCAAAAAACAGCAGCTTACAGCCATTTACCTTCACCTCACAAACCACATAAATAAGACGAACGGTGTGGATTGCAGGCATGGACAGACCAGTGTTGGCCGCCCAAGAAAATTCACATGGATCATTCAAGTCCTCAATCACCATGTAAAAGGGGTTTAGAATACGCTGACTGTATCTGTCACAGTGAGGTAAGCTTCCACCACGCCCCACCAAAAAAAAAAAGAAAAAAAAAAAGAGATGTAATGCAGACGACACAAACTGCATATAATCATGAGGTTCCATTTTTGAACACTTGAAGGGTGTATAGTACCCCTTTGGGGCTAATATTCCAGATTCCCCTCTGATTTGGTGTGGTAGTACCTGTTTGAGCGCCATCAGAGGGTTAAATATACGTGTTTAAAAATTATTCCTGTTCTAATGGATTATGTGAAAAAATTACTACTAAGAAACTACTACACCAAAAATGAAACGCAGTTTCTTCCAGGCTGCAGTCGTGTCAATACTGCTATATGGATGCCCTACTTGGACGCTGACTAAACGGCTGGAGAAGAAGATAGACGGCAATTATACAAGAATGTTGAGAGCAATATTGAACAAGTCCTGGCAGCAACACCCAACAAGGCACCAACTATACGGTTACCTACCACCTATCACGAAAACTATCCAAGCTAGACGCACCAGACATGCCGGACACTGCTGGAGAAGCAAGGACGAGATCATAAGTGATGTACTCCTGTGGACCCCCGCATATGGCCAATCAAAAGCAGGACGGCCAGCTCGAACATACATACAGCAGCTATGTGATAATACGGGGTGTAACCCTGAAGACCTGCCAGAGGCGATGAATAATAGGGAGACGCGGAGAGAGAGAGGGTCCGGGATATCCGTGCTGGCCACACAACATGGTGTTGATGATGATGATGATACCAAAAATGTTAGTTTATGTTTTATGTCATATCAACCATTATAAATTATTTAATACCAAATCCTGTTTATTTATAAGTATTGAATATAAATTGTTTGTGATCAAATAACTTGTCGCTGAGATCATTTGTGTACCATAACCATGATATGGCTATGTGTGAAACGTACATCGAATATCCATAAAAATACAACATAGGAATCTCGAAATTCGAAAAACAGGTAACGACTTCTTTGTTCAGGTACGAAACTGGTTTTATTACCTTTAAGTTTAAAGGTTCTTCGACATAAGGAGAGAGAGGCATACTCTTTCTATTCTGGCCTTTTCATCTGCCACACCCCAACACGTGTGGCACCCGCCACAAAGGTCTCCGCGAGCAAGCGAAAACCAACCGTCTTCCCCCGAGGCAGGTCTCATCTCAACTCACTCCCAAAATCCTCCGCGCGCTTCCGGTGCGTGACGTCATTCGCACTCGCTAGCCTCCGTTTCCCATCTGGGCCATTGTGACATCTCTGAGTGATACGTCCGCACTGCGCGCGCGCGTGAACACCTGTGTTAATGTTGCACCTAACTAACCCATGTGCTGAACCGAAAGGTTCTCAGCCTAACTAAACCCAAAGGCATAAAACGAAATCCCTCGGCCATCATATTATATTTGTTAGGACACATTTGTTGGATTTGGTTGGGTTTTATTGCATTGTTAGTTATTTAATGTCAAATATTCTTCATATATATATTTTAGATATATGATTTGGAAACATTTTATTGATAATATTTTTAAACGAGCCGAATCTCATTCTTTTGTATACAGATGGATTCAAACTATCTAAAAGGAATAAATCGACTTTCGATTAATCCTTTCTTTGAGCACAGTGGAATGGATATACATGTGATTCTAAAATGAATAGTTTATTGGTAAGAACTAATTTCTTTGCATGTAAGTATTGCTGTTGATACTACACGGTTAAATGGTTTCAAGTATTGATATCTAGCACTAATAATTCAATTCAATGTTCGCATTTATCAACCCCTCCGCTCGGGCACGATGTGACACAAGGTCAATTTTTTAAGCGGAGTTTAACAGGTTTGAATTCAGAGTTTTCCTTCTAGACTAGTTGCCTCACCAAGGCTGAAGAACATAGTCTGCCCTATTATTTACCCATATCTGGAGGGAGAATTATTGGATTCATACCTTTCCCAAGGGTATTAGTGCTATGTGAAATGCAATCAGTCTCGTCAAGGATTTGAACCCGTGTAGCCGTGTCCATTTCCGACGACAATAACCATTACACCATCATTTATTTGCACACAGTGAAGTGGTTATAAGAATCGCTATTAAACTCTAATTGTTCTATTAAACACTATTCATTCATTTGTACTCAGTTAAATGGTTTAAGTATTGCTATGTGTTACTAATCATTCAAAAAGACATCTGCCATTTGTTTACACACTGTTAAATGGTCAAAGAGGTCTATTTCTAACAATTCGATTTAACATGGCTCATTTGTTTGTACACAGTTAAAATGTCAAACAGTTATTTTGGACCCAAAGATAGGAACCTCTCAGGTTCAATTACTCTGGGTCAGACACAGGATGTTAACAAGAAGACTTACAAAGAGAGATGCCTGATAGGGACGGATGGCTAGAAACGTTAAAAGAATCGGTACTATAAGCACAACTTGATGAGGAAGAAGATGATGGTAAGTGTGTATGTGTGTGCGTGTGTGCGTGTGTGTTTTAACGAAAAAATAACATCACAGCCAATATTAGCTTTGTTTCAATATCACATTTATTATGATAATATTTACAAATCCTTCGAAGCGGAATAATGTATCGCAAGATATTATTCGTCATCAGTGCGATTGTATGCGCGTGAATATACAGGTTTAAACAGCGCCTCAGGAAGACAAACCAATTAATACCGGTTATAAGTACTGCTGACACTATATATATATATATATATACATATAAATGCGATATCGTATGTTCGTAAAGAAACTAGAAAGTTTAGAATTTATTAAAAAAAGTCTATTCAAACAACAAATACGACGCAGAATCTTACCGAAAAAAAAACTTGAAGGTTATTAGCAGGACTTTTTACAGCATCATGCAAAAAATTGTCGGCCAGGTTACCAAAATATATCAGTTGATAAGGGACTTCAAGTGTTTGTTGCTGGCTCGTTTGATCACTGTTCACGCTGTGTCAGTCCGTGAAATGTAATTTTATGCCTAGAGGTTATGGAATCGCATTCATTGTACGTTTATATGACAATTTTTGTATTTGTTCATTGATAGTTTTTCCACACGGTCCCATTGAATAAGAATAAATTTTAAACAAATGTCTATAATCTATAGATGGGACCCTACTGGGTACTACCACCCCAGGCCTATCCTGGCCTGGGAGTAATCGAATGAAAGTATATGGTTTCGCATTAAAAAAACAAAAAGAAGACAAAATTCTGCTGAAACTATTACGAACCAAGACTACGCAATACATCTAGAGCTTCTCCCAAATACACTTGCTCAATCCCAACCTCTGCTGCATACCCTGGAGCAGCCATCAAGTTGGATTGGCCTCTACGTAAACGCATAAAACAGATTTCATGAGTCTTAAACAAGAAACTGCCGTTTCATTAAAGGGCAAACTTCGGAAATATGGAAACTATTTCATATACCTCGTTAGCAGTTGCTCATCTACGGAAAGGGATTTAAACATAGGCATAGAAAAGGCATGGACTGCAACTGACAAGTTATTGACTATAAGGAAATCTGATGATTCAAAAATAAAAACGGAAATCCTTCCCAACTGTAGTCGAGTCACTGCAACTGTACAATGTATGCGTTTAGGGCAGGTTTATATTTAGGTTTTTTTGTCTAAGCTTTATCTGGTTCTGAATCCTGGAGCTTTGGAAAATGTGAAGTACCTCTTTACTATTATTACTCCCAGGTCCATTCTGACCCAGAGTATTATTTCTTGTTAGGGTCCCATCAAAGGGTAAAATAATACTATTTAGTCATTTACTATAAATGAAACCATTCAAATGTGCATGAACGAATTAATAATGATTGGATCGAATAATTATTGTTAAAAAAAGCAATACTCAAAATCATTTACCAGTGTACAAATAAATGATCTCAGGCTCGTTAAAAATATCACCTACAAGTTATTCGATCACAAATTATATATATTTAATATATATTTATATAAGCAGGATTTGGCATTAAATAATTTATAATTGTTGATATGCCATAAAATACAATCAGTCAACATTTTATGTGTTATTGTTTCTTAAGAGTATTTTCCCCACCTTCCAATAGAATACGAATAATTTTCAAACAATTCTATTTAACCCCCTTGATGGGGTTCTAACAGGTACTACCACACCAAGTCAGAGTGGACTTGAGAGTATTAGCAACAAGGGGGGCACTACACAATCTTCAAGTGTTCAGAAATGGAACCTCATCATTATATACAGTTTTGTGTCGTCTGTAGGACATCTCCTTTTTGTTGCCGCCTTCAGCCTTTTTACCTCTCTGTAGTGGATAGCATATTCTAAGTCACTTTGACAGGACGACTGAGTACTAGAATTAACGAAAATTAATTCTCATTCTGTCAGGCAACATTTTCGAAAAGGTTTAGGGAAATCACTGTTGACTAGATAATCCATCTGCGATTAACCATTGTATATGTCAATAATCTGTAAATGCTTTGTTCTTCAAACGTCAATAGATCCAATTAAAGAAAATGATTTTACACTAAAAAAGCAAGAAGCAAACGATTTCCAGCAGAAACTGTGACTGATACAGACGATGCAGATAATATAGCACGTATCGCAAATGCACCAGCCAAAGCTGAATCCCTGCTGCATAGCCTGGGTCAAGCAGAAGGAGGTATTAATCACTACTTGAATACTAATGAAAAAAGTGTTTATCCATTTTAAACAAGAAGGGGCTATCTCCACTTGTAAGTCAGTAGACCAATTCATATAGGGTGGAACGATAAAATTGTCGCCCTAGAAAAGACGACATGATTCCATTTCCGTTTAATGAAAACCGGTTTTCTTTTTTTGTTGCAGACCATCTCCTAGTTGGCCAATTGTGTATAAATTCCATGCGCCGCTGTACAACTCATGCTCTCTACCGATCCAAGTTATGACAACAGGACCATTGCAAGCACCTTCAAAATGCAAATCTGGATTGCCACAAATAACAGGGACGTGCCCAGGGTGATGAAAACAAAGTTTCCGGTTACGGTTATGGTCTTTGGTGTGGTTTCAAGTGAGGGCCACATCATGCCACCTCACATCTTCAAAGTCGGCTTAAAAGTCAACACCAAAGTGTACCTGGATGTGCTGAAGAGTGTGGTGATCCCCTGGTGCAATCAGGTGGCCGGTGGGAGACCCTGGGTGTGGTAGCAGTACTCGGTGCCTGCCCACAAGTCCAAAGAGACCCAGGCTTGGCTTCAGAAGGAGTGATACGACTTTGCACCCTTCTCTCACGGCCCCCTCCTCCCTCGACCTGAACCCAATGGACTACTTCGTTTGGTCATACGTCGAGAACATCACCAACATGACCTCCCACAACACCAAAGTCAGCCTGATCACCGCCATCCGCAGAGTAATGACCGAGCTCCCGCTGGCGCTTGTGGAAAAGGCATCTCCCAGTTCCGGATCCATATCGAGGCTGAAGGCGGCTACATTGAATAGATGTCAGCTCTACTACATAATCAAGTTACCTGAGTTGATTTTTAAATAAAAGTTTTAAAATAAAGCTGTAGTGTTGTTTTCTTTAGGACGACAATTTTATCTTTCGACCCTGTATATCTCAGCAACAATATTTACTCGACTGAATGTGAAAGTAATATAGGTCTAGCGAGGGCATAGACTGCTATTGACCGCCGGGAGCCGCAATCTTAAAAGGACAAAAAAATCACAAAGTAAGAATTATAATTTATTAATTAGAGATCTAATATTTGCAATAATAAAAAAAAATGTTGTATCAGGGTCAAATGAAAAGGATGACAGAAGGAACACAAAAGACAGGTGATGATTTGACTGTTCTGAAGGCTGCGTAGTCGTGGGCTTCATTTTGGAGAACAACAGTTCACAGTGGTAAGTTGCACCAAACGTGCTCACTATTTGCTGGATGTGGGTTATAAGGTTGAAGAATCGTCCTGATGGAAGCATGTATTTTTTACGGAAATCGAAGATGCGCCAAGTAAGAAATACTGATGCCAAATCTTGTAAACCATGAAAGCCAATTGATGAACTGAATGATTGATTTTAACGGCATCTCAATTCGTCTAGGGTTATTTTATGCCTAGTGATTACGGAGTTGCGCTCATTGTATATTTGTGTACTTGTTTCTTAAGAGTTTTTCGTACACGGTTATATGGGGTCAAGTATTCCATTCAAATACAAATGAATTGCCTTCAATTATATAGTTTCAAGTTGGTAATACTAATTCTTAGAAATCAATTAAACCTTCAAATAACTATTCTTAAAAAAAAAAGTATTTGCACACTGTTATATGGCTTCTTATACTATACGAATACTTTTTAAACTGATCTATTTGATCTATTCCAAGTTAGAGTGGACCTGGGAGTAATGGCAATGAAGGATTGGTTTGGTTTTATTGTATATCAACGATTTTTGGTTATTCAGGGCCAAATTCTGTTTTTACATCTATATTAAACATATGACTTGTAAAGACATTTTCTAGATACACCCAGTTAAAAGATCAAATACTTCTATTTTTAACAATTCAATATAGCATACGTCGACAAAGTTGAAAGGTTCCAAATATTGTTATGTTTCACTAACAATTCAATTAAGCATCTGTCATTTGTTTACCCATAGTCAAATGATCAAACCCTTCTATTTCAAACAATTCAATTTAGCATAAATCATTTGCATGCCATTTAAATGTCAAAAAATTCAAACTTTTCAGGTGTTGCCACTCCGGGCCAGAGTTTACCTAGGAGTGATGGCAATGAAGAGGTACTCCGCATTCCTCAAAGCTCTAGAATTACTGGAAACTCTCCATTAGATTGTTTAGAGTTATCATATTTACCCACCGCCTCCGCTCGGGCAGGATATGACACAAGGTCAATTTTTAAGCGGAGTTTAACAGGTTTGAATTCAGAGTTTTCCTTATCCTCGACTAGTTGCCTCTCCAAGGCTGAAGAACCTAGTCTGCCCTACTATTTACCCTGAATAATTGGATTCATACCTTTCCCAATGATAATAGTGCTATGTGAAATGCAACCAATCTCGTCCAGGATTTGAACTCGTGTCACTGTGTCCATTTCCTGCGACGATAACCATTACACCACGGGCACCTCCATTGTTTAGAGTTAAATCTAGCACACTCATTAGCGTAGAGTCTTACCCCTCCGCAGAGATGCAGTCGGTGTATTCTGCAGGCCATATATGTAAGGGTTAACAAGCTGTGTGCAAAAAATTGATTTCAACTCGCTTAAAAATGTTATCAACAAAATGTGTTCAGAAATTTTATTTATTTAATATATATGTATTAAAATGATTTGGAATTAAGGAACCTACAATGTTTGATATGCTATTAAACCAAACCATTACATAAAATGAAGTGCGAGTTTTTGTTGTTGTTGTTGAGTACAGCTAAATAGAATTCAGAGTTTTGCATCTCCAAGATCGATCACTAAACATAGACTAAAGAGAACTATCTGCCCCTTATAAAGGGATATTTATTTTTACCTTCTTAGTATGAACCTTTGTAATTGGATTTTTGGCTTCAAAAGATTTCGGTCATGCTCATCCATATTTACCAACCCCTCGGCTCGGGCAGGATATGACATAAGGTCAATTTTCAAGCGAAGTTTAAGAGGTTTGCCTCACCAAGGCTGAAGAACCCAGTCTGTCTTACTATTTACCCATAGCTGGAGGGAGAATAATTGGATTCATACCTTTCGCAAGGGTACAGGTGCAACGCAATTAGCTTAGTCCTGGATTCGAACTCGTGTCGCCGTATCCATTTCCTACGACGATAAGCATTACACCACAGGTACCTCCAAGCGTAGGTGTATATAAAACTTGTACATAAATGATTTTGTACAGAGGGGTATGTTTTAGCACCCGATGCTTGAAATTGGCATTAAAAAGTTTATTATTGATCTACCCATTTAATCTAAAAAAAACTCAGGAATGGTTTTGGATTCACACATTACAAAAAGAGAATAGAAGGTAAAATATCAGTGTATATATATATATATAGGGGTGTTGATACGAGACGCTGGTAATTCTTTTTTCTACTCGGCTGTCGTAATTTATTTTCAAGCCTGCTGTTACTTTCTTAGGAAATAAAAAGAATAAAATAAAATAAAAAAGAAAACGAATGGAAGATTGAAAAACCACGGAAAAGAAATTTATTGCGTGCCAAATCTTTTCAGCTGTGACAAAAATGAATGGCTGAGATTGCTACAAAAAGATAATCGTCAACCATTTTTCTTTGAGAAAACATAAAAGACGCTTAAAAAAAACTGTCCTCTTGATACATCTAATCACTAGTATTTTTACATTTTGAACATGTTAACTTCGCTCTTTATATATATATATATATATATATGAAGATTATTCGATGAATCAGAGGATGTTTTTGAAAAAACAAAACAATGTTTTTTTTTCTGTGAATGTAAATTCTGCATTGTTTGGAATTGGTTTAAAGCAGAAATTACATTAATATAAAAAACATATATTTTGGGGCTATTCCAAATGATGGCAAACCAAACTAAGTACTCGAGGCTTGAACAGCGGTCTCTTCATCAAATGTTTGGTAGTGGAAAAGTGCAAACCAAGGGAAAGTTATAGTAGGGTGGGATGTGTGTACTATGAAGAACAGTAGTGGTACTATTTAATACATTGCTGGGAGGATTCTTACCTTTCCTAAGCGTATTTGTACGAAAATGAAACGTAATAGCACGTCCTGGGTTCGAACTCGTTTAATAGGATTCCAAAGTCTATCGATTTAACCATTACACCGCGAGGACACCCTACACAAATTATTTGAAAGACATTGAATCTTCAGTAAAGAGAATAATTCTGAATGTTGCTGTCTATAAAAAAGGTCATGCTAACAGTCGTATGGGACATCAAAGGACCCATGACAATTAATTTCCTTGAAGAAGGTGTGGCTGTGAAAGAGATAGCTTCAAACACCTATTTAAACTATTTAAGATAAATATCCCCAACATATGACTCACGAGGCCCAACACCCAGCATTCAAAATTTTCCCGTCTTCTTTTGATATTGGCTGCTGATGGAACTCATCGATTTTCAGTGTCCTAGCTTTACTGCAACTCATCGTGGATTTCTAAGTTAGAAATCTGAGGAGTTTGACCTACTCCTTCATTGCCTAACCAGGTCAGCTGGACTATAGAATACACCGAATGCATCTCTGTAGAGGGATAATATCCTCCAAATGAGCGTGCTGGTTATGACGTTAAATAACCTGATGGTGACACTGTAGAAATGCTGTAACTTTGGGGAATGCGGAGTACCCCTTCATTGATATCGCTCGTAGGACCACTCTGACTCAGAATGGTATCATCTGATAGGGTCCAATCTGTGGATCAAATAGAACTGTTTGACATTCAAACTGAGTGCAAACAAATGACTTATGATAAACTGAATTGCTAGAAATAGAACTAACCATTCAACTGTATGCAAACAAATAACTGATATTTAATTGAATTAATAATGATACATAACAATACTTGGAACCATTTAACTTTGTTTAAATGCTAAACTGAATTACTTGAAATAGACCTGTTTGATCATTCAACTCCGTGTAAACAAATTATTGAATTTTCAGTGACACGAAGCAATACTTAGAACTATTTAACTTTGTTAACTTATGCTAATCTGAATTGTTTGAAGTAAAACTGTTTCATCATTTAACTGTGGGTAAGCAAATGACTGATGTTTAATTGAATTGTTAGAATTAAATAGTAATACATGAAAACATGTACCTGTGTGCAAACAAAGGATTAATAGTAAAGAGAATTATTTCTATTTCATAGAAATAAGTGTAATCATTTAATTGTGTCCAAAAAGTGAGCTCAGGCTCGTTTAAAATTGTAATCAACAAAATGTGTTTGAAAATTATATATTTTCTCTGTAACATATTCACCAAAATAGGACCAAGATATGAATATGTGAAATATACATACTTCTTGGTTCAGGTACGAAAATTTTATTGCCTTCTTGACTTTTGGCTTTTCAACAGGAGGAGAGAGACACACAATTTTTACTATGCTGACTGTTCCATCTGACCCTACCACGCGCGGCACAACCTCTAGACCTAACTGGTCCCGTCTAGGTTCAAATCTCAACTAACTGCTTTTTTTCAAAATACGCAAGAATCCCAGCCCATCGCTTCCGGGCATGATGTCATTCACATCCCAGTCCTATTTCCCATCTGGGGTTTTTATTATGACATCTGTGATTGTCACATCCTCCCTGCGCGAGCGTGAAAACCTGCACTTAATGTGTGCGCCTAACTCACCCGATTGATAAGACATAACCAACGAAAAACGATAATATAAAAAAATCCTTCCGCAATTATATAACAACTCTACATGTATAAAAAAATTGGCATTAAATGACTTACAATGGTTTATATACCATAAAACTAAACTAAACCAAACTAAACAAAAATCTTCATGAAACATAAATTTTTGGAACTTGCCGACATACATTTAACTAACATTCTTTTTAAGGATGTTTTTAAATTGATAATGCATATAAAATTAAGTTATTTTTACTTTTCGGGTTTTGCTCCTCATGTGAGACCGACTGAAATATTAAAGTGCCCATCTGTCGGGTGAAACATGTTCAAGGGCGAGGAACATATTAGCAAATATTAGGAAAACATTAACTACAAAAATTGTTCTGCCGCGTGCCAAAAGAAAATTCTTTGGCCATTACTCAGCTAAGTACCGCTCTGTTAGTGAGGCTTAGAATGCGCTGACTGAATCCCCGCAAAGAGGGTAAGCTCCCTCTTAAAAAAAAAAGAGGTGCTAAATATGACGCAAAATTGCATCTAATGGGGAGGCTCCATTTCTGAAGATTTGGAGAGTGTAGAGTACCCCTTCTTTGCCATTACACCCAGGTCGAATCAGATTTGGAGTGAGAGTACCTGTTAGGTTCCCATTTAAGGAATACTTGATACTAAAAAAACTGTTAATTATTTTTACTGAGAAACAGTTTTTTGAAACTATAATTCTTATTCGTTATTGTTTATTATCATTTAAGGACAAGTATTTGTTATAATTTATTGTCCAGTCACTGTTGAATACAGTGACTGCATCTCTACAGATTGGTAAGGCGCCCCCCCAGTGATTGTCCTGGATATGGCACTAAAATTCTGATGGTGAGGTTCCAGTAATGTAGGATCTCTGGGGAATTCGGAGTACAACTTCATTATCATCACTCCTTGGTCGACTCTGGCTGGGAGTTGTAGCACCCGATAGGGTACTATGTATGGGTCAAATAGAATTAAACTGCGAGCTTATGCTAAACTGAATTACTTGAAATAAAACTATTTTGATATTTAAACTGCGTACTTATACTAAACTGAATTGTTTGAATTAGAACTGTTTGACTAAACTGAATAGCTTGAAATAGAAATGTTTTTGACAACTAAACTGTGTTCTCATGCTAAACTGAATTGTTTGAAATAGAACGGATTATTTATATAAAAATAGATTTGGCATTAAAAAACCTGTAAAGGTTGATATGCCATAAAACCAACCAACCAACCAACCACCTAGAAATTATTATTTATAAAGGATTATTATTAGTTACTTGAAACCATAAAATTGCGTGTACATCATCTGTATTAGAATACTTTTATATCACATAAATATATCAAAAGCTCTTAAGAAATGACAACAAAAAATGTAAATATGGACATCCAATGAACGTGATTCCTCAACTTGAAGGCATAAAGTATCATAAAATGACGGGTTGGTGTACCGTTAAAATCAGCCAATCAATCAGCCAAGGGTTACCCTGATATAAAGACAACAAAACATTTCCTACTACTTTAATGAGCTATTAATTAGGCACCTAGTTTCGACTAGGCTACCTTCAGGTGGGCGAGCTGCACTTTTGTCTCCTTTGTCACCCATGTACGGCACTAGACCAAGCGTCTAGTTTAAGCCGTAAACTGGCATACGTGCCCGGACCCACATTTGGGTTCGTGAAACTGCTTGCCTCATCAGGCTCACATTGCACCAAGTGAGCCGATGAGCAGCACTGACCAGCAGGGTTCGAGTCTCGGCTCGTTCCCGACCTCCCCATCCCCTTTATCCCCACTTTAATCGGCCTTCGGGCTTTTGACCTTGTGTCAAGTCGTGTCTGGTGGGAGGCAGCGACAAATAAAGGGAGACAATACCAGTTCTTCAGAAAGGAAGTAATTAAAGGTTATTATTCATTGATATTACAAGTAGTATGGCCATGATATGTGGAAAAGGAATAGAATGTTTGCAGAGCAGAGGATATATGAAGAATGGAATATAGAACGTATGCAATTACTTATCAAGAGTGTCTTGGATTCATACGACACTAAACTAATTCTGGTGGTTAGGTTTCAGTTCTGGTGGTCTTAAGAGGGGGGGTGAGTTGCAGCCATTACGCCTAGGTTCAATGTGACTCGGTTTAGAAGTATCTGAAATGGTAAAATCCTCTATGATTGAAATATATGTTAAAAAACATTAGTATTCGATAGGATTGCTTGTAAAAATAAATAGTTCTTAAGAAACAACTCTACAAAGATACCTACGTGAACAAACAATGAATGTGATTATCTACCCTCAAGGCATAAAATAACCCCAGACAGGTTGACATGCCATTGGAATTAATCCATCAGTCAACCAAGTCTACGAGTAGCGTTTTATTTTTATCAAGAACGATTCAATCATATCTGATTGTTGATTTCTGGAATTATTTTAAGAAAAATCGAAAAAAATATCTTGGATAGAAATTATTTTAATACATTTTGTAGAAAACAAGTTATTGATGTTTAGATTTATATTTACGCTTTACAAATTTCCAATTTTTAGTGTTACATAGATTGTGTTTAAAAAATACAAAATAGATAAATTAATTAATTAGATTTGATTAAAAATGATATATTTTTCTTCAGTTCTTCAATTTTATGCATATTAATAATATCTTTCTTTGTAAATTAATCAGTGTTTGTCAGTGGGTGTTAATTTTTCCAAAGTGCGTGGTTATGGCAATATATGGAAAAAATAAAATGCATTATTTTACTTTCAATTGAAAAAAAAGAAGCTGAACTGCAAATTAGATAACTTTAATTTTAAACAATATTTTTCTACAAGATATAACACAAGTTTATAAGTGCGAAGTGATATAGTTTTGGTTTACTGTCATAAACTAACTGGGCACCTCTGGTTGTGTAACGGTTAGCAAGCTAGACTAGCAAGTATTGTCATGTACCACTAACATTTCACTTACACATCAGTTACTTATGTACACACTGTTAAATCATCAAACAGTTCTATTTCAAACTATTCAGTTTAGTATAAGCACACAGTTTAGTACTATTTGACCCATTGGTAGGAACCTATCAGGTGCAAACACTCTGGGCTAGAGTTTACCAGCGAGTTATGGCAATAAAAAAGGTACTCCGCATTCCCCAAAGCTCCAGCATTACTGGACCCTCATCATCAGATTGTTTATTGTCATGTCCAGAACACTCATTGGGGTAGTCTTATACCTCTGCAGAGATACAGTCGGTGAATTCTGCAGCCCCAGCCGACTAAGCCAATTTTTCGATGGTATCAGTACTATGTGAAATGCAAACAACCTCGTCCAGAATTCGAACTCCCGTAGCCGAGTCTATTTTCTACGACGATAACCGTTATGTAACGATCACCACAAAGTAACTCCTATACTAAACTGCAAATTGCCTATGGCGGAGGGGTTTGGTATATACAGTCAATAAAAATGTTAAGATGATTTGGCAAGAAGATGTAGCAATTGATATAGTTAGTCAGGGGGTCTCAAACTCAAGGACTCAAAAGTAAAATTACGTTTTGGAGAAGAGGCACAGAGTGCAAAGAGTGAGATAGCTGGGTAAGGGACGTAATCTTCACCCATTTTAATACTAATCTGCAGAAGAATTGATTGGTTGCTACTCTTTATTCATCATATGAATGTAATATAATGGCCGAGGGATTTCGTTTTATATATCTTGCCTTTCGGATTAGTTAGGCTGAGAACCTTTCGCTTAGCGCATGGGTTAGTTAGGTGCAACATGAGCGCTGGTGTTCATGCGCGCGCGGGGAGGATGTGTCATTCAGAGATGTCAAAATAAAAATCCCAGATAGAAAATGTGACCAGGGGGATGTGAATAACGTCATGCACCGGAAGCGTATGCGGAGGAGTTTAGGGATTTGAGAAAAGTCAGTTAGTTGAGTTCCTGCCTGGGAAGAAGAAGGTTGACTTTCGGGGCTCGTCGTGGCCAGATGAATTTGTGCGCTACGGGCGCTGTGCGTTAGTTGGGTTGAGAGATGACGATGTAAAAGCAGTCAGCTTTTAGAAGGATTGTGTCTCTCTCTCCTTATGTCGAAAAACCTTTTAACTCAAAGTTAATAAAAAAGTTTCATACCTGAACTAAGAAGTCGTAAGTGTTTTTTTGTGTTTCGGGATTCCTATGTTATCTATATATGAGTTGTACATATATATTGTACATTTCACATACTCATGGTTGGCTATGTTACATGAATATCAAGCGTAATATTCGATTTCGTACAATTTTTCTTTAATTCTTTTTTACCCAGGTAAATTTCCTTTTCTCTGCTTTTAGTTTTGATGAATTCATTTTTATTTTATTTTATTTCATTGTATTTCGTGGGTAAATTACAATAAATTGTGCAAGAAATATAATAAAAAAAGACAATGTAAAAGCAAAATTCAGTTTTATCAAATTTAAAGAAATAACAAATATTATTTCTGTTTATTCAACAATCTATTTTTAAACATTTTTATGATTTTACAAAATTATTTTAATTGAACTCGTATAAAAATATCAAGTTTCTTAAAATCAAAATGTTTTCTTGTCAATTTTTTATTTCTTTTTTCAGGTATTAATTTTGAAAGTTATATGCCCCTAATCATGAAAACGAAAAAAACAAAAGTAATGTGTTTACTTTTTGCATGAGTTGTCATAATGCCTCTCAAACAGCCGCTAATATCAATAAAGCATTGTATAAAGGATTTATTTATGATGAGACTGGTTTCAAAAATTCTGCAGCGGGAAGACGAATCCCGAAGATCAAGAGGAAAGAGGACGTCCATCCGCAACTGACGACAAACATCTAAAAAACACTTGCTGAAAATGGCCCAGTCAGCTGGGTCTGTAAAATACACCAGCAGCATATTTGCAGAAAGGGTAAGACTCACCCCAAAAATGTCCGGGATATGACACAAAACAATCGGATGGTGAAGCTCCAGTAATGCAGGAACTTTGGGGAATTCGGAGTACCCCTTCATTCCCCTCGCTTGCAGGTTCACTCTGGCCTGGACTGGTAACATCTGATAGATTCCTATCAATGAGTCAGATAGAACTGTTTGACATTTGAATGGAGAGTAAATAAAAGACTAATGCTAAACTGAATTGCATGAAATAGAACTGTTTGATCGTTTAACTTTGCGTAAAAAATGACTTGTGTTTAACTGAATTAAATGCTGCACCAACGTTGTAACATCGTTTGTCGGGACGCACTTCGATCGATCGTGTTTATCGGTACACTGATCTGGTCGGGTGTGTCCTGGTTCCGATGGCAGTCGGTCGAGGCAATTTGACATGGATTCCAAGAAACCGGCAATCGTGTCGGGCGCGCTAAGACTTGAATACTCGAGTCACAGGAGACCGTCTCCTAGGGCTCTAACTCTCCTGGGAGGGGCAAGGTTTATTGCCTGGTTTCTGAGGCACCCCTTTTAAGGGGCATTGCTGATGGGACCTGAGTCATTTTTGGAGCCGCCAGGCGTGACTGGGCCACGGCCTTGCGCCTGGACCCACCTAAAACAAGGCCTTGTGTCTCACTCATCCAGTTGGTGGAACGTACGACAAATACCGATGTTTAACTGAATTCTTAGTGTTAGATAGCAATAAATGGAACCATTTAATTTTAACTTATACTTAACTGAATTGTTAGAAATTTATCTGTTTGATTATTTAGCTTTGTGTAAACAAATAGCTGTTCTTTAACTGAATGCTTACAGATACATAGCAATAGGTGGAACCATTTAACTTTGACTTATGCAATATTAAATTGTTTAAAATAAAACTGCTTGATCATTTAACTGTGTTTTAATAAATGACTGATGTATAATTGAATTGTGAATCATAAATATCAATACTTGGAAGCATTTAACTTTGTTATCATATGCTAATCGGAATTGTTTGAAATAGAACTGTTTGATCATTTAACGGTTAGCAAATGACTGATATTTAATTGAATTATTAGTTTTAAATAGCAATGCTGAAAAATATTTAAGTCTGTGTAAACAGATGATTAATAGTAAATTGAATTATTCGTGGTTGACAGAAATTAGTGAAACCATTTAACTGTTTGTAAAAGTTGAGTTCAGACTCGTTTAAAAATGATATCTACAAAATATGTTTAGAAACCATATATTAATATATATGTATAAAAAAATGATTCGGCATTAAATTACCTACAAGTGTTGATATACCATAAAACGAAACGAAACAAAACGAAACCGGTTGAACAAAATGAAAGTGAAAGTGAAAGTGTAATGGCGATGTCTCAGGCAATGGATGTCAGCATTTCAACAATATCGGATCATTTGTAGAAAATTAGCAAAGTAAAGGAAGATCGATGAATTGATTTCATATGAGCCCAGTAAAAGTCAAAGAGCTTAAGATTTTGAAGAGTGTTCGATGCAGAAGAATGGTCCGTTTCTTGATCAAATAATGTTTTCTAACGAAAAAATAAATCCTTTATGACAATCGAAGATGATCGGTTGAATGGCTTGATTATGACGAAGAACCCAAACACTTTTATTTTCTAAAATCGAAATTGTATGAACAGAAGAATGTGGTAACTGTTTATTGCTTGGTTGTTTATTTTCGTTTTATGGCATATCAACCTTTGTAGCTTATTCAATGCTTAATCCATTTTATGCAAATGAACAGTTTCATTTCAAACAATTCAGTTTAGCATAAGTACACAGTTTAATTGTCAAAAAACTTTCTATTTCCAATTTTTCAGTTTAGTCAAACAATTCTAATTCAAACAATTCAGTTTAGTATAAGTATAGTTTTTGTTTACACTCAGTTAAACGTCAAAACAGTTATATTTCAAGCGATTCAGTTTAGCATATAAAAACAGTTCTGTTTCAAGCAATTCCGTTTAGCATTACTATGCAGTTTTGTTCTATTTGACCTATAGGACCCCATCAGGTGCAACCACTTCCGGCCAGAGTGGACCTAGGAGTGTTGGGAATGAAGGGTTACTCCGCATTCCCCAGAGGTCCAGCATTACAGGAACCTCACTATCATATTGTTTAGTGTCATATACCAGGACACTTGTTGAGAGAGTCTTACCATTCTGCAGAGGTGCAGTCGGTATATTCTACAGCTCCAGCCAACTGGACAATGTACTATTTACCAACCCCTCCGCTCGGGCAGGATATGACACAAGGTCAATTTTTAAGCGGAGTTTAACAGGTTTGAATTCAGAGTTTTCCTTCTCCTAGACTAGTTGCCCAACCAAGGCTGAAGAACCTAGTCTGTCCTAGCTGGAGGGAGAATAATTGGATTCATACCTTTCCCAAGGGTATTAGTGTTATGTGAAATGCAATCAGTCTCGTCCAGGATTTGAACTCGTATCGCCGTGTTCATTTCCTACGGCGATAACGACTACACCACGGGCACCTCCTAGTGCCTGGACAAGGTAGTTGTTAATGGTTTGCCATTGGCGTTGTGATTTACAGCTTACACGAATTTAAGTCAATCGTCACAACGGAAATTCACTGTCATACACTTGATGAAATCGATGTTCAGTTATGCAAAATGTGATCGACAAAAGTTAATAGACGAGAGAGATTTTGCTTCATGACAAAGCTCGGCTACATGTTGCCGAGATGATACCGTAAATGTTCATTGACTTGGGATATGAGACTTTGGGACTATCAACATATTCCTCGTATCTCCCATTCAGTTACTACCGTTTTATCAATCATCCAGACATGCCCACCGAAATGTCGTTCGAAAGTAGAACAAGAAACTGTATTTAAAGATTTATTTGCATCATAACCTTCTGAGTTTTATCCTCCGGGCATAAATGACTTGTTAATCGATAGCAGAAATGATCGATATCAAGAAATCATATTTTAACTGATTTAATCCATTAATTCTGGAATTAACTTTACTCTAAAATCCGAATTTGATTTCCAAACATTTCAGTAACAATCAACTTGGTGACATTAATCAGAATACATCAGGTTTGGCTTGGCTTGGTGTCTTTGTTTAAAGGAATATCAATATGATTGGGTAACTTATTACCAAATCATTCTAGTAGATGAACAGAAATGAGTCATTGGGGTGAGTATAAGGAGGTCCATACTTTGCCCAAGGGAATTAGTAGATAATTAAACATAATAGCTCGACTGAAGTTTGAACTCGCTAACTTCGTACCTGCTGACCTGCAGTTTATACATGACGCCACGGGATTACCCACCAAGTATATCAGTCTAAAATCTCATAACTCACTTACTGTCTATGTCAATCCGTACAGCTAAGGTCCCGCCATTTTGAAACCGTTTCCTACGAAAAATATTTCGCATTCGTTAAAGTCATACTATGAAAGATTTCAAACTATTGTTAAAATATTGACTCAGATTAGTTTTTAGGTAAAATCTGTATCTTACCTACAATGTCTTTCTGACCACTAACTGTAAAAAAATGAGACCGTTTCACAGTGCTTAGCAACTAAACAACTCACTTAGTAATCATTACGAGAGGCAGATGACTCTCTTCCTCCTCCACTTGAACCTTTTTTTCGCGACCTGTCACTAAGAGAGATCACATTTCATTCCTAAGATCAGTCGGCAATAAAATGGCACATAAGCTCCATTAAAATATAAAAACTACCTTTCCAATCGGGAAAATAAATTTATTTGGAAATATTGATAAATTTCTAAGGGTTTTCGAGGATCTTTGAGATCTCTGAATAAACCCGCGGTCGTCTTCCATAAACGGAACTCAATTTAAATAAGCCAGTAGACATATTAAATGAAGGGGGTTCTTAACCTGGGGTACCGGGTGCCCCGAGGGATATAAGATTCAGTTATTTTGAATGGGAGGAGAGCTCCAGAAAAACAACACTTTTTCGTTTAACTTCTCATCATTCAGTGTTTCATAGTTTTCCATTTGTTCAAACGTTTTAACTTCGATCGTGTTGTTTTATTATTTATCTCTTATTATTTAGTCAGTCTATTATTTTTTGTATAGTAAAATAATTGTATTTTTTCTCTCAAAAGGAAGCTTGCATTTCTGACATAATTGAGAAGAAACATGAACTGAAGTGTCATTAAAAGTTAAAAATATTTTCATCATCATCATGTCGCGCTGGTAGCACGGATATCCCTGACACTCTCTCGCCACTCCTCCCTATCGTTCTCCGCCCTAGGCAGGTCTTCAGGACAACATCCCGTATCCTCACATAACTGCTGAATATAAGTTCGTGCTGGTCGTCCTGCTTTTGCACGGCCATGTGTGGGGGTCCATAAGAGTACATCTCTTATGAGCTCGTCCCTGCTTCTCCAGCAGTGTCCTGCATGTCTGGTTAGTCTAACTTGAATAGTTTTCGTGATTGGAGGCAGGTGGCCGTGCAGTTGGTGTCTTGTGGGATGTTGCCGCCAGGACTTGTTCAAGATTGTACGCAGCATTCTTGTGTAATTGCCGTCTAGCTTCTTCTCCAGCCGTTTTGTTAGCGTCCATGTAGTGCACCCATATAGCAGTATCGATGTGACCGCTGCCTGGAAGAAACTGCGTTTCATTTAATCGGTTAGGTCTGATTTCCATATAATCGATAGCCTGTTGATAGCTGTCCATGCTTTCGTTAACCTCGTGTCGATGTCCTTTTCGGTTGATTCGACGCTGCTTCCTAGGTATATGAATTTGTCTACTAGTTTCAGAGAGCTTCCGTCTAGAGTGGAGATGTTCCCCGTTTGATTATAGCACATATATTCCGTTTTGTGTGCATTAACATATAGGCCTATGCTTGCGGCTGCTCGTTCCAAACTATGCAGTAGTGTTTCGGCTTGGTCGGGTGTATTTGCCAGTATCGCTATGTCATCGGCGTAGTCGGCGTCGGTAATTGTTTTTACGGGGTACCTTCTGCTTCTTTTCTTTGTCAGCTCGAAGCCATTCTCTCTGATTTTGTCAATCGATGTTCTATGTACGTAGACATATTATTTTCAAAACTTTGTTTTATTAACCGTAGCAGCTAATTAACTAAATAATCGCGGCAGTAAAAAAAGAAGAAGACAAAAACGAATAAAACCAACTTTAAATACAATTAATTATCATAAACTTATATAAAAGCGTTTTTACTTCATTTATCTTTAATAATAATCATATTACAACCTGTTTATAACTTTAACCCAATCGGCTGGGGCTATAGAATATACCGAAAACATTTCGGTAAAGGGATAAGAACCTTAACAAGTGTTCTGGATATGACACTAAACTAAATTGGATGGTGTCGATCCAGTTCTAGAGCTTTGGGAAATGTGCTAGATCCCTCTATTGCCATTACTCAGGTCCACTCTGACCGTGATAGTACCTGTTTGGGTCCCATCTATAGATTAAATATAATTATTTAATATTTTATTAATTGTGTGCAAAAAATGCCTGATATTAGATTGTGAAGTTATCTTTGCACGGCAATACTTGGGACTATTTAACTGAGTGTAAATAAATGAATAAATATTTGTGGAAAAAAGCAATACTTGTGACCATTTAACTGTGTGCAAACAAATATATAAGTTAAGCAAGTTGGCCGACCGCAGTCGAGGACGACCTGAAGGCTCTATTTTCAATAGCTACAACATGGTGGTGTTGGATAGGACAATACTCATTTCCCTAGATTACTCCACTTACCCTGATCCGTACCTTATAATTGTTAAGCAAGGAGGAATCAAGTACTATTTTTGAGTTTAGATATGACTCGACCTAGGACTAAACCCAGGTCTCGCGGACCATAGGTGGACACTCAAAACATTATGCCAATTGGCCGAGTTTTGCCAGCAATGATAATTGTAATGGTTATCGTCGTAGGAAATGGACACGACGATACGAGTTCAAATCCTGGACCAGGCTAATTGCATTTCACATAGCACTAATATCCTTGGAAAAGGTATGAATCCAATTATTCTCCCTCAGGCTATGGGTAAATAGTAGGACAGACTGGGGTCTTCAGCCTTGGTGAGGCAACTAGTCTAGGAGAAGGAAAACTCTGAATTGAAACCTGTTAAACTCCACTTAAAAATTGACCTTGGGTCATATCCTGCCCGAGCGGAGGGGTTGGTAAATATGACAATTCAACATCTCAGAAATTAAGACAAAAATCACCAGACTTCTTATTTTGCTTGTCCTGTGTCAGACTATGGAGATCTCAAAAGACGTTTACATACTTATTGATTCAAACCTTAAACAAAAAGTGCTTGGTCGAGTATAAAAAAATGCTAATTCGAGTATACTTAAAAATATTTAAACAAAAAATTACAAAATCATTTCTACAAGAGGATCAACCACAGTGTATAGCATGTTTAACACCCTAGATTGGTTTGATATAATATAATTGCGGAGGGATTTCGTTTTGTATATCTTGCCTTTCGGTTTAGTTAGGCTGAGAACCTTTCGCTTAGCGCAAGGGTTAGTTAGGTGCAACATGAACGCAGGTGTTCACGCGCGCACGGAGAGGATGTGTCATTCAGAGATGTCAAAATAAAAATCCCAGATAGGAATTGTGACCAGGGGATGTATGTGATATCACACACCGGAAGCGTGGGCTGAGATTTGAGAAAAAGCTGGGAGTTGAGTTCCTGCCTCCGAACGAGAGAGTCGAGATTCAGAGCTGGGCGAGGCCAGACTACTTTGTCAGCTACGGGCGCCGCGCGTTCGTTGTGTTGAGAGCTGACGATGTAAAAGCAGTCAGCATAGAAAGATTGTGTGTCTCTCTCCTCATGTCGAATAACCTTTAACTCAAAGGTAATAAAAAATTTTGTACCTGAACCAATTTCGTGAATGTCGTGTATTTCGGATTCCCTATGTCTATTTCACACATCCGTATATCTGGCTATGGAACATTGAGGAATACTGACCGGATCAAACGTTTTGTGTGAGCGACTCATGAGTCTCGTTGAGCCAAATTTGGCTTGATGGAGGTTGGATAAATATCAAATACCCTAGATGTTAAACATCTTCTCCTAGAATGCAAATATTTAGTTCTCATTATACAACCTTTTTTCAAGCTAAGTCACTTCGGGACTGTAGAATACATCGACAGCATCTCTGTAGAGAACCAAGACCCCTAACGAATGTGTCCTGGATATGATACTAAGCCATCTGATGGTGAGGCTACACTCCTGGAGCTTTGGGGAATGTGGAGGATATGGATCCCAGGTTCACAATGACCTAGAGTGGTAGCATCTGAAAGGGTCCAATCTGCGGGTCAAATAGAACTGTTCGACATTTAAACTGTGAGCAAACAAATGACTTATGTCAAATTGAATTGTTAGAAATAGAACTGAGCAAACATTGCCCAGTCAGCTGGGGATGTAGAATACACTGACTGCACCTCTGCAGAGAGGTAAGACCCTCCCCTAACGAGTGTCCTGGATATGACACTAAACAATCTGATGGTGAGGTTCCAGCAGTGCTGGAGCTTTGGGGAATGCGGAGTACCCCTTCATTGCCATCTCTCCCAGGTCCCCTCTAGCACGGAGTGGTAGCACCTGATAAGGGCCCTATCTATGGGTTAAATAGTACTAACAGCATTCTTATGCTAAACTGAATTGTTTGAGTAAATTGAATAGCGTGAAATAGAAACGTTTTTGACAATTAAACCGTACTTACATTTAAACTGCGTGCTTATGCTTAACTAATTATTTGAAATAGAACTGTTTTTCGACATTAAAATTGTATTTACACTTGATTGAATTATTACATATAACTGCTTGAATAGTTTGAAATAAATGTTTTTGACAATTAAACTGTACTTATGCTAAACTGAATTGTTTTAAATAGAACAGATTATTTACATAAAAATGGATTTGGCGTTAAATAACCTACAAAGGTTGATATGCCATAAAACCAAACAAACCAAAGCATCTGAGTAAACAAATGGATGATATTTAATTCAGTTGTTAGTGATGCATAGAAATACTAGAAACCATTTACTTGGGTACAAAAGAATGAACTTGGGTACATTTAAGAATATCATCTACAAAATCTGTTTACATATCAAATATTTAACATATGTGTTAAAGAGAATTTGGCATTAAAATATCTCATCAATCCCAACACAACCCAACCCAAATCACACATATAATCTTTTTTCAACGCAAATAATATTAAGAACCCACTTGAAAACGTCAATGTAAATGACATTTTATTCTTGAGAGAAATAAAATTATGCCAAAAACTTAAAAATATAAACCACATGAAAATATTATTAGAAAACAATTCCAAAGAATTTTAACATATCGTTAAATCGAAATAAAAACATATAAGAAACAACCACAAAAAAAAAAAAAAAAAAATCCCAATCATAATCATCATCAAATCGCGCTGACAGCACGGGTTTCCTTGAAACTTTCTTTCCGTCCGTCCCTATCATTCATCGCTCCCGACAACTTCAAACTACATCGAGCTTTTACACAGAGCTGATGTTAGTAAGTCCTTGGTGTTCGGCTAACTCTAGTGCGTCCATTTGGGGGCGGGTACACAAGAGAACGTCGCTTATGAGTTCATCCTAACTTCTTTATCAGTTCTCCGCATCTTTCGTTTGCTTTACTTGAAAGGTTTTTCAGATGAGAAATAAATAGCCGTAGAGCCTCTGTTTTGTTGGGTGTTGTTCAAGGATTTGTTAAAAAAAAAAAACACGCTACATTCTTGCGGAGTTTCTATCTATCTTTTTCTCCGTGGGTTTTGTTTGGTCTATGTGGTGCCACAGCCATTAACAGACAATCCACGTGATTTCCTAATCTCTCGGAAAAAAAAACAACCTGAGATGGTTGAAATGTCGTTAAAATAAATTAATCAATCAACTAACCTATCCTTCTATCAAAATAAGTTATGCACATTTCTAATACAGTGGAAGTTTTTCTCATAAAAAATTTGAATTTCTATTACCACCCCCCTAAAATTTGATAAAAAAGTGAAACTTCAATCAAAGCTGAAATTCAATTAAAAAGCTTCACCTTAATTTGAAATACTGAACTTCATATTTAGTGAGTTGAACTTCTATTAAACATGTTGAATTCCTTTAAATACACTGAACCTTAATTAAAAAACGTTGAACTTCACTTAGAAACGTTGAATTTCAATCAAACAAGATTAAAATAATGATTTAATTTTTAGAATGTATGGGTTTATAATCATGAAGAGATATATTATTGGTTCATAAAAATAAACTAAAAAATAAACAAACGGACAGTATGAAAAAATGATAGAAATTTAAATAATTCGCACATTTTCCATAATTTAAAGATCTTGTATCAAGATTGGATCAAAATACTTTTATATATGGTTTCTGTATCTTCATACACAAAAGTGGAGTAATTATATTCATTGCTTCGGAACATTTCATCTAGGGAATTAGAACAATTATTTTCGTATTTCACAATCTTACGTTACCAGAATCTTTGTATGTATTTATTTCCCAAAGTTTCCGCCACAGGAAATAGATTTTATAGAAGTACAGCTGGCTTAAATTTAGACTTTTCTTTCTAGCCTGGTTACAGTACGAGGTTGTAAAAGACCAGTCTGCTGTACTATTTAGCCATAGATAGGAAAGAAGAGAGGAAGTCTTCATGTCATAATTCCTGAAGTGCTGGACTGCTGTCTCGAAGTTAGCTAGTACGAACTCCAGTCCAGTAATGACATTTACTTTCGAGCTAATGCTCTTGGGAAAGGTATGAAACTTCTTTTTCCCTTACTCTGAGTTAAATACTATTACTGTTATTCTACAAGGACGGTTTGGGTTTTTTTATGGCATATCAACCTTTGCAGCTTATTTAATGCCAAAACCATTCTCCTAGAAGAACAGTAATGGTACTATTTAACCCATAGCTGGGAGGATAAGTGGGTTCATACCTTTCCCAAGGGTATTTGCCCAAAAGTGAACGTAATAGCGCGACTGGAGTACCAACTCGCGTACTACGATTCAGCAGTCCATCGCTTTAACTACAACGACCAACCACTGATAGTACGCCATTGGTGGCAGCCGCAGCTTTATTTCTAAGTGGAATATTGCGCTGGCTTAAATATTTCTCCAAGCATTCAATAATTATTGTTTGATTTGCGTCGAATTGGACACACATTGCGAACAAAAATCGTCGCTAGTATGACTCTGAGTTCAACTCAGGACCTGATAATGTTTGAACAACCAAATCTTGATTCAAGTTGGATAGAAAACTTACAATGCCTAAGTACAGACGCCAAAGATTTTTTTTACATCTTCAGCTACATCATTAATGTATCTTTTCATCGTATTTGTATTCATTTCTCTGCGCGAGAGTTTTTCTGCAGTTTCATTCACGTCTTTAATCGACAGAAGTGTAATCTATCTTTCACTAATGTATGGTTTCTATTTTCGCTGCTATATTGAGAAATATTTTCTAATGTCCTTAACCCCCTTCATTATCAGCGACAACTGCTGATTTCATAAAAAGTAAAGTGTAGTAGGCGATCGTAGTCGAGGGCGACCAGAAGGCTCCCTTTTCAATAGCTACTACATCGAAGTGTTAGGGAGGGCGCTACTCCTTTCCCTGGATTGCTCCACTTTACCCTTGATACGTACCTCATATTGCTGAGAGTTAAGCAAGTAGGTATCAAGTACCATTTTTAAAGTCTTTGGTATGACACGATCTGGGATTGAACCCAGCTCTCCCGGACCATTGACGAACACTCTACCCACTAGGCCAATGAGCCGGTTTCATGCTGGACCATATTCAATTGATTTTAATATAGTATGGCCCACGAAAGAATAACACATTTTCAAACGTCATAATTTTCTTGTTTTAATTCAATTGTCATATAATTTTGTCAGATATAAGAATATATAAAATAGAATTTTACTATTCAACTAACAGATCTACAATTTCAACAGAAAGAAAATACCGTTCGCCAAATTTAATGCGAAGTATCCTCCAAGAACAAACATGATAAAGAGCCTTGTGTACAAATCTAAAATTTTTGGTTCAGTGACAGACCACCTGACTGTGACAGACTACCCGCAAAGCGGTCATTGCAAAAGTGTTCGCACAAAACTGAAAGCTGTCTTTTTCATGAGTTAGCCGTTGGTATTAGCTTAGCTACCTCTGTCGATGTTTTTTTTTTCTTTTGGATAGACATTGCGGTACTGATTGATTATGTTCGGTCAATAGGGATGATTTTAGTCATTTCTATTTTTTATTGAAATTTTTTCCATGATATCAGTTTGTGTAGAATATTTCTTATTTATAAATTGCATCATCTGTTTTTTTTTGCACGCAGTCAGGGTTATAGAATAGGTATAAAGATAAAGATAACACCCCCCCATATATATATATACATATATATTAATACAAATTTCGTTGAATACAATAGATATTTTCTGTTTTCTTGTTGATCCCTAAATATTTCCGTATTGATTTTATAGTATTCGGCGGGAATTAATTGATATATTTTCCATAATTGTTTATTTCCCAAGTACTTTCTGCCCGATTTTGGGCCACCATAAGGGGAGGGTGTATTACAAAAGGATGTAACTTTTGTATGTACATTACTACTTTGAAAGAAGAAGAGCATCTGGCCCGTTGCAGTGTGTAGCGTTTACTTTTAAAATTGTTCTATAAATAGTGTTAGTAGCTGATACAAGTTCCATAGTACAGCATTTAAAAAAACATTCATGCCCAACAAAATAATTACGGAAAATTCTCACCGAAAACACAACAATGTTAGAACATTATAAGAACATATTAGAACAAAATAACAAACAAAAACTACAGATTCTTGAAGTACTACATATTTGAAACATGCAACCCAAACTTAACAGAATTAATTTTCAAACCAATGCTATTGTACTTAAATGTCTTTAGCTACTGACACTAATTGGGTGTGGCAGCAGCACACGGCGCCGGCCCACAAGTCCAAAGAGACCCAGGCTTGGCTTCAGAAAGAGTGCTACGACTTTATACCCTTCTCTCACTGGCCCCCCTCCTCCCCCGCCCTGAACCCACTGGACTACTTCGTTTGGTCATACGTCGAGAACATCACCAACATGACCTTCCACAACATCAAAGCCAGCCTAAAAGCCGCCATCCCCCGAGTATTCGCCGAGCTGTCAGCTCTGCTACATAATCAAGTTACCTGAATTGATTTTTTCAAAAAAGTTTTAAAATAAACGTGTAGTGTTGTTTTCTTTAGGACGACAATTTTAGCGTTCCACCATATATATATATGTATATTTTCTAATGGTTTGTAGTTATTAGATTATTTAGTGATTAGCTTATTTAGTGAGTTAATGGTGGACCAAATTTTGCGATATTATTGAAGCATAAACCCTAGCTTCACAAACGACATTGTGTAATATATATATATATATATTCTTATACACACACGCACGCACACATATATATATATATATATATATATGTGAACGGACGGGGCTTCGACTTGACAAACACGGAAGAAACTCAATCGTTTTCAGTCAGGTGGAGCTTCTCAGAGGAAATTTCTTGCGATAACGCAGAATAATTTGCTATCCGTCCACAATTGGATTTAAGATCCGGACATCGAATCATCAACTGATCAGTGTATCCATTTTCAGCAATTAAACAAACGCCTCCGCACAATTACGTAAGGAAAAAAAAAGAAAAGAAATTCTGAGATCATAAACTAAACAACAAAGCTTTACAACAGTAGTATTGTTTAGTGTATATCATTAAAATTGTCTATCAACAGTTTATTCCATAAAACTGTTCTTTCAGAGACCGACAGGTAATAGCTTACTATTTAATCTTCCACTCAGGAAGGTCGATACAAGGCCAATGAAGTTCAGAAATAGAAGAAAGTATTTTCTACCCGCCTTCAATCTAAGTCAATATTGATCTCTTCCTAATTTTGGTCTCTATCGGTCTCTATTTTAGTTTGATTTATGTATTTTCATAGTAAGGTCAAAGGCCGCTTCAGGGGTTACTTCAAAAGGCCGTCAACTCGTAATAAATTCCGCACCAAATTTCTGAGCAAAATTTAATTATAACAGTTGGTTTGAACAGTCGGTTAATTGCGGATGTCAAAGTTCTTATACATTCGCAATGTATTTTCTCTAGTCTTCTAAAATCCACATTGGCTTTTTTCCTTTTCTGGGTATTAGACTCCTTCTAACGGCCTCTGAGACTCACTATGTTGTATATATTGCTTATGTAGGTGTCTAGTTTGTTTGTTTGTTTGTTTGTTTGTATTTTATGGCATATCAACCTTTGTTGGTTATTCGATACCAAATCCATTTTTATACAATTTATCAGGTCTATTTCAAACAATTCTATTAAGCGTAAGTACACAGTTTAATTGTCAAAAACATTTCTATTTCAAGCTATTCCGTAAATCAACCAGTTCTAATTCAAATAATTTAGTTTAGTATAAGTATAGTTTTTGTTTACACATAGATAAATGTCAAAACATTTGTATTTCAAAGAAATCAGATTAGCGTAAGTACAGTATTAAAATAAAAAAAAAACTGTGCCATTTGAAACAAGTCAGTTTAGAGTAGGTACGTAATTTAAATATCAAAACAGTTCTATTTTAAACAATTCAGTTTAGCATAAGTTCGCAGCTTAGTTCTATTTGACCCATAGACAGAACTCTATCAGGTGCCACAACTCCGGGTCAGAATGGAACTGGGAGTGATGAAAAGGAAGGGTTACTCCGTATTTCCTAAAGCTCCAGCATTACTGGAACCTCACTATCAGATTTTTAGTGTCATAAGCAGGACACTCGTTGAGGGGTGGGGTTACCCTTCTGCAGAGTTGCACTTGGTGGATTCTACAGCCCCAACCGACTGTGCTAGTGCGTGCAATAGTGTGTGCATGTATTTCCATTCATAATGTTTGACGATGATGTAGATAAATACAGATGATGTGAATAATTAGCGTGAAGTTCTGTACTTCTTTTAAAGTGAAGATAAACAAGACAAAAATGATTTACCGTATGTAACAAGCGAGATTTACAAAACAAACTTTAACAGTTTCAATTCCATCGCATTCAGTTGGAAATCTACCAAAGGCTTCAACAAGAGGATGTTGATCTGATTTATATCAACAATTTCGAATCGACCCTAATCGACACCGAGTAATCTTTGAAACATTGAAATTGCTTATCGATTGCAAGGGTTCGATACCGACTACTTTGGATATTCCTGACATTCTTAGTCATTAAATTCAGCTTGATTATAATTATAACATAGTAATCGAATTATAATGGGGGTGCGAATTGATGAGATATTAAAAATAGTTGAGATCAACAGACTATATCGACCATCTAAGCAATTGAAAGCTGGCCAGACGATGCCGCCACGTCAAACTGCATTTGGAATTGGTTGCTCTGTGAATCCCAATAAAAGAACATGGGTTATGGAATGTTGAAAAAGGTTATCGTCGAACTATAAAGACATAGTAACCCGTGTAAAATCTTTGATGAGCCTGTATGTATTTCCTATAGTTCTAACATCTTTGGAAAAAAATTGACTCTAACTATACTTGCTCCTGCTATGATGAAATAGTCGGGCAGACTGGTTCTTTAACCTTGGTACGACTACAATTCGATCAGCGGGGATTCTCTGGACTCAAACCTGTTCAAGTCCACCTAAATATTTGTTGTATTCCCCACATAATGGACCCGCCCTCCTCCATAAATACACGTCAACGGAGCGTCAGAGGGAGGTGACCAGACCTGCGTGTTTGTTCTGCCTCTCCAGTTATTTGGAGCTCGCTTCGGTCAGCCGTGTTTTGGTCAGCGCGGCTCGGTCAGGTGTTGCCTCAGCACTGGAGATTTTCTCCGGCCTCAGAGGGCCATCTCCTCTGGTTTTTACCCCCTTACGGGGGGTTGGGTTTATTGCTTGACGCCTGAGGCGCGCCTAATAAGGAAATGCCAATGGGGCCGAAGGCATTTTTGGCCATGCTGGACGCGTTTGGGCTACGGCCCTGCGACTGGACCCACCTTAGAAAGGCCTTGGGTCAAACTCACTCGTTCGGTTGGGCGTGTGACAGATAATTGACCAGACCCACGTGACACAGCCACGTGTGATACCACTTGCGTTGTGGACGGATAGTCACTACTCCACTGGACTCTCAGTTGCTTATTAACAAACTACTGTTTAATTAGGTTCACTTGTATCTTGTTTCTGTTTTCTGTTACTTGAATATATAGGTTTTTCTATCAGTCTTTTTTTGTTTCCCGTGTCTTTCTTTTGCCAGCATCACAACAAAATTGAATCCTAGTCATTCGGTGGAGCTGGGTGAATACATATAAAAGAATATGGGTTTCTCGATTCGCTTTCTCTTTTAAAATGAGTAGAACACCCAAAGATACGGGAATAAGTGGATTCTCATAGAAAGAAGAAGCTGGTCAACAGGCCGCATGAATTGGGCACCCAATGAGAATCGAACTCACTTGTGTAGGTTTGCTACACTACCTTGCTAACCATTACACCACCCAGGGTGCCCGCTGGTCCACAGGTTGTGACAGTTATCAATGGTCAATTACTTTTACTGGCTCCGAAATTGAACAGAAAAAATAAAGTAAGATAAGGGAAGAACTGAATACTTTTATTACAAAGAAGCTGGTCCATAAATTGTAACTGTCATTCATGTCCAATTACTTTGCACACAGTTACATGGTTTAAAGTATTTTATCAAATACTAATAATTTCGAAACAATTACATGGTTCCAGGTTACTATATCTATTAAATAACAATCATTTGTTTGTCCACAAGTATTCGTATCTAACACCAACAATTTACAAGCAATTACATGGTTTCCAGTAACTCTATTAAATAATAATCTTTTGCTTGTACAAAGTCGTATTAGTTCAGTCGGCTGGTGCTGCAGAATACACCAACTGCATGTCTACAGAGGGGTAAGACTTCCTCCAACGAGTGTCCTAGCAATGACATTAAACTATCTAATGGTGAGGCTCCATTGTTGCAGATTTGGGGAATGTAGAGTACCCCTTCGTTGCCATTGCTCCCACGTCAACTCTGATCCGGATAGGTAGGAACTGATAGGGTTCTATCTATGGGTCAAATGGAACAAACTTTGTGTAAACAAATAACTGATGTTAATTTGTGACTGTTATACCACAATACTTGAAACAATTTAACAGGGTGAAAAAAAACGCTCTGGTCAATTTAAAAAAAATATCTACAGAATGTTTACAAATCATATACTAGGTGCATATGATAAGTTTCCAGACTTTTTTCGTATGGGCACTTTTATTGATAGTACACACATTGAACTCTAGTCCCCTTCGAAGTAATCTCCTTCGGGTGTAATGCACTAGTTGTACCGTTCCAACAACTTCTGCAAGGCCCCATCGTCACTGCCTCTTTCATCACCTCAATTTTCTCATAACGACAGCCACTGAGCTTAGGGAATAACCAAAAGTCACAGGGAGCAAGGTCTGGTTTATAGGGAGGCTGAGGAACTGTCTTGATGCCCAACTTTGTCAAATAGTCTGTGACAAGGATGGAGTTGTGGACTGGTGCATTGTCCTGGTAGAAATGCCACTGACCCGATTTGAAGAGTGCTGGCTTCTTCCGACAGAATCTCTTCCTGAACTCCCTTAAAACCTCAAACCTAACCCTTTGGCCAATCAACTTTGGTTTATTGACTTCCTTACTCCCCCCACACCTCTCATCATCCCTCACAGACTCCCTGGCTTCCTTGAATCTCCTATACACTCTACAACTGATGCTCGATTCATTCAAGATGGTCGGAAAGCAATCTGAAGCATTCCGTACGTTTCTGTGGCATTTTTCCCAAGTTTTAAAAAAATTTTTTATTGCATATCGTTCTTCTTGCATTTTTGAAATTCACCAGCTGTGTCAATCAGGCTTTAGTAGGGTGTATTCCAATTCCTGCTGTAGATGTTCATTTGAAAGTAAAATCGTAAAAATTGGTCAATCATCTCATAAGATGTATAGCAAGAACATAGTAAATTTTCAAGAGTCTACGACAATTTTAAATGTCCATTTTAGAAAAGCCTGGAAACTTATCGTACACCCCCTCGTATATATATATATATATATATATATATATATATATATATATATATATATGTGTGTGTGTGTGTGTGTGTGTGTGTGTGTGTGTGTGTGTGTGTGTATAAAGAGGACTTGGCATTAAATAACCTACAATGGTTGATATGCCATAAAACCAAGCCATACCGAACCAACCGAAAATCATATTTCAAATATTCCTATCTATCTCAAATAATTTGCAAGCAATGACGAGTGACAATATCTATTCAATAATGAGTTGTTTGCACACAGACATGATTTTGCGTATTTCTATTTAAAACAGATCTAATTGAACAGAGATGAGACCCTAACAAATACTCTAACCTCGAGTCATAGTGGACGTAATGGTAACGAAGATGTGCTCCATACTCCCCAGATGTCCTAACCATCAGATGAGCTCTTCACTTGATATTGCACACTCAATGCAGTGGATTTTAGTAACAGTTAAGACGTTCACGTTGAAAAAGTTAAGGCTCTGTGCAAGTCAGTATTAATCATGCAGATGTTTTGTGTGGAAAGAGGCTGATCAAAGTTGGATTGACGAAAAAGCAACACCAAAAAAAAAAAAAAAAAAAAAAAGAAATAAAATAAAGTGAAATAAATAAAAAAAGGAATAAAAAATATAAATTCAACTAGACCAAACAAAGGCCAAAAAATAATCCGAAAACGCAACAAGAACAAAAAAAATCCCAAAACCTTCAAAAATGACCCCCACCCAAAATGAAAAAACAACCCCCCTCACAAAAAAAGAAAATTGAAAAAACGATGACATCAAATTTTCCTTTAACTTCTTGGAAGATGTTGGTGGACGGAAACGTAATGCGCATCTGTTGACGTGTATAAAGAAAGAATTGAGCACTTCTAAAAATATTCGACCTTTTCAGGGTCATTGAAATGTCGGTGAGTAACCCTGACTAGCAAGGTTATCTTCTTCATCGACTTTTAGCTCCAAATTTGAATTGCAAATAAAAAGCAAATAAACGTGGTTTCGTTTTTTTTTTTAAACACCGACAGCGAACATTTATCTTCAGTAACAGAATGTTCTGCATGTTTATGTAAAAATATGAATAAAGAATGAAAAAAAAATACTAGATATCCCAGAGTAAGAATATATACACTATTTTTGGCTGCAAGTCAAATAAGCCAGAAAAAAAAAATTTAAAAAAAATTCTCGTTGCACTCTTAAAGAAGTTTAACAGAAAATAAACTCTTTGATATACATGTATTTACCAACCTCTCAGTATGAGCAGAATGTGGCATAAGGTCAATTTTTAAATTCAGAGTTTTCTTTCACTAAAACTGATTGCCACACTTTGGTTAAAGAGACAAATTTGCACTATTATTTGGACTATTATTAATTCATATTTAGAGGGAGAATAGTTGGATGTATACTTTTCTCAAGTTTATTAACGCTTGACGAAATGCAAATAGCTTCAATAACCATTACACTAATAGCGCCTCTTATATATATAAACACACACACACACACACACACACACACACACACACACACACACACACATATATATATATGTATAAATATATATATTAGATAATAGCCCTTATGATAAGAAAAAAACCCGGCAAGTGATTGAAGATGAAAAGATACAACTGTCAAGGGGAAAAATATATATATCGGAAAAAAATATATATATTGGAAAAAAAAGAAAAGAAAAGGCCAACCTTGTCATACCAATTGACAAAATCAAAAGACACACAATTGGTTGGCCAAAAGAAAAAAAAAGCCATCGTTAGGGCTGCTAAGCTACAATGCAAAAAGTGCTCAAGTTGAGCAAAATAGGTTTCTTTGTTTAATGGCATATCAACCTTCGTAGGTTATTTAATGCCAAAGGTATTCTTTTAGAAGAACAGTAGTGGTACTATGTGACCCATAGCTGGGAGGATAAGGAGATACAAACCTTTCCCATGGGTATTTGTCCGAAAGTGAACATAATAGCGCGATTGGAGTACGAACGCGCTTACTACGATTCCGCAGTCTGTCGCTTTCACCATTACACCACGAGGACACTCCCTAGAGAAAAATAGGAACGATAATTACTTATTGAGTCAGGAACTAACCTACTATAGTTTTGACTAAGCGGCTTATCAGGGTACCTCATCCGGAGTCATTTTTATTCATTTTCTTTTTTTTTTTTATTTCACTTTATTTTTATTTATTTATATATTTTTTTGCTTTATTTCATTTTGGTGTTGCTTTTTCGTCGATCCAATTTTGATCAGCCTCTTTCCACACAAAACATCTGCATGATTAATGCTGACTGCACAGAGCATTAACTTTTTCAACGTGAACGTCTTAACTATTACTAAAATCCACTGCAGTGAGTGTGCAATATCAAGTGAAGAGCTCATCTGATGGTTAGGACATCTGGGGAGTATGGAGCACATCTTCGTTACCATTACGTCCACTATGACTCGAGGTTAGGGTATTTGTTAGGGTCTCATCTCTGTTCAAATAGATCTGTTGTAAATAGAAATACGCAAAATCATGTCTGTGTGCAAACAACTCATTATTGAATAGATATTGTCACTCGTAATTGCTTGCAAATTATTTGAGATAGATAGGAATATTTAATACCAAGTCCTCTTTCCACACACACACATGCTGATTAACTAAGTAATTATCGTTACTATATATATATATATATATATATATATATATATATATATATATATATATATATATATAAGACGAACAAGCTATGTAGGACACTGCTGGAGAAGCAAGGATCAAATCCTAAGTGACATTTTCCTATGGACCACATCACGTGGACATGTCACTGTTAGCCAACAAACAAGAACATACCTACAACAGCTCTGTGCGGACGCAGGATGTAGTTTAGAAGACCTGCTGGGAGCAATAGATGTTAGGGACAAATGGTGAGAGAGAGAGAGAGAGAGAGAGAGAGAGAGAGAGAGAGAGAGAGCGACAGTGAGAGAGAGGGGGGAGGGAAGGAGAGAGAGAGAGAGTCAGAGAAATCCGTGCTAGTAGCATTATTTTATGGCGATAGTAATTTACAAATATATTACTGAATTGACGTCATGAATTGCTGAAATATTAATAAACTTCTTGACTAGATGCCGGACCAAAGTTAAATAGTTCAGTCTGCTCTACTATTAACTCATATTTTGAAGGAAAATAGCTTAAGTCATTTCTTTAAAAAGCGTTTAACCACAATATGAAAACGAACAACGCCTCATCCAGGATTTGAACTCGAATCGCTATGTCCATTTCATACGTCGATAGCCATTACACCACGAGTAATTTCTGTGTGTAGTATATGCACACTATAGTTAGTGACACACTATAAGATCTGCTGTTTTTATTTGCACAAATTTAGCATACTTACCAACCCCTCCGCTCGGGCAGGATGTAACACAAGGTCAATTTTTAAGCGGAGTTTAACAGGTTTTAATTCAGAGTTTTTCCTTCTCCTAGACTAGTTGCCTCACCAATGCTGAAGAACATAGTCTGCCCTACTATTTACCTATAGCTGGAGGGAGAATAATTGGATTCATACCTTTCCCAAGGGTATTAGTGCTATGTGAAATACAATCAGTCTCGTCCAGGGTTTGAACTCGTGTCGCCGTGTTCATTTCCTACGACGATAGCCATTACACTACGGGCACCTCCGCATATATGCACAAATTTAGGTACAGTAATTTATATGCTTATAGGTATGAATGTATTTATATAAGTAGGCATGCATCTATACTATATGAATTTTCATACAACAAGGCGCTCGTGGTGTAATGGTTATCGCCATAGAAGACAGACACGGTAACCCAAGTCTAAATCCTGTACAACGTTATTTTTAACTCACATTGTGATAATACCTTTGGGAAAAGTATGCATCTCAATATTTGGAAATCGCACATAATAGTTTTCTAGAGTGTCTCATACTGTAATCAACTACCACTGGGTCTTAATAAACAACGAGGAACACGAATATATAGATATATGAGGACGTTGACCTGAGCTGCTAGGTTTGGCCCGGACAGTAGACTGTGCTGGACTACCAGGAAAGGTGGCAGTTGCGAGAAAGAGTTTGCAGTTGGCTCATAAATCAAGAGCATGAAGAAAACTAAACCACGTTCAAGTCTTCGATCTTTGTCTGAGCGATTAATAGTAGCGGCCTACTTACTTCGTTTGAAGAGCGAACTGTCGTACACATCAGTGGTCTGTAAACACCAGGATTGTTTGAAGAATGAATAAAAATAAGTGTATTCTCAGGTTCGTTTGCTTCTTGGGAACTATGGAAAACAAAACGATGTCATAAAAATTTGCATCAAGGAACAAACATAGCATGAAAATATATAATAAAACTTTCTTCCACGAGCAGAGTGCGAAAGAAAGTCACTTTTTAAACGCAGTTACGCCGTTTAGAGTTCAGAGTTTTCCTTCCAGGAGGTTGTTTGCTGTACCAAAGCTAACGAGCCCAGTCACTCCTACTTTTTACCAATAGCTGTAAGGAGAAAAGAAAAAAGATTATTCCTTTCTTTAAGACATTAGTTCGAAGTGAAACACAAACTACTTTTATCAGGATTTAAACTCATCAAGTCGGATCTATTTTCTAGTAATGATAATCAATGTGTGCGTGTAGGTATCTATATAAATTACTGCTAAATTTGTTCTAATCATAAAAATATAAAGCTCTATGTATCTGATCTCAGTGTAATATATTTAATAGGGTAGGCATAGGCCTCTATGTTAATGCACACAAAACGGAATATATGTGCTATAATCAAACGGGGGACATCTCAACTCTAGACGGAAGCTCTCTGAAACTAGTAGACAAATTCACTTACCTAGGAAGCAGGGTCGAATCAACCGAAAAGGACATCGACATGAGGTTAACGAAAGCATGGACAGCTATCAACAGGCTATCGATTATATGGAAATCAGACCTAACCGATAAAATGAAACGCAGTTTCTTCCAGGCAGCGGTCACATCGATACTGCTATATGGGTGCACTACATGGACGCTAACAAAACGGCTGGAGAAGAAGCTAGACGGCAATTACACAAGAATGCTGCGTGCAATCTTGAACAAGTCATGGCGGCAACATCCCACAAGACACCAACTGTACGGCCACCTGTCTCCTATCACGAAAACTATTCAAGTTAGACGAACCAGACATGCAGGACACTGCTGGAGAAGCAGGGACGAACTCATAAGAGATGTACTCTTATGGACCCCCACACATGGCCGAGCAAAAGCAGGACGACCAGCACGGACATACATTCAGCAGCTATGTAAGGATACGGGATGTTGTCCTGAAGACCTACCTAGGGCGATGAACGATAGGGAGGTGTGGCGAGAGAGGGTCAGGGATATCCGTGCTACCAGCACGACATGATGATGATATATATATATATATATATATATATACTCTTGATATATATATATATATATATATATATAATTAAGTTAGTACGATGTTGATAGTATCGGACCGTTAGTATACTATACTTCTCCCGATGACGTTGCTGTGTAGACCAAGAAAGCGACAAAATTGTTATACAAACGAATGCCACGATAATCCGAGGACGTACAGATATTTTATTATCCTATCGTCTTAGAGATCCTGAATATTTTTCACAAGTTGAATTGATCATTAATGTTTGGGTTGTATTTTTGGTATTTTGACATCTAATATATATATATATATATATATATATATTTCTGTTATATATATAATATGCGTTAGATATATATATATGTATATATATATATATATATATATATATATATATATATATATATATACGAGGATCATTAAATAAGTTGCCAGACTTTTTTCGTGTGGGCACTTTTATTGATAGTACACACATGAAACTCTAGTCCCATTCGAAATAATCTCCTCCGTCTGCAATGCACTTGTTGTACCGTTCCAACAACTTCTGCAAGGCTCCATGGAAGTCCTCTTGTGTGAGCGTGTCAATCACCTTCGTCACAGCCTCTTTCATTTCCTCAATTGTCTCATAACGACAGCCTCTGAGTTTAGGGAATAAGCAAAAGTCACAGGGAGCAAGGTCTGGATTATAGGGACGGTGAGGAACTGTGTTAGTCCCCATCTTGGTCAAATAGTCTGTGACAAGGATGGAGTTGTGGACTTGTGCATTGTCCTGGTGGAAATGCCACTGACCCGATTTAAAGAGTGCTGGCCTCTTCCCTAGGAATCTCTTGCTGAACTCCCTTAAAACCTCAACATGGTATTCCTTGTTGATTGTCTGTCCAGTGGGAACCCAGTGCATATAGATCATGCTAGTGCTGCCAAAAAAAAAAAAAAAAAAGAAGGTATCATCAAAAGTTTTTTTGTGGATTTGCTCTGGTTGGCCTTCTTGGGTCTGGGAGAGCCAAAATGCTTCAAATGGGAACTGTGTCTCTTGGTCTTTGGGTTTTAGCAGTAAATACAGCTTTCATCGCATGGCATTTTTTCCAAGGTCATAACAGAATTTTATTGCATATCGTTCTTCTAAAATCCAGATTGCATTTTTGAAATTCACCAGCTGTGACAATCAAGCTTTAGTAGCACTAATACCCTTGGGAAAGGTATGAATCCAATTATTCTCCCTCCAGCTATGGGTAAATAGTAGGGCAGACTAGGTTCTTCATCCTTAGTGAGGCAACTAGGCTAGGAGAAGGAAAACTCTGAATTAAAATCTGTGAAACTCCGCTTAAAAATTGACCTAGTGTCATATCCTGCCCGAGCGGAGGGGTTGGCAAATTTAGTAGGATGTATTCCAATTCCTGCTGTAGCTGTTCATTTAACCTGAAATCATAAAAATAGGTCAGTCATCTCATTAAAATGTTAGCAATAACATACTGAATTTTCAAGAGTCTACAATAATTTGAAATGCCTGTACAAAAAAGTCTGGAAACTTATCGAAGGCACCACGTATATATATATATATATATATATATATATACAAATATGTATTTACATAAATCATTTATTCCTATCTATCTTTATATATAACTAATTTATCTATTTATCTATCAATCAGCTGATAACAAGAAGCTCTAAGATCGTGATCGTGGTCTTTGAAGGGAGATGGTTTATCAGGAGAAGTTGCACTTGAGCAATCCTGGAAAAAAAAAAATAAGAAAAGAAAGATATGCCCTCGAAGGCATTAAATTTGAGCTCTCACCTTTTCAATTCTTCATGTTTGTGGGAGGATCTGCCTTAGTAAAGTTGCTATGAAAATCCATTTGGTGGTTTTGAAAGTAGGTCGCAGATGGATTATCATGTAGCTATAAACTGAAATAGCTCGAACACACCTGAGTTAGTCAATGGGAAGACATGAGAAACATGAAAATACATTCGAATTGTACAGCTAAAGTTTCCCTTTAGACGAAATCTTATGATGCCAAATTCATGCCGGAGACATAAAATCTTTTGTTGGCTTTAAAAGCAACCTCCGTTGATGGCAAAGTTAAGTATCATTTTACAAACAGAAAACGATGCCTGTACAAGAATTCGAGACCACAGCATATATATATATATATATATATATGCAAATTTCATTGAACATAATAGACATTTTATGCCTACATATTTTCTTTTGGATCCGTTCGAATTCCCGTATTACTTTTATCGTATTCGGGGGGAATTGATTTAGGTATTGTCCATAGTTGTATGTATCCCTAGTACTTTCTGCCCGACGTTGGGCCATCATCAGGCAGAAAGTCGGGCAGAAAGTACTAAGGATACATACAACTATGGACAATACCTTAATCAGTTCCCCCCGAATACGATAAAAGTAATACGGGAATTCGAACGGATCCAAAAGAGAATTTGTAGGCATAAAATGTCTATTATGTTCAATGAAATTTGCATTAACGAAGAAATGCTGCCTAAATATATATATATATATATATATATATATGTGTGTGTGTGTGTGTGTGTGTGTGTGTGTGTTATCCGAAGACGATGGGTTTGGAATGGTTTTATTTGAAAATATAGAGGATTTTAAGAAATGTTCAGGAGTTTTCAAATGTAGGATAATTAGTATATACATTTCTAACAGAGCAAATTACCATATAATTGAAAAAAAAAGACCCTTCAAAAACCGTCATATATATATATATATATATATATATATATATATATAACGGTTCGTTGAATTTTTTAATTATATACATTGTCATCCACTGACAGTTTCGTTGTATCACAACTATATATATATATATATATATGTATGTATAATAATTTTTATCTATATTATATATATAATGTTTTTCAATTATATACATATATATATATATATATATATATGCATATATATCATATTGTGTATATATATATATATATACACATATATATATATATATATATATATATATATACACACACATATATATATATATACTGGTGTCGTTTAAAAAATTCTAAAAGAAAGAAGACAGGATTTTTGTTGTGGTAGTATACTAATTGAGATTTTTGTCCTAATTTTTCTTCTAGTGGCGCCTATACAAAGGTGGGAGGATTGCAACAAATCCAAAATTTGCTTGAGATTTAGAAATGTTTGAACACTTTACACACATACACACGCACACACACACGCACGCACGCATATATATATATATATATATATATATATATATATATATATATATATTGTTGGGTAAAAAGCGCTTTCAGTTTAATGATAAGCCAGCCTTTTTTGGAGAACATAACCTAACTCCAAAATCCAAACTGGAGAGTGATGATTTAGCATTAGACAACTTCTGACTTGGACGTATATTTTGATGATAAAAGTCTTAGCGAAGTTACTCTGAAATAAAATCTGCAATTTATAGAGTCACCAATTATCTTGTTATGCTTCTCATTTGGATGTTGCTGTGAGACCAAGAGAGTTGCAGAATTGTTGTATAAGCGTATGCTACTATAATCCAATGAAATCCAGCTTTTTTAATACCCAATCATCTTACGGATCCTGTATATTTTTCACAAGTTGATTTAGTCATTAAGCAGAATGTTTGAGTTGAACTTTTGGTATTATGGCAGTCAATATATATATATATATATATATATATATATATATATATATATATATATATATATAATGGCTGTGACCACATTACAAAGGAATCTTAGCAAATTTCTTACGTCAGAAAATGGTTCCTTCCTTTGATAAGGAATGTACCGGCTTTTACCAGGATGCTGAGTGAATACGTTTAAAGAATTATAATGATAGATCAGACGATTGTGCCAGAAAGAATTTAAAGATCTTTGAGAACTGTAGCGTAAACTTAGAAGTAACGTCTGATTTAAAAACTGTTAACTTTCTAGACTTTACATTTGATTTGAATAATCATATATGGCAACCGTATTAGAAAAACAACACATCGTTTTATGTGGGTGGACTGCAAGATTCATAGGCTGAAAAGTACATATTATTAAATTTCATAAAGTTCATATTGCTAAAATTCATATTGTTAAAATTAATATTGCTAAATTGATTCACTGAAACTTTTATTTGACATTTAGTACAGAATTCGTATAACCGTTTAAACGGTTGGAAAGGTACCGCGAGTCAACTCAGTTTAATTAGTAATATCCTTTAAAGGGAATTGAAAGTTTGGCTCTCATTGGAGGATTCTAAAATCAGGTGACTAAAATCCTGGAAGTTACAAATGAGATTTCAACTTTACATTAGTTAGCCCAGAGCAATTGAAGGCTCGACACGTATTTTGGTCAGTGGTCTCAATGGCGCTCCCAACTTTCTTGGAGTTGTCCTTGTGGCGTAATGGTTAAAGTGCTGTACTGTGAGATCGTAGTTAGCGAGTTCGAACTTAAGTCGCTCTATCAAGTTCACTTTCGGACGAATATCCTTGGGAAAGTCATGAACCCCCTAATCCTCCCAGATATGGGTTAAATAGTACAATTACTGTTCTTCTAGAAGAATGCGTTAAAATAACCCACGAAGGTTGATATGCCATTAAATAACGACACAAAGCGAAACCCACCTTTCGTACGGAGTTAGTTATGTAATCTAAATAAATAATGTACGCATTGAAAATATTTTGGTTATTCATCCTAATAAATAATATCGGACAGTGTAGAGCTGGGTAGACGAGAAGATCAATTATCTGCCAAAGAAGACAAGAGGCGGAAGATGGCGATACAACCATATGATGGTAGCATATCTGCAATTAATGATATTTATTAATAGTAACCAAACACTGCAACACTGATGAAAAAAGTTTGTGTACTTTAAACTGACCATCACGTATAAACAGTAAAATTTGGCACAATCACAAAACACGTCAATAAGTTCCAAGTGCATTGTTTCAAGTAAAGCAAACATATTTGATAAAGCAACAATGGAATACAAAACAACTCCATCATTAAGGATTTTCGGAGTATTGTCTTCATCTTTATTGTTATTTCCACAACGTTTAGGCCGATATGTCCTCCGGCCTTCTTCAAGTGTTTGTCAAACTCGGGAACCTACACGGAACTTAGAACTACATCCTTTACTGAATCCACCGGGGTCACCTATGTGTCCAGCAGGACACATAACGTAACGGTTATAGGTATTGGTTCCCTAAGCCTCAAAGGAGATGATTATCTTGTGGTTACAGGTTCAATCCTGACAACAGGCGAGTTAAAACACAGGAATACTTAACTCTTGTACCCAGTTATGGCTAACGAAATCAGAACAAACGACCCCTGTGGATTCAATAAAGGACGTAGTTCGAAGTTCCGTGTAGCTTCCCGAGTTCGACAAACACTTGGAGACGGCTGGGGGACATATCGGCCGAAACATTGTGGAAATAACAATAAAGAGGAAGACAATAGTCCGAAAACCTTTAATGATAAAAATCATCAAGAATTTGACCACTAAAACGACTCTAGGAATAGACTCACATAAAAGCAATAGCGGGAAGTTGGTGTGAATTTGCGGTTCATGTGCTAGACTGTGACATTATTTTTAGTGAGTTTGAACTCCAATCATCTTATTACCTTAACTTTTAGACCAATACTCTGGGGAAAGGTTTGAACCTTCTTACGACCCCTGACATTAGGTTAAATGGTACCCCAAATATACTTTGATAAGAATGGCTTTGGCATTAAATAATACACAAAGGTTGATATACTATCAGCTAAAGAAACCAAGCTAAAATAAAACTGAATCTAAACGCACTGGAAATAGAAATATAATATGGTTACTCTTCACAGTGAAATTGTTACAAATATATATAGAGATAATATTCCTTCTGTCGATAAATAAAAAAAAAACATTTTGAGAAATCTGATAATTGTTTAATAAAAACAATTCAAGCCTAAGTTATTGTTGCATAGACAATATAAAAAAATATCAGCCAACAGAATTTGATTATTATAAATGAAAAAAGATGGCACCAAGAATGCAGGGACAGAGAGATTTGTCCTTAGAACGGTTATTACCAAATTAATAGCGAGATAATGCTACTCTAAATAATAATAATAATAATAATAATAATAATTAGTCTCAAAATGTAAAAGATATCACATGAAGTCATAAACTTCATCGAACAGACCATGAAAACCTAAAGAGTGGAACTGACAGTAGGATGAAGAAGCATAGCTGAAACAAAGATCCAAAGAGGAATTTTCCAAGGAGATGCACTATCACCCTTACTATTCATAATAGCCATGATGCCACTGAAGCACATACTCAGAAAATGCACAGCCGGATACAAACTCAGCAGATCACACGAGAAGATCAATCACCTAATGTACATGGATGGCATTAAATTATTTGCAAAAAATGAAAAAGAACTGGAAACTCTAATACACGCCGTTAGAATCTACAGTCAGGACATAGGAATGGAATTTGGCATAAGAAAATGTGCCATGCTCGTCATGAAATCACGACAAAATTAGAAAGCTCGAAGAAAATGAAACCTACAAATACTTGAGGATCTTGGATGCTGACACCATCTAACAAGTGCAAATGAAAGAGACGATCCGAAAAGAATATTTCAGGAGAACGAGAAAACTACTCGAGACAAAACTCTTCAGCAGAAACCTCATCAAAGGAATAAATACTAGGGCTGTGCCCCTAGTTAGATATTCGGGACCCTTTCTCAAGTGGACCAGAGACGAACTTTAACAAATGGACCAAAGAACAAGAAAACTAATGACCATGCATAAGGCATTACACCCCAGAGACGACGTTGATAGACTATATGTATCTGGAAAAGAGGAAGGAAGAGGACTTGCCAGCATCGAAGACACCGTTGACGCATCGATACAACGGCTTGAAGACTACATAGAAAAACACAAACGAGGACTAATTACAACCATCAGAAACGATACGGACAACACGATAGACGAAAGAATAACAACAACTAGGAAACAAAAATGGGAGGGAAAACAACTCTATGGCCGCTTTAAACGTCTAATAAACAACATCTCACACCAGAAAACCAGGACCTGGCTAAGAAAAGGAAACCTTAATAGCCAAACGGAATCCCTCCTAATAGCAGCACAGGACAACGTCATAAGAAACAATCATCAAAACTAGAATTGATAAGACGCAACAAAACAGTAAATGTTGGCTATGTGGTGACAGAGACGAAACGTTCAATCACATAATAAGCGAATGCAGCAAATTAACACAGAAGATGTATAAGGCGAGACACGACTGGGTCGGCAAGGTGATCCACTGGGAAATGTGCAGGAAATTTAAATCCGACCATACAAACAAATGGTATATGCATAACCCAGCACCTGTCCAAGAAAATGACGCACACAAACTCCTATGGGACTTTAATATACAAACGGATCACCTAATCCCGGCTAAAAGACCAGACCTAATAATAATCAACAAAAAAAAAACAAAAAAACAAAAACAAAACAGAATCTGCAAAATTGTAGACTTTGCTGTCCCGGCGGACCACAGAATAAATCTGAAGGAAAATGAAAAGAAGGATAAGTACCTTGACCTTGCTAGGGAATTGAAAAAAAACTGTGGAACATGAAAGTAACGATTGTGCCAATTGTGATTGGGGCGTTAGGCACAATAACTAAATGATTATTAAAAGGCCTGGAGGACTTGGAAGTTGGCGGACGGGTAGAGACTATCCAAACGACAGCATTGCTAAGAACGGCCAGAATCCTGAGACGAGTCCTGGAGACTTGAGGAGACTTGTTGTCACTCAAACTCCAGTGAAAAACCATCAGCTAACACTGATGCGAAAAACTCTAAAGGAGTAAATAATAATAATAATGCTATCAAAGCGAGAATAGATAAGACGCAACAAAATAGCAAATGTAGGTTATGTGGTGATAGAGACAAAACCATCAATCACATAATAAGCGAATGCAGCAAATTAGCACAGAAGGAGTATAATACTAGAATCGACTGAGTGGGCCAGGTGATCCACTGGTAGCTGTGCAAGAAATTTAAATTTGACCATACAAATGGTACAAATACGGATCACCTAATCTCAGCAAGAAGACTAGACCGTATAATAATCAACAACAAAAAAAAGAGGAGAACTTGCAAAATTGTAGACTTTGCTGTTTCGGCAGACCACTGAATAAACCTGAAGGAAAGTGAAAAGAAGGATAGGTACCTGGACTTTGCAAGATAATTGAAAATATTCCAATTGTATTTGGTGCTTTTGGTGCTTTTTAGGATTATTAAAGGGACTGAAGAACTTGTAGGGAGGGGGACGAGTGGCGACTATCCAAACTACTACACTGCTGAGAACGACCAGAATACTGAGAAGATTCCAGGAGACTTGAGGAGACTTGCTGTCACTCAAACTCCAGTGAAAAACCACCAGCCAAAACTGATGGGAAACTCTCAGAATTGCCCAGTCGGCTGGGGCTGTAGAATACACTGACTGCACCTCTGCAGAGGAGTAAGACCCCTCAACGAGTGTCCTGGATATGACACTAAATAGTCTGATGGTGAGGTCCCAGTAATGCTGTGGCCTTGGAGAATACAGAGGACCCCTTCATTGCCATTGGTCCCAGGTCCATTCTGGCTTGGTAGCACCTGATAGGCCCCTATTAGGGGTTAAATAGAACTAACGGCATACTTATGCTAAACTGAATTGTTTGATTAAACTGAATAGCTTGAAATAGATATGTTTTTGATAAATAAACCGTACTTACATTTAAACTGCGTGCTTATGCTTAAATAACATGCAAAGGTTGATATGCCATAAAACCCAACCAACAAAACAAAACCAAAAACTTTGAAGGAGTTAATAATAATAAAATGAAAAGAGATACGTCGGTGAAGCCGAATTAAATTTGAAAAATACAATCTATAATTACAACCTTTGTCTCATCATCAAAAAAAAAAAAAAAAGAAAGAAAAGATCCAAACAGTTTAATACTTACATTATCAAAATAGGTTTGGGAAATAAGTGATGAAACGGGTAAATGTCCCATCATAAAATTGCTTGTTATAAAAAAAGAGCCCTTGTGTATAATAATTGCAGATTATGTCCGGAAGGAAAAAAAAATATGTTCTGGAAAAGTTTGAATAAATAATGAATTGCTATATATATATATATATATAAAGATCCTTCTTTGATTGCTCAAATATCTGATAGCATTTACTTTATATGGAACATCTGTATTCTAATCTTTAAATTGGATTGGCGAAAGAACTTTGACTGGTAGACCAGGAGGACGCCCAGCTTCATAAAATAATTCTGTTAAAATGAATATCGTTAATATATTATGGCCATCATAGAATAAATGAGGTGATTTTGGTCGAAGAATTTGGCAAAAGGAAGCATTGTTCACTGATGCACCTACTGAGAGGAAATCAATAGTGATTGGTCTTTTCATGTCCCAGAAGACTGTCTGTATAACCTTTACTCACTTCTGCGCCTGAAACTCTTTCTATATGATGAGCCAGTGTGTTTCAACCAAATAGACAAACTATTCAACCCAGGCACCTCGTAATAAACCAATATTTAGCCCATGCGTAAAAATATTACGAAAAAGACATACCTTTCCGTATACATCACACATTTTTCTGTATATTTGTACCTCTCAGGTTGCAAAAATTTGATGACAAACCTCTTTTTAAGCCTGGAACTCTCTGCTCTATTTAACAAAATCAGAACAAGCGACCCCCGTGGAATGTATGAAGGACGTGGCTCGATTTCTGTGTAAGCAAACGAGTTCGACAAACACACGAAGAAGATATCGGCCGAAACGTAGTAAATATATCAACAAAGGTGAAAACAATAGTCCGAAAACCCTGAATTATAAAAATCATCAAGCTTCATCTCAGAAATTCAGACAACGAATTTGCTGACCGAGTTTTTATTTAGTGTGCGTTAATTATTTTAATCTTGCAAAATATTTGTTTTGAGGTAATCCTCAAAACAAATATTTTGCAAGATTAAATTTTTTTTTGCAATAAACAAATTCTAAACAAGGCAGAATTTACATTTATTGAAAAAAAAACCTCGAAGATAAGTATTTTGAATAAGAAACGTCTTTATCTATTGATTTACCATCACACACACACACACACATATATATATATATATATAGATATAACTGAAAGGCAAGAATATATATATATATATATATATATATATATATATATCATTTTAAATGGTGGCTCTCAGAAATTTGTGGACAAGTTCACGTTCGTCACTTGTAGCGTCTCTTCTACTGAAAATGATATCAGTATGGGCCTATCGAAGGCATGGACTGCTATCGGTGGGTTATCGATCATAAAAAAGTCTGATCTATTCGATAAAATAAAACACAATTTCTTCCAAGCAGTGGTCGTGACAATTCTACTATATGAATCCACCACATGGACGCTGAAAAAGCGTATAGAGAAAAAACTAGACAGGAACTGCACAAATAGGATTAGTGCTATACTTGAAAAAATCCTGGAAGCAACATCCATCGAAACAACAGTTGTACGGCCACCAACCTCCTATCTCTAAAACAATCAAAATAAATCAAATAAGGCATGCAGGACACAGCTGGAAAAGCGTGTGCGAACTCATAAGCGACGCTCTACTGTGGACCCCTTCACACGGACGTGTCAATAATGGCCGACCTAGAACTTACCTAAAACCGTTCTGTACGGGTACAGGATGTAGTCTAGAAGACCTGCCGAAAGCGATGGATGATCGGGATGAATGGTGAGAGACAGAGAGAGAGACAGAGAGAGAGAGACAGGGAAATCCGTGCTAGCGGAAGATGATGATGATTATATATATAGATTAGTTAACTGAATGATTCTGATGAATATATATATATATTCTGATCTTTCTTCGATAACCCAAATGACTTTAAATAACTAGCAGCATTTAGCTGATATAAACGAGACCATTTTTCTAGTAGAGTGGCTGCAAATAATTTCTCGCTTTAGTAACTGGTATTTTGCTTCCAATCAGGTTTAAGTGTTTTGGCATCTCGGCACGTTCTTTTAAAGTAGTCCCCAGGCGGATTTATCATTATGAGTGCACTTGGCTTGTATTAGCGGCTGCTGTGTCGTTAGGTGAAAAGACATTAGCCAGGCCATTTACGCTTGGCTGCTCTTCCACGGCTTTGGTGTATTTGTTCGCATTATCTCGCAAGATTTCGACTGCACTAGTCGATCCAGTTTGTAACTTTACTTGATTCTCACATCTACATATGTTGCAGTAAAATAAAACCTCACTCTCTCTCTCTCTATATATATATATATAGTGTTAGTTTTTATGAGTAACATCTGACCTCGTGACAGTAACGCACACTATATAAAAACTTGGTTAGCCAATTCGTTGACTGAATTTCTGAGACGAAGATTGATGAATTTTTTCATTCAGGGTTTTCGGACTATTGTCTTAGTTTAGTTTATTGTCTTAGTTTGCTTACACTGAACTTCGAACCACGTCCTTTCTCTAATCCACTGGGGTCGCTTATTCTGATTCTGTTAACCATAACCGGATATAAGTGCTAAGTTGTGGAAATAACAATAAAGATGAAGACAATAGTCCGAAAATCCTTAATGATTTAATGATTTAAAAATACTCCTGGATTGTTACTCGTCGGCAGTCAATCTTCTGGAGGTTGCAAGTTGAATCCTGACTGCAGGCGAGTAACAATACAGGAATACTTGGCATTTATACCCTGTTATAGTTAACGGAATGAGCCCTAGCGACCCCCGTGGATTAAATAAAGGACGGGGTTCGAAATTCCGTGTAGGCTCTCGAGTTTGACAAACATACGAAGAGGGCCGAAGTACATATCAGCGAAAACGTTTTGAATAAAAGAATCAAGATAAAGGCAATAGTCTGAAAACCCTGAATGGTTTGCCAATATTTACTCATTTCTGTCTGAAGATTGCGTATAACACATGAAACTTAACGAGGCGTATTTATAATTTCAGTTTTCTGTTTCCAGGTTTTAGAGCTGCTATGTCAAAATACCATCAAGTACCTTTCCGGGAACAATTATACTTATTTGCAGTTTCCTTATTATATATGTGTGTGTGTGTGTTTGTGTGTGCGTTATATTTATATATCATATATATATCTATATACAATATCACATATCTCATAGACACTTATATAATTTATACATACATAGCATTATAAATATATATATATCCAGTCAGGGTCCAAAGACAGGGGGTGTGGATTATTCTTTTATAGAATATATGAGGAATATCATATAAATCTATGTGACTGCTTGATGTCTGGCTATTGTTAATCCCTTATTCCTTCGCAGGGATATGAAAAAAATCACATTCAGAGCCTATATAGTGTAATAGACGGAGAGTATAGTAATATTCTCCGTCGAAATGAATTCATGATGACAAATTAACCAGGTTTGAGTTTCCATCCGATTACACTATATATATATATATATATATATATATATATATATACGAGGATGATTTAATAAATTTCCAGACTTTTTTCGTATGGGCACTTTTATTGATAGTACATACATGAAACTCTAGTCCCATTCGAAGTTCTCTCATCCAGCTGCAATGCATTTGCTGTACCGTTCCAACAACCTCTGCAAGGCCCTATGGAAGTCCTCTTGTGTGAGAGTGTCAATGACCTCCGTCACAGCCTCTTTCATCTCTTCAATTATCTCTTAAGGACAGCCTCTGAGTTTTGGGAATAAGCAAAAGTCACAGGGAGCAAGGTCTGGACTATAGAGAGGGTACTATTTACCAACCCCTCCACTCGGGCAGGATATGACACAAGGTCAATTTTTAAGCGGAGTTTAACAGGTTTTGAATTCAGAGTTTTCCTTCTCCTAGACTAGTTGCCTCAACAAGGCTGAAGAACCTAGTCCGTCCTACTATTTACCCATAGCTGGAGGGAGAATAAGGGGGTTCATACCTTTCCCAAGGGTATTTGCCCGAAAGTGAACATAATAGCGCGACTGGAGTACGAACTCACGTACTACGATTCCGCAGTTCATCGCTTTAACCATTACACCACGAGGACACCCCTGGACTATAGGGAGGGTGAGGAAATGTGTTGATGCCCATCTTGGTCAAATAGTCTGTGACAAGTATGGAGTTGTGGATAAGTGAATTGTCCTGGTGGAAATATCATTGACCCGATTTGAAGGGTGCTAGCCTCTTCTCTAGGAATCTCTTCCTGAACTCCCTTAAAACCTCAAAGTAGTAACCCTAACCCTAACTCTTTGGCCAATAAACTCTGGAGTTCTGACCTCCTTACTCCTCCTATACATCTCATCATCCCTCACAGATTCCTTGCCATCCATGAATCTCTTATGCCACTCTAAAACTGATGCTTGATTGATACAAGATGGTCGAAAAGCAGTCTGAAGCATTCCATACGTTTTTGTGGCATCATTTTTTCCAAGTTTAAAACATAATCTTATTGCATATCGTTCTTCTAAAGTGACCTCACGTCCAGATTGCATTTTTGAAATTCACCAGCTGTGACAATCAGGCTTTAGTAAGTTGTATTACAATTCCTGCTATAGCTGTTTTTTTAAACTTAAAATCATACAAATTGGTCAGTCATCTCATGAGATGTATAGCAAAAACATACTGAATTTTCAAGACTCTACGACAATTATAAATGCCAGTACAAAAAAGTTTAGAAACTTATTGAATGCTCCACACACACACACACACACACACACACACACACACACACACACATATATATATATATACAAGTCACGCTCCCAGAACAGATTTACCTGACTCTCGATCTCTATCTGTCCATATCATCCATCGCTCGCGTTTAGTCTTCCAAACTATACGCTGTGTTCGCGCTGAGCTGTTGGAGGTAAGTTCTTGATGGTCAGTCAACACTGGCACGACTATGTGAGGGGTCCATAGGAGGACGTCAATTATGAGTTTGTCTTTGTTTCTCCAGCAGTGTCGCGCATGTCTTGTTAGTCTTGAATGGTTTTGAAATGGGAGGTAAATGAACAGTGATATCTATGTACGGATGATGTATGATTATATCTGTACTTGAAAGATATATATAGGAATACTGTTATATTTTGACCTTCGACCCGGCCCCAAAATACTATTCCAAGGTAATACACCGGAAGGAAGTGACACATTCCAACGGCCAGTAATCGAAAGAGATCGCGTGGGCGGATTAAGGCTTATGATATGGGAGAAGGTGAAGGTCCCATTGTGCCATTACAGTCATGCACCGGAAGAGAGTAACCTCTGAACTGCATGACAATAATTTCCGCTTGATAACGATTAAACATTCGATTTCAAAGATCCAGTAGGCGATCGTGTGGGCGTTGAGTTCTTATTCAACTCAGTTGAGTTTGGGTCCAAGAGCAGTTGCCAGCAGACTCCCAGAGGGTTAGAGACGAGATGTGGTAGGGAAGGCCACACCCGACCTCGAGGGACCTCGGAAACCCTCGATGCAGTTGCCAGCAGAATTCCTGACAGCTAGAGACCAGATGTGGTAAGGAAAGCCAAACCCGACCGAGAGGGCCCTCGGAAAACCCCCGATGGGGTGGACCCCCAAGACCTCTGGTTGAGCATCTAAGAGAACAAGAAAGACACAACGTGACGGTCATAACAGTGGGGTCAAAATATGAAGTTTATGTTCGGTCTCAGCATCCTCTCACATGCAAACCTTCAACAACCTTTTCGAACCCTTGAAATAAAGTGAGAGGTGAATATTTTTCTAAAGAAGTCCTTCCTGCGTCTTTATCATGCGTTTTCCTTCTTGCGTCTTTATCGTTGTGTCGCTGTAGATGACTATATAACATTTATCGCGATTTGGTGCTTGTTCCAGCAGAGTTCTTCAAGGATTCAAAACGAACCTGGTTACCGTAAACGACAGTTTTTAAGCATCACAACACGACATCAACGAAAAGGACAAAGAAAAATGCTGGAATTGAAAGAAGTAAAAAAACAAAAACAAAAAAACAAAAACAAGAACAAATGAGCAACAAACAGATGAACAGACTGACGCGAAAAGAAAGAAAGAAAAGAAAGAAAAAAAATAGGAAGGCAACGTGCTGGAAGAAAAGAAGAAGAAGAAAAAAAAACAAGAAACAAGAACAAACCAGCAACAGAAAAGAGAAAAAAAAGAAAAAAAAAAAAGGAAATGTAAGTGGATTGCTCATTCATGTAACTTCTATCTCTCTCTGTTATTTAAATTGGGTATAATAGTGAAAGATTTGTTTTAATGACAAGGGCCTTTCTAGAAGCATAAAATTGGAAATAATCTAAAAAAAATGTGTGATCCCTAGATAAAAATTGAAATTACTGCTATGTGTAATATTGTATCGTAGTGAGGGAGGAAAAAAGAAGGGAACAAAGATGGCTATGGGACAGTTATTGTCCGTTTTTTGATAGGCAGCTTATCGTAAACAATAAATTTTATGATAAATTTTATGAATGGGGATTTTTTTATCGCAAATAGGTCTTTGTGAGAAAAAAAAAATTCGTTGTAACTTTTCATTGGTCCAGACAGGTGGTGATTGAAAATTAGAATTTCAGTCCAAGATTTGGAATCCCGCATATCTGTAGTTAAGACCTTTTGGTCAGGTTTTTATGTTTGGAACTTGTGGATTGGAAATGAGAATTTTAATCCGAGAGATGGAATCTTGGGAGCATTAATGGTATTGTTCAAGAATTTCGCACATTGGTGGTTTGTCTGAATGATGCGCATATAATTTTTCGATATTTATGAAGTTGGGAGAATCGATATTTTCGGCGCTGGTAAAATCAGGCCGGTTGTTTTGCTGTGGAAATTGATATCAATTATTGAAGACATAGGTATTGTCTTGAAAACGGTCTTGCCGTGGAGGCAGAGTAACTAAGAGACAGATGTTTTTTGTGTCTGATGAGGCAGACAGGTATTTTGTGAGTTCCCCCTGGAGTGAAGCTTTGAGATTGTTATTGGGGAAGATATTTTGAAACAGGGTTTTGGATGTAATTAAGAGATGCGCAGAATTTTGACTGAACCAAGTGTGGCGAAGATTCGCAGATTCGGAAATATTTTGAATTAGGAAATGTTGGCAGAATTTATAAAAGTTTGGGTTGTTTAGAAAAAAAACCCGGGATATTTTGTGAAAAGAAAAATTAAAAAAAAAAAAAGAAGAATGCTCGTAAGCTATTGAAAAAGTTGTATTATAAATCAGGCTTAATTTATGGTACTATAGACTAAAATTGAATAAACTGGGAAGCAAACCTATAGTTATCGTGTTAAGGTAAAGACAGAGAGGTAGATATAAGGTTGAAAAAAAAAAGGGACATTGAATGAGCAATTTATTATGAAAAAAAAAAAAGAAAAAAAAATGAAAACAAAAACAAAAACGTACAGGACAATAAAAAAAAAGACGGAAAGAAAAAAAAAAGAAGAAACTTGAACATTGTTGAACACAGCATATGAAAAAAAAAAAGAAAGAAAGAACGAACATTTCTTTAATAGACAGTACATAGATTGAAAAAAGAAGAAAAGAAAACTGAACATTTTTGAACTGTGATTGTAACATTGTTTTGACTTGTAAAGTGAAAAAAATTTTTTTTTGAGTTGAGTTTAAAGGCGACATTAGAAATTTTTTTTTCCTGTTCATATCATGAAATTTGACGAAAACCATTAACAGAGGATTTTATTCTAGGTTTAATTATATTTGAAATTATATTGATTCTAAAAATTTTTTTTAGAATTTGGGGTTTTCGTGGAATAGGAAATATTCTTTTTGGGGTTTCTGTTTTTGAGAGAATCGGTGGCTGACGTGAGAATAGGACAGACATTCATCCAATTGGTTTCAGATTGTTGGAGGGTAGACGGCAAAGGAAGTAATTCTATCGAAGAATTCGCCGGCCCATGAAGTTGTAAAGTCCTATGGAGGCTTCTAATTTTTTTTTAGTTTGGAGTTCCGAGGATGGAATATAAGAAAAAAGGCGTGGCCTACTCCAAAATTTTGTGGATAATGTGTGGTATTTGGATTCGTGTGTGATTTGGTAAAGTGAAGAGGATCTGAGAAAGACGAGGTGCCTATATATTGGTAGCCAAGAGGGTTCCTGATTAAATTGAAAAGAAACCCGGCGCGGGTTTGATCAGGTAAGGCATATTCCTCAAGGGCTTGCAAACCAATGGCATGGAAACAGAAACCAAAAAAAAAAAAAAAAAAAAAAAAAGAATGGGTAACACATTGCTAATTAGTATTTTGCGTGGACTATTTTAGGTGGTTTACAGCATGCGTGCCAGATTGTGATACATTCGGATGTATTGTGATACTTTGTTTTGGGCCATGATTTTTGTGGATTTTTGTGGAATGCTTTGGGCCTTGAAGATATTGTGTTTTAGTTTATGAAATTCTCCGGTTACTCCAGGTAGGAACCTGTTGAGTAAAGAACTGGAGTGTGGTCATGAGGAATCCAGGCGAAATGTATTGCTGGAATGACCAGGGTCACTAAGTTTGTGACCAGGATCTAGGACCAGAGTATGGTCCTGTTAGGGTTTTGACATTTCTTCAAGGAATTATGGAGGGCCCGCTGTGTTGAGAAGATAAAAAATGCATCCGTACGGTACCTTGATGCACACATGTCAAGATGGCCTCCCACGCAAATATAGTAAGAGAAATTTAGATAATAATTAGCCGGGCAAGTGTTACATAGAGAGAAGGTCGCCTTCTAAGTAAGATTTTGTTTGCTGTAGTTCAAGTGATTCTTTTTTATGTTTTCAGCCATTATTGTCCATTGTAAATTATTCTGTAAAATATGTGTGAGGTTGATGGAGACGAATGTGAAGAAAATTCCACATGTGGAATTTTGAAAAATAATTTACGGATGAATGTTATATTTTGACCTTCGTCCCGGCCCAAAAATACTATTCCAAGGTAATACACCGGAAGGAAGTGACACATTCCAACGGCCAGTAATCGAAAGAGATCACGTGGGCGGATTAAGGCTTATGATATGGGAGAAGGTGAAGGTCCCATTGTGCCATTACAGTCATGCACCGGAAGAGAGTAACCTCTGAACTGCATGACAGTAATTTCCGCTTGATGACGATTAAACATTCGATTTCAAAGATCCAGTAGGCGATCGTGTGGGCGTTGAGTTATTATTTAACTCAGTTGAGTTTGGGTCCCAGAACAGTTGCCAGCAGACTCCCAGAGGGTTAGAGACGAGATGTGGTAGGGAAGGCCACACCCGACCGAGGGGGCCCTCGGAAAGCCCCGATGGAGTAGACCCCAACATCAGGAGAACAATAAAGACACAACGTGACGGTCATAACAGTGGGGTCAAAATATGAAGTTTACGTTCGATCTCTTAGCACCCTCTCACATGCAACCCTTCAACAACCCTTTCGAACCCTTGCAATAAAGGCAGAGGTGAATATTTTTTTAAAGAAGTCTTCATGCGTCCTTCATTCCTGCTTCCTTTCTTCATGCGTCTGTCTTTGATGTTGTGTCGTTGTGATGCATGAACGTGTAAATGACTATATAACAGTACTACAAGGGGAAACGCTAGCCTCATACCTCTTTATCATCTGTCTAGACTACGTGCTTAGAACATTGATTGATAAAATCAGAGAAAACGGCTTCGAGCTGACAAAGAAAAGAAGCAGAAGGTACCCCGCAAAAAAATTACCGACGCCGATTACGCCAATGATATAGCGATACTGGCGAATACACCCAACCAAGCCGAAACACTATAGCATAGTTTGGAACGAGCCGCCGCTGGCATTGGCCTCCATGTCAATGCACACAAAACTGATTATATGTGCTATAATCAAACAGGAAAAATCTCCTTTCGGTTTAGTTAGGATGAGAAACTTTCGGCTCAGTGCATGGATTAGTTAGGTGCAAACATGAGCACAGGTGTTCACACGCGTGCGGGGGGATGCGTCATTCACAGATGTCAAAATAAAATCCCAGATAGTAAATAAGACCAGGGGATGTGTGTGACGTCATGCACTGGAAGCGTGGGTGGAGGATTTGGGGGATTTGAGAAAAAGCAGTGAGTTGAGTTCCTGCATCCGAACGAGAGGGTCAAGATTCAGTGCTGAGCGAGGTCAGACGAATTTGTGCGCTATGGGCGCCGCGCGTTGGTTGGATTGAGCAGACGATATAAAAGCAGTCAGCGTAGAAATATTGTGTCTCTCTCTCCTCGTGTCGAATAACCTTTAAGTTTCGTACCTGAACCAATTTCGAGAATGTCGTGTATTTCGGATTCCCTATGTCTATTTCTTGCCGAGTCGGCTGGGGCTGTAGAATACACCGACTGCTTCTCTGCAGAGGGGTAAGAACCCCCCCAACGAGTGTCCTGGATATGACACTAAACAATCTGATGGTGAGGTTCCAGCAATGCTGGAGCTTTAGGGAATACGGAGTACCCCTTCATTACCATTGCTCCCAGGTCCACTCTGGCCCGGAGTGGTAGCACCTGATAAAGGCTCCTATCTATGGGTTGAATAGATCTAAACCGTGCTTCTTTCGCTATACTGATTTTTGCATTTAAACTGTGTATTAATGCTAAACTGAATTTTAAATAGAACTGATTATTTACGTAAAAATGGATTTGGCGTTAAATAACCTACAAAGGTTGATATGCCATAAAATCAAACCAAACCAAACCTATGTATATTTCACACATCCGTATATTATGGGTATGTAACGTGGGGACTACAAAAAATGCTGTGTGCTGCCTTGAACAAACCCTGGAAGCAACTCCCCACAAAGTAGCAGCTGTACGGCCTTCTCCCTTTGTATTGTTACACGCCAAATAGGCGGTTGCAATATTACCCTGCACAAAAGACGTTTGCAATGTTGCGTTGTTCAAATGGAAGTTTTGTTGGTACGGTGTCAATCGATGTTTGTACTACTACTACTACCATGTATAGACATTTGTATCACCACGTGTCGAAATATTTTATGTATATAAAGCTACGTCGAAAGTGTCAGTCGGACCTCGTGATAACCTCCACGTGAGAAAAAGTGATGAACACACAAATACTCCGTCTTTGTTCACTAATAAAAAAGTTTATTTGCTACTTCATATTTTATTAGTCGTCGGGGAGAGATAAACAACGTATGAAAGCTGAGTCAACAACGTTAGCTAGACAAGAGAAACAAGAGTAGTTTTAACCGTGCTTGTTCACTAGTTTTGTCTTCACTGCTTTACATCTAGTGTGAAACCCCATTTTCCGAGCTCACCTATAAATGGGGGCTGCAACTTTCAGCTGCATTCACATCGACATGTCTGGTGTCCCACTGAGTGTCTTTACCTCGTTGCGTCCGGTCACCAACTAACTCTTTTACTCTTTTCTATCCCACGCCCACTTTTAACAGCTTTCCCGTTTGAATCTCGTTCAGCCAATCAGAACTCGTTGCCGATTTGCTGCTGAAACGTTTCTATTTTTAACCTGTGCATTCACTGTTATACGAGTCTAGCCTTTCCGATTCGTTTCTTCGTTTTCATGTATGTTCCTTTCTTTTCCACCGTCTCGTTGGGGAATTGTATATCTCGCGAGGACACAACTCACAATTAACCGGAGTCCCTGATTATTTTACTCCTTCCGTCACGCTAACCATCCAAGTGTGACGAACATGCAAATCACTGCAGGAGAAGCAAGGACGAACACGTAACCGACATTCTCTTCAATTAGACGTGTCAGTGTTGGTGGATGATCAAAGGCTTACTGACCTCTGCTCTGTGCCGGCTCAGGATGACCTGTCTGAAGCGACAGATGATAAGGACGGATTGCGAGACAGTCTAGGAACTCCGCGCTATCAGCATGACTTGATTATATATATATATATATATATATATATATATATATATATATATGAGATTCCTGTTCTTAAAAGAATAAGGAAGTTATCCAGTACGTTGTAGCCGTTGTCAATTTCTTTCTTCTACTACAGCCTCAGAGAAATAACGGAGAATATACAGCAGTAAAAGTCTTAATGCAAAAATCCAAGCTGGGTTATTAGAAACAAGTATTCCTGCACACTCTGGTCTGTATACGGCACATAATCAAACCTGCTTTAAAAGATTTTTACAATTATTTGTTCAAAATCGCACATTTTATAAATCGTAAGCATAATGAACTGGTATCAATAGGCTAACGATCATATGGAAGTCAGACCTGACCGATAAATTGAAACGCAGTTTCTTCCAAGCAACGATCGTGTCGATACTGCTATATGGATGCACTATATGGACGCTAACTAAACTGCCGTAGAAAAAGCTTGACGGCAACTACACAAGAATGCTGCGAGCAATATTGAACAAGTCCTGGAGGCAACACCCTACAAAGCAGCAGCTGTACGTTCACCCAGCACCCATCACGAAAACTATACAAGTTAGACGAAAGAGATATGCAGGACACTGCTGAAGACGTAGGCACGAGCTCATAAGCGATGTACTCCTATGGACCCCTTCTCATTGCCGAGCACTAGCAGGGTGAGCCTGCTCGAACCTACATACAGCAGCTCTATGAAGATACGGGGTGTAGCCCTGAGGACCTGCCGGAAGCGATGAACGATAGGGAGGAGTGGCGAGAGAGGGTCAGGGATATCCGTGCTGATGGCACGACAAGATGATGATGACGCATAGATGCCAATATCCAGTCACTTGTAAGTGTTTGAATGGGAAACATTAGCTTGCATTTAAGAGCCCAAACCATCCCAACATTTTCTACAGGGTTGAAAGCAAGGCTTCCTGTATCGTTAAACGACCCTCCGCCGCGATCAGGATGTGACACAAGGTCAATTTTTGAGTCAAATTTTCCTTTTCCTGTATAGGTAACTATATCAAAATAAAAATGCCTACTCTGCCTTATGATTTACTTAAAGCAGATGAAGAATCATTGGAAACATACTTTTCACATGAATACTTGTGCTATGTGAAATGCAAACAGGTTTGTTCAGTGTTTGAACTCGGCTGGCTGTTTCCACTTCCTACTAAAATAACCGTAACACTATGTATGCAAGGGTTTTTTTCTCCACATCTGATGATTAGCCCTCACAGACAGAGCAGTAATCAGTAACTACGCTGAAATAGTCAGAGGGATTGTCCTCGTGGTGTAATGGTTAAAGCGATGGACTGCGGAATCGTAGTAAGCGAGTTCGTATTCCAGTCGCGTTATTACGTTCACTTGCGGGCAAATACACTTGGGTAAGGTATGAACCCCCTTTATCCTCCCAGCTATGGGTTAAATCGTACCACTACTGTTCTAGGAGAATAGCTTTGGCGTTAAATAACCTACAAAGGTTGATATGCCATTAAACAAAGAAACCAAACCAAACCGAAATAGTCAGAACGGTTGACTACGGGAAAAATAGCGTTTTCTAGCTGAAAACTTGCTTTATCCATCGGTGTTTGCTCCCTGTTTTCGTCGAAATGTAGAGAAGACATTACTTTCTCAAGTCAATATAATGATTGCAATATTCTTACCACATGATTTGTGACAATTTAAGAATACTTTTGTTTGCAATCAAATACGGCAGAATATAATGACAACGAAAAGAAAGTGATATTACATTCTGGAATAAGCAAGAAAACCAATTAGGCTTTTGATGATCGGAAGCCAACAAAAAGATTCACTTGATAATGAGAAAGAAATCTTTCCTTTGCACATAATACATGTGAAGTTTTGCTTCTAGAATACTCAGTAATAAAATAAGGATACGTGTTCCTTTGAGTCGAAATAAGTGTGTCTCATGTGTATATAAGAAAAAAAAAACAAACATTTTCAATAAAGAAGTTTACAATAATGTTCATTCGAAAAAGCTATTGTGTGAAAAAAGATATTTAATTAGCAATCACTCAATTAACAATTCGTTATTGAGATCATGCCCTTTAAAATTCTATTCTTGTTCAGGTGTTGTATAGTTGTTGACTTGAAGAATGTTTCGCATTGTTAACGAAGCTTAGAATTCTCTGACCATATCTCATGCAGAGGGATTATATCCACCAAAACAATTGTCTTGAGTAAGACGACGCTTGACATCTACAGATCAAGGGAATGTGAGCTACCGTTTCAATGCCATTACTGATCTAGTGTGTTAGTTCCTGTTAGTGTCCTAATAATGGGTCAAATAAATCTGTTTAAAAATTATCCTTGTTCGATAAAACGATGAATAAAACTATCTTAGGAAACAACTACAAAAATGTAAATCTAAATCTAAAATGAACACGATTGCGTAACCTCTTTTCGGGAAGAAGTGCCGTTTACATTTATAACCTCTAAAAACAACTGCCCTTATATTTACATATGAATGTACGATAAACGCGACTGCCTAACTTCTTTACGGGTAGAAGATCTGTTGATATTTAACACCAATAAAAAAACAACTGCACTAATATTTACATATAACTCAAAAATGAACTCAACTGCCTAACCTTTTTACGGGTAGAAATATCTTTTGCATTCATCACCTCTAAAAAAACAACTGCAGTAATATTTATATATGAATCTACAATGAACACGACTGCCTAACCTCTTTACCGGTAGAAATGCCGTTGATATTTATTACCTCTAAAAAACAAAAGCATTAATATTTATATATGAATCTGCAATGAACGCAACTGCCTAACCTTTTTACGGGTTGAAATGCCGTTGACATTTATCACCTCTAAAAACAACTGCATTTATATTTATATATGAATGTACAATGAACACGACTGCCTAACCACTTTACGGGTAGAAATGCCATTAACCTTTATCACCTCTAAAAAACAACTGCACTAATATTTCCATATGAATGTACAATGAACGCAACTGCCTAACCTTTTTACGGGTAGAAATGCCATTAACCTTTATCACCTCTAAAAAAACAACTGCACTAATATCTGCATATGAATGTACAATGAACGCAGCTGCCTAACCTTTTTACGGGTAGAAATGTCGTTGATATTTATCACCTCTAAAAAACAAATGCACTAATATTTATATATGTATGTACAATGAACGCATCTGCCTAACTTTTTTTACGGGTAGAAATGCCGTGATATTTACCTCCTCTAAAAACAACTGCACTAATATTTATATATGAATGTACAATGAACACGACTGCCTAACCTTTTTGCGGGTAGAAATGCTGTTAAACTTTATCACCTCTAAAAAACAACTGCACCAATATTTACATATGAACGTACAAGAACGCGACTGCCTAACCCCTTTACAGGTAGAAATGCAGTTAAAATTAATCACCTCTTAAAACATAACTGCACAAATATATATGAACGTGCAATAAATGTAATTTCCTAATCTCTAAACGGCTTGTTTGTTGTCTTGTTTTAATGGCATATCAAACATCTTGGGTTATTTAATGCAAAATCCATCCTTCTAGAAGAACAGCAGTGGTGCTAATTAACCCATAGCTGGGAAGTAGTGCTAATTAATCCATACCTTTCCCAAGGGTATTTTCTGAAAGTGAATTTAATAGCGCGACTGGAGTTCGAACTCACTTGCTCCGATTCCGCAGTCTAGCGCTTTAACCATTTCACCACGAGGACACCTCCATCGGGTAGAAATGCCATTGAAATTAATCGCCTCTTAAGACACAAATGCACAAATATATAAATATGAACATAAGATAAGCGTAATTTCCTAATCTCCACGCATAAAATACCTCTAGACGGGTTGTGATGCCGTTAAAATTATTCAATCAATCGAATTTTAGTAACAAAAAAGATATGAGAAATGACAATGAGATAAGTTGTCTAAATCAGTAAGGAAAAGACAGACACGTGGTTACAAAAAGATCCCTCTTGTCTTTATTACCGATATTACAAATTCTTTTTGAATCGGTTCAATAAACAAGAAGTGTTGAGTGATTCAGTCGTTCAAGGAAAGATTGATACTCATATAAATCGTTACCCCACCCGATTTTTGGGTGCGGGGCAGCTTGTCATTATCTTGGTACTAACAGACTGAACCCTCGCAAAAAACCTCTAGTCTCATGTCTGACCGTATTTTTAACTGACTAGATTTCTCGTGATTGGTCCAGAGCCAGGACTTCTTCACAGTATACAGAATTTCTCTTATCATCAGTACTCGTTACCAGTTTGAATTTGAACTTCGTAGAACGTTATCGCAACTTTCCTATGACGTTTTTTAAATCTTGTTTTACAGTTTAGTTTAAGATCACTGAGGTGTATCCCCCATGGTGTTCACAGAATCATCTGATGAAGAAATTGCTGGTTGCACAGTTGCTGTCTTCAGCAGCATGGGTATATAAATTGTTTTACTAAAGACCCCAGTTTCATCATCATCATCATCATCATCAAGTCGCACTGACCGCACATATTTCCTTGACTCTCTCTCACACTCTCTCTTTCTCTCTCCATCCATCCCTATCCTCCATCGATACTGGCAAGTATTTCAAACATTTTGTGTCCGTACAAAGCTCATGTAAATGTACTTGTTGGTCGGGCTCTACTGACGCGTCCATGTCTTGGAGTCTATAGAAAAACGTCACTTATGAGTATGTCTTTGCTTCTCTCACAGTTCTTAGAAAGAGAAAGAACTAGTGACAGCAGAGAAAGATCACGCAGTTGGTACTATATATGCATTTTGTGGTAATGATGGATTGGCCCCAAAACTCTACCTAATCAAAGATTCATCATTTGGTGAAGTCTTTGCTAGCTGCGCAGCAGTTATTTTACTTGCAGCTGCATATATATACGTTATGATGCTGGCAACAGAAAGACACAGGAAATACAAAAAGTTTGATTGAAAAACATATATATTCAAGTAACAGAAACACGATACAACTGAACCTGGTTGAATAGTAGTTAGTTAATAGGAAGTTGAGAGTCCAGTTGGGTAGTGACTATCCGTCCATTACGCAAGTGATATCCTCTGACGCTCCATTAACATGTATTTAAGGAGGAGGGCAACGGTTTGGTTTTTTTGTTTAATGGCATATCAACCTTTGTAGGTTATTTAATGCCAAAGATATTCTACTAGAAGAACAATAGTGGTACTATGTAACCCATAGTTGGGAAGTAAAGGGGATTCATACCCTTCCAAAAGGTATTTGTCCGAAAGTCGACGTAATAGCGCGACTGGAGTACGAACTCGCTTACGGAGGAGGGTGGGCCAATTATGTAGGGAGTACAACAATATATAACAATATAATAGATATGTCATATATTTGAGAACACACATTAAGCTCGTCGTAAGTGGAAGACAACTAAACATAGTAATAGGTTGCATGCGTCAAATTTTAACAGTTTCTTTTTATTTCAGGCGTTTTAAGATCATTGACACGACAGCTTCGAATATGTTGCGAGAAATTAAAATGCATAAGACACTCGATGCTTCCACTGTCACCAACTACAAATCGGTTATATATAACATCTTTTATGGAGGTGCCCGTGGTGTAATGGTTATCGTCACAGGATAAGGACATGACGACACGAGTTCAAATCCTGGACCTGACTGATTGCATTTCACATAGCACTAATACCCTTGGGAAAGGTATGAATCCAATTATTCTCCCTCCAGCTATGTGTAAATAGTAGGGCAGACTAGGTTCTTCAGCCTTGGTGAGGCAACTAGTCTAGGAGAAGGAAAACTCTGAATTCAAACCTGTTAAACTCCGCTTAAAAATTGACCTTGTGTCGTATCCTACCCGAGCGGAGGGGGTTGGTAAATATGATAACATCTTGAAGGTGGTTAATCATTTATGGTTTAATATTAAGAACAAACTGGGGTATTCAGGCAAGAACATGTCATCCTTAATGAAGACGAAAAGACAAAAATATTTAAAATGGTCAGACATCGTCAGGACTGGAAAAGTAGGTAGCTGGTTCCGACCAGATGGGAAAAGGAGCCACCTTACGCATTTTTGTAATCAGCACTAAATATATGTAATCTGCAGTAACTGCAGTATATAATACAATGTGTTCCATTACACATTGCATTATACACACACACACACACACACACACACACACACACACACACACATATATATATATATATATATATGGAAGTTAATAATGGAGAGTAATCCGACAATATGTATAGAAAAATTGATAATGTAATCCAAATAGAAGGAGAGATTTATTGAGAAGCAAAGTCGACACTATAGCATGTTTCTTCATCCTTCACCGCCCTGATGATGGTTCATTCGAACCGGAATGCTATCGTGTCGACTTGCCTTCTCAATAAATCTCTCCTTCTTGGATTACCTTGTTATCAATTTTATCTCTTTCTCTGTATATATATATATATATATATATATATAATACAATGCGTTGCGTTGTTACTGATGACTTCCATATCGGTGATTCTTAATCGTCGGCTGGGTAGGGAAAAAGCACAAAAACAGATTCACTTCGGCCCCTTTAAATCCGATCGGGCCAATATTTTTGGAATTAACTGATTAATTTTAATGATATTTCAACCCCTATAGTTTCATTTTATGCCTAGATGTTTAGGCTCTCATTGTAAGCTCTCTTTACATTTTGAACATGAACCAATCGAATGGGAACAATTTTCAAAAAGCTCAATTTGAATGTACTACCCATGTGGATCATAGTGGACTTGGGAGTAATGGTAATTAAATCGTCTAAATAATTAATGGCTATACAATATTAAGTATTCCTATCTAATTCCATTAATTTATACACAATTATATTATTTCAAGCAATTATTTATATTCAGCAATGAATATTTGTCCACACACAGTTATATGATTTCAAGTAACAAATATTATCAATCCTTTATTACCAATTACACTTTGAAGTAACTATTCTTAATACAAATAATTTACGTTCATACTGCATCAAGTAATCCAATCAAATACGAACAATTTTCAAATATGGCCCAGTCGGCTGGGCTGTAGAATACGCCGACTGCGTCTCTGCAGAGGGGTAAGACTCATACAATGAGTGTCCTGTTATGACAGTAAAAAATCTGATGGTGAGGTTCCAGTAGTGTTGAAGCTTTGAGTAATGCAGAGTACCACTTTTATTTCCATTGCTCCCAGTTCCACTCAGACCCGGAGTGGTATCTCTTGATGGAGTCTTAAATAGAACTGAACAGTTTAATTTTGCTGAACTGAATTGTTTGACATAGGATTGTTTTTGATATTGAAACTGTGTATTTGTGCTAAACTTATTGTTTGAAATAGAACTGTTTTGACATTTAAACTGCGTATTTATGCTAAAGTGAATTGTCGGAAATAGAACGGTTTATATGAATAAAAATGGATTTGGCATTAATAATCTACAATGGCTGTTGTGCCATAAAACCAAACGAAACCATACCAATTTTAAAAGAGATCTATTTGACCCGTAGATAGAACCCTAAAAGTGAATATCCAATCCAGGTAAGAGCTGATATGGGATTAAGGGAAATAAAAGATACTGCACTCTCCCCAGATCTCAAAAACCGAAACCTCACCATCAGATGTAATTTAGTGTCACCTATTTTTGGCTGTGACACATTAAGAATCGTTTAGCAAAACATTAACCCGAAATAGTTAACAAGCGCTTGTGACCATGTATTTTATTAAGCTATTGTAAATATATCCTGATTTATGTCAAGAAGGCAGCAACTCTATTTATTGGTGTATACGATTCGTTTGGAAGATTTATTGAATGTTTGATGGCACAATCAACAAAAGAACTCTATTTGGCTGTTCGCCAGACGAAGCCATCCAAACATCAAGAAATTTAATAAATACTTCTATCATAGGAAAAACGCGTTGAAACGTCGATTTTGTTTGATAATTGTAGAACTGGAGTGAACTTGAGAATGTGTAACGGTCACCAGTACAGAAAATAGAAAGAGTTAAATAGGTTTAGTTGGTTGGTTGGTTGGTTGGTTGGTGTTTTACGGTAGATCAACCCGAAAGGGATAATATGCTCTGTGAATTGATATATGGTTTGGTTTTCGTTTGGTTTTATGGCATCTCAACCATTATAGGTCATTTAATGCTAAATCCATTTTTATAAATGCAAACAGTTTTATTTCAAACAATCCAGTTTAGCATTAGTTCACTGTATTAATGTAAGAACAGTTCTATTTCAAACAATTTATTTGAACACAAGTAGACGGTTTAAATGTCAAAACAGTTCTATTTCAAACAATTCAGTTTAGCATAAGTACACTGTTTAGTTCTATTTAACTCATAGATATGACCCTATCAGATACTACTACTCTGGATAGAGTGGACCTGGGAGCGATGGCAATAAAGGGTTACTCCACATTCTTCAAAACTCCAACATTATTGAAATCTCACCATCAGATTGTTTAGTGCTATATCCAGGACACGTTTTTAGGAGAGTCTTAACCCTCTTCAGAGATGCAGTCGATGTATTCAGCAGCCGCAGCCCACTGGGCTAGTGAACTGATACAATCAAATATTTATATATATATATATATATATATATATATATATATTTATATATTAGCGTGGATGTGTGTGTGTGTGTGTGTGTGTGTGTGTGTGTGTGTGTGTGCTCGCGTGTGATTTGAATGTTAATCGTTTGTTGGTAACTCTATATTTAAACGAGTAAGAGCTCATTTGTTTTTACACATGGTTTCAAGTATTCCTATCAAAATCGAATAATTCTAATTCATTTGTTTGTACACAGCTTAATAGCTTCAATTATTGCAATCAAAAAGATATGATTCCATTTTGTATTAATCATTTGTTTGCACAGATTAATGTATTAAAATATTGCTATCTAACTCTAATAACTATATTTCAAATTAATCATTAGTTAGGACACAGATAGTTTAATGTAATGCTATTTAATATTGTTGTATAGCCACATAATACGAATTCATGCAGAAATATAACGACGCAATAAAGACGAGCGCACTCAGTTCTTTAGAAAAATATACCTCTCACTTTATTGAAAGGGTTGTGTGTGAGAGGCAGTTGGAGACTGAACAAAGACTGCAACATATTGACCCACCAACTCTTCTGGCTATCACAGCCTTTCTTTCCGGTTCTCCTTGGCTGCTCAACCGGGGGCCTGGGGGCCCAGTCTCTCTGCTGAGAGCTGGTTCCCATTCCAGCATCTTCACTCCAACTGATCAGAACTTCCTGTCGGCGGGGTTATATAATAATTTGACGTCCACTCTTCTTCCTGCGAGCGTCACAATTTCGCACTCAATTAAACCCCTCGACAGTCAAGGTCGCTCCTGATCTTCCGATATCTTCGACTGGATGCACCTATTATTTACACAGGTGCATTTCTTCTTTTGACAGATTGGCCTGGTCGGAGGTCAATATGCAACAATATTAGTAATTAATTTTATTAAGTATTCCTATCAAATACGAATGAATTGTTCATAGCTGTATGGTTTCAGATAACTAATGATAATAATCTTTACTAAATGATTGAACAGTTCTATTTGACACATAAATGGGACCCAAACAGGTTCTACTACTCCGGGTCAGAGTGCACCTAAAAGTAATGGTAATGAACGAGTACTTTACGTCCTCTAAAATCCAGGACTGGAGTATCACTATCATTACTGTAATGTCCAGGACACTCAGTCTTGTTTTTATCAACATGATTGATTATCTCTCATCGCTTTCTTGAACTTTTATCATTAAAACAGTTAGTTGTTTTTTTCTTGTCGCAAGAGCAATTTGAAGAAAACCATCAAAGTGGGTCAAGGATTAATCGGATCGGTCTTCTCCGTCTACGCGTCTAGGCCAGTAAGGGTCAAAGCGAAATGTTACGGGTTACGTAGCCACTTTGGCTGCTTGGTCACCAGGGTTCCGCCCACAAGCATTACGGATCACCAATTATAGCCAACAGTTGACCTCGTTGGGGAGATGTCTTACCTCTCAGCAGAGGTGCAGTCAGCATATTTTACTGCCTCAACCGACAGTGCGAGATAAATGGATTTTGAATGTCGATCAGTTACGGTTACAGTTTCCATTCGATAGGGCGCCTCGGGTAGCGTAATGGTTAGCAAGCTAGACTAGCAAACCTACACGGGTGAGTTCGAGTCTCATTCGGTGCCCCATTCATATGGCCTTGTGCCACATCTAAGCAAAAAGCTTAGTAAACTACTACAGTTTCCATTCTATTTCTTTGTTTAATGACCCGTCAACCTTCGTGGGTTATTTAATGCCAAAGCTATGCTTGCAGAGGAACAGTATTGGTAGTATTAAACACTTAGTTTACCACGTTAGATACTACGTCCCAAGGACTTATCTCGAGACAAATTTTATGGAATGGAAACAGTGAAATTGATACTCCTTCCAATACCATCGTTCAATAATGGTGCATTGTGGAGGCGCACTTTGTGTAATGGTTATGTTGGTCGGAAATGGAATCGGCAACTCGAGGCTATACGAAGCTGACTATGTTTCAATCTGCTTTAATTCCATCGGGAAAGGCAAGAATCCGCCTGTTCTCCACTCCTCAGCTATGGATAAATTAGTAAGGCAGACTATTCCAAAAGCTTTACTGAGGCAACCTGTCAAGAAAGAAAACTTCAAGCCAGTTTTGTTCGCTTAAAAAAATGACTTTGTGTCACATTTTTCTGGTAGCGGAGGGGTTGGGTGCATTATACTCTCACTGTCTATACTGCTGCGAGTTCATTCCTCTTTTAAGTAACCATGTTCATGCTTTTGAAGTATACTAAAACTAATTCATGAAAATAGTAGCAGTAGAGCTCATGGCCTTGTGTCACACAAAGTTCAATTTTCACCTATTAAATGTAGATTCATCCAAGAATGATGACATAACGGTTATCTTCGTGGCAAAGAGATAAATTCTGAAGAAATCTGATAAAAGAGCTTGTGCTATATCCTGTCCGTTGAGGAGGGGTTGGGTAAGTACATTCTTCAAGGGTGATGCTTTTTCAATATAAAAGTAAAATATTTTTTTTACTGATTGCATTATCTTGGAAGAACTTTCTGGGCACATTAAATTAGCTGATTCATCAAATCAGTTCCTCCAGGAAGCATCTGTCCCCATTCTCTAAAAGATGTAACGTTTCGGCTCATTTCACGATGCCTAAGGCACCCTCATACGGAGGAATGCCGACAGTTAAACCGGCCTCATGTCATATCCTGGTCACGATGAAGAGAGAAATCTCATATAATCTATCTTACAATATTCATTTCTTGAAGAGAATAAAACAGCCATCGAAAGATAACCATTAGCCACACTCAAACCACATACACAAACAGCATCGCTCTTCGCGCGGGTAAAAACGGGGCGCCTCTTGCTGAGGTTGGAGCTCGGGCCTCAGTGTTCGAAAAATCAGCTACAGAGCTCAAACGACAAAAACTACTAAAATGCAAACAAACACTACAAATAGCGACATTTAACGTAAGAACCTTAAATAGAATAGGACAACTACCAGAGCTAATCGCATCGGCCGTTGAACATAAGATAGACATAATATGCATACAAGAACACAGATACACGCACACCGAAGATATCAAATATCACGAAACTGGCAATGGATGGTCGCTCGTCACTGTATCGGCATGGAAAAATTCTGTCAACGCCGCAGTAGGAGGGCTAGGATTGCTTATAGGACCTAGAGCATTAAAAACGCTAAATAGCATTGAGAAAATACAACCTAGGATGATGGCAGCTACTTTTAACGGCAACCCCAGAGCAACAATCGTCTCCTGCAACAGCCCTACCAATGTTAGTGAAGAAACTGAACTAGTCACCTTCTACGATGAGTTATCCTCATTAGTGCGTACCATCCCGAAACACAACATGTTAGTCATTGGCGGAGACATGAATGCCCAAATCGGGAAAAACGGAAACAACAAATACAGCCTCCATAACACATCAAATAGGAATGGGCAACATCTAAGAGATTTCATGATAGAAAATAGATTAGCATGCCTCAATACAAACTACCAAAAAAGGGAGGGCAAACTATGGACATACACGTACGCGAACAATAGTAAAGCACAGATAGACTACGTCCTTATAAACAAGAAATGGAAAAATAGTGCAATGAATTGCGAGGTGTACTCCTCTTTCGAGGGTGTGTCCTCCGATCGGCGAATAGTCCCGACGAAAATACGGATAAGCCTACGAAAAAACGCCAAACGAACAGTGACCACCAAACACTATGACTGGGCCCTTTTGAACAACAGAGATATAAGAGATAAATACGTATTAGGATTAAGAAACAGATTCGAAATACTACAAGAGAAGACGGAAAAAAGTACACCAAATGACAAATATGAAAATTTCGTCAATGCGCACCTCGAGGCAGCAGCGAAATGTATTCCAACAAAACTCAAAACTAAATATAGAGTCCCATGGGAAACTTTAGCGTATGGAAGACCAGACAATTCGACGACATACTGCTCCGACACTGCAACGCAGTATATAATCAAAATCCGATAGATAGATGGATGAAGGAATGCATCCTCCTATTCGCTAAAAAGGGTGACCTCGGATTATCCAAAAACTACCGATGCATAACACTTACATCCATAGCAGCCAAAATCTACTACGAAACCGCATAGAACCCAAAATCGACAACATACTTGGGAAAAACCAAAATGGCTTCCGAAGAAATCGATCCACGACCTCACAAATATTAACCATCCGTAGAATCCTTGAGGGTGTACGGGCAAAAAACCTACAAGCGACATTGATATTTGTCGACTTTACCAAGGCCTTCGATTCCATTCACAGAGGAAAGATGGAACAAATCCTACTAGCTTACGGCATACCTAAAGAAACCCGAGCACCAATAACGATTCTCTATAGAAGTACCAAAGTAAAAGTAAGATCACCAGATGGAGACACAGAATACTTCGACATTGTAGCATGAGTACTACAAGGGGACACGCTAGCCCCATACTTCTTTATCATTTGTCTAGACTACGTACTTAGAACATCGATTGACAAAATCAGAGAGAACGGCTTCGAGCTGACAGAAAAAAAGCAGAAGGTACCCCGCAAAAACAATTACCGACGCCGACTACGCCGATGACATAGCGATACTGGCAAATACACCCAACCAAGCCGAAACACTACTGCATAGTTTGACACAAGCAGCTGCAGTCATAGGCCTCTATGTCAATGCACACAAAATGGAATATATGTGCTCTAATCAAACGGATGACATCTCCACTCTAGACGGAACCCCTCTTAAACTAGGAGACAAATTCACTAACCTAGGGAGCAGCGTCGAATCAACCGAAAAGGACATCGACACGAGGTTAACGAAAGCATGGACAGCTATCAATAGGCTATCGATTATATGGAAATCAGACCTAACCGATAAAATGAAACGCAGTTTCTTCCAGGCAGCGGTCTCATCGATACTGCTATATGGATGCACTACATGGACTCTAACAAAACGGCAGGAGAAGATGCTAGACGGCAATTACACAAGAATGTTGCGAGCAATATTGAACAAGTCATGGCGGCAACACCCCACAAGACACCAACTGTACGGCCACCTGCCTCCTATCACGAAAACTATTCAAGTTAGACGAACCAGGCATGCAGGACACTGCTGGAGAAGCAGGGACGAACTCATAAGAGATGTACTCTTATGGACCCCTACATATGGCCGTGCAAAATCAGGACGACCAGCTAGAACATACATTCAGGAACTATGTGAGGATACAGGATGTTGTCCAGAAGACCTGCCTGAGGCGATGAACGATAGGGAAAAGTGGCCAGAGACGGTCAGGGATATCTGTGCTACCAGCACGACATGATGATAATGATGATGACTAAGATTCACCTAAGCAGTTTCAGATGAGTAATAAATCAGAAATCAGGTTTTGATGATATGGCAGTGAGATAATACATGTATTTACCAAATCCCACCTTCTCTGGCAAGATGTGACACGAGGTGAATTTTTGTTAGAGTTTTAAATTAAAGTTTTCTTCCTCCTATAGTGGTTACATAACCAAGGCTAAAGAACCACGTAAACCCTTTTATTTATTAATAACTGAGGTGATTAGATAAATTCGTGTCTTTCGGAAGGGAATTAGTCTGAACTGAAACGCAAAAAAGCTCGTCTAGGTCGTATGCTGCTCTAAAATATCCGCGGGTGATTCAATACATGGTTCAGCGTTTCTTGGAAGAATATGTCTGTGTGAAAGTAACATTGAGAATTTGGGTCACCAAAAAAGTACAAATGAGATTAATAACACGTGGCAAACCGTATTTTGTCTGGAAACTCCTGGATCGATTGTACTAGAACATTGTAATATAATTACGGATTTTAATTAATTATTTTATTTAATTATTTTATTTTAGTGAAAAATTGCGTGCTAGCAAAACGCTTTGAGTTGGTAGGTTTTTAATTTCTAAAGATAAAGACTTGCGCGTCAAGTGATGTCAAAATAAAGAATTGATTGACAAGTTTGTTTAGAAATCACTGGTAAGCGAAATATTAAAGATAAATATTTTTGTGGATGTCAGCTGATATTAGCTCTGACGTGTCACTGGAAACTTTTAGTGATTACGCTTCATTAACATATTAATTAAGAGAATAATTAGAGGAAAACTTATTTCAAAGACGTAGAGTCAGTTCCAGTTGGAGACAGAGTCAGAGCAGTTGAAGTTAGGCAGTTGGAGACGATGGATGACAAGGGGCCTTGTCCGAGGAAAAAAAAAAGAAATATCAAAGTCTGTAGTTGCCTGTTTCACCTGCCACGGGTTAAAGTTTCTATCTCATGGGCAACAAGTAATTCTGAGTTTGTCTCTCTCGTTATGAGACTACTATGAAAAACAGTTTGGTGAAATAAGTTTTCGTATCATGAAACAACAGTCATTTTTTATTTGTGTTATCTTACGACTTTCTCCACGACTAGTAACGGTAAACTAAATTCATATCTGGTGCCGAAGTGTTACATGTACGTTCATTTGGTTCTGTTACAGCATGAAGCTTGTGATAAATTGTTAACGGGTGGTTGCCAAGTGCAAATAGATAAGTTATAAAAAAAGCAAGCAGCTGGAAAAGAGATGAAATTAAAAATTTCGATGTTTTATCCTGTGGGCCAAGTGTAACAAGCTATGCTTTATCAAGTATTCGGACAAAAAAAAAAAAAAAACAGTTGTCAACCAAAAGTAGACAAATTCTTCAGACTCGATCAGCTATATCAAGGGCTGCGGGAGCTGATAGAGCCATGACGCTAACGCAAGGTTGGAGTTGGGGTTGTGTGTTCAGTGAAGCCCAATAATAAAGGCTTTTTTTTTTCGATTCTTCTTTTTGGTAGCTGAGAACGTAAGGAAGTCAAATGAAGTATCAACGGAGAGTGATTGAATACTTCGAAAACACGAGAAGAGCTGTTTCTAACAAGAACGAAGAATCCGTTATTTGTTTTCATATACTTTGCATATAAATAACAAGCCCAACTTTGGACAAAGATACACTACTAAAGTTTTAAGAAACATGTTCAGGCTGAAAAATTTCCAGAAACGAGGTCAAGTCCTGATTTTGAAGTACTAGTTTCGAGATGAAGTGTTCGATTTTTTGCCCTTGAAATGCTTTCAGACGATGTAGTCGGTCTATTCTACATCCTCAGCCGACTGGGCTGAGTTTTGATAACACAATCATCATCATCATCATCATCATCATGATGTTGTGCCGCTATCCCTGATCCTCTCTCGCCACTTCTTTCTATCATTCATCGCCTCTGGCAGGTCTTCAGGGTAACATCCCGTATCATCACATAGCTGCTGTATGTATGTTCGAGCTGGTCGTCCTGCTTTTGCTTGGCCGTATGCAGGGATCCATAGGAGTATATCACTTATGAGCTCGTCCTTGCTTCTCCAGCAGTATCCTGCATGTCTGGTTGGTCTCGCTTGGATAATTTTCGTGATGAGAGGCAGGTGGCCGCGTAGCTGGTGCCCTGTGGGTTGTTGTTGCCTGGACTTGTTCAAGATTGCTCGCAACATTCTTGTGTAACTGCTGTCTACCTTTTTATCCAGCCGTTTAGTTAGCGTCCAAGTAGTGCATCCATATAGCAGTATCGACACGACCGCTACTTGGAAGAAACTGCGTTTCATTTTATCGGTCATGTCTGATTTCCATATGATCGAAAGCCTATCGATAGCTGTCAATGCCTTCGTTAACCGTGTGTCGATGTCTATTTCGGTTTATGACACGCTGCTTCCTAGGTAGGTGAATTTGTTTACCAGTTTCAGAGAGGTTCTGTCTATTGTGGAAATGTCACCTGTTTGATTATAGCACATATATTCAGTTTTGTGTGCATTGACATGGAGGCCAATGCCTGCAGCGGCTCGTTCCAAACTATGCCATAGTGCTTCGGCTTGTTTGGGTGTATTCACCAGTAACGCTATGTCATCGGCGTAGTCGACGTCGGTAATTGTTTTTGCTGGGTACCTTCTGCTTCTTTTCTTTTTCAGCTCGAAGCCGTTTTCTCTGATGATAAAATAACACTATAAGGGTTGATATTTCGCTAAAAGAAGAGAAGAAAATCTAACAGTAAAGTGATATATCCATTCGCTAAAAGAGGATTTTTAAAAAATAAGTTGGTTGGTTGGCTCTTTTGTTTTATGGTGTATCAACCCTTTTTGGGTTATTTAACACCGAAGCAAAATTTTAAAAATTCGAGCAAAAAGTTAAAAATAACTTTAACAAATTAACATATTTAAGAAATTTTAATTAAAAAATCGTTTATAAAAATATATATATTTTGTATATTCAATTTGGCTGTTTAGAACAAAGTTTTAGAATGAATTTTTTTGCCTATTTTGGCAGTAAGACACCAACTATACGGCCGCTTGCCTCCCATCACGAAAACTATACAAGTTAGACGAACCAGACACGCAGGACACTGCTGGAGAAGCAAGGACGAACTCATCAGTGATGTACTCCTATGGACCCCCGCATATGGCCAAGCAAAAGCAGGACGACCAGCTCGAACATACATACAGCAGCTATGTGAGGATACGGGATGTAACCCTGAAGACCTGCCAAAAGCGATGAATGATAGGGAGAAATGGCGAGAGAGGGTCAGGGATATCCGTGCTGGTGGCACGACATGATGATGATGATCATATATATATATATATATATATATATATATATATATATATATATATATATTGCTCTGCCACTCATACTTTTGAGTACATTCCGATTTCTTTTATAAAATTAACTATCCTGAATGATGTTATTTTACTAAAGAGTTTTTTTCAAATTGTTTGTTTGGTAATATTTTTTCCGCACTTGATAAAATTTTACACATTCTAGCAATATATGTTTAATTGTTAATCTTTTCTTGCATGAAGAGCATATTAGGGATTCTGAACCCTCCAATAAATGATGATGGGTGATGAAGGTGTGGCCTATATGAAGGCGTGTCAGCACAACTTGTTCTCTTCTGTTCTTGTATTTAATGTTCCATTCGCTAATGGTAGGTTCTATGATGTGTAATTTGTTATTAGTGTATGTATCCCAATGATCTTGCCACTTCTTAAAGATAATTCAATTCACTACCGATTTATAGTCGGTATATGGTATTTTTGTTGGTGCTATTGTATCTTTCAGAGCTTTTTTTACTTTCGAGTCAGTCCTGTCATTTCCCGGTATACCAAGGTGGCTTGGGATCCAACAGAAGTTTATTCTTTATATATGGATAAATGATATACTCTGTTTAGTACTCGTGTGGCTAAAGGGTCAGTTTCGTTTTTGTTTTTTAAGGCATCAAGTGCAGATAAAGAATCTGTGAAAATAATACATTTATTGTGGTTGGTTGTAGTTATTAGGTCAAGTGCCAAATTAACAGCAATTATTTCGATATTATATATGGAAGCTATGTTTGTAATTCTTTTCTGTTTTTTTATGATCTTTTAGTATGGCAGCACATCTAACTTTATTTTTGATTTTGCTCCATCTGTATATACATAAAAATAGTCTGAAAGCTTATTTTTTATGTTGAGTATTTCGGATTGGTATACGATTGGGTTAGTTTTGAATTTTGGATATTTGGTAAGGTGAAGTATTACATTAGATTGATTTATAATCCAGGGGAGTGAAGATAAAATAGTTGTTTAGCGAATATGTGTTGTATCTATATGGTTTTCTTGTATGATCTTTTTTTATCCGTAAACTGAAGGATTTGATGGCCGTTTCCTTTTGCTGAAATTGTTCCGTGAACTGTGATTGGAAAGTATTACTGAAAGCTGGATTTAGAGGGTAAGATAAAAGTTTTAGCAAGTTTTTAGCAAGTTTTTCCCGTCCTAATTTAAGAAATGGTTCATTTGCTTCTCCATATATGCTCTCAACAGGAGAGGTGATATAGGCTCCAAGGAATAGTCTAAGTACTTGGTGGTGAATGGTATTTAATTCCTTCAAATAGGTTTTGCTGGATGTTCCATATTTAAAGCAGCCATAGTCAAATTTTGATCTGATTAGGGAGCGATAAAGTTTCAATGATGTTTCTTTGCTTCCTCCCTAATCAGTGTGTGCTATTGCTCTCAGTAATTGAATCGTTTTATCAAATTTTGTTCTTAAGAATTTAATATGGTGAATAAAGGAGAGTTTGCGGTAAAAAATGACTCCAAGGTATTTGTATGGATTTACAACTTGGATTTCGGTGTTGTCGAGTTTAAACACAGGGTTTAATGTGGAGTTTCCGTTGGTTGTAGAAGTTAACACATTTCGTCTTTTCTTTGAAAAATATTAGTCCATTCTCTGTGGTCCATTAATGAAATTTATCGAGGCAAAGCTGGAATTTTCTTTCTAAGTGGTTCATGTTTTTAGCTCTATAACATACAAGGAAGTCCTCCACAAACAAATCACATTTTGTTCCATTAACGTTTTAAACAATATCATTTATTTTGATACTAAATAGCGTAACAGACAATACACTACCTTGTGGTACACCCATTTCTGGTGCTTTTTCTTCAGACAATATATTTCCTATTTTGACATTAAACCTTCTATCTTGTAGGAAGTTTTTTTTTAATACAGCCATTCTACATTCTAGCCCGAGGTTTTTAAGATCTCTTATTATGCCGTACTTCCACGTTGTGTCATATGCCTTTTTGAGATCGAAGAAAACTGCCACTAGGTGTTCTTTTTTAATCGAAGCCTTTCTGATAAATGTTTCCAATCGTATAAGAAGATATATAGGGCTTCTTCGGCTTCTAAAGCCAGATTGATGTTCTGTTATTAATTTGTCACTTCCCAGGTACCAAATCAATCTGGCATTGATCATTCTGTCGAGTGTTTTGCCCAGACAACTGCTAAGAGTAATGGGTCTGTATTTTTTTGCATTTACGTTGTTTTTCATAGGTTTTGGTATTGCTATAACTGGTTTGTTTCCAAATTTTAGGGATGTCATTGCTGTCCCATATATTATTGAAGATTTGTAGGCAATAATTTTTTGAGATTTCGGGAAGTTCTTTTAGGAATTGGTAGTGGATTTTATCTGGTCCAACTGCAGTATTGTGGTCCTTGTTGAGTGATTCCTTTAAATGTGTTATAAAGAAGGGTTGTGTGTAGCTTTCTGCATTTTTGTTTTGAAATGACTTTTTCTGCTTTTGCTTTGAAGATTTCATAGTTTTTGCTTTGGTTTTTGAAACATGAATTTTGCGAGAAAGTTTCGGCTAAATGATTTGCTATATCTTTCTCATCAGTAATTTTCACATTGTTATGCATAAGATGTTTGGTAGGAGTGTTGCTATTTTTGCCAGTTATTTTTCGAATCATCTTCCATACACCTTTTTGTTTTGTGCTATTATCTATTTGAGCAACGTAATTTTTCCAAGTACTCCGTTTGGAGTCTTTGATACTTTTTCACGCTTTGGCTCAGCTATTTTTATAGTTGTTTAAATTTTCTCTTGTAGGATTTATTTTAAATTTCATTTAATGCTGCTCTTCGTAGTCTCACAGCTTTTTAACATTCCTCATTGAACCATGGCCTATTGTGTTTTGATGAGGTGTAGCTTTTCAGTATGTTTTTCAGCTATGTATAGTATGTATTGGTAAAATATAGTAAGTCTTCCTCTTTATTTTTATTGGCTTCTGGGATTAGTTCAGTTAGGCATGCAATTTTAAATTCATCCCAATTAGCCTTTTTTAAGATTCCAGCTTTGAGTTCTTTTGTTTACTTTATTCGTTTTGTAAAACAGGACCAAAATGTTGTGTCTGAAAGAAAGAAGTCCGCAGAAAAAGAAACACTCAAACTCGAAATTTAAGGAAGAAAATAGTAGTCGTTTTTATTCACTTGGACTACGGCGGGTGGCAGCTAGAAAAGTTCGTTTCATAGCGTTTTTCCTCCCTTCTCTTCTTGGTGGCGATGACAGTGTCGCTGTCGTCGGCTTGTTGATACGTTCCTGTCAGTCGTATCGTGGCAGGCTGGATATGCACGGGTAGGGGTGTCCTGAACCTCTGACGCACCTGTTTAGAAACCTGCCCTGAACTCCCTAAAATCTCGTGACTTGATTTCTTATATAGAGATTTTTTTTTAACAATTCGAAGGTTCAAGAATGCTCGGTGACACTAGTGAAAACGATAGTGAAACACGTGAAAGGTCATATTAAAATCACGCCTGAACTCTGCAGGTCATTGTGCCCGCATGCGCTAGGTTCGTGACATTTTCACTGATTGATGACAGCCGATGTGCTCGCGCGTTCTCAACGACACCGCCCGTCCGTAATATAACAGTTTTGTTTTGTCATAGAATTGGGAAGTGATCACTTCCACATGTTACGTCTTGCACTTTCCAGTCATAATGTTAAGTCTATTACAGAGTATGTGCCTGTTGCTGGGTGGAGATATGTATTTGATCTATTATTGTATTAGCACAACTGCTGCTTATTTAATAGTGATTCTAATATTTTTTCTTCTTATCTGTCTTCTTATTTCCTCAAATCTCATTATGACTCTTCAAATCTCCCATTATAATGAAGGGTCTTAGTAATTGCTCTCTCAAATTATTTAACTCTGATTCTTTGATTTCTTCGTTTGGAGGAATATATATTGAACACATTGTTATTATTTTGTGGAGGGTTGCTGATATAGCAGTTACTTGCAGATAGGTATTTAGATTGGTTTTGCTGTGTGGAATATTATTATTTATGATTACCGATTAACCACCACAATATCTATCGCCGGGATGTTTCATATAATGGTATGAAACTTGATTTTTCATGTTGATGGTATTGTTGCTTTTGAGGTGAGTCTCTTGAGGGCATATTTAGAAATAAGCAGTAACAATTCAGAGTAATTGACCCTTGATCCTCTGATGTTCCATTGGATTATATTATTGTTCATTATTTCATTTTGAGATTTATGAGATATTTTATTTTGAATTTTAATTTTTTGTTGAGTTTTATTTTCTATCTCCATTTCTTCAAACTTCTCAAATTTGTTTGAACAGATTATCGGGGCGGATTGAGTAATTCTTTTCATCGAGTTTTGTTTTTGAAAAGCAGTATCTTTAGTTTTCTCGATTATGTCTCTGTTAATATCCGGAGGTCGGATCGGTGATCTTTGTCGCTTTTTATTTGTTGATTCGGTCACCGTAGAATTTTCTTTGGGTATTTCCTCATTTGTGTTAGCATTTGATTTGATTTTTGTACTAGATTCAGTTTGTTTTATTTCTATTCGATACATTCTTTTAATGTTTTCTTGAAATGTTGGCCATTGACTTATACTCAAATTTATTATTTTTCCTATAAGTTTTTTATACTTATCGATTGGTGTGATGTCCTGGTGTTTTTGATTTGTCTTTTGAGCTATATTAGCATATGTTCTTGTCCCCATATAGCTTTCAACAATTTTCCTGGCTTCTGGAAAAGAATATTATTTGTTTTTTATCATTAAGTGTTCTCGGACTATTGTCTACATCTTTATATTCTTATTTCCACAACGTTTCGGCCGATATGTCCTCCGGCCTTCTTCATGAGTTTGTCGAACTCAGGAAGCTACACGGAACTTCGAACTACGTCCTTCATTGCGTCCACGGGGGTCGCCTGTTCTGACTCCGTTTGCCATAACTGGATACAAGTGTTAAGTATTCCTGTATTGTTACACGCCTGTAGTCAGGATTGAACCTGCAACCACTAGATGATTGCCTCCTTTTCCAGCAGGACACATAGCGTTACGGTTGTAAGCGTTGGTTTTCTGAGCTTCTTAGGTGACAATCAAGCTTCATCTAAAAAATTCTGACGACTATATTCTTTGTGTTCTTTACACGCATTATTTCCTTTTCTATCTTGTAAATCTCACAGTTCTTTGAAAAGGCAGCGTGTTGTTCATAACAATTTGTACATTTTACATCTTTGCATTCACTCTTCCAGTGGTTTGGATCTCTTTCACCACACTTCCCACACACATGACGTCCTCTGCAAATGTCTTTGTGATATCCGAATTTTTGACACCTGAAGCACCGCAGGGGAGCTGGTATAAATTGCTCTACCCTTTCTAACGTATAACCAATCCTGATTTCTTACGGTATTTAAGATTTATCAAAAGTCACTACATACGTGTGGGTGTGTATTATTTCATTGTTTCTTCGGGTGGTGATTCTCTTATATTCTTTAAGATCCTGCTTCTGAAGCTCCATTTCAATTTCCTCTGGTTTTGCTAGTGAAAGTTCTCGACTTCTTATTACGCCTTTAGAGGCATTCAATCTTATATGTGGATACGCTTTGCATTCGATGTTGTGAAATTTATCCATTTTAGTATATTTTCGGCATGTTTTTTCGTTTGATCTTCCATTTTTAGGTTACCATTCCTAATTTTTTTTTGACATTTTTTGGATTACACCAATTCGATATGATTTTTTCTATGAGGAAAAGTGAGAGTTGTTCCAATTTTATTTCATCTAAAGATTCAATTATTATGAATCTTGTAAATACAGTTTCATTGTCAGAATCAGAGTCGGATAAATATCTTTTTGATTTTTTAAAAGAAGGAGGCGTAACTGGTGTGTAGTTTTCATTGATCCCATGCTCCACCACCTACCACGGAGTCCAACTTATGTTGGGAATGAACCAACGAGGAAGCCCATTCGCCTTGGCTGAACGGGGATACAATAACATTATACTCAAGCTAAGAGTAAGATTCCGAGCCTCTGCTAAATTCTGGATCTTATTACTCAATAATTTAAGAATGGTCAAAAGTCTTTCTCTTAATACAGTTGACCCTCAGCCCCCGCCTTCTAGCATATATAAGATAGTGGATAGGGAATTACTCTACTAGAGCTGATTGAGAAATACGGTCGGGAGAAAAACAAACATATATGAGCTCGGGCATGACGGGACCAGCCAATTTATCGGATCAGGCCTATCCGACCGCCCGTCAGACCAAGTAAGGGCCAAAGTGGTGTGTTGCAAGTCATTGACCACTCTGTTGCCGGATCAATGACTACTCAACCACCAGGGTTCCATCTTAGCACCTTACGGTTCGTCACCCCCTGCCAACAGGTGGCATTCTTTAGGGGGGGGTCTTACCTTGCAGTCAGCGCATTCTACAGCCCAACCCGACAGGGCGTTTAATAGTAAGAGCTTCATTCAATAAAGTGTGTTTAGACTCATAAGTTGGTAGTTAGAAACATTATTCATAGTTGCACCTTTTTGAAGGAAATCAATATTGATGGAAATTTTCATGTCCCTGACAACTGTCAGCATCCCCTTCTTTATAAACTGCTTTGCCTGGGACTTTTTCTTTACAGGAGACTCTGCTTGTTTCCTTTCCATGGACTGCTTTTTCGACTCAGGCTCGAAGTAAACTAATGTTTAACTCACTTGTAGACATTTTTCGAGGAAAACATACTTCTCTGTACACATCACACATTCAGCTGTAAATTTAACAGATTTTGTGCTTCTCAGCCACAAAAAAAAAATAATTGATGAGAGAAATCTGTTCAAGAGTGGAGGACTATGTTAGATCTTCCAACAATTTGAAAAGCCTTCAAACAAATATTTTTATGAGATTAAAATAGTTTTCGTTACAAAGAAATTCCATTCAACGCATAATTTTTATCGAGAGAAAAAAAATCTCTGAAAAAATGTATTTTGATTTTGTGAGAAAATTCTTCTTATTCATTGAACGACAATGGCATATTGAGATATTTATAAAAAAAAAACATGAGCTAGATGTTATTGATAACTTCTTTTATTATTGATTGTCATTTACATGCTATGAGGTTCCAGTTCTCTGAAAATATATGAGGTGCATACGATAGGTTTCCAGACGTTTTTCGCATGGGCACTTTTATTGATAGTACACACATGAAACTCTAGTCCCCTTCGAAGTAATCCCTGCAATCGGCTGCAACACACTTGTACCGTTCCAAAAACTTCTGGAAGGCCCCATGGAAGTCCTCTTTTGTGAGCGTGTAAATGACCTTCGTCACAGCCTCTTTCATCTCCTCAATTTTCTCATAACGACAGCCTCTGAGCTTTGGGAATAAGCAAAAGTCACAGGGAGCAAGGTCTGGAATATAGAAAGGTTGAGGAACTGTATTGATGCCCATCTTGATCAAATAGTCTGTGACAAGGATGGAGTTGTGGACTAGTGCATTGTCCTGGTGGAAATGCCACTGACCCGATTTGAAGAGTGCTGGCCTCTTGCTGAACTCCCTTAAAACCTCAACATAATAACCCTAACCCTCTGGTCTATTGACTTCCTTACTCCTACCACACCTCTCATCATCCCTCATAGACTCCCTGCCTTCCTTGAATCTCTTATGCCACTCAAAAACTGATTCTTGATTCATGCATGATCCTCCAAAAGCAGTCTGAAGCATTCCATACGTTTCTGTGGCATCATTTTTTCCAAGTTTAAAACATAATTTTATTGCATATCGTTCTTCTAAAGTGTCAGATTGCATTTTAGAAATTCACCAGCTGTGACAATCAGTTTTTTGTAGGGTGTATTCCAATTACTGCTGTAGCTGTTCTTTTGAACCTGAAATCATAAAAAAATTTCAGTCATCTCATAAGATTTATAGCAATAAGATGATAAATTTTCAAGAGTCTTCGACAATCTTAAATGCCCATACAAAAAAAGTCTGGAAACTTATGCTATGCACCTCGTATATGCTCAAAACAAATGAACTGCTGCGTTGAAATTTAGATTATTTTTTCACAACCTATGTAAATTATATTTGATCCTTAGAGATCGAATATAGAGTATCTAAGTACTTTTGATATGACCATTGTTTGGACAGGAAAACAAGATTGGATAATATCCAAGAAAGAACAGCCTATCTCTAGGTAAATACGATAACCAATGAATCAATTTATGAAACACTTCCATACATTCTATTAGATCAGGCGTGAATTGCTCACGTTTAATTCGTGCAGGGTCAATGGTGGCCTTTGTCAATTATTAGATGTAAAACGCGGAATCAAAAGTATTATTAAAAGTAAAGGGTGTATGAAAAGTATTATTAAGAAGTGAAGGGTTTATGAAAGAATTATTATGAAGAAAAGAATGCATAAAAATGATTATAAAGTAGAAAGTGTGCCGAAGAATTGCCAGTAAGTAAAGGTTTGTTTTGGTTTCTTTGTTTAATGGCATATCAACCTTTGTAGGTTATGTAATGCCAAATCAATTCTCCTAGAAGAACAGTAGTGGTACTATTGAACACATAGCTGGGAGGATAAGGGTGTTCATACCTTTCCCAAGGGTATTTGTCAGAAAGTGAACGTAATCGCATGACTGGAGTTTGAACTTGCTTACCACGATTCTGCTGTCCGTCGCTTTAACCATTACACCACCAGGACACCCCCTCTGAACCTTTGTAGGTTATTTAGTGCCAAATCCATTCTCCTAGAAGAACAGTAGTGGTGCTATTTAATCCATAGCAGGGAGGATACGGGGGTGCATACTTTTCCCAAGGGTATTTGCCCGAAAGTGAACGTAATAGCGCGACTGGAGTTCGAACTCGTTTCCTACGATACTGCAGTCTATCGCTTTAACCATTACACCATGAGGACAACCCCTCATTAAGTAAAGGGCGTATCAAAAGTATTATTGTAAGGTAAAGCGAGTATCAATGAATTTTTTTATAAAGTGAAGACTGTATCTAAAATAGAATTACAAATTAAATGATTTTCGAATTAACTTACTTCGATGTTGCAGGCTAGCAATTTTGCCATTACACCATTAAAATTCCCTAATAAAGACTCGAAACAAAATATTATTATAAAGTAAAGGGTATATCAACGTTTATGGTAAAAAAGGGGTAATCAAAGAATTATTTTAGAATAAGATGCTTATCAAAAGTATTATAATAAGATAAAGATGGAATCAAAATTATCATTATGGAGCTAAGAGTGTATCATGGAATCATTCTATAGTAAAATCTGTATTAAAAGTATTATTATAAAATAAAATGTGTATCAAAAGAATTATGACGGAGAAAAGAGTGAATCAAAAAATTATCATAAAGTAAAAACAGTATCAAGAGTATTATGATAAAACAAAGAGTGTATCAAGTGTATTGTTATAAATAGTGTATTAAAAAAATTATTGTAAGGTAAATATTGCATTAAAAGTATTGTTGCAAAGTGTGTATCAAAAGTATTATTATATAATCAGGAGTATATCAAAAGTATTATTGAAAAGAGTGTATCAAAGTATTGTTATAACGTAAAGAGTATATCAAAATATTATAATAAAATAAATATTGTATGAAAAATATTATTAGAAAGTGTATATCAAGGTATTGTTTTAAAGTAAAGAGTATATCAAAAGTAAAATAGAATAAAGTGATTCTCAAAAGTATTATTATAAAATAAACAGTGTATCAAAAGAATTATCATGAAATAAAGTATAAATTAAAGTATTATGATAAAGTACAGCGCGTATCAAATGTATTAAATAAAGGGTTCATCAAAAGTATTATGATAAAAGTGAATGAATTAAACAATTATCAGCTATCGATAGGCTCTCGATCATATGGAAATCAGACCTGACCGATAAAATGAAACTCAGTTTCTTCCAGGCAGCGGTCGTGTCAATACTGCTGTGTGGATGCACCACTTGGACGCTAACAAAACGACCGAAGAAGAAGCTAGACGGCAATTACACAAGAATGCTGCGAGCAATATTAAACAAGTCCTGGCGGCAACACTCCACAAGGCACCAACTATACAGCACTTATGTGAGGATACGGGATGTAGCCCTGAAGACCTGCCAGAGGCGATGAATGATAGGGAGAAGTGACGAGAGAGGGTCAGGGATATCCGTGCTAGCGGTACGACATGATAATGATGACGATGATGTATATCACAAGTATTACGATAAAATAAAAAGTGAAACAGAATTATGATGGAATTAAGAGTGTATGAAAGAATTGTTATACTTACTTCGGAGCCACTGTCTAGCACCTTAACCTTTTATCATCATCATCATGAGGCGCCGCTAGCACGGATATCCCTGACCCTCTCTCGCTACTTTTCCCTATCATTCATCGCCTCTGGCAGGATACATCTCGTATCCTCACATAGCTGCTGTATGTATGTTCGAGCTGGTCTTTCTGCTTTTGATTGGCCATATGCGGGGGTCCATAGGAGTAAATCACTTATGAGCTCGTCCTTGCTTCTCCAGCATTATCCTGCGTGTCTGGTTCGTCTAACTTCGACAGTTTTCGTGATGGGAGGCAGGTGGCCATATAGTTGGTGCCTTGTGGGGTGTTGCCGCCGGGACTAGTTCAATATTGCTCGCAGCATTCTTGTGTAATTGCCGTCTAGCTTTTTCTCCTGCCGTTTAGTTAGCGTCCAAGTTGTTCATCCATACAGCAGTATCGATACGACCGCTGCCTGGAAGAAACTGCGTTTCATTTTATCGGTCAGGTTTGATTTCCATATGATCGAAAGCCTATTGATAGCTGTCCATGCCTTCGTTAGCCGTGTGTCGATGTCTTTTTCGGTTGATGAGACGCTGCTTCCTAGGTAGGTGAATTTGTCTACTAGATTCAGAGAGGTTCCGTCTAGTGTGGAAATGTCACCTGTTTGGTTATAGCACATATATTCAGTTTTGTGTGCATAGACATAGAGGCCAATGCCTGTGGCGGCTCGTTCCAAACTATGCAGTTCTCCCTAAAAGATTATTAAAAGTATTATAAACAAAGGGTGTAGGAGAAATAATACAAATAATTCATGAACAGTTCTATTTGAACATAGTGGACCTTAACAGATAATACCATTCAAGCTGAAAGTACCCCTGGGGGCATTGGTAATGAAGGGATAGTCCACACTTACCAATCTCCAGAAGTGGAGTCTCACAATCCGCAACAATTTAGTGTCCTACCAAGCACATCCTTTTTTGGGATGCACAATTAAAACTCTGTAAGAAAATGCACTCAGCGTTTTTTAGCTACGGTGACAGGGTGGCCCTCGTTATTTAGTTGAAGATAGGAGCTGCACATTATAAGGTAGTTGACTCTAGAATTTTAGTACTTGTAGTTATCATTGAAAGATTTCGTATTATAGTTGTATTTTCTCTTGTCATTCTCAGAAATTTCGTGACACAGCCCATTGTATCTTCTTCAAAACGTATTACAACGTGTCCGTGCAACACATGGTACGGGTTTCTTTTTTTATTATTATTAGTTTTCTTTTCAGCTTGTAATTCGTAGCAGTGGTAATGAGATTGACTTTGTCTAGGCAAAGTTGAAAGATTTCTTTTGACGCATTTGCCATGAAGAGGCAAAAGTTTTCCTTTTTCTCTTTTTGTTTTTCGTTCGTGTGTAATACGAGATGGAATTTGTATATAACTTATTTTATTTAAGTATTTTTGGTTTTGTTTTATCTTTTCTCATTATTCTTTCTCGTATTATTCTTGTTTTTCTTTTACTTTTTTCTCTCTTTGTACGAACAAAAATTTTTGGCACCGATTTTGCTTTCATAGGTATTTGACCGTTTCTTTTATATCTTTGTTACTTTGTAATACTATTACCAAGTTCTCATCTTTATCCTAGGAGAGGAGTCAATTATTTTAACTGTTTTATGTTTTCTTGTGCACCTGAATGTACGTGAAAATCCTGAGTGTTCTTTCTTTCGTTATTTTGAAAGTAAATTGGTATTCATCACTATAATCAATTTATTTATTTATTCATCATCATTATTATTATTATTATTTACTCCTTTAGAGTTTTTCACATCAGTGTTAGCTGATGGTTTTACACTGGATTTTGAGTGACAGCAAGTCTCCTCAAGTCTCCAGAACTCGTCTCAGGATTCTGGCCGTTCTTAGCAATGCTGTCGTTTGGATAGTCTCTACCCGTCCGCCAACTTCCAAGTCCTCCAGGCCTTTTAATAATCCTTTAGTTATTGTGCCTAACGCACCAATCACAATTGGCACAATCGTTACTTTTCATGTTCCACAGCTTTTTCAATTCTCTAGCAAGGTCGAGCTACTTATCTTTCTTTTCACTTTCCTTCAGATTTATTCTGTCGTCCGCCAGGACAGCAAAGTCGATAATTTAAAAGATTTTCTTATTTTCTTGTTGATTATTATTAGATCTGGTCTTCTGGCCGGGATTAGGTGATCCATTTGTATGTTAAAGTCCCATAGGAATTTATACGTGTCATTTTCTAGGACAGGTAATGGGTTGTGCATATACCATTTGTTTGTATGGTCGAATTGAAATTTCCTGCACATTTCCCAGTGGATCACCTTGCCGACCCAGCCGTGTCTCGCCTTTATTATTATTATTATTATTATTATTATTATTATTGCGAGTTTCTTTTACACCAGTTTTAACTGGTAGTCTTCCTCTGGAGTCTGACTGGCAGCAAATCTTCTAGTGGCTCCAGATCTCTTCAGAATATTCTAGCCAATTTTTAAAATGCTTTGGTCAATATGGTCTCAATTTTTACACTGATTTTTAAACCTTTGGAAACTGTTCCAAGGATAACAATTACCATTGGTATCGCCGTAACTTTAATATTCCAGTCTTTTCAGCTCTCTTGCACGTTGCAAATATTTTTCACTCATTTCATTTTCTTTCATTTTTAATCCGTCTTTCGCTGGAACAGGAAAATCCACTTGATAACATCTTTTTTTCTCGTTAATTATTAATAGGTCTGATTTTTTAGTTGAGATTAACTGATTCGATTGTATCTCAAAGCATCAGGGAACTTTACGGGTTTCCTTTTTTGGTTGGAGTCTGGTTTGTCCATGTACCTTTTTTTTTGGTACCATCAACTTTATATTTCTTGCAGAGTTCCCAGTAAATAACCCTTCACAACCAGTTGATTATAATTATTATCACTGCGAAATTTTCACACCAGGTTTAATTGGCGGTTTTTCACTGAAATCTGATAGACAACAAATTTGGATGGCAAAATCACTGAGTATATATTAGCTTCTTTGGCTTCTGTTATGAGTTCTGGTTGACGTTTATAGCACTTTTCAGATTTCAGTATTTCATCGTATCTGCATATTTTCCAATGAATATCATATCCTATTTTATCATGGCTTTAATTTTATTCTATCGAGCAGCTGGACGCGAATTAGTCAATTGATTCAGTTTTTAGCTCTCACTGCATATTGGGTTTGTTCCGTTTTTCATTATGTTTACCAGATAGTTTCAATTTGTTTATCTCTAGTCCTGTACTGTCTCAACATTCAGTCTTGGACTTTTTAGTCATGGATTAGGTCTTTTTTTTTTATATCTATATGAGCATTTCTGTTTCTTTGAGTGTATCGTAAATGTATTTTTTCCATGTGCTTTTATTTCTTTCTTTTCTTTTTCCTTTCTCCATTGCTTCATTTTTTTATGTTTATCTCTTTCGGTATTAGGTCGATTTGTTAAGCAAACTTATTGATTTCTTTACTACACGAATATTTTCTCTTTTGCTTTACTTGTATGGTTACTAATCATAGCATCCAATCTGTTGTAATTTCTAAGTATTTTTTCATCCTACAATGGTTATTTTATAGATTAATTTTTGTTGGATTTAACCTTTTCCACCGTTTTCTCTTTGATGTATTCCTTATTCACACACACACACACACACACACACACACACACACACACACACACACACACACACACACACATATATATATATATATATATCAGCAAAGAGGGACAATTATCTCCGTCTCAATTAGAGGCGGTGTTTAAAATTTTGAATCTTAAATATACGACAATGAGACGCATCGGGTGGTGTAATGATCAGCAGGCTAGACTAGCAAACCTTCACCAGTGAGTTCGAGTCTCATATGATGCCTCATTCATATGGCCTTGTGTTACATCAAAGTAAAAAGCTAAGTGAATTACTAAACATACGATGGTGAGATATTCATTGTTTGAAATCGTGAATTTGTGCACCCTTTGACTAATCGTAGCAAACGGAGAAGTGTGTTTGATCCATAATGTATCTGAGATGATCACCGGGAGTGACATTAAAATACATTAAAATAAACTGCTTGCTAAGTATTAGATGTTTCTGCATTAACTACGAGCAACAAGAATAACAACAACAACACTCACAGAGAAGCGAATATATATATATATATATATATATATATATATATATATATATATATATATATCAGTTCGATTATCACTAAGGCAAAAAACTGAGAATTACCAAGCGACACTGACGTTTTCTACATTTTATCATACTTTCCCTGAATGGTCTATCACAGATATTAACCACAATTAATTTATAAAACTTGCAATATACATATATATATATATATATATATATATATAGCCAGTACACACACACGGAAGCACACATACATACATAAGAGGATCATTAAATAAGTTTCCAGACTTTTTTCGTATGGGCACTTTTATTGACAGTACACACATGAAAGTCCTTTTGTGTAAGTCTGTCAATGACCTTCGTCACAGCCTCTTTCATCTCCTCAATTGTCTCATAACGACAGCCTCTGAGCTTAGGGAATTACCAAAAGTCACAGGGAGCAGGGTCTCGACTATAGGGAGGGTGAGAAACTGTGTTGATGTCCATAATGGTCAAATAGTCTGTGACAAGGATGGAGTTGTGGACCGGTGCATTGTCCTGGTGGAAATGCCACAGACCCGATTTGAAGAGTGCTAGCCTTTTCCCTAGGAATCTCTTGCTGAAATCCCTTAAAACCTCAACATAGTAACCCTAACCCTAACTTTTTGCCCAATCGACTGTGATCTATTGACTTCCTTACTCCTCCCACAACTCTCATCGTCCGTCAGAGACTCCCTGCCTTCTTTGAATCTCCTATGTCACTCAAAAACTGATTCTCGATTCATGCAAGTGTCCTCACGTCCAGATTGCATTTTTGAAATTCACCAGCTGAGACAATCAGGCCTCAGTAGGATGTATTCCAATTACTGCTGTAGCTGTTCATTTGAACCTGAAATCATAGAAATTGGTCGGTCATTTTATAATATGTATAGCAATAACATACTGAATTTGCAAGAGTCTACGACAATTTTAAATGCCTGTACAACAAAAGTCTGGAAACTTATTGAATACACCACGTATATGGATCACATGCACAAACGTACTTACATTTGATAGCACGCAAACTTAGGCACACATACACACAATTAACCCTCATATTTCGAACAAAAAGAACCATATTAATCGCTTTAATATATATATATCATCATCATCATATCGCGCTGGTAGCACGGATATCCCTGACCCTCTCTCGCCACTCCTCCCTATCGTTCATCGCCCTAGGTAGGTCTTCAGGACAACAGCCTGTATCCTCACATAGCTGCTTAATGTACGTTCGAGCTGGTCGTCCTACTTTTGCGCGGCCATGTGTGGGGATCCATAAGAGTACATCTCTTATGAGTTCATCTCTGCTTCTCCAGCAGTGTCCTGCATGTCTGGTTCGTCTAACTTGAATAGTTTTCGTGATAGGGGGCAGGTGGCCGTACAGTTGGTGTCTTGTGGGGTGCTGCTGCCAGGACTTGTTCAGGACTGCACGCAGCATTCTTGTGTAATTGCCATCCGGTTTTTTCTCCAGCCGTTTTGTTAGCGTCCATGTAGTGCATCCATATAGCAGTATCGATGTGACCGCTGCCTGGAAGAAGCTGCGTTTCATTTTATCGGTTAGGTCTGATTTCCATATAATCGATAGCCTATTGATAGCTGTCCATGCTTTCGTTAGCCTCGATTCGATGTCCTTTTCGGTTGATTCGACGCTGCTTCCTAGGTACGTGAATTTGTCTACTAGTTTAAGTGGGGTTCCTTCTAGAGTGGATATGTCCCCCGTTTGGTTATAGCACATATATTCCGTTTTGTGTGCATTAACATAGAGGCCTATGCTTGCTGCTGCTCATTCCAAACTATGCAGAAGAGTTTCGGCTTGGTCAGGTGTATTTGCCAGTATCGCTATGTCATTGGCGTAGTCGGCGTCGGTAATTGTTGTTGCGGGGTATCTTCTGCTTCTTTTCTTCGTCAGTTCGAAGCCATTCTCTTTGATTTTGTCAATCGATGTTCTAAGTACGTAGTCTAGACAAATGATAAAGAGGTACGGGGCCAGCGTGTCCCCTCGAAGTACTCCTGCCACTATGTCAAAGTATTCTGTGTCTCCATCGGGTGATCGTACTTTTACTTTAGTGTTTCTATAGAGAATCGTTATTGCCGCTACGGTTTCTTTAGGTATGCCGTACCCTAGTAGGATTTGTTCCATCTTTCCTCTGTGAATGGAGTCGAAAGCCTTGGTAAAGTCGACAAATATTAATGTCGCTTGTAGGTTCTTTGCCAGTAAACCTTCAAGGATTCTGCGGATGGTTAATATTTGTGAGGTCGTGGATCTATTTCTTCGGAAGCCATTTTGGTTTTTTCTAAGTATGATGTCGATTTTGGGTTCTATTCGGTTTCGTCTTAGGGCATTGAAGATTTTGGCAGCAATGGATGTAAGTGTTATGCCTCGGTAGTTTTTGGCTAATCCGAGGTCCCCCTTTTTAGGGAAGGGGAGTATGCATCCCTTCATCCATCTATCTATCGGATTTTGATTGTATACTGCGTTGCAGTGTCGGAGCAGTCTGTCGTCGAATTGTCTGGTCTTCCATACTTCCGGTGGAATTTCGTCCAGCCCTGCAGCTTTCCTATTTTTAATTTTTCTAAGAACCGAGTCGAGTTCTTCTTGTGTGAACGGTCCTAGTTTAATGTCTAATTGTTTGCTAATTATTCTGGTGATTGGTTCATGCGATATATATATATATATATATATATATATATATATATATATGTATATATGTATATATATATATTAAAAAGAGTAGGTCCACGAAGAGTTTTGTACTTTTTTAGAATTTGTTTATTTATTTTGTTCTCTCACACGTGTATGTTTCTAGCTTGATGCTTTCGTCAGGGAAGATGTATAACACAAGGCCTTGTTAATGGGGTAATCAATGAGATTTGAACTCAATCGTGTTTGTAGTTTGAATGGTTTTCAGTTGGTTATGGATTATTTTATGAATGCCGGTCCTTTCTTTTTTTAGAGTGTGTTTCTCTTAGCCTACTCGACCACTCATTTATTTTTGATATTTGATACATTCTGTGTGTGCGTGCGTTGGAGACGTTTCTGATTTCCCTTATTGTTGTTTTTATCTGTGTATGTGTGAATGTGTGTCTGGAGATTTTTTCGTATGTGTATCTGTAAGTTTGTTTCCATTTGTGTTTGTACGATTCATGTTTTATTCAATTTTGATTTAAATTTATCTATAGAATTCTTTTCCTTTATTGGATGTAGCGCGTAGTCGTTTGTTTGATATATTGGCATTGTTTTAGATTTACCTAAACTACATTGGTAAAGGTGTTTTGAAACATTTATTTTTCTGTTTTCTTCTATTTTTATATTACCCCTGTGAAGTGATGTCCTCATATTAAGGGCCTGTGTTGAACCTACGTATATTTATTTGCATTTGCTACATTCAATTACGTAGACAAAGTTTTTTTCGTTGCAGCTTAAATCTTTATTCATTTTGAATTTTGTTTCCGGGTTTTTGAAGGTATCAGATTTTCCTTCAATATTTATATCAGATATTTCGCATCTTTCATTATTGTATTTAGTTACAACGTATGTTGCGTTTTCTCCGAATGTAGAAGAGGGGAGAATTCATTTAAGATTTTTGGTTTGTTTCTGACTTTTAATGATTTCTGTTGTCTCGTTTTTCTTTGATTTTGTCATTGTTTTTAAGTTATTTTAGATTTTCCATTATTTCTGAGAATAGTTCTGGGTTATTTTTGTTATATGATATGTGGCAACGTATGCTTGGGGTTTCTTGATGTTAAGTTTTTCGGGTTCCTTAATTCTCTTTGTTGTATTTTTCCTCCAAATTCCAAGCCTTTATTTATTAATGTTGTTGGGTATCCTTTCTGGTTTTGGGTTGTGTTTATTTCTTTAAGATGATTTTTTTAGGTTTTTATCCTTGATTATTGTGTGTAATCTACGTGCAAGAGTGTAAGGGATGGATTTTATACAGATTTAGTGATAGTGGTTTTTGAAGTGGAGGTATTATTTTGTGTCTGTTGGTTTGTGGGAGATATCAGTGAGTATTTGGCCATTTACTTTTTTTATAAGGATATATAAAAATGGTAGTTCTTTTGAGCTGTGTTCCATAGTAAATTTTATAATTTTATTTTGGTGTGTCAGTTTTTCAATATGTTGTGCAATTCGTTGATGTCTTCCCATGGATATTTGCAGAATAAAAAACAATCAAGATTTTTAAAATCTTCACCCTGTCTGAACGAATAGAAAATCCATAAAACCTCTCGTCACAGACACTACCATGTTATACACACACACAAACATATATATATATATATATATATATATATATATATATATATATACATATATATATATATATATATATGCTGTATCAATGATTTTGAGCCGTATTTAACAGTACTGCATTATTTGGTCCTCCATTAACTTACCAAGTGAGCTGATAACAACCATAAACCTCATATATATATATATATATATATATATAGGCGCCTTGCGTGGTGTATTAGTTTAAAGGTACTATTTACCAACCCCTCCGCTCGGGCAGGATATGACACAAGGTCACAAGGTGTATTAGTTTAAAGGTAGACTACCAAACCAACACAAATGAGTTCTCATTGGGTTCTCTATTCATACACCCTTGAGCCACATTTGATCAAAAAGCTTAGTGAATTAATAGATAGATAGATAGATAGAGAGAGAGAGGGAGAGAGAGGTGGGGGAAGAGGGTGTAATAGATGAAATGATAGATAGACTTTTGGTTTAACTCCAATACAAGACTAATTTCAAAATTGGAATTACAGGGTTTTAATGAAAACAATGATTTTTTTAAAATCGTTCTCATTAAAATCATGCCTTCTCTCATTTAAAATATATATATATATATATATATGGTCACATGAATATCTAGAGTTGGGAATTTTAATCGGAATTTGGTTTTAGTTTCTCATTTTAATTCAATATTTTAATCTTTGTTCTACAGTTTTATTATAGTTATGCAATTTTTTGTTAATTGAACCTGATTTGCTTTGGATTTTTTGTTTAATCGAATATCAACCATCATGAGTTATTTATTGCTACTTGGCAAAACGGATATTGGCAGTTGGTTAAAACGCTTCTCAGTGAAATCTTTTGGAGGTGGCAGGTTCAATCCTCTCAGCAGGTAAATAACAAGGAATACTTACCATTGCTTAACGTTTGTCCCCTTTTATGGTTAATAGAAATAGAACAATCTACACATGTTGATTAAATAATGGATTCGCTTCGTACTTCCGGGTAAGCTCTTAAGTTTCACAGCAAAGACCTGAAGAAGGTTGATGGGCCGATCACCTAAAACGTAAATTAAACAAAATACAATGAAAAAATACTCCAAACGCAAAAAAGGATTTTAAAAAGTCTTTAATTATTGTTATATTTGCTTTATACTTTGGGGTAACGAGATTTTATCTCGGAGTAAGTTAATAAATTACACACACACACTCACACACACACACACACACACACACACACACACATATATATATATATATATATATCCTCATCATCATGTCGTGCTGCTAGCACAGATATCCCAGACTCTCACTTTACACTTCTCCCTATCGTTCATTGCCTCTGGCAGGTCTTCAGGGTAACATCCCGTATCCTCACGTAGCTGCTGTATGTATGTATGTTCGAGCAGGTCGTCCTGCTTTTGCTAGGCCATATGTGGGGGTCCATTGGAGTACATCACTTATGAGCTCGTCCCTGCTTCTCCAGCAGTGTCCTGCATGTCTGGTTCGACTGACTTGAATAGTTTTCGCAATAGGAGGCAGGTGGCGGTATAGTTGGTGCCTTATGGGGTGTTGCCGCCAGGACTTGTTCAAGATTGCTCGCAACATTCTTGTGTAATTGCCGTCTAGCTTCTTCTTCTGCTGTTTTCTTGGCATCCAATGGTGCATCTATACAGCAGTATCGACACGGCCGCTGCCAGGAAGAAACTGCGTTTCATTTTATCGGTCAGGTCTGATTTCCATATGATCAAGAGCTTATTGATAGCTGTCCATGCCTTCGTTAGCCGCGTGTCGATGTCTTTTTCGGTTGATGAGACACTGCTACCTAGGTAGGTGAATTTGTCTACCAGTTTCAGAGAGGTTCCATCAAGTGTGGAGTGTCACCTGTTTGATTAAAGCACATATATTCAGTTTTGTGTGCATTGGCATGGAGGCCAATGCCTGCAGCGGTTCGTTCCAAACTATGCAGTAGTGTTTCGGATTGATTGGGTGTATTTGCCAGTATCGCTATGTCATTGGCGTAGTCGGCGTCGTTAATTGTTTTTGCGGGGTATCTTCTGCTTCTTTTCTTTGACAGCTCGAAGCCGTTTTATCTGATTTTATCAATCGATGTTTTAAGCATGTAGTCTAGACAGATGATAAAGAGGTATGGGGCTAACGTGTCCCCTTGTAGTACTCCTGCTACAATGTCGAAGTATTCTGTGTCTCCATCCGGTGAACATACTTTCACTTTGGTGTAACTATATAGAATCGTTATTGCTGCAACGGTTTCCTTTGGTAGGCTGGATGCTACTAGGATTGGTTACATCTTCCCTTTGTTAACGAAATCTAAAGCCTTGGTAAAGTCGACAAATATCAATGTCGCTTGTAGGTTTTTTGCCCGTACACCTTCAAGGATTCTATGGATGATCAATATTTCTGAGGTCATGGATCTATTTCTTCGGAAGCCATTTTGGTTTTTCCTAAGTATGTTGTCGATTTTGGGTTCTATGCGGTTTCATAGTAGGGCATTGTAAATTTAAGCTGCTATAGATGTAAGTGTTATACCTCGGTAGTTCTTGACTAATCCGGGGTCACCCTTTTTAGGGAAGGGGAGTATGCATCCCTTCATCCATCTGTCTATCGGATTTTGATTATAGACTGCGTTGCAGTGTCGGAGCAGTATGTCATCGAATTGTCTGGTCTTCCATACTTCTGGGGAATCTCGTCAAGCCTTGCAGCTTTCCTATTTTTAATTTTTCTAAGAACCGAGTCGAGTTCTTGAGTGAACGGTCCTTGTTTAATGTCCAATTTCTTACTAATAATTCTGGTGATTGGTTCATGCGTAACTTTCGGTGGGTTACCTTGTAGATTTTCGAAATGCTGTTTCCACAGTTTCATTTTTTTTGTTGGTTTGCAGCTTTCAATTTTGGTTTGGCTGTGCTCTTTCTTCTACTCACTTCGTTTATTGTTTGCCAGGCTATTCTAGATTGCCTATCTTCCAGTGAGTCTTTAATCTTATCTATCTGATTTTTATGTATTCTGTTTGTTCTTTTAGATATATGCTTGCTAATTGATATTGTGCCTTTTTTAGTTTTATGGCCTTTGTCTTTGTTGGGTTCTTCCTATCGCTTTTGGAGGCAGTTCACGTGTGCACATTTTTCTCTAAGCGCTTCCCATGGGACCCTATATCTTATTCTAGGTTTTGTTGGAATACACTTCGCTACCGCCTCGAGGTGCGCGTTGACGAAATTCTCATATACGTCATTTGGGTTACCTTTTTCTGTTTTCTCTTGTAGTGTCTCGAATCTGTTTCTCAATTCTTATACATATTTATCTCTAATATCTCTTTTGTTAAGAAGGACCAATTCATAGTGTTTGGTGGTCGGTGTTCGTGTGGCATTTTTTCGTAGGCTTAGTCGTATTTTTCCATTTCTTGTTTATAAAGACGTAGTCGATCTGTGCTTTACTATTGTTCACGTATGAGTAGGTCCATAATTTTCCCTTCCTTTTTTGATAGTTTGTATTGAGGCATGTTAATTTATTTTCTGTCATGAAATCTGTTAGATGTTGTCTATTCCTATTTGATGTGTTGTGTAGGCTGTATTTGTTGTTTCCGTTTTTCCCGATTTGGGCACTCATATCTCCGCCAATGAATAGCACGTTGTGTTTCGGAATGCTATGCGCTAGAGAGGATAGGTCATCGTAGAAGGCGACTAGTTCAGTTTCTTCACTAACATTGGTAGGGCTGTAGCAGCAGATGATTGTTGCTCTGGGGTTGCCATTAAATGTAGCTGCCATCATCCTAGGCTGTATTCTCTGAATGCTATCAAATGCTTTAACGCTCTTGATCCTATAAGCATTCCTACCCCTCCTACTGTGGCATTGACAGAGTTTTTCCATGCCGATACAGTGGCTAGCATCCATCCATTGCCAGTATCGTGATATTTGATATCTTCGGTGTGCGTGTATCTGTGTTCTTGTATGCATTTTATATGTTATATAATCATCTACAGCATCACAACGACACAATAATTAAACAGACGCAAGGACAAAGACGCAAGAAGAAAGGACGCAGGAATGAAGACGCAGGAAGAATTCTTTATAAAATATTTTACCTCTCATCTTTATTTGTAAGTTTCGAAAGGTTGGTTCCAAGTTTACGTGTGAGAGAGAGCTGGAGACCAAACATTACTGAAATATTTTGACCCCGAAGTTATGGCCGTCAGCGTTGTGTCTTTCTCGTTCTTCATGGCTGCTCAACCGGACCCTGGAGTAAACTCTTCTGTGTGCTGGCTTTCCTTACTACAACGCGTCTACCTCCGTCTTCCACTGCTTGCCCTCCTTCTCGCCTATCTCCACTGGCTCGTTGAACTCAACTCACCGGAACTCAACTCGTCGGCCTTATATTACCTTCAAACTCCCACGCGCTGATATGGACACGCCTCCATGACTACTTCCGATATCTGGGGACCGGGATGTGTCACTTCCGCTTTCTTTGGAATGGCCTGTGTGATCGTCATCGAGCGGAAATAACTGTCATCCAGTTCAGAGGCCACTCCGTTGCGTCAGTCTATGAGAGTATAATGGGATCTTTTTTACCTCGTCCCATTTCATCAGCCAATTTCCGCCCACGCGATTTCCTCTCATAACTGCCACCGGTGCATTACCTTGAATGGCATTTTTGGCCGGGTCAACAGGTCAAAACCTAACAATTATGTCTATCTTATGTTCTACGGCCGATGCAGCCAGCTCTGGTAGTTGACCTATTCTATTTAAAGTTCTAACGTTAAATGGCGCTATTTGTATTGTTTGATTGAATTTTAGTAGTTTTTTGCTGTTTGAGCTCTGTAGCTGATTTTTCAAACACTGAGGCCAGGGCTCAGACCTCAGCGGGAGGTTTTTACCCGCGCGAAGAGCGATGCAGTTTATGTATGTGGTTTGAGTGTGGGTTATGGTTATGTTTCGATGGTTGTTTTTATTCTCATCTATAGAAGCCATTCTTATAGAAGAGCAGCAGTAGTTCCCCGGTCAAACTGACGATCCTGAGCGTAGAACCGCAAGACTAATACGTCGAGGACTAGGTTAGGCATTGCGTTTGGCCGTCATATATGCATACGTTTACGTCTATCATGCTTCTTCCTATGTGTACGTAGAAAAAAAAAAAGAGTGGGCTTCCTTTACCCATAAGTTTTAACTTAGTTAAAGTCCAAGACTAATGTATATTTAAAAGAGTTTTTTTGTTTATTTTCACCTGTCTTCTGATACTGGCCCTAACATGTGTCTTTTTTTGTATTGGGATCTTCCTTTAGTTAACCTGTTTTTTTTTTTTTTTTAAATAAAAAACTACTATGGCGTGGGGGAAAGCAGTGGGCATTGTAAACTTTTAGAAAACATTCAGAAACCATTTGCCGTGCATGCTAACACATTGGACCAGAGTCATATATTCAATTTGGATTTACAGTAAAAGTGTCTTTACATTTAAAACACACTGTACATGCGGCATTTATAAAGAATAAAACAGCACACAATTTTGTAAAATTTTCGGCATTTTTAATTAGTAGGACATAAAGACATTATACTAACCAGAATTGAAATTTTGCTTTTCTGGTGGCACAAGCTAGTTCTTCATCTCTCCAGTTCTGCTCTACCGTTTACTCACTAATGAATTTAAATATAATTTGGGAAGATCTACTACTTGGGGAGGGGGACACTAGTTATTTCGTCATTTTAGGGGATTTTTTTTTTGGGGGGGGCGGGTTCTCGTTACCCCAAAGCAATATATATATATATAAATATATATATATATATATATGTATAAGCTCATCCCGGGGATTGAGCACTTTGATGAAGGAATTAACTGCTTTACCGATTATAGAGTGAACGTTATAAGCTACTCTTTAGCCGAATGTTTCATTCAGATCAATAAAAGTAATGTTCAAGTAATGGCAATGGCCATGGGCAGATATAAGAATAAATTCAAAACTTAGTCTTCACATAATACATATGCTTGAAAGGGTTCCTTTCATAAATTATGGTTTAAAGGATATTGCGAGATTCCATTTGTCATCAGTAAGCACATGATATTTAAACTCTTGTGTCAGACAAATCCATCTTTGTATATTATTTAGGTCTGTTTCCTTAGAGGATTTGTAAGCCAGTTGGTCTGTCAGTACATTACGACTATAGTGAATTAGATCATCAATGAGAGCATCACGATAAATTACACTTTGATTCACATAAGAAATTTTAATAATTTTAGTTAAATAAGTAATAAACTTCCCAGTTATTACGATGTCTCTTAGAAGTTTTTTTTTGCTTCCCTTGTAACAGACTTGAAATATAAGTAAGTAAGAGTTGGCGATTTTAATCGAGGGCGATCCAAAGGCTCCCTTTTCAGTAGCTACTTCACAAAGGTGTAGGGGAGGGCGCTACTCATTTTCCTGGATTGCTCCACTTTACCCTTGATACGTACTTTATAATGCTGAGTGTTAAGCAAGGAGGTATCAAGTACTATTTCTTAAGTCTATGGTTTGACTCGACCTGGGATTGAACCCTGGTCTCCCGGACCATTGGCGAACACTCTACCAACTAGGCCAATGAAATATAATTACCTTATTTGAAGGAACATAAGGTAATTGTACTTCAAGTTCTTGTGATTCCATGACCTTTACATTAAACGAGAAATTTGATTTTAATAACCAATGCAACAGTGGATCTCCTTTAGCCAATAACCGAAAGTTGACCCTTGATCTTATAAGACACGGGGTAGTTTTCTGGAACATTTCTTCGAAGAACATACGTTTTTATTAAACGATTAGTGATCATTTCAGTATTTAACATACTGCAATTATCACCAATCGTTTTGTAAATCAATTAAAAATCCTTTAGAAATATCTCTTAAATGATTGGCATTTTCTATGGTATCAGATACCTTCGAAAAGACCAGAAGTCGCCCCCGTACGCTGTATTCGGTGTAAACAAAGCAGTGAACACCAAATATCAGCATTCTATACCCTATTTGCATTTTGTTATTTTTTCCGCTTCTCTATGATCTAGTAATTTAGTAGTAGGTTCAATACCTGAGTTGGGTAGTGTATAAATTTCAGTTAAGTGACTTCTCAAAATGAATTAAGTTGAAAGAATTAACTAAAAGAATGGATGGACAGTATTTTGAGAAAAATCTACTGCAGACACATTTCGAAGGTCTAAAATACAGCAGATGCAAACACCATGGAATCAAATATAAAGATAATTGTGTTTTTGGCTTATTTGAGATAATTTTGGATCTTAGATATCAAGACAAAAATCATACGGCGCCTTATTTGGCAGGACTTGTGTTAGAATATGAGAGACTAAAAAGATATTTATATACTATGATATCGAATCGAATCTAAAACAAAACTCGCTTTTCTAAAACTCCAATTAAAAATTTGAACTTCAATTTAAAAAAGTTGAACTTTAATTAAAAAATAAAAGTGAATTTAAGTTAGAAAAGGTAAATTGCAATTATAAAAATGTGAACTTTAACTAAAAAAGGAGGATTCTTGCTACAATGTTGAACTCCTATGAAAAATGTTGACTCTAATAAAAACCGTTCAACATCAATTAAAACATTTTGAACTTCAATAAAAAAAAAGCTGAGTTTCAAAGTAAAAGAACGATGTTTTTATACCAGACCAAAGTTTATAAGTGTGAATGGATACAGTATTGGTGCACTAACACAACAACCACAGACACATACAGTGATACTTTAACTTTTGTTTCTCGCTCCAATATTCGTAAGTGAGTTACGTCACCGATTTAAGAATAAGAATTTATCTTGACTTGTGACGGCTCACTTGTCTATTTTCCATATTTACTAACCCCTCCGCTCGGACAGGATATGACACAAGGTCAATTTTTAAGCGGAGTTTAACAGGTTTGAATTCAGAGTTTTTCTTCTCCTAAACTAGTTGCCTCAACAAGGCTGAAGAACCCAGTCTGCTCTACTGTTTACCCAAAGCTGGAGGGAGAACAATTGGATTCATACCTTTCCCAAGAATATTAGTGCTGTGTGAAATGCAATCAGTCTCGTCCAGGATTTAAACTCGTGTCGCCGTGTCCATTTCCTACGACGATGACCATTATACCATGGCCACCTCTACACTTGCCTATTATCGTTCTGTGGGCTTTTAAATCTATAATCTAACTGAATGATATCAGAAATTTATTTGATTTATTCACATACATACACATGCGCTCACGCGTATATATATATATATATATATATATATATGCACATATATAATAGCAAAGAAGATGGATCGGTAATAATTCTATTTGAGAATTTATAAGAGAATACTAATAAATATCTGGAGGGTCTCAATATAATAATAATTTCTTAGAAAGCAAATTTCAATTTAATAGAAAAAACTCAACAAAGGGACATTTGGCGATAATAAATTAGATTTCAGCTGGCAACTCATAAAAGGAACTAGCTTCTTAAGATAGCTATGACACAATTGTCACGTGGTCTCTCACTGAGAGGAGAGAAATAAGAAGTTTCCTTCTGTGTTTGAATAAACAGGCCTCAAAGACTGACCGTTAAATGGAGGAATAAAGAATGTAGGTCAACTTCAGGCAGCCTGTTGAAGGAAATAACGAATCGAGGTCAAGCTACCTGAACTCCGTAACCCCAAGTTGGGGATATACGGAGGTCAGTTTAGTAGCCCGAAGGAATAGCATGACAGGGGAAGGTGGAAGAAGAAGAAAGAGGCCAAATGATTGACCAGAACCCTAAAGCCGGAAGTAGCATCCCTTTCGTCGAGCGGAAATAGGAATAAAGAATTTAGTTTTAGGACAGCAGTTGGTGTGACAAGATGTGTTGACACTGTCACCAAAACTCCGGGTGAAGAAGCGAAATAGAGCTCTGAAGAAACCCGTCGTCGAAAAGCTAAGTAAACCTTAAAGCCGTTTTCTCCCTCCACCCTTGCTAAATATTGCAATTGTATGTTTTCTCTCGCTCTCAGTTTAAAGAAAGTAGAAAGAAAAGAAAAAAGAAGAAAGAGACATTTATGTCGGAAACTGTTTACTGGGAAACATAGCCTAACCCTATAAATATTTTTTTGGACCTTGGCGTATTAAAAACCTTGTTATATTTTAATGTCCCCACGTGTTGAAACTTATTCGTTGTGTCGTTTGCCTATCGAGTTGCCTTCTTTTTGCATGTTTCTTTTTCAGCTTCATTCACCTCAATTTATTCTCGTTAAATGTCCTATTCACCTTTTGAAAATATTACACAGGAAACTGGAATTGTCAACTGCGATAAATAATATTATTATATCTAAACCTAGAGACCCATATCTTCCATTATCCTTGGGGTCGGAAGACGAAGTAGTCTGGTGGGTATGTGTAACGTGAAAAATGGAAACCCTTTGTCAGCGGCGGTTAGTCTAGCCCAAATTAACTCCCACATTATCTGTCAGTTCCCATATGCCCGGGAAAGGACTCTTAACTAAGACTTATTCTGCGAGGGATCAAGTGCCAGACTGCCCCGACTTCACACAGTGTAGAGAAAGTTTTTGAAATATTTTTTCGATGGACTTTTACTCGTTTAAAATAGCGGGAAGACATTAGTTAGAAGTAGTATAAAAAACAGATGTAAGGTCATTTTCAGGTGTCACATATCCTTCTGTATCTAATGTATATATATATAATAAAAATAAGGGGAACGTGGATAAATCAAACCCTTACAACGAGTTTAGTTTTAATATTTCGTTCTTTATTCACAGAAGAACTTCTCCAGATTAAACATTTTTCTAGATTTTAGCAATTGAAGAAATAGATTAAATGATTTTCCAAAGGTATAAAGGGAGGGAAAGTGTCTAAAATCAAGGGATAGATAAAAAAATAAAAGGGAGGGAAATAGATATGGGTTTGAGTGATGTTGGTAGGGGTTATTTAGTTTTGACTGTGACCGTCTGAGTATCATGTCGTAGCTAGGAGACACCAAGTGTATCAGGTTTCATCAGAGATTTGGTCAGAGAGAGGTGGATGTGAGAAAAGAGAAAAGAGGGAAATAAGTGGGGTGGATGTTTTTTAGAGGAAAAGAAAGAGGAAATGAGGAGGAGGGATGATGGGGGCAATGTTCAGGCGTATGCCGTTTCATCAAAGACATTGACATATATTTGAGTATCTAAGAGGAAAGGAAAAAGAAAGAAAAAGAAAAAAGAAAAGAAAATATCAAGAAAAATCGTCCATTGTATGGTTTTGTTGAATGAAAATAATGTCTTAGTTTTTGGTAAAACTTTTTGGCTAATCTTTTTTGTCATCTTGTCAGATTTATCAAAATCTACTATTTCTCCACACACACACACACACACACACACACACACACACACACACACACACATATATATATATAAACGAAGATCGTTTAAAAGGTTATAAGCCTCGACCAGAATTTATGTTTGCGTTCACTTTTAACCTTTGTACGCAGAGAAATTAAAACAGAAATCTAAATTAGTTTTTAAATTTTTATAAGAAATGCTATTGTAAAAAAGAATGTTCAGCTATGGCTTTTCTTTCTGTGTTGTGGACGAATTGTCTATTGTGCTGGACTGCAACAGCGATGTAAGTGAGATCGAATTCAACAGGTGCAATAGCCTTCACATTCGGACTAATACCCTTGGGAAGGATAGGAACCCCCCAGGTATCACTGCTGCTTTCTACAAGGCTGGCTTTAGCATTGAAAAACCCCTTGATGGTTGATATGCCATTAAAAAAGAAACCGAATTAAACCTTTCTGGCTGAATTTTAAAACTTTATGACCGACTCTCATATGCTTATTTTATCATATTCAGTATTTCCCTGTAAGAAAAATATATTAAATCGTAATGCTTTTTAAGAATTTTAGGTGGCCAGGGTTAATTAAACAGAAATCACATTAATTTAAAATGGAAGTTTGTTTTTTGTCGATTTTAATTAACAATTTATTCTCAGTGACTCGTTAGTGCGTTAAATCGTGGTATTACTGCAATTAGAAACCTAATCCACTTCTTACATTGTTTTAAAGTTGTGTCATTGTTGGAACAATTTTCTTTTAGATGAAGAGCAACTGTGGCTTTGAGGCATATGTGTCATTCTAACTTCAATTACGGTATTACGTTCGCTTTTGAACTGATACCCATGTGAAAGGCATGAACCTCCTTATTCCTAGCCACCTATAGATGAAAAAGTACCACAATTGTTCTTATACTTGGCATTAAGCCATCCACAAAGTTTGAAAAAGAAATCAAACCAATTTCCTTGTGTATATTGTGATGTGTTTTCCTACAATGAAGGTAATGCGTGAGTAATCAAAATCATTGATGCGTCACAATTTACAAGCAAAGTGAAACAATGATCTTCGTCTCACAATAAAAGCCGGTGTTTAAAAATTTTTAATCTTAAATATACGACGATGGGAAGTTCAACGTAGAAAATCGTGAATTTGTGTTTCTTTTGATTAATCGTAGCAAGTGTGTTTGATCCATAATGTATCTGAGATGATCACAAGGACTAATATCATGATACATTAAAATAATCTGCTTACAATGTTGCGGATGTCTTTGTATTAACAACACACACACACACACACACACACATATATATATATATATATATATATATATTTGGTAAAAATGTGAACAGATATTTAGTATAATTTTATAAAAGCATAGATATCATCGCTGACTATTGATAAAATGAAACAATTCACAGCCGGTGGCTAATGACATTGTTGCAGATGTTTTGACTAAATGATTATAAGTAAATCAAACCTAAAGTTATTTCTTTGTCTCACATTGTCTGTCTGTTTCTCTGTCTCTGTTTCTGTCTCTGTGTCGCTGTCTGTCTGTCTATCTCTTGATAGATGAAGAGAGAGAGAGAGAGAGAGAGAGAGAGAGAGAGAGAAAGAGAGAGAGAGAATTACTTTATGCCTAGAAATTAAGGAATCGCTTTCATTGTATCATCCTATTAACACTTTTGTGTAATTGTTTCTTTCTTTTAACAAAACCCTTGCAAATACAAAGAAGTTTTATAGATCTATTTAAACCATAGACGGGATCCTAACATGGTTGCTTTTGTTTCTTTATTTTTAAAGGGATATCAATCTTCGTGGGTTATTTAATGATAAACCCACTCATCCCATGGGGGATGTCCTCGTTCTGTAAAGGTTAAAGCGATGGACAACGAAATCAATGTAATCGAGTTCGTATTCCAGTCGCGCTATTACGTTCATATTCGGGGAAATACCCTTAGGAAAGGTATGAAACCCCTTATCCTACCAGCTATGGATTAAATAGAACCACTATTGTTCTTCTAGGAGAATAGATTGGAATTAAATAACCTATAAAGATTGATATGCCATTTAACAAAGAAACCAAACCTCAGCAGATGGGGCAGGGATAAGTAGGTTCATACTTTTATTATGAATATTAGACCAAAAGTAGTAATTTACATAGCTTTTTGCTTAGATGTGGCCCAAGGCCATACGAATGGGGCACCCAATGAGAATTGAATTCACTCATGAAGGTTTGCTAGTCTAGCTTGCCAACCATTACACCACCTCAGGTACCGCAACTGGAGTTCACACTTGCTTACTACACTATCACAGTACAGCACATTTGCCACTACACCTTGGGTTCTCTTGCGAACCTAACATGCAGTTCCACATCGACACCGTGTGAACGTAGAAGTAATGGCGATGAAGAGTTATCCACAGTCTCCAGATCTCCAGAACTGAACCCAGAGGCAGTTTAGTGTGTTACCCTGAGCACCACTTTTTGGAATGGGAGAGCGCTTTTAATTTCTGCACTAATTATTTGCAGAGTTAAAGCATTTAAAATTGTTAAGACTTGCTAGAATATGTGAAAGACAAAAAAAAAAAAAAAAAGATGATTAGTGATTTTTTTTTATTGTAAAAGGATTTAGTGAGAAGCGACTGTAATTCGAACCTGAATCCTCTGACTTTAATTTGAAGTTCAGTTACTCTTACGTTATATTTGTACTGTCTATGAAAAGCATCTACAAATTACTTACACACGAGCATCTTTTGAACATTTCAAAGTAATTTCAACCGGTAAAAGAAAGCGTCTAAGAAAGAAAAAAAGAAAGGAAAGAAAAAGAAAGAAAAAAGGGAACGAAAAATATTTTTTTTCTACATCGAAAGGAAAGGAATTCCAATTATCCATTCCCGATGACAATATGCTTGGGGGATTCAGGCAGCATTAGACACAAAGATATTCAGCTGGAAAGCTTCGAGTGAAACAGTTGGCATCGAATTAAAGAAACTATAAATGTGACTTTTGGGTGTGATGATTGCCTACAAAGAGAAGAAAAAGAATTAAAATCATAAAAAAAAACATTATTCTTACGGCGTTCGAAATTAGAGATTTTGCTTTTAAAGTCACAATCATAGGGGTATAGATTATACGCTCACCCGCACACACACACTCAAACACACATATGTTTATATATATATATATAGATATACGTGAGTGTGTGTGTTTGTGTGCTTGATTATGTATATATATATATATATATATATATATATATGCTTAATCTTACACGCAAACACACGCACCGTCTTACCAACACACACACCCATACACACATATTAGTTTGGTTTGATTTGTTTATTTCATGGCATATTAACCTTCGTGGGTAATTTAATACTAAACCCATTCTGGTTGAAGGACAATAGAAGTTATATTTAACTCATGGTCGGGGAGACAAGGGATTTCATATCTTTCCGTTGAAAGTGGACATAATACCACGAATGGAGATCGAACTCTCGCATTAAAATATCACAGTCTAGCATATTAGCCACAATGCAATGGGGGCTTTCTCGATATATATATATATATATATATATATATATATATATATATAATTCGATATATTCATGAATAAAGTTTACTCAATATTCGTCGGCGAGCAACCAATACTTTTCCTGTTTGGTTTTTTTGGGTTTTATGGCATATCAAACTTTGCAGGTTATTTAACGCCAAATCCATTTTTATGTAAATAATCTGTTCTATTTAAAATAATTCAGTTTAGCATAAGTACACAGTTTGTCAAAAACATTTTCATTTCAAACTATTCAAGAAGTTATATGTAACAATTCTGTTAAGTGTAAATACAGTTTTAATGTCGAAGTACGGTTTAATTGTCAAAAACATTTCTATTTCAAACTATTCAGTTTAATCAAACAATTCAGTTTATCATAAGTATGCTGTTAATTCTATTTAAACCATAGATAGGGCCCTATCAGGTGCTACCACTCCGGGTCAAAGTGGATCTGTGAGCAATGGCAATGAAGGGGTACTCCGCATTCCCCAAAGCTCCAGCACTGCAAGAACGTCACCATCAGATTGTTTTACGTCATATCAGGACACGCGTTGTTGTTTTTTTACCCCTCTGCAGAGGTGCAGTCTGTGTATTTTACAGTCCCAGCCAACTGGGCAACACTTTTCCTGTGTCCACGTTTTATTTACTTTATATATATATATATATATATATATATATATATATATATATATATATATATATATTAAAGATGAACTAAAGTGATAAGTCATGAAGTATTCATTTTTTTATCCATCTTTTTATTGTTCTAAACGTTTATCGACTACTAAAAATTGTAAGGAGAAAAGTTTTGCGAAAAAAAATGCTTTTTAGAAAGTTTTTGTGAAAACTTTTAAATGATTTAACATGCTTTAAGAGAAACGGTGAATTTATGTAAAGGTAACGTCACATATGTATTTGTTAAATGAAAACTATTTTTGTGGCATACAAGTGTCTTAAACTAATTTTTGTATATTTGTAGTGAAGACACCTTGGGAAGTATAAGTTATGTTTAAGACGAGTGTGTTTCAAATTAGCCGTGACTGTCTGGCCGCTTTTTTTATTAAGTGTTTATACATCATTCGAAATCTTCTATGCCTATTTCTTATATATATATATATATATATATATATATATATATATATATATAAGTGGAAAAGTGAATAAATCAAACACTTTCAATATAAGTGATAATATTTCTTTTTTTTTGTGAATCATCATTATCATCATCATCATGTCGTGCCGCTATTCCTGATCCTCTCTCGCCACTTTTCCCTATTATTCATCGCCTCTGGCAGGTCTTCGTATAGATGCTGTATGTATGTTCGGACTGGTCGTCCTGCTTTTGCCCGGCCATATGTCGGGGTTCATAGGAGTACATCACTTATGAGTTCGTCCCTGCTTCTCCAGCAGTGTCCTGCATGTCTGGTTCGTCTAAATTGGATAGTTTTCTTGATGGGAGGCAGGTGGCCGTATAGTTAGTGTCTTGTGGGGTGTTGCCGCCAGGACTTGTTCAATATTGCTCGCAACATTCTTGTGTAATTGCCGTCTACCTTCTTCTCCAGCTGTTTTGTTAGCGTCGATATAGTGCATCCATACAGCAGTATTGATACGACAGCTGCCTGGAAGAAACTGCGTTTCATTTTATCGGTTAGGTCTGATTTCCATATGATCGATATCTATTGATAGCTGTCCATTCCTTCGTTAGCCGCGTGTCGATGGCCTTTTCGGTTGATGAGACACTGCTTCCTAGGTAAGTGAATTTGTCTACTAGTTTAAGAGGGGTTCCCTCTAGTGTGGAGATGTTACCTGTTTGATTATAGCTGATATATTCCGTCTTGCGAACTACGCCGATGACATAACGATACTGGCAAATACACCCAATCAAGCCGAAACACTACTGCATAGTTTTGAACGAGCCGCCGCAGGCATAGGCCTCCATGTCAATGCACACAAAACGGAATATATGTGCTATAATCAAACAGGTTTTCGTGAATAAAGAACGAAATATTATCACTAAACCCGTTGTACGTGTTTGATTGATCCACTTTCCACTTATTGTTGTCATCTTGTCAGATACACCAAGATCTAACATTTCTCTTTCTTACTATCTTTGACTCACTCACTCACTCACTCACAAACACACACACAACCACACACACACACACACACACACACACACACACACACACACACACACACACACACTCTCTCTCTCTCTCTTTCTTTCTCTCTCTCTCTCTCTCTGTCTTTCTTTCTCTCTCTACATGAATGTATATATATATATATATAAATTTTTTTGTTGGTCAAATGAGAGAAAAGGTAAATACTTTAAAATGAATAGATCCAAAAAGGGGATTATTTTTAAGTAATTTATTTCTCTTCAACTCGTGTTTCTAGCGTTTTACGCTGTCTTCCCGAAGTGATAATGTTTTCTTATGGAGTTCCCTCTGATTTATATAGTGTTGACTGTTTTGATAAGGTTGTTTTTTATTCCGGGATTTGGGTCAGTGAATTTTCAATTCCAGTTAATTGTCAGAGACGAATTCCCGTCAAATACGATAAAATCAATATGGCAATATGAAAGGATCAACAAGAAAATATGAAGACAGAAAATGTCTATTATGTTCAACGAAATATATATATATATATATATATATATATATATATATATATATATATACGTGTGTGTGTGTGTGTGTGTGTGTGGGATGTTATCTATAATATAATTTTTACATATAAGAGAAAATAACGATAATCAGTCTTCAAGAAAAAAATGTTCTAAATCAACTATCAGAAATTGTTACAAAATGTATGAAGGAAAACAGATTCCTTGTGAGCAACCAGAAAATTAATGAGTCCAAAGACAAATAAACAAATGATTAAATTTATGAGTAAATAAATAAACCAAATTTAGCCAAATGGCTAATAAATAAATAAATATTAAAAAAAGACGAAATAATTAAAAACATAATAATAATAATAATAATAATAATAATAATAATCGTATAAGCACAACCCAGCACCTGTCCTAGAAAATACACATGCATAACATAGAAACGGATCACCTAATCCCGGCCAGAAGACCGGACCTCATAATAATCAACAAAAAAAAAAAAAAAAAAAAAAAAAAAAAAAAGAGAGAATCTGCAAAATTGTCGACTTTGCTGTCCTGGCGGACCACAGAATAAATCTGAAGGAAAGTGAAAAGAAAGGTAAGTACCTCGACCTTGCTAGAGAATTGAAAACGCTGTGGAACATGAAAGTGACGATTGTGCCAATTGTGATTGGTGCGTTAGGCACAATAATTAAAGGATTATTAAAAGGCCTAGAAAACTTGGAAATGGGCGGACAGGTAGAGATTATCCAAACGACAGCATTGCTAAGAACGGCCAGAATCCTGAGACGAGTCGTGGAGACTTGAGGAGACTTGCTGTCACTCAAACTCCAGTGTAAAACCATTAGTTAACACTGATGTGAAAAACTCTAAAGGAGAAAATAATAATAATAGCAAAAAGAGAGATAAATACTGGACCTTTCGAGGGAATTGAAAACATTATGGAGCATGAAAATGACGGTAATACCAGTTGTATTTGGCGCATTCGGTACAGTCACCAAAAGATTAGCATAAGGAGTAGGGGACTTAGAAATAAGGGGACGAGTGAGATCGGCCAGAAAACTGAGAAGAATTGATGAGACTTGATGAGACTTACTATCACTCTAATTTCAGTGGAAAACTATCCGCTAACGCTGGTGTGAAAAACTCTCAAAAGAGTAAGATAGTATTAATAATAAATGTTCAGGTACTTAGTCCGAGAAATAAGGCATAAAAATAGCAGGATAACTTAAGATTTTATCCATTTTTTTTACTCGCTGTTCATGAAAAGTCACCGTGACTGTTCTCGGTTACATCTGTGTCACGGGGAGCAAATAATAAACATACCCTGCGTCTGGTATTGCCACAATATACCACCCATGATAAAAATATGACACAACTTGGGATCCGAGGAACAGGCTTGGGTATCATGATCGGTAGGGGCTTTCCTGATTGCCAACGTAGGACACCTGATCGTCATCCTGCGAATGATTGGTGTTCTTTTTACAGTTGCATGATTGACGATTTCAGGAACCAAACACAAAATATGGACTAGGGAAGACAATCAACTTGCACAACACTGCTATTTTAGGAGCAACCCTTCAAAAAAGAGGATATAGGAAAAGAATGATAGAGATCTGGCAAAAACGCGCTAGTTTTCAGACAACAAGCCAAAAACTTATCTACTAAGTCAGGAAAATAATAAAGAAGGGTTGTTTTCTGACCTTAAATACTAGAAATACACCGGGAAATAAATAATGAACAAGATAGTAATACAATATCAGACACACCAACTATTAACAAACAAAAACGGTGTAACTGAAATGAACCGCCAACTTCGGAAAATAGAAATACCACACAACCAAACAACACACAACTCAAAAACACAGAGTAAACACTAAAACAAGAACAAAAAGTAAATTTAGAAAATTTATAGAGAATTATGAACGAGAAAAGACTACCTTTCCATCATTAAGAAACATAGAATTGAGAATAGTTAAGACGGAAACGAAAAAAAATAAATCAAGTGTTACGTTATTTATCAACGAATAATATAACCAAATTAAACGAACTACTCTATGTAGGAGCGAAATTAGTTAGTGAGAAAATTTGGATCCTCTCAAAAAGCACGAAGAAAAAATCAAGACCAGGATGGAAAATTCGACTGGAAACGCAGATAAAAAATCTACGAAAACCGGCCAAAATGAAAAAAAAACAAAGGAAAGACGCTGGAACATGTAGAGATAAAAAGGAAAGGGCAGCACAGAAAAATGACTGAAGGAAGATCAAAGACATATCGCTAAAGGGTAAAACAATACAGACAAAACAGGACATTCCAAAACAACGAAAGAAAATTCTACCAACAAGTGGGAGGAGATGACACAAAATCATACCAATAACTGGATGCAAGAGAAACCGAAACAATTTTGGACAAAATAGGGCAACCAAAAAACATAACAAAAAACAAAACAAAACAATGGATAAACAATATTACAAAAGAAGTAGAAGAGCTAAAAGAAGGCCCGAAAGCGGAAATACACATCGATTTACTCAAAACGACACAAAAAACGCCCTGAAAAACACCCGGCCATGATGAAATACATGGATTCTGGTTCAAGAAATTCACTTCCATTCACGACAGACTATCAATAGAAATGAACAGATACATACAAGGAGCACACGTACCCGAATGGATGACCAAAGAAAAGACCGCATTGATCCAGAAGGACCCATTCAAAGGAATCACCCCAAACAACTACAGACCCATAACCTGCTTACTGATGATGTTGAAAATATTAACAGCACAAATAAGAGAAGAGATTTTCTACTTAAGAGATTTACTATTTAAGAAGGAGGAAGAGGACTTCCTAGCGTTGACGCATCAATATAATGATTCGAGAACAACAGAAAAGCACGAAGGTCAACTGATTACAGCTACCAGAAACGATACTGACAACACGAAGGCCAACAGAATGTCAACAACTAGAAAATAAAAATGGGAAGAAAAACAATTCAATGAGCGCTTTAAAGGACTTATAAACAAAATCTCAACCCTAGACATGGATAAAAAAAGGAAACATTAAAAGAGAAACAGAATCTCTCCTGATAGCAGCACAAAACAACGTCATCAGAACAAATCCTACCAATGCGAGAACAGATAAGACGAAAGAAAATAGCAAATGTGGGTTATGTGGTGATAGAGACGAAACCATCAATCATATAATAAGCGAATGCAACAAATTAGCTCAGAAGGAGTATAAGACTAGACACGACTGGGTGGGCAAGGGGATCCAATAAGAGATGTGCAAGAAATTTAAACTTGACCATACGGACAACTGGTATACACACAACCCAACATCTGTCCTGGAGAATGACACACACAAACTCCTATGGGACTTTGACATACAAACGGATCACCTAATCTCAGCTAGAAGACAAATTTTTATAATAATCAACAAAAAAAAAAAAAAAGAGAACTTGCAAAATTGTAGACTTTGCTGTCCCGACTGACCACAGAATCAAAATAAAGGAGAGTGAAAAGAAGGATAAGTACCTGGGCCTTGTTAGGGAATTGAGGAAAATTATCGAACATGAAAGTGGCAATTATACCAATCGTAATTGGTGCTTTTGAACAGCAACTAAAGGATTATTAATGGGACTGAAGGACTTGGAGACTGGAGGACGAGTGGTGACCATCCAAACTACAGCAATATTAAGAACGGCCAGCATACTGAATAGAGACTTGAATAGACTTGCTGCCACTCAAACTCCCGGGAAAGACCATCAGCTCACACTTATGTGAAAAGCTCTCAAGGGATAAATAATAATAATAATAATAATAGTGTCTAAAGTGCCGAAAAGTTACGGTACTATATATATATATATATATAAAAGATTCAGTCACTAGATAGGGAACATTTTTGGGAAGAACTAAAATAATTTTTTTCAGAATTGTTTGGATTAGAGTAAAAAATATTCTTAATCCTGCAAAAATATTTGGTTTTAGGCTATTCAGAATGCCGATAAATTGAACAGAGTGATCTGGGCTTGAACAGAGATCTTTCATCAAAGTTTTGATGACTGAGAAGTGCAAACCATGTGAAATTTACAGATGAAAGTATGATGTGTTCAGAAAAGGATGCTTTAGTAAAATGAAACTTTACAAATCGACTAAACGTTGGTCTGACACTACAATTCTCGATCAAAACGACAATCCATGGAGTGAAAACACTCAGAATTTCTAGTTAGATAAATATTCCAGGCGCACCGGCCAGTAAAGAATGTTATGTTGACAGTATTCTTAGACATGAAAGGAACGACCACAATAAATTTTCTTGAAAAAGGTGCAACTGTACTCCTTACTTCGTATTGCCAAACTCTTTGCTACTATTTCGCCTTATTTATCGGGTTTTGTTTCTTTTTTAATGTCATATAAACCTTTCTGGGTTATTATATGCCAAAACCACCTTTGTAGAAGTACCTATTTATTAGCATTACTCCTAGATCCACTCTGACTCGGAATGGTTGTATCCGATGACGTATCATTTAGAGGTAAAATATAACTGTTTAATCATCTGATAAGAATTATCATTAGTTGTTTCAAATAATACAGCTGTGAACTAATTATTCATATTACAGAAGAATGCCGGATAGATTTACTTTATGTTAAATAAGAATACTTGAAACCATTTAACTGAGTGAAAACAAATGATTAGTATTATAGTTACTTGGTTAGTTGATTTGATTTTTACGGGATATCAACCGTTGCAGGTTATTTAATTCCAAATCCAGTTTATTTTTATATAAATAATTCAATTTCAAACAATACAGATTAGCATAATTACTAATTTTAATGTAAAAAAAAAACAACAACATTTCTATTTCAAGCTATTCAGGTTACTTAAAAAAGTTAAATGATTCCAAGTATTGCTATGCCTCACTAATAATTCAATTAAACATCAATCATTTATTTACGCACAATTAAATGTAAAAAAGAAGTTCGGTTTTAAACAATTCAGCTTAGCGTAAATACACAGTTAAATGTCAAAACTGTTGTATTTCAAATTCAGTTTAGCATAAGTTCATAGTTTAGTTCTATTTGACCAAGATAGGATACTATCAAGTGCTACCACTCCAGGCCAGAGCAGCCCTGCGAGTGATGGCAATAAAAGGGTACTCCACATTCTTCAAAGACCCAGAATTACCGGAGCCTCACCATCAGATTATATAGTGTCATATCCAAGACACTAGTTAGAGGTCTTACCCCTCTCCAAAGATGCAGTTGGTGTATTCTACTGCTCTAGCAGAGTTGGACGATTAATATTTAATAGAATTATTAGTGTTGGATCAAAATACTTCGAATCATTTAACTATGTGCAAACAAAATAACTTTAACAAATCGTTTAAAAATAAAATTATCAACAAACTATTCGCTTACAAATTATATATATATATATATATATATCAGGAACTTGAATAAATTCTCCTTGTTTTCCAATAGATATCGTTTCCAGAACTGCTTGCTTGTAGTTTCAGATGGTAACGCACCAATTAGGAAGTACTATAAGCAAGCTTGAAATTCAATGAATGCCATTCTGTATAAGTGTAAACAACTTTGTTTTTCATAGAGTTAAACGTGTTGGATTCTGTATCATAGAAAATGTATTTGCGGGGGATTTTACTGCACTACTTTACTTAAAAAAATCTGGAACCGAAGAACACATAATTCTTGTTGAGACTTCTCTACCAGAATTAACATGCAGAAATTGGTTTAGACGCGTTAAAAATAATGATATTGATGCTGAAGATAAAGAACGCTCTGGCACACCGAAAACGTTTGAAGACGAAGAATTGGAGCCATTAATTTAAGAAGACTTATCAGGCGCGAACTGAACTTGTAGAATCATTAGGAATTGATCACACAATTTTCTAAACGTTTAAAAGCATTAGGAAGGATTCAAAAGCAAGGGCATTGGGTGCTGTACGGGTTAAAGTCGAGAGACATTAAACGGCATCTTGACATGTGGGAACAGTTGCTTCAACGGCAGAAAAAGGAAAGGTTTTTTGCATCGCATCGTGACCGGCGATGGAAAGTGGATACATTACGATAACCCTAAGCGTAGAACGTGAGGTAATCCCAGCCGTGCATCAGCATCGGCGGCAAAATCGAATATCTATTATTCGAAGCTTTTGTTCTGCATTTGGAGGGATCAGCTAGGTGTAGTATGTTATGAGTTACTCAAACCGACCGAAACCATCGCAGGAGATCGCTATCGACTACATTTGACGCGTTTGAGCCAAATATTTAAGAGAAACGACTCCTATACGAGCAGATACATGACAATGTGATTTGCAACTCTGCCACGTGTTGCAAAATGAATGAAAACCTTTTTGGAAAAGCTTAAATGGGAAGTCCCACCTCAACCCCTGTATTCACCAGTCATTGCCCCGTTGGATAATCTCTTGTCCTGATTGATTGTACATGGCTTAGTGGAGCCGCGCTTTCATTCTTATGAAGATGCCAAAAAATGGATCGACGACAGTTTAGCATCAAAAGACGAGTCATTTTTTCCGACTTGGAATCATAATGCTGCCTAAAAGATGAGAAGAAGTCGTAATTAGTGATGGACAATACTTTCAGTAATAAATTTCTCACTAATTTTTGAAAATGAAATATTACTTTTTATGAAAAAATCACCAAGAACTTATTCAAGGTCTTAATACACACACACACACACACACATATATATTCACTAATTTAATATCTACCAGCATTCACGGTTACCAGAAAGAAAGAAAAAACACCCGCCAGGAACAAGAGATAAAAATATCTCGAATTACCGCCCGGGGGAAAAAGAAAAAAATATTATAGGACAAAAAGAAAGAAAAGACCAACCCCGTCACACCACTTGAAAAAAATCAAGAGATATGCAGTCAGTTGGTCAGAAAGAAAACTAAAAACCTCCGTAAACACGGCAATGCTACAATTACAAGAGTGCTCAACACGAGTGGAGCCAATTATAAAATTAACTTAAATCGCGAGTCGGAAATTTCCTACTAAAGTTTCACCTTAACGGATCATCAGGAAGTCTAATCCCGACCTCGTTGGGATTAGACTTCCTGATGATCCGTTAAGGTGAAACTTTAGTAGGAGATTTCCGACTCGCGATTTAAGTTAATTTTATATATATATATATATATATATATATATCGAACCATTGGCCTAGTGGTTAGAGTGGCCCAGGAGAGTCGGGTTCGATCCCAGGTCGACTTATACCAAAGACTCAAAAATGGTACTTCATACCGCCTTATTTAACACTCAGAACTATAAGGTACATATCAATGGTAAAGTGGAGCAATACTCGAAAAGGAGTATCGACCTCCTCTACTTATCGGTGTTGTAGATATTAAAAAGGGAGCCTTCGGGTCACCCTCGACTACAGTTGCCAACATTACTTATATATATATATATATATATGATTCCGCATTAAATGACCCACAAACATTATATCTTATAGAATAACAATACTGATTCAATTCAATGTATAGCTGGGGATATGTAGTTTCATGCCTTTCCCGCAAGTATTTGTCCGAAAGTGAACGTAAGAGAGTGATTAAATTTCGAGGTTGTTAACTACGATTCTAAAGTCAAGCACTTTTACATCACCACTTTTATACTTGTATAAACCTCGTTTTTATTGAAAAAACCCACGAGTACGGCCATAGATGTGTTTAAGTTACAACGAAGTTTCCGATTTCTTTTTACTCTTTGGAAAGTTTACTTCTATTTCGAAAGTCTTGGAAAATATGATCAAAACAAGTTTCTTGTGAATTTAATAAATAATGTTCTGATAATGATGTTATCAAGAAAAGTGATATACAGCATAATCATCTATGAAACAAAAAAAAAATAATTGTATATTTCCTTGACAATTGACGCTTTTTTTAATGAGAGTTAAGTCGCTTTGGGCTGTTATTTCTTTTGAATGTTTGAGAAATATATACAGAAGCACAATCAGAATGCAGAAGCGTTTTCCGAAAACGCCAATGCAGGTGGTGGCATTCTCTTTCGCAATTGTATATCTGTCTTTCCCTTGTGTATGAATAATCGCATTATTTTGGACGAAAATATTCTTTCAAATGAATGCATCACACACATTTTTTTCATTTCTTATTACCATTATCGCTTCTACTGCTAGTCTAACTCGTCAATTGTTTATTCTCTCTTTTTTTTAATCTCTTCTTTTTGTGGGGGGGTATTTTTCGTGTTTTACTTGTCAAAGTTATTAAATGTTCCCAACTTACGACTACCGAAAAAAATGAAATAAATAAATAAATAAATAAGGTAATGTTTTGTTATGCAAAGAAAATTACATCCCGTGAAAAGACAATAAATGAAAATGAAAGATGAAAAAGAAATATGGAATATAGCAGAACTCTCAGATATTTCTGCATACAAAAAGCTAAACGATTTACTTCAATACTTCTACAATATTTGCTCAAAAAGTTTCTTGCCACTTAGCATCCTCCAAGAAATAGTTTTACGGTTTTGGTATGATTTAGCGAAGAGTCAGAGTTGGCCCAATTGAACAAGTATAAAAAGGTACTCTCTTGTGCGGCTGACTTCAGTGGCCATGAGACGCAATTGATTGATTGATTTTAACGGAATATCTACCAGTCAATGGTTATTTAAAGCGTAGATGTTAAAGAATGTCTTAATTTTGAGATTATATTTAAATTTTTGACGTTGTTATTTTTTAATATTGTTTTTGCGGCAGTATATATGTCTTGTAGATGTGACCGTGATGTAATGTTTATTGTCGTAGGAAATGGACACAGTGACACGAGTTCAAATCCTGGACGAAGTTTTGGCATTTCACATAGCACTAATACCCTTGGAAAAGGTATGAATCCAATTATTCTCCCTCCAGCTATGGGTAAATAGTAGGAAAGACTGAGTTCTTCAGCCTTGATGAGGCAACTGGTCTAGGAGAAGGAAAACTCTGAAGTCAAACCTGTTGAACTCCGCATAAAAATTGACCTCGTGTCGTATCCTGCCCAAGCAAAGGGGTTGGTAAATATGTATATATGTCTGGCTCATTGGCCAAGTGGGTAGAGTGTTCACCAATGGTCCGGGAGACCAGGGTTCAATCCCAGGTCGAATTATACCAAGACTTTAAAAATGGTATTTGATACTTCCTTGCTTAATACTCAGCATTATAAGGTATGTATCAAGGGTAAAGTGAAGAAATCTGGGGGAAGGAATAATGCTCTGCCCAACACCTTGGGGTAATAGCTATTGAAAAGGGAGCCTTGGGGTCGACCTCGACTACGGTCGCTTACTTTACTTACTTACATATATATGGTATCAAATATTCCTATCCAGTAAAATAATGTTGTATTTTGGCCTTTGACCCGGCCAAAAATGCCATTCCAAGGTGATGCACCGGAAGGAAGTGACACATTCTAATGGCAGTTATGAGAGGAAATCGCGTGGGCGGAAATTGGCTGATTAAATGGGACGAGGTAAAAAAAATTCCCATGGTACACTCATAGACTGATGAGTGACCTGTGAACTGCATGACAGTTATTTCCACTGAATGACGATCAATCATGCCATTCCAAAGATCGAGTGGGCGATCGAGGGGGCGTTGAACTATTATATAACAAAGTGGGGACAGAACTCAAGTGGCAGTTACAGTTCCAGTTGGAGACGGAGTTATAGACGAGATGTGGTAGGGAAAGCCACACCCGGCCGAGGGGGCCCTCGGGAACCCCGATGGAGTTTGGGGACAAGAGAAGTTGCTGATAAGATGCAGTAAAGAAAGCTAGCACCCAACAGAGTGGACCCCAGGGCCTCCGGTTGAGCATCTGGAGAACGAGAAGGACACAACGTTCACGGCCATAAGAGTGGGGGTCAAAATATTACAGTTTCTGTTCGGTCTCCAGCTACCTATCACACGCAAACCTTGAGTAACTCTTTTCGAACACTTGCAATAAAGTGAGAGGTACATATTTGTTAAAGAAGTCTTCCTGCGTCTTTATTATTGTGTCGTTATGATACGGCACATAAGAATATAACAATAATTTGCTCACAGTTATTCTGTTTCAAGTAGTTTTCTCTATTACTAATAATTCTATTCAAATAATTATTTCTATTAAATGAATGTCGTTTGTCTGCACAATGATATTTTTACGTAAATGATAATAATCCTTTATAAATAATTATTGCTTCAAGTAACTATTCTTAATACAAATATATTACAAATATATAGCATCCCAATTAAATAATAATATTTTTCAAGCAAGGCATTTCTACAATTCAGGATCAGAGTGGGTATGGGAGTAATGGTGATGAAGTTGTACTCCATAGTTCTCTAGAACTGGAGCTTAGCCATCAGATTTAGCATAGTGTAATACTCAGAACATCTTTCTTTCTGGGGATCTTATTCTTCTCCAGTGGATACGGTCTGCGTATTCAAAACCTGCATACATGTTATGGTACACAACTGAGTTGGCCGATGAAATATGTTATTGTCACATTCATGAAGTCACTGCATCGCCAATGTTTTCTGACGATACTTCGCAACATGTCAGCATCAGTGGCATGCCAAGAAACTCATCGCTCATCAAATAAAAAAAAATGATTCCGTACTGAATAAGATATATCTTTTTATCACTGAGAGTATTATTTTCATCTTTACATTCACAACGTTTCGGCTGATGCGTTCTTCAGCCTTCTTCAGGTGTTTCATGTCAAACTCTGGAGCCTACACAGAACTTCAAACCGAGCCCTTCATTTATTTCACAGCGATGGGGGTAGATTGTTTTAATCTTGGTAACCATAGCCAGGCACAAGGGTTAAGCTCTAACAAGTATTTGTTGTTATTTACATCGGGGTTGAACCTGCAACCTCCTGATGATTTGATTCAGTAACACTTCTCTACTAAACGCCTACATCTGTCGCGCCACGTGTCCCGCAGGGCGTATTTTGGGGATTTTTAAACCTAATGTATCGATCAACCCAACTCTTTATTCACAATTGCTTGTTTTGTTGGGTTTTATGACATATCAACCTTTGTAGGTTATTTAAGGCAAAATTCATTTTTATGTAAATAATCAGTTCTATTTAAAACAATTCAGTTTAGCATGAGTACACAGTTTAATTGTCAAAAAATATTTCTTTTTCAAACAATTCAAGCAGTTATATATAACAATTCAGTTTAGTGTAAGTACAGTTTCAAAGTCAAAAATAGTACAATTTAAAACAATTCAGTTTAGCATAAGCACGCAGTTTAAATGTAAGTACAGTTTAATAGTAAAAAAGATTTCTATTTCGAGCTATTCAGTTTAGTCAAGCAATTCTATTTCAGCTAATTCAGTTTAGTAAAAGTACAGGTTTTGTTTACACACAGTTACATGTCAGAACAGTTCTATGTTAAACAATTTAGTTTAGTGTAAATACAGTTTCAATGTTAAAAAAAACAGTTTTATTTGAAATAATTCAGTTAGCACAAGCTCTCAGTTCGAATGTAAGCACGGTTCAATTGTCAAAAAACATTTCTATTTCAAGATATTCAGTTTAGCATAAGTATGCCGTTATTTCTATTTAACCTATAGATTGGGCCCTATCAGGTGTTACCACGCCGGGCCAGAGTGGACCTGCGAGCAATGGCAATGAAGGGGTGCTCCGTATTCCCCAATGCCCCAGCATTACTGGGACCTCACCATCTGATTGTTTAGTGTCATATCCAGGACACTCGTTGTTGGGGTCGTACCCCTCTGAAGTGTATTCTACAGCCCCAGCCGACTGGGCAATACACAGAGTTAAATGTCAAACAGTTTTATTTCAGATAATTCAGTTTAGCATAAGTACACAGTTTAGACGTCAAACTTTATTCATATAGTTTAATGTATAATTAATTTCAGTTTTATCATACTGCACTTTGGTGACTCAATGTGTTTAGATCAATTCAAAATGAAAATTTGAAATCTGTAAGCAGACATTCATCTTTGAAAATCCGTATCTATGATAAAAAATTTGTGATTATTCCTTTTTCGTAATGAAATAATTTGATACTTTCTGGCAAAATAAGGAGAGAATTTGGCTTTACTGTCTTGGTTCATTTCCTCAAATTAGTAATGCCAAATTTTCTCTTATTACTTACTATAGCTTAACACTTGTACTTGATTATGTTAACTAGAATTTGAACAAGAGAATCAACATTCGAAGCGTTTTTAAAAAGTTCATGTATGAGGTTCTTTCAAAAAGTTCTAAGTCTCACTCTAATTTTATATTTGTCTTACAACGCTAACCTTTGAAGCTTGTGTTACAGAAATTTAGACAGAAATCTGAATTGATTTTTCTAGTTTTATACATATTTACCAACCCCTCCTCCTGGGTAGGATACGACACAGGGTCAATTTTTAAGCGGAGTTTAACAAGTTTTTAATTCAGAGTTTTCCTTCTCCTAGACTAGTTGCCTCACCAAGGCTGAAGAATTCAGTCTGCCCTACTATTTACACATTTTTCTAGTTTTATACAGAAGTAGTGTGCGGGCCGCAGGAAAAATGTTTAGCTATGGTCTTTCTGTTTGGAACTTTTTGAACAACATTAGTAAATTTTTAATTTCTTAAAATTTTGTGCCAGTTAAATTCATTGTCCTTAAAGTATAATATTTGCATAAATAATATAATATTACAAATAAAAATTAAAATAGTTATGGTATAACATTTTTCGAATATGATAATTTCAAAAAAATTTAAGCTCGGATTTTGCTGATTATAAAAACAAATGTCCGAAATATATTTAGATGACATTTCCGGGGTAATACAAGGTTATGTCAAAATAGAGGCAACCCATTAATGTTGATAATGATTTGTTACTGAGACATGCGCAAAGGCAGTCATTTGGAACACTTCCTGTAAACTACATCCGTTGAGTGAGAGACATCAAATCATTTAAATTGTTTATATATTAACTTCCAGGATATGCAATGTTTCTTTGAGTTTCTTTTTTCAGTTATAAATCATTATCATATTAATTGGTTGCATCTATTTTGAGAGAGTTTTGAATGATTTTGATAAGTAGTGACGCAAAAATATTTTTTCCTCTTTAGTCCAAGGCATTGTGATGGAGGATTAATAATTGTTATGCTATACTATTTTCAAATCTAAAACGTAAAAGATCACAACATTATTATTTGTAGACTTATTAGCAGTCACATGAGTCACCCTATATGATGTAACTTGTGTGATTTCTTGGTTTATTGGCATATCAGCCTTCTTCAATTATGCACAAACAAATCTATCCTTGCAGATTAACAGGATAGACGCAATTGAACCCAAATCGAATAAGTAGGTTCATGCCTTTCTCTAGGGTATTATTCTAGAAGTGAAAGTAATAGTGCACCTAGAGTTCGAACTTAGTTAATACGATTTCGCCGTCTGATACGTTAACCACCGCACCATGAGGACGCCACCATGTGATTAAATCAATTTAAACTTTATTTACTATTTAATTCTTTAATTCATCTTTAATTCTACTAGCGTATTTGTCGGCCGTTCCACCAACCGGACGGGTGTGGTACAAGGTATTCCCAAAAATGTCTCTGGCCCTGTCGGCATTCCCCTAAAAAGGGGCGCCTCAGACACCAGGTGATAAACCTGACTCCTCCGAGGAGTTAAATGTCAAAACAGTTATTTTTTTAAGCAATTCAGTTTAACATACGTACACAGTTTAGTTCTATTTGACCCCAAAATAGGACCCTATCAGGTGCTACCATTCCGGGTCAGTGTGAATCTGGGAGCGATGGCAACGAATGAGTACTCCGCATTTCCCAAACCTCCAGCTTTACTGGAACCTCAACACCAGATTGTTTAGTGTCATATCAGGACACTCGTTGGCGGAGTCTTGCCTCTCTGCAGGTAAGCATTCGTTGTATTCTACAGTCCAAACCGACTAAGCAAAGTGAACTTGGGATAGTTCGTGATGCTGTATAGCCGTGATACAACTATACGTATACATATACACGCAGAAACATAATCAACAATAATGACGAACGAACACACTTCTTTAGAAAAATATACCTCTCACACTTTATTTAAAAGGGTTGAGAAAGGGTTGTGCGTGAGAGGTGAGTTGGAGACTTAACAGACTGCAACATATTGACCCCAAGTTCCTCTAACTATAGCAGCCCTTCTTTCTCATTCTGCTGGGCTGCTCAACCGGGGGTCACTGAGGGCCCAAGCTCTCTGCTGGGTGCTGGTTCTCACTGCCACGAACTGCAACTCGAACACCACCTAACTGACTTCAACTAACTCGAACTGTCTTTGGCACCAGGTTATATAATTGCTTTACGTACACCTGCTTCTTGTGGGCGTCACATCTGCCCTGAATTCAACCTGTCCACATGTCAGGGTCATATCCTCGACCGGATGCACCTGTTTGTCGATTGACGGCCAATATATTACAGTGAGGTCGCTGTGGAATTTGTAGTGGTATAAAAATAACATAGAAATAAGAAATAAAATTTCAAAAATGAGTATTAGATGAAAATAAAATACGATAAAATTAGTAAAATGAAAAAGAAATCGAAAATATTGGCTATAAATTTTCATTTTTCCCATCATTCAAGGGTTGTTAGTCACCAAGCTCCTGATTTCCAAATTTCCAGTCCAGGGCCATTTTTTCCAGTTCACTTTTACCGCCCGTCTCGCTCGAGGAAACACATTTTTTGAACCAAGAGATATCGAAATATAATACAATCACCGCAACTCCATGACATGTTCACTTAGGAGCTTGTACTTTGATTACCCAAATTCTTCACACAAAGGAACCAAACGCTTGATACCACAAAGACGTTCTTATTATGAATATAAAATAAAATCTTTTCATGAAAAGAAACTGCTTTAAGTTCTTAATTTTGAGCTTTCTTTTCATTATATTAACACGTGGAGTAAACAAACGTAAATGATAAATCTCAAACCCATAAGAATTTTGAAAGAGGAATTACTCGTCATTGCCCTTGGCAGACTATTGAACATTTGAACTATTAAGATAAAGCACTATTTAAAACAAGATTTCTCAACATTTTAAGCCCGAGAACGACAAAACAAACATTGAAAGTCCACGTACGCTATCTCAAAACAACAAAAACAAACAAACCAGAAAACCCATATTAAACACTCACAATTAAAATATAATAATGAAGCATGTGAATTTCTTTGCAATCACAGAAGTATGTTATATCGGGGTTAGATGAAGACGTTGAGAGAAGTCCATTAAACAAGTGATGATTCGACAGTCACGAACGCAGCATAATCTTCGCAGGGTTCATTTGGAGAATAACTCTTTACAACTTGGGGTGAAAGTCTTTGTGGTGTCGTAGTTAACGGGCAGGACTATAACTTCCAAGTAAGAGATTTCGAACGCCAGTTGCTCTATTACGTTCATTTTCAGACTGATACTCTTAAACATATCATGACAATCTCTATCCTCACCAGCTAAAGGTTAAATAGTAAAACTACTGTCGGATGGTTTTGTATTGAATAATCCACGAAAGTTGGTATGCCATAAAACAAAGGAATAATTCCGTACACGTAACTCAACAAATGCTTCTACAAAAATATGATTAAACAATAAAAGTAGTAAAGAGTTAAAAGTCTTGCAGAACTTACAGCTAATTGACCTATTGATAACTTTGATTAAAATAATCAATTTCAAGTACTTCTCCAAATATTTTATTAAGGTAACTGCGTATAGAACACGGATGATTCATTAAACTATTGGAGCAATAAACAATTCCAAACTTTTCGCATGAGTTTAAAACAGTGTGATAAGAAGCTAGATGGCAATTACACAAGAATGCTGCGTGCAATCCTGAACAAGTCCTGGCAGCAACACCCCACAAGACACAAACTGTACGGCCACCTGCCTCCTATCACGAAAACTATTCAAGTTAGACAAACCAGACATGCAGGACACTGCTGGAGAAGCAGAGATGAACTCATAAGAGATGTACTCTTCTGGATCCCCACACATGGCCGCGCAAAAGCAGGACGACCAGCACGAACGTACATTCAGCAGCTATGTGAGAATACGGGATGTTGTCCTGAAAACCTACCTAGGGCGATGAACGATAGGGAGGAGTGGCGAGAGAGGGTCAGGGATATCCGTGCTACCAGTGCGATATGATGATGATGATGATATATATATATATATATAATTAAAACTTATGCACTCACCGTTAGAGAACATCTAAAACGGCGGTCAAATCAGTAAAATTATGATATTGCTCAAAGTACAAAAGTGAAATAAAATAAGGGAAAAGGTCTGTGTGTTTCGGCGTGTCATTATTTGTACAAATCATCTCGAATTTGAACAGTATTTGTAGAGTAAGTAAGTAAAGTTGGCGACAGTAGTCGAGGGTGACACGATGGCTCCTTTTTCGATAGCTACTACACCAAGGTGTAGGGGAGGGTACAATCCCAGGATTGACTCACTTTACATTTGATCCGTACCTTACAATGCTGAGCGTTCAACAAAGAGGCATTTTTTGAGTCTTGGGTATGACTCGACCTGGGATTGAACCCAGGTCTCTCAGGCCATAGGCGAACGCTCTAACTATTATGCCAATGTAGAAACAATTCAAAATTTATGTTTAATGTTTCGTATTTTACCTTTTCCGGTATAGAAACGCCATTCACCGGAAAAAGTCGTTCTAACATTAAACGTCCAATTTTGAGTTGTTTGGTTTGGTTTGGTTTGTTGGGTTTTATGGCATATCAACCCTTGTAGGTTATTTAACGCCAAATCCATTTTTATGTAAATAATCTGTTCTATTTAGAACAATTCAATTTAGCATAAGTACACAATTTAATTGTCAAAAACATTTCTATTTCAAACTATTCAAGAAGTTATATGTAACAATTCAGTTAAGTGTAAATACCGTTTTAATGTCGAAAAACAGTTCTATTTGAAATCATTCAGTTAAGCATAAGCACGCAGTTTTAATGTAAGTACAGTTTAATTGTCAAAAACATTTCTATTTCAAACTATTCAGTTTACTCAATTCAGTTTTGCATAAGTATGCAGTTAGTTCTATTTAACCCATAGATAGGGCCCTATCAGGCTCATTGGCCTAGTGGGTAGAGTGTTCGCCAAAGGTCCGCGAGACCTGGGTTCAATCCCAGGTCGCGTCATATCAAAGACTTTAAAAATGGTACTTGATACCTCCTTGTTTAACACTCAGGAATATAAGGTACGTATCAAGGGTAAAGTGGGGCAACCCAGGGAAAGGATTAGTGCCCTTCGCTACACCTTGGTATAGTAGATATTGGAAAGGGAGCCTTCTGGTCTCCCTCGACTAAAGGGAGACAACTTTACTTACTTAATTAAAGAAAAATTATTGTAATTTGGTTTTTAAATAATAATATGAAAAGAAACGTACAACTGTCGCTACTATCGTAGAAAGTACAGTTTCTTTTTAATTGGATGTTGGATATTGTGATTTTCAGGTCTGTACCGTTGTGTACCAAAACATAGAATGAAAGACTATGCTACTAGTCGATGTTGATTGAAACCGGTTTGAAGTTATAGAAAAACTGACAATCAAAACAATGCAAACAATTTGTATATAATAGTGTATTTTGTTTATTTATATCCCTAGAGCATGACTTATGTTTACTAAACTCCTGGATTCTGCATACTACACCTCTTATCTCTTTCGACTGCTACAATTCAATCTACTGGCCATGCATTTCCAATATATACGACACCTGCCACAGGTTTCTTATTACTGCCCAACTTTATTTCTTCCTAACTTTTTTTATAACTAGAAAATATCTCTTTTAGCTTTTATTTCTTTCTTAAAAGCAGCAAGACTGTCAGCTGTATTAATTTTTGACCCTTGTGCTCTATTCCAAAAAAGTGAAAAAAAAAAAAACACCCAAAAAACGTTGATACTCATGATGATTTGAAATATCCAATTTTAAGGTTCACAAGTCGCTGTAGGAAATATTTGATTTTAGAAGTATACATGCCAGTTATTTTTATACATATGAATTACCATATCCATCCCTTAAAGTAGGAAGTGAAAATCCACTCGGACATATAAACACCTATATGAGTCATTTATTTCATACTAACGAAGAATTCTTTCTTTTTTAACTGAGAAAAGAGAACAGGAATAAAAGATGAAGAAAACATAAGAATAATTCTAGTGTTCTGTTCCCGAAGAAATGTTTTTTTTTTTGTGATCATCAAATTATAAAAAAATTCGTTTTGAAAAGGAACATTTTTTTTTACAAATAAGTTTTATAAGACAGATTAAGTACTGCTTATAAAAGATGATACTTTTTGTAAGTTTAAATTTCAATCCATTTTTTCTACTGGTTTTGGTTATGAGATTTCATGATCCACATGAAGACCTGATGGAAATACACATACTGCAGAGTCTCCCTGACTAGCCATGTCAATCGGCCACCATTCCGTCAAGCCCTCTAGACAACTTCCATAGTCCACATAGAGTGAATTAATGTAAAACTTTTCAACTAGGTTATACCGTGTTTATGGTCAGAGTTTGCTGCTATGTTGGTGATGGTTATTCCTTTGAAGGAAGAAGGAAAACACAACACCTTGTTTTGTAACGTAATGGCCAAGGGATTTCGGTTCATGCATTTGAGTTTAGTTAGGCTGAGAACCTTTCGGCTCAGCACATGGGTTAGTTAGGTGCAAACTTCGATGTAGGTGGTAACGCGCGCACGGGGCGGACGTGCCACTCAGAGATGTCACAATAGCCTGAGATGACGGAACGGGGTGACAGGGTGCAGGTGACGTCACGCACCGGAAGTGCGCGGACGTCGGTGGGAGATTTGAAGAAAGTTAGAGAGTTGAGTACCTGACGCCAAACGAGGAGGATCGACTTTTGGAGCTCGCACACGCGAGGCGAACTTGTGACCAATGGGGGCCGCTCGAGATGGGGGTCAAATGAATAAGACAGCATAGCAAGATTGTGCCTCTCTCCTTATGTCGAAACCTTTAACTCAAAGTTAATAAAAAAGGTTTTATACCTGAACAAGTAGTCGTTACGTGTTTTCGAATTTCGAGATTCCTATGTTCTATCGTTATGAACATTATATGTCCATTTCGCACATAGCGTTAATTGTGGCTACAGTATAGTTTTAGGGTTAGCGTAACGGTATGAGTCTCAAATCGAAGTTTGCGCTACCCCAGTTCTCAGCATATCCTTTGTTGCACTACAGCACTACAGAGATATTTATTCCACCAAGGTTCTAACAGATCTACGAGTGTATCACTATGCTTGAAGTTTGAGTCGGACTCCTGTTGTAACCTAATCGTGAGAAAAAGTGGCTAACACACTAAACACCATCTTTGTTCACTAATACAAAAATTATTTGCGACTACACTTAGTTGTCAACAAAAGGAGAGTATGAAAAATTAGTCCACTGTTTTAGCTAGACAGAGAGAAATAAAACGACGTTACGAAAGAGAGAGGGAGACATTGATGCTATCTTTCTCGTTTTCTGTTGTAGTTCTCGCACGTTCTTGCTAGAGATTCTGGCTTCACATCTTCGCAGTGAGAGTAAGACTCATTCATCGAGCTCGCCCAAATAATGGGTGCCGTAATTTTCAGCCGTCTCTACATCATCCTGGCTTGTGTTAAACTGACTTTCTTTTCCTGTTTTCCATCCCGCCTCCACTTTCCTAACGGCTTTTCCGTTTGAGTTTCCTTCAGCCAATCAGAACTTGTCGATTAGCTGCTGATACATTTCCATTTTTAACCCAGGCGTCTGCGGCTATCCCGACCTAGACTTGGTGAACCCATTTCGGTTCACCCTCCCATTCATCTCTCACGTATAACTTTTCTATTTCTCTCTCTCTCTCTCTCTGTGACCGCCTCGAATCTCTCTCATTACGTTCTTCCATATTACTACAACGATTGCCCAGCGTTTCTAATTTTATCATATTAGAACCTTTGGTTGTCTTATATTCTCTTCGTTTAATTTCTGGGTTCGTGGAAGCCGAGGGAAATGATCAAGGGATACCACGTGCTTCATCATTTCACAACAGGACACTTCTAGTAACTTTCGTTACTCTTTCTCTGATCCCAGCAAACGCGTTTCTACACGCACAGTCGCTACGAAATGAGAAAAGCGAGCGAATCACGGCATCTGTTATATATATATATATATATATATATATATATATTCAACATATTTAGTAGTGTGTTCTGTGAATATATATATATATACATATATACTCAAATGAATAGATACTTTACGTTTTTATTGAAATTGAAATAAAATAGAGTGTTCGTCAGTGGTCCAGAAGACCTAGGTTCAATCCCAGGTTGGGTCATAATAAAGACTTTAAAAATGGTACTTGATACCTCCTTGCTTCACACTTCAGCAATATAAGGTACGTATGAAGGATAAAGCAGAGCAATCCAAGGAAAGGAGTAGCACACTCCCCTACACATTTGTGTTGTAGCTATTGAAAAGGGAGCCTTCCGGACACCCTCGACTACGGTCACTAACAAATATAAATATATATTACCTGGTAGTGTCTGTGACCCTGGGTTACATGCATTTCGCATTCGTCAGACCAAGTCAGTAAATACTCTATCATTGATATTGATCACTATTTAACATAGTTCCATCTCGGGTGGATGGCACTTAAAATGGTGACATCTGTGATTGTCTTTTATAGCATTAGGGTATATATATATATATATATATATATATATATATATATATATATATATATATATATATTAACAAAATATAGGGTTTCAAGAAGATAAACCTATGTTTCTTCATACTTCTTTTCTGAAAAAAACTCTAATTACGAATGCGAGATTTAATCCCAGAAGAATAAGTAAGTATATAAGGGAACGAAAAGAAATAGAGAGAACTCTTTTATTTATACATTAAAAATGACTAATTAAAAAGAACATCAGTGGAAAACAAGTTGAAAATTTCTTTTTGCTTTAGTTATACTACGTTATTTTACAGTATTTCTTTCTAGATTCAAATATGTTTCTTAAATATCACCTTCGAGTTTGATCAATTTCTATAAATACTGGAATGATCCCTCTGAAAAACCAAACCAAATCGAAACGAAAATGTTTCCAAACCATATTAATATGAAGATCATATAGGAAGATTCGAAAGATACATTAAAAATATATCCTCCGACAACGTTATATAATGTCAGTGGCCGCGATTTGATATCAGAAAGATCAAAGGTAAAATAAAATAAGGGATTTTGAATGTTGATATTTAATGTCATTTGTAAGTTTGACATAATATCACGGTCTTTTTCGTTGGATTTTTGGCAGATTAACCTTTATATTTTCCCAATTCCTTAAACGAAATATGAAATTCTCAATATTATAAGAATAAAAAATCAAATTATTTTTTTCAGTATAGTAATAATAATAAGAGGGTTTCTTTAATTTCAGGAAGGTTATATCTCATTTTTAAAAAAGATACATAACACGTTTCTGACTACATGAATAATTAACACAAAGAAAATATAAATTATAATCAGAAATCAATCGTTGACAAAATAAGGATTAAGAATAGTTTTTGAGGTTGAATATTCATTATGACACATCCTTCTTTTGTACCACACACACACACACGCACACACACACACACACACACACACACACACACACACACACATATATATATATTTATCTGTGAGTGTATGCGTGTGTATAAGATACCATTATTCGTTTTATTAGAGTGTAATTTTTGCAGAAATTCATCAGTTTAATTGATCCTATATTAAGCTGATAAATATGGTAGAATCATTTGATTAATAGCAATTGGTAATTGATATATAGGTGTGTGATTTTGAGAAATAATGAAGCTTAAAGGAAGCCCAGTTTTGGGTTATTTTACGTTTCCATATAAGTAACTAGGATGATAATCATCCTCTTTTTTGTGTAGTTTGATTTAACCAATTACAGTATAATTAGAAGAAACTAGCCTGTTGGGTGGTTTCTTAAGGAGGTTAGTAGAGTTCTTCGTAATTTTATACATACATTATATATATATATATATATATATATATATATATATATATATACTAGCCGTGGTACTTGTAGTTTGTTGAAAATCAAAAAATATTCGTACGTTCACCTAAAATAAATAAATAAATAAATAAATAATGAATATATATATATATATATATATATATATATATATATATATATATATATATATATATATATATTTAAGAGAAAATAAAAACCGGTCACATTAGGATTATAAATTTATTTCCATCCTGTTAATGGGTTTTGATATAAATCAAAAGCACCAAAAAAAAAACTAACAGGAAAGAAGGGTGGGAGGGGATAGAAGAGGAGTGAAAAGTTTTCTCCTCATATAGCACACTTCCGTTTTTTTTTAATTTATTGCCGGTTGGAACTATAGTAAATTAATTTTTCTATTTTAATTTTTTAAATTCTAAATACATTTCGACTTAAAACTCCAGATTTAATACTAATTTAGATAAATACAACTTTCTTTAATGACTTTACGTAAGGATACAGTAATACTTAAATTAAATTCAAAATTTAGAATTAAATTTTTTTTAAATTTCAAATTTTATTTTCGTGTCTATTAATTAAGTTACCCTTCCATTGAAGAGTACGTACACATCACATGGTTTCCCCTCATTTTTTAAAATCATTTTTAAAAATTTAATTTTATTTTTATTCATTTACCTTAAATCTCAATTTAATCCAATGTTTTTTTTTTTTATTTAAGCATTATCTATGACAATTGGTCTATAGTTTAAATTTATTCCTATGTCTACATCTAGCTATTAATTCACATTACTGATTCAATAATTTTTCAGGGTCTGCGTATATCATTATTTGTATTTTTTCCTCTAGGCATAGATTACATCTACTATCAAAACATTTTGGAGTATTTGACTTTTTCAATATGGACCATTGAATCTTTATTTTTCAAACTCTAAAAATGCTTAGATAGGGCTGTTTGGTGTTTCAGATGTTCATGGGAGGAAGAAAATTTATGATTCGCGTATCTAATTTTCCATTTCGAGGAGAAAATTCCGATGTAAGTTTTTTATCCTTTATATTCTCTTTTGGGTAAATAATTCCTTGGTATACTACATTATTTAAATTACATAATCCATTCATAGAACAATCATTTCGAGTTTTACAATTACATTCGTTTTGATTACTATTATTATTATTATTATTATTATTATTTGTTCGGTCCTGAAATTTCTTTAATTATCTCTTTATTATGATTATTGATTATTTGAAAAATATTTTTCGTGCAGGAGTAACTAATTTTTAACGTTTTTCTATTAAATATTTTATGTAGTATATTATCATGTTTAAAGTGCTTATCGATCAGTTTCATTCAAAAAATATTTACCTACATTTATACTAGCTAGTCTACAAAAAGGGGGGTTAAACCACATAATTTTTCTTTTTCTATTTTTATGACCATACTTCTTATTTTTTCTTTATTAATATCATTAGATATATTTTCTTCTTGATAGGTAAGCTCACCCTAAAACCGCTATTTTTAAGGGGATCCATATAAATCTTACTAGTCTCTTGGAATATTTTCTGTTTGCTGATAAATTTCTTATTCTCAAATTTACTGCTTTTAGGACATGTTTAATTATTTTCTTTAGGTAATTCGAGTTAACATTAATATATGAAGGGTACAAATACTTTTTTTTATAAACGGTTTATGAGTGTTATTCGAAAGGTCTAGGGTCACATCCAGGAAATCTTATTATTTGATGAGATTTCTATTTTGAATCCTAAAAACTTAAAAGCCCTTATAATCTTCTTTTGTATGATTGAGCTATTTGGGCCATTACTATTTGAGATATATATTAGGTGGTTTCTTAAGGAGGTTAGTAGAGTTCTTCGTAAGTTTATACATACATTATATATATATATGACATTGGCCTAGAGGTTAGAGTGTTCGCCAATCGCCCGGGAGACCTGGGTTCAATCCCAGGTCGAGTCATACCAAAGACTAAAAAAATGGTACTTGATGCCTCCTTGCTTAACACTCAGCAATATAAGGTACGTATCAAGGGTAAAGTGGAGCAATCCAGGGAAAGGAGTAGCGCCCTCCCCTACACCTTGGTGTAGTAAGCTATCGAAAAGGGAGCCTTCGGGTCACCCTCGACTATGGTCGACTATATATATATATATACACACACATATATATATATATATATATATATATATATATATATATAGAGATATATACTAGCTGTGGTACTTGTAGTTTGTTGAAAATCAAAAAATATTCGTACGTTCACCTAAATTTACTGCTTTTAGGACATGTTTAATTATTTTCTTTAGGTAATTCGAGTTAACATTAATATATGAAGGGTACAAATACTTTTTTTTATAAACGGTTTATGAGTGTTATTCGAAAGGTCTAGGGTCACATCCAGGAAATCTTATTATTTGATGAGATTTCTATTTTGAATCCTAAAAACTTAAAAGCCCTTATAATCTTCTTTTGTATGATTGAGCTATTTGGGCCATTACTATTTGAGATATATATTAGATATACTTAGTAGGATTATTATCCTGAGCCGATGGTGTTTATATATTAGGGAAGTCCTGTGAGTTTTTTGGTGATTTTGATTTACCATAACAGGATAAAAATAAATTTATGATCCTCATTTGACCGGTTTTTGTTTTTGTCTTAAAGAAATTATAGCTCTGTAATGTCTATTACATTGAGCTCTTTACCAGGAAAATTTAAATGTTCTCTGTTGAGAATAATATATATATATATATATATATATATATATATATATATATATATATATATATATATATATATATATATATAAATTCACCTTAAAATGACAACAGCAACAACAACCACAAACAACAGCAACAACAACAAAAAACCAACAACTTTTTTCCTCTTTTATGAAGTTTGATAGAACCAATTTCAGTATAATTAGAAGAAAGAAGCTTATTGGCTGTTTTTTTAAGGAGATTAGTAGAGTTCTTCATAAGTTTATACATGCATAATATATATATATATATATATATATATATTAATATATATATTATATAATATATATATATATATATATATATATATATATATATATATATATATATATATATATATATATATGGTACTTTGTTGATAATCAAAAAATATTCATACGTTCACCTTATATATATATATATATATATATATATATATATATATATATATATATATATATATATATATATATATATATATAAATTCACCTTAAAACGACAACAGCAACATAACCGCCAATAAAAGCAATAACAACAACCAACAACAGTAACAACTACAAAAAATGAATAAAAGATAAACAACACAAATTCAACTTAAACAAACGAACAAAAAACGAACAAAAAAAAAACAAACAAATATTCATACTTCCACCATGAATATAAAAGATAACAAATAATCAAAAAGAAAAACTAAAAAATCCCAAACCAAAATAACAAATATAAAGCAGTCACATTAAATAAACAACAACAACAACAACAACAACAACAGAAGTACCTGCAACAGCAACAACAACAACAACACTAACAATAGCAATATTTGTAGCAGCAGTAGTAGCTGCAGCGGTTGCAGCAGCAATAACAAAAACAACAAAACAATCTCTTCGTAGTCATACGTTCACCTTATATAAAAACAACAACAAGTGAAAACAAACAAAAATAACTCTCAAATATTCAAACATTCGCCCGAAACAAAAACAAACAAACAAAATAAAAGCAAAACCCACACCTTTAAAAATTTACAAAGCTAGTTAACTGATAATATTGATATAAATTAGAGGATCACTGCCCTTTTTTTCTCTCATTGGATTATTGAACATTCGTGAAGTTAATTTTGCTCAAAACAAAAGTATTTATATAACAATTTAACGATTATATTTAAAAAAAAAAAATTAAATTCACGAAAAAACACCCTTCAAAAAAAGGAAAAAAAAGAAAAGTAAACAACACAAATAAACAAAAAATAAAAACAAAACAAAACAAAAAAAAATGAAAAAAACCTTCTTTGAATCATTAATGAACTACGGAAGTTTAGATTTTACGAAAATGTTTTTTTTTTTTAGAAATAAGCATTTTTAATTTATTAATTTTCTAGAAAGAGTTTCAAGTTGCCATCATAAAAATGAAAAAGCAACCTCCCCCCCAAAAAAAAACAATAATAGAAAAACAAAATAAAAAAAACAACCAATCCTTACAAAACCAAACGAAATGACCTTGATTAATTTCGGTTTCAGACTTCTTTTTGTATACAAATACTTTCACCTAATCGAAGCCAAGTGAAGCTATATGAAAATGAAAACCTTTTTCATATAATTATATCCATGTTCGTGTTTGTGATAATTAATGAAAAAGTCTTTATATTTATGTACATTGCAACTTGCTCCACTCATTAAAACTAGATATAATTTAAAAAAAAACAAAACTTTTCTTTCTTTATATAATCTAAATATTTGATGATAAAATTCTAAGATAATGCATTTTCTTGGAAATAAACTTCAGATTCAGTTTAGCTTTAGAAATAAAATTTGGTCGACTGAAACCCATCGTCACAACCCCTAACCAAAAAAAAAAAAACAAAAAAAAAACAAGACAAAAGCAAAACAAAACAAAAGACAAAGATCCCTTTAAAAAAAAAACTCACAAAACGAAATATGAACATTGAAAGGAAAAACTGAATTTTTGTTTTTCCTTTCATAAAGGATTGATAAGACCTTCTTTTTCAGCCAACAATTACAAAGAAAACCAAAACCAAAACCAAATAAAATCTAAGCTCCATGAGATCGAAAAAAATGATATATATTATTCATATCATATATATATATATATATATATATATATATATATAATATGAATTGGTATATTTACATTTTTATTTTCTGTATATATAAATATACATATTTTGCTTTATATATATATATATATATATATATATATATAATATATATATATATATATATATTATATATATATATATATATGCAAACTCTTTGCATAACCGGGATGTGATACAAGGTCAATTTTTAAATAGAGTTTAACAAGTTTTAATTTTGTAGATTTCCTCTTCCGAGACCAGTTCTCATACTAGGGTTAAAGATTCTTGTTTGCTTTGCTATTTACGAATAACTTGAGGCCGATAGTTGGGTGCATATCTATCTCTCTCTCTATCTATCTATCTATCAATGTATCTATATATATAATTCAAACATAGATATGTATATGTATGTATAGGGCACCTCTGGTGGTGTAATGGTTAGCGAGTTTGACTAGCAAACCTACACGAGTGAGTTCGAGTCTCATTGGGTGCCTCATTCAATTAACCTCGTGCTAAATCGAAGTAAAGACATTCGTAAATTACTATATATATTCAAGCATATAATATAATTCAAACTATAGATAAAATCATCCTTTTAAGACACACTGTGTTATATATATATATATATATATATATATATATATATAAAACAGTTGGTCTTAAAAGGAGGATTTTATTCATAGTTTGAATTATTTGCCAATGTTAAACGTTTAAGTTTTTAAATGGGGAAAGATTAAACCTTCATCAGATTGAATGAATTGCTAAAATGAAATGAACAATATCAGAAAGTTTAAACATTCTATTTTCGTTGGTGGTATTCTTTTTCAAATTGATGTAATGTAATTACAGTTCAAAAATTTATTTAAAAAAATTTCTTTCCTTAAAAAACAAACAAACAATATATCATCAATCTATCTAAATGTATTCTTATTCATATCATTATGATCAAATCTACCAATTTTAAACATTCCATAACTCATATATCTGTCTATGAATGTCTGTTTGTTGCCCAGTCGGCTGGGGCTGTAGAATACACTGACTGCTCCTCTGCAGAGGAATAAGACACCCCAATGAGTGTCCTGAATATGACAATAAACAATCTGATGGTGAGGTTCCAACAGTGCTGGAGCTTTGGAGAATGCGAAGTACCCCTTTATTGCCATCGCTCCCAGGTCCACCCTGGCCTGGAGTCGTAGCACCTGATAAGGGTCCTATCTATGGGTTAAATAGAATTAACAGCATACTTACGATAAACTGAATAGTTTCACTAAACTGAATAGCTTGAAATAAAAATGCTTTTGACAATTAAACCATACTTACATTTAAACTGCGTGCTTATGCTTAACTGAATGATTTCAAATAGAACTGTTTTTCGATATTAAAACGGTATTTACACTTAACTGAATTGTTACATATAACTGCTTGAATAGTTTGAAATAGAAATGTGTTTGACCATTAGGCTGTGTACTTATGCTAAACTGAATTGTTTTAAAAAGAACAAATTATTTACATAAAAATGGATTTGGCGTTAAATAACCTACAAAGGTTGATATGCCATAAAACCCAATGAACCAAACCAAACCGAATATCTGTTTGCTTCTTTGCCTCAGTTTGTTTGATCCAATTATGTATTAATCTATCAATGGAAGTAAATAATGGAAACAAATCCGACAGTATAAAGAAAATAGAAAAAGAAAGCAATCCAAAACTGATGAATTTATCATGATGGCAAATCAACGTTAAAACGTTTCGGTTTTAATAAAACTTCATCAGGACTTCAAAATTGTGGAAAATGTTGCCTGATCAGCGATGGGTGCTTTAATAAAACAACAGGAGAAAAATATCTAAAGAAAGACCTCATAACCGTTCAATCAGCGTTCTTTTTTGAAAAAAAAAAACAAAAAAACTATCACGTGATTGGCACAAACAATGATGTTTAAAGTATGTAAAATATCTTAGGGATACAATGGACTGACAGCTGATAAAAGCACAAATTGTCAGAATTTTTGAGAAAAGTATATTAATGTATATCAAGCTGAATTATTGTTACCTGAGTAACTACTTCGTTTCTGTGGGTATGCGTTTCATTTTCAGATTGTAGAAGAAAATTATTTTAGTTTTAACTTGAAACTTCCTCTCTGATGTTCGTGTGTTTATGATATATGAAACTATAGTAAAAGAAAAAAGGATTGTGAGGTAATAATTCATTAGATTATATACTGCTATGCTATTCAACATTCGAGAACTTTTCAATATCATTAATCAGCCGTTTTTATTGAAGCGATTAAATTTATATAAATCGCTTTTCCTCTTTTGTAATGATCTCTTTCTCTCTCCCTCTATATATATATATATATATATATATATATTCACACACACACACACACACACACACACGCACACACACACACACACACACACATACATATATATATATATATATGTATTTAACCGATTGAAGAGAGCCAACGTCACTTGTTAGAGGTCTGTTTTTTACCTCTGCGATCATCAGAACCAGTTCTCGATCAACATTTCGACAGGTGAGTGTTTAGGCGAGAAACTGACAGTCACAAAGCACCGATGACGATTCAAACTATAATGTCCATATACTCTATGACAGATATTAAAAACACGCACGCACGCACGCACGCACGTGTGTGTTTATATATATGTGTGTGTGTGTGTTTATAAATAATGTGCTTTGCTATCAATAAGCAAATTGTTTTACTATTAATAAGTAAAGATCGTTTAATATCGGATATAGAGCATATTTATAGAAGTTAGGATTGCGTAGACATAGGTCAGTAGCACTTGTTGATAGTTCCTAACCATCAGCGATCATAAGACCTGGGATACGAAATCGCAAAAATTATACAACAGAATGATGACTGAGTTTAAATGAGATCACTCATAAACCCCACTCATACTTAACAGAACATAAAGGGATATCCACTACATATCCACCTCATGCAAGCCTCATGTTCTAGATCATCGGATAATTATTGACTCTGTGTCTTAACAATATATATATATATATATATATATATATATATATATATATACTTAGTTTTGGTTTGGTTTCTTTGTTTAATGGCATATCAACACTTTTTAGGTTATTTAATGCCAAAGCCATTCTCCTAGAAGAACAGTAGTGGTACTATTTAACCCATAGTTGGGAGGATAAGGGGGTTCATACCTATCCCAAGGGTATTTGCTCGAAAGTGAACGTAATAGCACGACTGGAGTACGAACTCGCGTACTACGATTCCGCAGTCCATCGCTTTAACCATTACACCACAAGGACACCCCTTATATACACTTAGAAATTATCCAATCTCATCACCATAAACAATGTTATTATTTCTTTCAACAAATTATTAAAAAACATGTTTAAAAAAACAACTTGGATTCTCTCATTAAACACCACCCTACAATCGTTACAGTATATGACTTACCCCATATGGTCAAACACTCTTATAGATACATTATTTCCAGCAATTGTAGTGCCATTCACAAAATAGCTCGCGCCATAGCTAAGATATTACTCCCCCTCCATCTACTAGGCTCAATCTCACGCATTATTAACTCTGGAGACTAACTTGATAAAATCAAGAACATTGATATTCAAAACAGAAACATGAATAACCTAGATATAACTTCAGTTTACACCAGTATACCAATCAAAAAATGCCATAATCTTCCTGCTGTTCATTTGATATATAATTAAGGGATTTTTTTATATTAATCATTTTTCATTAATTATATTTTATCATTCATTTTGGTTGGGCTTTGAACTATTCGGGTTAAGAGTTCAGGTGCATAGTCATTGGGTGCAGTTTTACACTCGCGCGCAGAGGATATGGCAATCACCGTTTGTCATAATAAACCCTCAGACAGGAAATGGGGCTAGAGTGTGGATGACGTCATGGCCAGAAGAGATAGTCCTCAGAATTTGAGGATTTTGAAAAGTCGGCAGTTCGGTATTCCACCGTTGAAGACGTTAGTTGAGATTCTGCCGTTGAGAGTTGCAGTTGGGTTTTCGACCGTTAAGGGGTGAGGTTGAGTTTATTGGATCTCGACCGGCAGAGATGAATTGAGATCTTAAACATCACGAGATGTGCCGTGTGTTGGGGGTGGAGTCTGCATAGTATGGTTGGCATAGGCTTTAAAGAATTTTGTCTCTCTCCTCGTGTCACCATCGACCGAAGTCAGGAATTAATAAGCCCGTTCGTATCCGAAACAAATGAGTCTCCCTGTATTGTATATGTATTTGTATTACAGTTGTGATTGATATCATTATGGCTTTAGTATGCAACACATTTAAGAAAAATTAAATTCAAATCATCTCTCCACATAAACACTTTGATCTTCTTCTGCGAACACATTACTAACATGAATTATTCTGAATGTAATAGCAAATTTTATAAACTGAAATTTTGTCTCCCTGTGGGAAACCCACTTAGTGGTGTTTTGGCCTTTTGCATCTAGATTATCAATTAACGCTACATATTTCAGATATATTGATGATGTACTCCTTTTCCTATCTCAAAACATAAAAATTGAACATATTGAAGAGAAAATAAACAATGTTGAACCTTCCATCAATTTTAACACTGAAAAAGAATTAAACAATACCATACCTTTCTTAGACATCCTACTAATTAAATCCCAAAATAAATCAACTTTTCACATCCACCGCAAACCCAATAGCAAAAATGATTACATACATTTTTACTCTCATCACAACAAAATTAAAACGGGCCTCATAATTAGTTTCTATTTATGTGCACTTAAAATATGTAGTCCACATGTGACGAATTCAAATATATTGAGCATTCGCTTATAAGTTTAAATTACCCTAAATTTTTTATACTAAATACAAGAAAAAAAGCTCACAATATACACTCATTAAATACTCTTTAGAAAAAAAAATCAACAATTCCTTTTATTCAAAGACCCATCCCTCTACCCAGTAAGGACGAATTAACTAAATTAGTAATACCGATTATAAAGACCACATAACAAGCCATTAAAAATTTCACTGATATCTCTAAACGTACTAACAACATAACCATTTCTCACGCAGCTCTATATTCCATTCCATGCAATAATCGTAATAAATATTACATTTATGAAACCCTACGTAATTTAGACAAAAGGATTTATGAACATAAAAGATTTCTGAATTAAATAATGACCGAAATACTCTTTTCTCTCGCGTGTTAGATTTCAAACATACTTTTAATATTTCACAGATCACTTTGATTAAACCAGTCCACCACAAAAATCTCGCCAGCTTTTAGAATCTACAACAATTTCACCTTCCAACCATACCATCAATCATCACCCTGGCATTTTTCAAATTTCACCTTACCTGGCAAATATCATTTTACGAGACAATAATATCAAAATCTGCAATGGATAAGAGTAAAATTATTATTAAAAAAAATAACCCCAAAAACATTTTTCTCCCTCCAACATCTACATATTTCTGGGTGGCTTTCATTTGAATACGTTATCCTGGTATTCGTGTTTTGGTGAAAGTGATATGCTTGATGTCGGTTTTGACTTTATCCCTTTGCTTACTAATTACCCAGATGTTTATAATGTGTGAACATATTGCCCACATTAACCTGCCGTCGCTCCACTCCCCCATAATAATTATTATTTCTATCTTGCTTTCTTTTTCCTTTTTTCTTTTCTGATTCTTTTCCTTTCCTGGCTCTTCTTCTTTCTGTCCCGTCTTTTTTATCTACTTCCTCTTAAACCTTTCGCTATTAAGTCACAACATTCTGAAGAAGTCTTTTGGTGAATAAAGACGTAATATCAATTGAATCCGTTGTTTGTGTTTCCACTTATGTTTCATATATATATATATATATATATATATATATATATATATATATATATGAAGGTGTTGATGATGTAATAGTTATCATCACAAAAATGAACACCTTTGCCCGAATTCAATTGCAGTTCAACTCCAAATACTGTCAAAATCACGATGGAGTGACTCGACCATCGATTCCCTAATTGGCTAATCAACAAACGCCTTGAATCCTAGGGGTCTTTGCATTTATCCGATTTGAACCAACTGATCTTTATCTCTGGGAGTTCTTGAAGGACAACTTGAAAGAGAACAATCCACAATCGACTACTGAACTCAAAGTGGCCATCAATTAGAATATTCGCGCCATACCAAAAAAAGAATAAAAAGAGAGAGCTCCAAGAGGATTGATAATTTCGCTCGACGAATTCATGTGTGTCATTAGCCCAATGGCGGTCATTTGTAATACATCCCGCTTTTTTTGAGTTAAAGACATCAAACCTATTTTTTAGTTGCTATAATATCAGCTTCGAGGACATGAAATCTTTTTTTGAGTTTCTTGTCTCTGTTATAAATCATTATACTATTTATAGGTTAAATCTATTTTGAGACACCCCGTATAGAAATATTTGAGAAATACTTTGATTACTCCGTTAGCTGTCAAGAACAATTTTTTATTATGTTAAGACATTACATTTGATTCGATTATAACGGATACTAATTTTTTTTGATTTACCTTTGTCTTAGGCTGTTGTCGAGGATAGGCAGACTTCTTAAAGTTATTCATATCGATGAGGATTTGGTAAAAATTTGACCATTTAGTTGCGTTCTATTTACCTGTCAATAAGCAGTGGATTTTAGAACTTCGATCTAGGGTTCAACTAAGATTTACACTCATGACTGTCTGAATCAAAGGATAGAACCAAGAAAAGCGTTCTGTGATCAAGTTATAACTGCTTTGATTAATCAACATATGATCTCATTTGTTGATATTGTGAAATCTAATAACTTTTGGCTTGGCTCCAAAAATAAATATACGTGCAATATGACGAAGAGCGCAAACAAAGTTATTCGACATCAATCTACTAGAAACGTGCGTATTTCAGTCGACTGCATCTTAAATTAATCAGATGTAGGCTCGAGAACGACAGATAGATAGATAGATAGATAGATAGAACTTGATATACATTGAACTTGTACGTGTAGACAAATATTAAATTAATGTCACAAAAATGAATCAGACAACACGCGTTTAAATAAAAGAATATTCAACTATACACGTACCTATCCCATGATGCAGTCGTTAACGATACAAGATATTACGAAAGAGTTCAATCCTTGAATTCTAGTCACTTTTTTTTTTTTTTTTTTTTGTAAGGAAAATATATTTTCGGTTTATATTTTACTGCTGAATTAATATACTTTAAATGTATTAACTTTTCTTTTGATGAAACAATCTCAGTTATTATTACTATTTGTTCTCTTTTGAGATTTTTTCACACCTGCGTTAGCTAATAGTTTCTCACTAGAATTTGAGTGACAGCAAGTCTCCTCAAGTATCCTGGACTCTTCTCAGTATTCTGACCGATCTCAATAATGCAGTAGTTTGGATGGTCTCCGATCGACCTGTTATTTCCAAATCCTCTAGTTCTTGTACTAATTCTTTGGTGACTGTACAAAGGGCATCAATTAAAATTAGTATTATCGTCACTTTCATGTTCCTCAGTTTTTTCAATTCCCTAGCAAGGTCGAGGTACTTATTTCTCTTCTCATATTCTTTTACTTTCATTCTGTGGTCCGCCGGGACAGCAAAGTCCACAATCTTGCAATTTCTCTCTTTTTTTTTTGTGGATTATTATAAGGTCTGGTCTTCTGGCCGAAATTTGGTGAGCCTTTTGTGTCTCGAAATCCCAGAGGAGTTTGTGAGTCTCATTCTCTAGGATAGATTATTTATTACCATCAGTGATATTATCATTATCATTATCTTTATTATTCACCCCTTTTCGAATTTTTCAAATTAGCCTAAGTCGATATTTTCTCACTCGAGTTTGAGTGACAGCAAATCTCCTCAAGTCTCCGAAACTCTTCTCAGTATTTTGGCCGGTCTCATTAATGCAGTAGTTTGGATGGTCTCCATTCGTCCTATTTCCAAGTCCTCTAGACCATGTAACAATCCTTTAGTGGCTAATTATAACTAGAGTCCTCATAACTTTCATATTCCAGTTTTTTAAAATTCCCTATCAAGGTCCAGGTACTTTCTTTTCGTTTTCTTTCAATTTTACTTTTGTCAACTAGGACAGCAAAGTTGACGATATGCATATTCTCTTTTTCTTATTGATTATTGCTAGGAGTGGTCGTCTGGCTGAGATTAGGTGTTCCGTTTGTATATCAAAATCCCAGTGAAGTTTGTCCGTCTCATTTTCCAGGACAGATTCTGGGTTGTGCATATGTCATTTGTTCGTTTGGTCAAATTTCAATTTCTTGCATAATTCCCAGTAGATCACCTTGCCTATCCAGTCGTGTCTAGTCTCATGAACTTTTGGTGCTAATTTGCTGCATTCGCTTATTATGTGATTGATCGTTTCGTTATTATTATTATTATTATTAGTCTTTGTTGGGTGTCCTCGTGGTGTAATGGTTAAAGCGATGGACTGCGGAATCGTAATAGGCGAGTTCGTACTCCAGTTGCGCTATTACGTTCACTTTCGGGCAAATACTCATGGGAAAGGTATTGAACCCCCTTATCTTCCCAGCTATGGGTTAAATAGTCCCCATAGCGTTCTTCTAGGATAATGGCTTTGGCATTAAATAACCTACAAAGGTTTATATGCCATTAAACAAAGAAACCGTAACTAGTTTTTGATAGTGGTTGTTTCCTGGAATCTAAGCCTAACACTAACTCTAGTCTCTTTTAGTCGCCAAGTTTCTTCTGAGTAAACAATACTCTTGTCTGTTCTCGATTCTTAATCTCTACGGTCTTTTTCCCAGGACTTTTCGGGCCATTCAGTGCGCGGCAACAACAACTGGTATCAAAATAATCGTTATGTTCTACAGCTTATAGTTCTTTTACACGGGCAAAGTATTTGTCTGTCGTTTTATTTCTTCTTATTTTCATTAGGTGATCAACTGGGACAGCAAAAGCCACTCGATGGCAACTACTTTTTTCATGTTAAATTAGTCTAGTTCTCGTCAACTGATCAGGATTTGATGATCCAGTTTAATCTTAAATTCCCAGTGAATTGTACGTGTCTCATAATCTAAAACGAGTTCTGGTGTGTGAATGTTCCATTTGGTAGTATTGGTAAATTTCAATCTCTTGTACAGTTTCCTGTGGATCACATTCTTCGCCCAGTCGGTCCAAGTTTTTTTATTCCTTTTGTGCCTGCTCGTTGAATTCGCTTTAAGTACAGTTACATCTCTCTTACCATTTAAACTAAACTTAATTTCTATTTCGTAATGCGAATTTTGGCTTTGATATAATTGGTTCTTATGTCATTGTTTTGAGATGCTATTAGAATAATAGTGTGGTGTAATGGTTATCGTCGTAGGAAATGGACTCGGCGACACGAGTTCAAACCCTGGACGAGTCTGATTGCATTTCACATAGCACTAATAACCTTGGGAAAGGTATGAATCCAATTATTCTCCCTCCAGCTATGGATAAATAGTAGGGCAGACTGGGTTCTTCAGCCTTGGTGAGACAACTAGTCTAGAAGAAGGAAAACTCTGAATTCAAACCTGTTAAACTCCGCTTAAAAATTGACCTTGTGTCATATCCTGCTCGAGCAGAGGGGTTGGGTAAATATGATTAGAATAAAATCAATTTCTCCCTTGAGGTTTTTCCCTTTTTTGTCATGTAAAGTTCTCGAATGCAATCTCTCTAGTTTGTCAGTTGAGGCGTCTATACTCTTGTTTTCTTGTTTTTGTTCTAACCATATTTACCAACCCCTCCGCTCGGACAGGATATGGCACAAGGTCAATTTTTAAGCGGAGTTTAACAGGTTTGAATTCAGAGTTTTTCTTCTCCTAGACTAGTTGCCTCACCAAGGCTGAAGAACCTAGTCCGTCCAACTATTTTTTGGGGGGGGACTTTCGTTCTTTTTGGCGGTAAAACGCCCTCCCTGCCTCGACCAATGGCATATCTTTTCCCTATCAGAGTCAAGACCTTTGCCCCTTCTCGGTTGGTCCTTCCCTGTTGCTAGGGCTCGAAAACCCACCAATCGCATGCCTTACTTCCGGTCCTCATTGTAGTCCTTGCTTTCCTGCATTTTAACCCTACAGTGGCCGATGGCCGTAACAGTATTCTTTATAAAAAATATATCTCTCAGTATTTTTTCCTAGGCTCGAGACTGCTATAAGAGAGAAGCAGGAAGACAGAGGACGCGGACATAGACTAGTCGAGGACTCAGTCTGGCTGAGGACTACTGTATAGACCTTTTCTTAACCTTCTTTGTGATTCCATATCGCTTCCTTGACGAAAGATTCTGAACTGGGTTCCACTGCGGGCTGTTCCTCCCCTTCGCCACTGCTCCTCCTCGCGCGGTTGATAGTAACTCTGTGACTTACCATGACTCTGAGACGGACTGTATCTAACGTAGGTACTCGTGTATATATAATTTCATAACGCCTACGTGTTCTCCCGGTTCGTGATTCACGTGATCTTCTTGCACCGACGTATAGTTTGTTTTTCAGTCATCAATGTGTTTACACAAGTGAATCCTGGCTAGAGCAATCCTTGATGGACGGCTTTTTCAAGGGTCAATATGCAACATGTTTCCAATATTTCAAAGTAATAGTAATTAATGCCGGCGAGTAACAATAGAGGAATACTTACCTCTTGTACTCGGTTATGGCTAACGGAATCAGAACAGGTAAACCCCGTGGATTCAATTAAGGACGTCGTTCAAAGTTCCGAAAAGGTTCCCGAGTTCGACAAAAACCTGAAGGAGACCGGAGGACATATCGGCTGAAACGTTGTGGAAATTACAATAAAGATGAAGACAATAGTTTGAAAACCCTTAATGATAATAATAATAATAATAATAATTTTCCTTATCTCTGAGCGTTTTTATGCTTTCTTTATTTAAGAGTTCCATTCCTTCAGTTTTTTCTCTTTTATCAATTTTCATTGTTAAAATAGTATATTTTTCAGTACCAAACTCAGTTCATATATCCTGGCTCTATATTTTAATTATTTGTATCAGGGAATACAATTCTTTTTTTCATTTTTGGGAAATATGTTGATATAATCAATGAATAGGGAGTGATATATTTTTCCTGATGATTTTATAAATTTGTAGCCCACTTTGACTTTCCTTATTATACGTAATCACATGTCACAATTGATAATGCAAATAGCAGTGACGATAATTAGTCTACCTTGAAGATGCCTTCTTGGATTTTCGTCTCTACAAGGATTTGTCCTCCTGCTGCTAATTCCACTTTCCAATTTCCTATGTATTACCTGATAAAGTTTATGACAGTCATATATTTTGTAAATTTTCAGATATCATTTCATCCAAGTTTGCTGGGCCATATCATCAGGAAAGGTATGAATCCAATTATTCTCCCTCCAGCTATGGGTAAATAGTAGGACAGACTAGGTTCTTCAGCCTTGGTAAGGCAACTAGTCTAGGAGAAGGAAAACTCTGAATTCAAACCTGTTAAACTCCGCTTAAAAACTGACCTAGTGTCATATCCTGCCCGAACGGAGGGGTTGGGTAAATATGAATATCATCGGCCTTTTTGTTGTCAGTTCTTGCAATGGCTACATTTTCCACTTTGTTCTGACATTCTTTATAATGAATTGACTTATATATGCTAGGTTATCTGGTCCTTTTGTTTCACTGTGGCATCTGTTCATAAAAGCGAGGAATATATTCCTTTTTTCATATGTGCAGTTGGGATTTTTCTAATCATCAGTAAACTCGTTATTGGTCAATAGTTGCTGATGATGTTCCCTTTTACGCTTTTATTTTTATCGATTATGGCAGTTTTCCTATGTGTTATCCAATCGGATATGCCGGTTTGTTCTTGGAATTTACCCAGTTGCTGAGCTAATCTCTTGTGATGGACGTAAGTTTTTAAAATCTGAACCTATGTATGTAATTAGAGCCTAACGTTTTCCGAATTGGTTATTTACTGAATGTTGCTCACGGGGTGACTAGGTGTGTATCCACCTCAGGGACTTACTTAAGTAATTTTAATTCCTTTTGATGTTATTTATCCATTCGACATTTCTATTATGTGTTTTCTCTTTCTATTTCTTGCTCATAATCTTTTTGTTTCCTTTGCATTCATTCAGTTGTTTATTTGGCCTTTTGCATTAACCTCCGTTTCGTCGGTGGAATTTTCTTTCGTTATTTTAGAAGGTCCTGTTTTGTTTGTATTGTTTGACCCTGTCTCTGTATCATTTGAGTCTTCATTTTTTTCTCTAATATATTTTTCTTCCAGTGGTATTGTCAGTCATACATGCTCTTGTCTTTTTTCGGTTTCATTCATTCCATTGTGGTCATGTGTATTTTTTCTTCGTCAGTGCTTTCGCTTGTTTTCGCAGTTTCTTTATTTGTACTTCAAGCTTATTTTCCCATGAAGGTTTTGAATTTTTCTTTGGTATCTTTGGAGTCTATACCGATTTTATTACAAACTAATTTTGCTCCTGCATAATTTAGATGTTTAAGTGATGTAGTACGCTGGGATATTTGTAAATCTCTTATTTTCCAATTAGATTTCTACTATTAATTTTTTCTAGTCCTGATTCTTTAAGAATGATAATGTAGTCTTTATTTCCTCAGAATTTTTATTGACTGTACATGTTTTTTTTTCTTTTTGTGCCAACATTGGTGTCGTGGTGAAAGATTCCCCAATGTTTGGTTTGTAATATTTTGTGTTTCAGCTCATTTAAGAGATTCTTTCTTAGCAATTTACCTGTCCCTATATTTCTGATATCACGAGTTAGAAAACGAGCCTTTCTTTAAAATCATTCTAATTTGTTCAGTAAAACTTTAGATTGTAGTGTTAAATGTAGTGCATTCTGCCTAAATTTTGATCATTCTTTTTCTTTTATTATTTAAGATAGATTTTACGATAAGATTAAATAACTTTTTCTATTCTTTCTTCGATGTCTCTCAAATTGATTGTTGCTTTGGTTTTTGTTGGTTTAACTTAAATTAGAAAAGCCAAAATTAGAAGGATGCCAACCGATGCCCCATATTAGTTCTTAAATGAGCTCCTGTCGATCGGTACACTCAGATCTATCTTTTATTGATTTGCATTAGTATTTATTATTTTTCCTTGATAGTATAATATGACTATCCAAAACCCAGTCGTTGATTGTTTTCTATGCTACTATTATAGATAGGATCTAATATATTTCCCAGGAAGAACAAACTTTAGCAGGCCCTAAAATTGTTTTTTTTTACGTTTTTAAACTTTCTAAATTTTAACTTAGAGAAAGTCAAACAACAATTTTTTTTTTTAAATTTCAATCAAGATTTTAATTTTAAACTAAATTACTGTTTTGTTTTTCCTTCCTCTTTGGTATTTTTAGGCAGACCAATATTTATACCTTATTCACATCAAACTTTTTCAGCTAAATATTCTTATCACTATTAGTCAACACTTTTCTTTTATATTCCTATTTACAATCAGAGTTTTTATGACTTTCACAAACATTTCGTCCACGTGGTTTTGGTATCGTACCCCTTTTTGGAGCAATAGATATTTTAACGAGATTTTATATAATTGCAGAAAAAGACGAAGTCTAATAGAAAATTGTTTTCCTCTTTTGAATCTTTTCTGGTGGTAAAAGTTGAATTATTTCACTCTTTTGAGAGTTGTCCCCACCAACGTGAGCGGATGGTCTTCCACTCGAGTTTGAGTGACAGCAGTGTCTCGAAGACTCTTCTCAGTATTCTGGCCGATCTTAGTAATGTTGTTTTCTGGATGACCGCTACTTGTTCTCTTATTTCCCAGTTTTCCAGTCCTTTTACCAATTCTTTGGGAATTAGTTCAAGTGCACTAATCATAATTCAAGCTCTATAGTTTTTTTTCTAGTTCTAGGTGTTTATCTCTGTTTTTGATTAAAAAATTTTCACACAGGGTCTGATCTTTTCTTGATATTTACTAAGCTTGCATTCTCTAAGTATGTGATTGAGAAGCACCATTCCTATTACAAATAGTAATGTTGATTGCGCATCTCCCTGGAACATACTTCTCAGGCTTTTAACCTCAGCAAAACTTTTTCCTCCAGTTGACACTTCCACACTTCAGCTTTTCATTGTTTCCTTGAGAATATTTCTGACTTTATCAGATATCTTGTACATCTTAAGACAGTTTATTATCCGCCTTTGTGGGACCATATCTGATGCTTTTTTGTAGTCAATCTGCACCATTGCTACATTTCTCCTTGACGTTTTGCTTTCTTGGAGGATGGGTTGATCAATTTGTAAATGCGCCTCTCGTTATAATTGTTCTTCCTTTTCCCGTGTGGCATCCTCTTTGTTCTTTGGGAAACAGTACGCAGCACATCCGTGAGTATAATATCTTCTCCCAAAAGTGTGCTGTTAGTATTTTTCACAACATCGGTAGACATGTTATAGGTCTATAGTTATCGGAGATTTAAAAAAAAAATTAAGTTGCTCTTTTCTTTGGTCATCAATTCGCGTACGTTTTTTTCTTTCAAGCATCTATTCATGTTCGTAGCCAGTCTGCCATGGACTGACTTGACGTGGGTTTTTCAAACCATAATCGTGGTATGCTGTCATGGCCCAGCGTTTTCTAATTTGGTACTTTTTTCAGTGATTCTCTGAGTGAATCCAGGGGTATTCTTTACTTAGGGCCTTCTTCAAATCCTTGTAACGCTTTTTCTATGTCGTCAATCCATTGAGCTTTTTGGTTATGTTCTCTCCGTTCCCATATTTGGCTCAAAATTGTTTTACTTCCTTTGCATCTGGTTATTGGCATGTCTTCGTGCATTCTCCCGCTACTTGCCGGTAAAATTTTATTTCGCTGGTTAGAAAATCTCGCGATGTGAGGAGGATCGAACCATCCAGATTCCAACATCATTAAGATCGGTAAAAATACTGAGAAGAGTCTTTAAGACCTGAGGAGACTTGTAGTTACTCAGATTCCAGTGAAAGACCATCAGCTAATGTTGGTGGCGAAACTCACAAGGAGTATACAACAACTATCACACCAAACAATAATAATAATTTATCTGATGATTGAATAAGCGAGAAACTGACTGCTACAAAGCACCGTTGACTTTTTGTCTACGCAATCCTCGATTATATATATTTTGAGTTATCGTTCATTTCCCATATTTCCAGATCCACTCTGACTGTGTGTGTTAGTATCTTTTCGGGTCCAATCTATGGGACAAATAGATCTGTTTAAAACTAATTCATTTTGTGCTCTTCCACCGCAAAATAGAACCATATGCCACAATTATAAAGGAGGTCTAAATTTTTGAGACGAAGCTTGTTGATTTTTATCATTAAGGGTTTTCGGAAAATTGTCTTCATCTTTATTCTTATTGTTATTTCCACAACATTTCGGCTGATATGTCCTCCGGCCTTCTTCAGGTGTTTGTCGAACTCAGGAACCTTCACGGAACTTTGAACTACGTCCTTTATTGAATCCATGGGGGTCGCCTGTTCTGATTCCGTTCGCCATAACCGGGTACAAGTGCTAAGTATTCCTGTATTGTTACTTGCCTGTAGTGAGGATTGAACCTGCAACCTCCAGATGATTGTCTCCTAAGAAGCTTAGGGAACCAACGCCTATAACCGTTACGCCTGGGACAAATCAGATTGAATTTTTGGGACTTATAAACTTAATGTTCTTACTTGACTAAAATTACTACTATTATGTATGATTTTTTACGGCCGAAACGTTGTGGAAATAACAATAAAGATGAAGACATTTGTCCGAAAACCCTTAATGATAAAAAATTATACAAGACTGTAAATATGAGCAAACAATGATAATAATTCTCTCATGTATAGGCATAAAATAAGCCTATATGTGTTGAATTTTATTAATTTAAAAAAATCGGGGTAACTACTGCCTATTTACAACAAGTTGCTTTTAAAATCACCCCAAAGAAGAGTTTTTGTCTTACCAAAATTCATTTTGATATTTTTCCAGATTGCGTTGATTTTAGCAGATATTGTTTATGTCATGCATCATATTTCAAGTAATCAAAAAAAAAAAAAAATTGCTGAATACTTCATTTATTTTCTATGATTATTTAATCAAGTTTCGAATTTAAAAATATATACATGTAAAATTTTTCTCCATTCTTGGAAGACTACTGCGGTAATAATAATAATAATAATAATAATAATAATAATAATTTTCATGTTAATTAACTTAGCTAATTAAGATCATATTTTGGTATTGTCTTAATTTCTTGATTTCTTTTTTTTTTCTTCTTGTCTATAGAGTACGCCTTATAAATACTGAAACGCATGAATTTCTTGCATAACATGCAGAATATCTTCAGAAATAAATGAAATTGCGCCAAGTTTGTATTATGAAAATATTTTATTGTTTGCTTGTTTCTGTGGGTTTTATTTCGTGTCAACCCAGTAAGTTATTTAATACCAAATCTTGATTTACGAACACACACACACACACACACACACACACACACACACACACACACACACACACACACACACACACACACAAATATATGCACTTAGTCATTATCGATATATACATATATTTATCCACACAAACATTTATATATATATATATATATATGTGTGTGTGTGTGTGTGTGCGCACACGTGCATGTGTGTGTGCATGTATGTGCGCGCGATTGCGCATATGTATACACACGCACGCAGCATACACACGCACGCACGCACACGCACACGCACACACATTTATATATATGTATTAATGTTTGTGTGGATAAATATATGTATATATCGATAATGACTAAATGCATATATTTGAGTGTGTGTGTGTGTGATAGATAGATAGATAGATAGATAGATAGATAGATCTTTATGATTTGTAAACGAATATTTTATAGATAACATCACTTTTAAATGAACCAAAACCAAAGACTGGAACTTTAACATTAGATGCAGTTGAATGTCATTCCCAAGGAACTATTTGTATTAAGAATTGTTTCCTGAAGCTACAATTGTTTTCAAAAGATTATTCGTTACTTGAAATCATAAAATTGTATAACTTGTTAGCGAAGCTGACAATGCGTCAACTAGACAGGGTCAAGATTTCTCAAATAGAACAATTTAAAAATGATTAATGTTACATAGGAATACTTCATACTATAAAACTGAAAAATGTTTATATTAACTTAGAATATTCAGACTATTGACTTCATCTTTATTATTATAATCAAAATGTTTCGGCTGATATGTCCTTCGGCTTTCTTTAGGTGTTTCATGTTGAACTCGGAAGTGCACACAGAATCTTGAACTGAACCCTTTACTGGAACCAGAGCAGTAGACTGTTCCAATTCTGTGGACCAGATACAAGTGTAAAGTTATAGTATGTATTCGTTGTTAGTTCTACCTGTTGTTGGGATTGAACTTGCAACCTCCGGATGATATCACTTAGAAGCACCTGCAAACCAAACGCTTTATTCACTTATAACAATAAATATGAGGTCAGGCACTATCTCAGAAGTTTTGATAAATGAAAATTATTTGTCTTAATAACAATTACACGAAGCTTTTATCAACAAAATATTGTCATGGTTATCTTACTCCTCGCAAATTTTTCACTCCAGCTTTAGTTGAAGGTCTTTTACTGAAGTTGGAGGGACAGCAAAACTCTTTAATTCTCCAAGACTCTTCTTCGTATCCTTGCCGACCACAGCAATGCTGTAGTTTACATTAGTCTCGGCTCGTCCTCCGATTTTCAACTCTTTCAGCCTCCTTACCAAGCGTTTTGGAATCGTTACAAGCGCACTAATTACAATTGGTACCACCGTTACCTTCATGTTCCACAGCTTACAGTTTATGTTTAATGTAGTAGTTGTAGCCGTAGTTGTAACAGTTGTTAGTAAAAACCATATCATTGTTTGTAAATTATTCATATTAATTTGAAATACTTAGGGCTTCTTTAATTGTGCAAACTAATGATTATTCTTAAATCATCATCATGAAGTCACACTGACTGCACGGAGTCTCTTGACTGTTTCTCGTCATCCGTCACTATCATACATCACTCTTGGTTGGTCGTCTAGAGTGAATCCAGTGTCTGTACAGAGCTGACCAGTGTAGGTTTTTACTGGTCGGCCGTCATTTGTGGGCGTATGTACGCATTAGAGAACGGCTCTTATGTGTTCGTCCTTAATTCCTCAGCAATGTTCCGTATGTTTTGTTTATCTTACTTGGATGGCCTGTGAGATTGGAGGCAAATGAACGTACAGCTGCTTTCTTATGAGGTGCCGCTTCCAGAATCTGTCAGAATCCCATCTATCCGCCTATTTGGGATTATTGATATCAAATATTGACTCGACTTGACGACCGTAGTCAAGGGTGACCTGAAGGCCCCTTTTTAATTGCTACTAAACCAAGATGTAGGGGAGGGCATTACTCCTTTCCCTGGATTGCTCCACTCTACCCTTGATCCTTAACTTATAATGCTGAGTGTTAAGCAAGGCACCATTTTTTTTAGTCTTTGGCATGACTCGACCTAGGATTGAACCCAGGTATCCCAGGCCACTGGCGAACACTCTAACCTTTATGCCAATGTCCGGTAGAGTAGCAGAACTTGAAAACATTTAGCTGCGTGCAACAATAAATTGAAAATTTTGAAACTATTTAACTGTATACACACCGAGGAATAATGTTGCGTAAAATTACTGGTGTTTGATTTCAGTAGTTGAGGCTGTTTATCTGTGTGCAAGCAAATGAGGTCTGGCTCGTGTAGGATAACTACTTCGCTTTCAAATCATACACAACATAAATATATGCGTATAGATGTGATTTCGCTTTTGTTAACCCACTCGGATCGATGTGCCATAAAACATATCAAAGCAAACAAATTCTGCGTAGACTCAGGTAAATCTTTGCTGAGACAATTCTGAGATTGGAAGATTCTCCTTCAAATGTAGGTGTAAGCTTCACAGTTCAAAGCGCTGTTTATCTGCTTATTCATAAATGCATAATCTAGCTATGCTTTTGAATTATTTGTGTAGGTGTTAGTCTATAGATTTCCCTTCCCGCTTTTAAAAAAAAAATGTATTTATGCATACAAGCCAATTCCCGAGAGAAATGTCTGCTTGATATTCACCATTTCTTCTTTGAGAGTTGTTTAAAAAGAATTAATCATTTCTGTCTTTGCTAATTTGAGAATTGATGTCTCTACTGATGACTTATTTTAAATTGTATAAATTATTTCTAACCTATGCTTTTACGGGAGTCTGAGTGACTCCAAATCTCCTCATGACTTCAGCACCATTCGAAAATCCTTGCCGGTTTTAATAGTACTGTGGTTTGGTTAGTCACAATCTTATCTATCCTCTCCGATTATCCTGTCATTTTCCCAGATCCCTATGGACTGTTCGAAGGGCTTCATCTACAATTGGTTCCACGATCACTTTCATGCTTGTTCAGCTCTCCAGCAAGGTCCAGGCATTAATTCAGCTTTTCGCCTTCCGTCAACATTCGGACTGTGGTCCTTCGGCAGAACAAAATCTGCTTGATGACCAGTTCTTCTTCTTCTTCTTCTTCTTCTTCTTCTTCTTCTTCTTCTTCTTCTTCTTCTTCTTCTTCTTCTTCTTCTTCTTATTATTATTATTATTATTATTATTATTATTATTATTATTATTATTATTTACTCATCAGAGTTTTTTACATCAGCATGTAAGTGACAGCAAGTCTCCTCAAGTCTCCAGGACTCTTCTCAGTATTCTGTCCGTTCTCAATAATGTAGTTGTCAACTACCAAGTCCTCTCTTTAGTAATCCTTTATTTACTGTTCAAAATGCACCAATTACAATTGGTATAATTGTCACCTGCATGTTCCATAGGTTTTTTCAATTCCCAAACAAGGTCGAGTTACTCATCCTTCTTTACACATTCTTTCAGTTTTATTCTGTGGTCAGCCGGGACAGAAAAGTCATCAATTTTGCAAGTTCTCTTTCTCTGTTATTATAAGGTCTGGTCTTCAGGCCGAGATTAGGTGGTCCATGTGTATGTCAAAGTCCCATAGGAGTTTATGCGTGTTATTGTCAGGTTCTGGGTTGTGCATCATTATTATTATTATTAGTAGTAGTATTTAATTTTGGGAGGTCTTTGTAAACCAACATTAGCTAGTGGTCTTCACGGGAGTATGAATTAAAGCAAGTGTCCACAGGTCTCTTGGACTCTTCTGAGGATTCTAGCCGATTTAAACTATGCAGTGGTCTCGATGGTCTCGATTTTTCATCTAATTTCCGATCCCGTCAAACTTACTTCTAAACTTTTGGAGACCGTTACTTACGCATCCAATATAATTAGTGTATCGGTCACTCCTACATCCCCTTGATTTTTTTTTACTATTATTATTATTATTATTGCTTAGATGAGAATACTTGATATCATCACCTTCGGCAAATAAATCATAAGAGAAAATTGAAATAAGGACATTTGAAAAACATGCAATGAAAAATTGAAAATGATGTTATGATTATAATCAAAGGTTTTATGTTAATCCATTTCCCTTCCCCCAGAAACTAAACGGAGAGAATAAAACAACGGAGGTCCTAACACCCAGGGCGAACTGGATTTTTACGCTTTTCCTTTTCATCCGACTATTAACTATCACTGACATTGAAGTCGTCACTGACAATACTAAGACAGCAAGCTTTCAGCTTGAAAGCACTCTTTCAATTCATTTTCATCCAATCACCCATGAATTTTTGGTCAGTGAAAGTTTGGTCATCGGAGGCGACCCAACTTTTTTGAATATTCCATATGATAGTATCGTGGTCAGGAATATCAAACCCTTGTAGTTCATTTTCCATCGGCCCCACTATTGCGGAGGAGCTTGTCATGGTGATCTTCATGTTTCAGTATGTTGAAAATAGTTTGTCACTCACTGCCGAAAATTATTCTCTATCACATAACCATTCATACACCGATTTTTTTTCGGTTTGGATGAATGTCTAACAAGCAACAATGAATATCAACGGGTGGGAGAAACTAATGAAATGCTTCTGCTTTCATAGCAGTTGTCAATTTACCAAACTATTACTGTGCTGTTATTTTTGACAAAGCAAAAATATAGTCTGAAATTATATCTCTGAAATTATACGATAAACATACATCTCTGACTTTGAGAATTCGTTGGTTTTATTGCATGTCAACAAGTACTGGGTTATTTTAAGCCGAATATTTTGTAATTAACTCAAAGTTTCAATTATGTACTGTACAAAAATGTATATTAAATCATTCTAAACAGGTAAACATCAATCATTTAGTTGCAATGTTATTATTTTAATATCCAATTTATTTTATTTTAATTGATTTGTATCTCACAGATCACTTTTAAATATAGTTGAAAGCCTAAGAGGTCATATCACTTCAGTACGTAGTAGATCTGGGAGTATCCATTTAACACCCCAATATATATATATATATATATATATATATGTATATATATATATATATATATATAAGCTAAAGGAAGAGCTAAGTCGTGGTGTAATGGCTAACGTGCTGTACTGCCACATCATAGCTAGTTCGATTTCTTGTCATGCAATTACGTATCTTTTCGGACAAAAATCCTTAGAAAAGGTAGGAATTCTTTTATTCCCCCAGCTATAGGTCAAATAGTACCACAACTTCTACAAGAATGGCTTTAGCATTAAATAACCCTTGAAGGTTGATATGCCTCTGAACAAAGCAATGACTAAAAAAAACCTTTATCTTTCCAGCAATGGGTTAAATAGCTCCAGTACTGTACTTCAACAATGATGACTTCGGCACTAAATAACCCTTAAAGGTCAATATGCCAATAATGTAAGTAAACAAACGAAAGAAAACCAAACCATAAACTTAAGGACTAGTTTGGTTTTGCGAATTAAGATTTCAAACGTTTGTTATTTTTTCAATGGAATTTTTAACAAGTTAACAAAAACTTTTATTTGCATCGTAAACGATGAAAGCATTACTTTCGAGCAAACTTAGCAGTTAGATTTGTGGGATGTCAATAGAAATAATAATTAGCAATGTATGCGTACCTTTCAGGAAATATTCCCCAAAAGGGCTTTTTCATTTTTTTTTTTTTTTTGTCAATTAACTTAATCTTGTTAGTTAATTCGAAACGTCCAATAAGAAAGAAGAGATGAAAAGATAAAGTTATTCATAATAACAATGAAAATTGATAAATAAATACTAGGGTTCTCGATTTTAAAAAAATCAAAGAATCCTTAATTAATTCAAATCACAATAAATAAAATTATTTTGACCGAAATGTGGTGATGTCAAATTAAGAATTATAAAAAAAGAAAAAAAAAAAAGAAAAAAAGAAAAAAAAAAACTAGCAAAAATCCAAAAACAAGAAAAAAGAACCTAGCAAAAATCCAAAAACAAAAACAAAACAAAAAAACCCCAGGGTTTTCTAATTCGATGAATAGCAGATAAATACATAAAAACTAATCAAACTTCGAACCCGTTCAATTCCCGTGGTAACAAGGCCACGATGGTATTAATGCTTTTAATTAGCATGTCATGATTATTTTCCATACTTCGCGAATCTAAATAATAAAAAAAAGACTTTCAACACGAATGCAGACCCTCACAAAATAATAATAATAATAATAATAATAATAATAATAATAATAATAATAATCGACATCATTAAAGTAAACAAAAGACAGTGAAAAGGCCACGTGAATTGCATAAGTGGTGTGCCGGAACGAAATGTTACCACAAGGTGCGTGGGCTTCCGAAAAATAAATAACGACAGATGTTTTTGACCCTGACCAATTAGCAGTGGGCAGAGAACACTGAGAGAAGGCATCACCTCGTTCTAGGTGTTGGCCTGGCGGGGGACTAGACGGCCTCAAGTCTAGAGGTAGAAAGCAAGAATGATCCCAGAGCGAAGAAGAAACGAAAATTATCAAATATCTTAAGTCGGCCCGGTGCCAGCCTCGTGAAGGCAGAGCGAAGAAGTAAGGCTTTGAATATATCGTATCTCAACCTAATGTAAATCATAGCTGTTCCTGATTCTCTCTCTCCCTCTCTCTCTTTCTCTCTCTCGAGCACTCATGCTCAGTTTCTGAGCGTCTATGGGCTGAGACGTACTTCGGTTGGGCTTGTTGGTCAGTACATGGATCTGGTCAGGTGTGCCCTGGTTCCAGTGGTAATCGGTCGAGGCTGTCTGACATGGATTCTGGGAAGCCGGCATTCATGTCGGGCGCGCCAAGACCGATGCCTAAAACCTCAGGGGGCCTTCCCACTTGGCTCTATCCCTCCTTGAACGGGCTAGGTTTATTGCCTCGTGCCAGAGGCGCCCCTTTTTCGAGCGTTTCTGGGCTACGGCTCTGCGCCTGGACCCACCTAAAACAAGGCCTTGTGCCACACTCGTCCGGTCGGTGGGACGTACGACATATACCGATTCTCTCCATCTCTCTTCTCTCTCTCTCTCTCTCTCTCTTTCTCTCTCTCTCTCCGCACACAAAACAACAATTTCGACTATTTCATAAATAAAAAAATATTTTCATACAATAAGTGTTATTGTCTCTTTTTCGCAGTGTACAACAGTTCGACGAAGTATATTGCAGTAGATTAGTGACATCCGTCGATAATGTTCCACAGTGAGAAAATCATTTTAGTCTTTTTTGCCAGCTCAATGTAAGGCATCTTCTAACTGACTGCCTGTTAACTAATTTAATGCTAATGTACAAAAATAATTTCAGCCATTTTACAAGGGTAAACATTTATCTGGTTAAGCTTATTTTACCTTGATACGAATCTTGTGAGGATTGAACCCACTGAGACTTGTTTGCTGATAATAATTCCAGGTCTAGCACACAGAAAGCAGAACTTTCTTTCTCTCCATTAGCTTCGAATCACCTAACTTCATAGCGATGTAATCCTTTCTTCGAGGTCATTTGCTTGTGATGTTTATTTTGTGATGAGTGAAAGCTGAAGGTTTGGCCTCTTTCGAGACCTTGTCATGTGGCAGACATCAAACCAGGCAGCCAATTCAGTGGACAGATTTTGAAAGCATTTGGGCACATCTAGGGCGGAACACTGTCATTTTACCAGTAATCTCCGTATAAAACCTTTAGATGAATTCAACGGCAATCCGACCAGAGAGAGAGAGAGAGAGAGAAAGAGAGAGAGAGAGAGAGAGAGAGCAGTCAGGTGAAGGGCTGTATAGGATAAGAGGAAAATCAAAGTAAATTCCTCGGGTCTCTTTCGCTTTTCTTCTTCCTCCTAATCAGGAGAAACATGTCACCCTGTATTTGACAGTCGAAATGCGCAAAGAAAGCCGTATAGATGACACATCGATTAAACAAAGTTCTAAGGAGAAGTTTTGTTATTATTTGATGAATCGGTTGGTCTAGTATCCTTTCTGTTCTTGTTTCAACCCAAAACTGGAGATCAAAGGTGCAAAGTGTGAGGACACAAACACCAATAAATTCTCGAATAATTGGTAATGTATATAAAAACCCGATGTCAACATACGTATATAGTTATTAGTGATTGATAAGAATACTTGATATCATATAGATGAGAGAAAAAAAAACCTTTAAAAAACAACTACACAAAAAATGTGAATATAAATGCCAAGTGAACGCGATTCCTTAACCTGGATCTGGAATCATCTAAAAAGTGAACGATTAAAAATCTAATAATCGCTTTGTCAGCTTTATCGTGCACTTAAAAGCTACGATCAACAGCTTTTGGATCATTTTCGGGATCCAAAGACAACTTAAAGCCTATAGTTCATTCCTTGTTGAGTATTCCAAACTCGTGACTGAGTTCAGGACATATCAAGCGTAAAACCGTAGAACAATTTTTTGGAAGCTAACCTTACCAACTAGGTTGTGAATTTACCTCTCACTGCGTTCTCAGCACTCACATTATTCAGTTGTGGAACAATGATTGGCGAGATAGTTTTTTTTGATAGATTGATTTTAACGTTATGTAGCCCATCAAGGTTTATTTCATGCAGAGAGGTTAGGGAATCGCGTTCATCATAAAGGCATGTGTTGTTTGTTTTAGAATATTTTTTTTTGCTAACAGACCTGACGAATAAGAATCCCTTGAAACAGATTTATCTGACTCTTAGTTGGGTTCCTAACATATAATACTACTTCTGTTCGGAGTTGACCTTGAAGTCATGGCAAAGAAGGTTTATGCCACACTCGTTAACTCTCCAAAATTGAGGCCTCAGCATCAGATACAGTTTATTGTCATACCCAAGTCCTCATTTGAGGGTTTCATTCCCCACTGAAAAGGATACTGTGTAAGCATAGAAAGTCCTGTCATATATGGTAATTAACCCTCATTAGTAACCAAATACATACATAATTCAGCCATTAAGCAATTGTTGGCAAGATAGTTTTGAACGTTATTATGTAGTCAATCTGACACAAATCTGACAACATGTACTTGTCTTTCTCGTGATAAACTAAGCTTAGCAGTTATGAAAATATATCACAAAGCTCCTCTCTCAACAAGCCACTTGCTTTTTTGAAAGTCCCTCTTTAGCAACTGCTGTAAACAGGTCTAATTTGAATTTGGTTCTCGGAAGATCACAATAAGTAGGTGATATTCCCTCGATAATACGCATGTTTACGTCTATATGAATAGTTTTGATGAATTCAATTCATTGTTGGTGGTGGAGTTCGCACAGGGACACCGACGTCATTATATTCAATTATTGTCAAGTTATTAAAAAATATTCGTCACGTTTCATATTTTGTAAACAACATTAAGATCAGACATTATTCCACGTTGCTTTCCTGTCATCAAAATATTATTTTTTACCAAAAAATATCCGTCTTTATTAAAGTTGTTACTAAGAAACACGAACTTGCAAGCTGCAGTCAATATAATTAATTTTGACTAATATTTTTCTTTATCTTAATTTTGGCTGCTTTTAAATCGGGTCGAGATCCGCTGTATCAACGGGGATTAGAATATGATCACTGTATCCGCTAAAGAAAGGTAAAATCCCTTAAAAAGGTTATTCCTGCTATGACATTAAACTGCGTCTGATTTTGAGGCTCAAATTCTGAATATCTGGAGAGTTAGAGCTATCCCTTTATTGTAATTACTCTCAACTCAACGCTGACCCGGATCGATAGTACGTTTCAGAGTCTTCTTATTAGCGTAAAAGATGTTTTATACTAATTCATTTCAATCGAACCCTGTACAAATAAACGTTGCCCAGTTGGCTGGGGCTGTAGAATACACTGACGGCACCCCTGCAGAGGGGTCAGGAACACCCCCAATGCGTGTTCTGAATATGACATTAAATACTCTGATGGTGAGATTCCAGCAAACCTGGAGCTTTGGGGAATGCGAAGTACCCCTTCATTGCCATCGCTCCCTGGTCCAATCTGGCCTGGAGTGGTAGCACCTGATAAGGGTCCTATCTATGAGTTAAATATAACTAACAGCATACTTACGATAAACTGAATTGAGCAAACTGAATAGCTTGAAATAGAAATGTTTTTGACAATTAAACCGTACTTACATTTAAACTGCGTGCTTATGCTTAACTGAATTATTTCAAATAGAACTGTTTTCCGACATTAAAACTGTATTTACTCTTAACTGAATTGTTACATATAACTGCTTGAATAGTTTGAAATAGAAATATTTTTGACAATTAAACTGTGTACTTATGCTAAACTGAATTGTTTGAAATAGAACATATTTTTTAATTAAAAATGGATTTGGCGTTAAATAACCTACAAAAGTTGATATGCCATAAAACCCAACAAACCAAACCAAACAAATAAACGTAATTCCAACAAAAGAACAACATAAAAATGTTGATACGAACCAACAATAAACACGATTCCCAATATTCTATGCATAAAATAGTCCCAGATGGGTTGATATGCCATTAAAACGAATTAATCAACCAATCAGATCACTATCCAATATATATATTTTGTAAGATATTTAGTGGTAATCGAACGCACAGGATATTTTGGGCGGGGGGCTTAGAATTAACCGATTACCAAAGATTTATCGTTTTTCAAAAAACTGGTTGTAAATCCAAATCCTCTTTGAGGATTTGGATTTACAACCAGTCGGTATGCAAAAGTAGGAATGAATTATTAAAATACGTCTGTGTTCTTGTTTTTTCACTACGAAATCCATTGGGTTATTGAGGCAATCCATAACATTTGGGTCTTGGTCGGTAGCAAGTGACTGAAATATATAGTGGACTGTTTACTGAACTCAACAGTTGAAAGTCAAAGAAAATGTATTCAA
>OY757932.1:70340677-70358177 GCA_963585895.1 Sepioteuthis lessoniana | reverse complement strand
AGTAATCTCCTCTGGCTGCAATGCACTTGTTGTAACGTTCCAACAACTTCTGGAACGCCCCATGGAAGTCCTCTTGTGTGAGCGTGTCAATGACCTTCGTCACAGCCTCTTTCATCTCCTCACTTGTCTTATAACGACAGCGTCTGAGCTTAGGGAATAAGCAAAACTCACAAGAAGCAAGGTCTGGACTATAGGGAGGGTGAGGAACTGTCTTGATGTCCATCTTGGTGAAATAATCTGTGACAAGGATGGAGTTGTGGACTGGTGCATTGTCCTGGTGGAAATGCCACTGAGCCGATTTGAAGAATGCTGGCCTCTTCCGACGGAATCTCTTCCTGAACTCCCTTAAAACCTCAACATAGTAACCCTAACCCTAAACTTAACCCTTTGGCCAATCTACTCTTGTTTATTGACTTCCTTACTCCTCTCACACCTCTCACCACTCTTCACAGACTCCCTGCCTCCCTTGAATCTCTTATGCCACTCAAAAACTGATGCTCGATTCATGCCAGATGGTCCAAAAGCAGTGTGAAGCATTCCATACGTTTCTGTAGCATTTTTCCAAGTTTAAAACAGAATCTTATTGCATATCGTTCTTCTAAAGTGTTTTCATGTCCAGATTGCATTTTTGAAATTCATCAGCTGTGACAATCAGGCTTTAGTAGAATATATTCGAATTGCTGGTGTAGCTTTTTATTTGAATCTGAAATCTTAAAAATTGGTCCATCATCTCATAAGATGTATAGCAGTAAGATACTGAATTTTGAAGAGTCTACGCTAATTTTAAATGCCCATACGGGAAATGTCTTGAAACATTGTATGCACCTCGTATGTATAAAAATGATTTGGCATTAAATAACGTACAATGGTTTATATACAATAAAACCAAACCAAATCAAACTGATTTTATTGCGAGAACATTTACTTTCCAAGAAGTCTTACATTTAAAACTCAATCAAATTAAATGAAAAATTTTTTATTTAATATATCCTGAAACCAGTTTATAGTGGTTGTCGTGTTTAAGTGTACTTCTTTGGATGGTTCATGTATTTTCTAAGATCGTCTTACCGATATTTCCAATTTGATTTTTTCATGGGATTTAAGAGCCTTCCTTGCGGGATTGTTCTAAAATTCTCATCGTGGTTCTTGATAGCAATAAAATGCTCCGTTCAGCTGATCTGTTTGAAAAAAATTGAGGAGAACATTTTTTTTTTCAGCTCAGGAAAAAGAAAATTAAGAAAATCTGCAACACAGTACATCGTTTGATAAAATCAATTTAAAAATAAGTTGCATGGATAAAATTAGGAAAATTATAGATAAACACAACTTTAAAATCTTCAATAAAAAAGTAACAGGAACGTCTGATGCAACTGCCGGGATTAAGGGAGATGCCCTTTAAACGATAATTGCTTTATTGATAATAGCACGCGTAAACCCACGTTGGAAAGGAAATTGCTAATAATGCTTACTATCCAAGGATATACATCGGTGCCATAGATTAGAAAAATGGAACTATAATAACACCTTAGCTTCAGTAATAAAAATATGCGGTCCGTCCTACATTACCAAAGCAGGTGGAAAAAGAAGATGGGTCGAATAAATCTTCGATAATGAAATGGGATATTGTAGTTTGGTTTGGTTTCTTTGTTTAACGGCATATCAACCTTTGTTGGTTATTTAATGCTAAAGCTAAATGAACAGTAGTGGTACTATTCAACTGGGGGGACAAGGGGGTTCATGCCTTTCCCAAGGGTATTTGCCCGAAAGTGATCGTAATAGCGCGACTGGAGTACGAACTCTCTTACTACGATTCCGCAGTCCATCGATTTAACCATTACACCTGGGATATTGTGAGAAAAAAACCTTGCACATGAAGAAAGCTATAATAGTTGCCCTTTACTTTTGGAATATGCCTAAAATATTGCTGAGCAAAAACAGTAAATTAATTTTTACATGTTGACATATTGAGGAATATATTTTGTATCAACGTATTGACAAACTGGTGAAATTTTAATCATATCTATATCAACCGTGTACACTGGCTTATTGGTATAATGATTAGAGTGTTCGTTAAATGTGCGGGAGACCTGGGTTCAATCTCATGGTTGAATCATAACAAAGACTCAAAAATGGCACTTGATGCCTCCTTGCTTAACACTCAGCATAGTTGCTATTGAAAAGAAACTTTCGGGTCACCCTTGACTACGGTCGCTCAACTTATGTCTTCAATATTCCATTATATTTTTCTATAATTATTTGCTATGATATTTTTATGATAATCATAGTTTTTATATCAAGTCTTCCTGCCCGGTACGACTAATTTTCAAATAGTTCTATTGGATGAGAACTTAACAGAAACTTCTACTCAAGGTCTGAGTGAACCTGGGAGGAGTAATTGCAATGAATGTGTAATCAACCCTTCTTTGAGTTCAGGAATTGCTGTTTAGTACGAAAGCATATTTTTCTATTACTAAAGTTTTTACACACTCACTCACACGCATATAAAAAGATATACGTAAAAAATTCCTTCCCTTAGACTGAGAATGCCGATGACCCTGGGGTAAGATATCCAACTGGAGTAAAATCAACTGACTTTCAATCTCGGATTGAAGCATATCACACGCCTAGTCAAACTGATGAGTTTTGATACTATAAAACATTCAGTCTTTCGATGAAAATATATATGTACGTATATAACTGTAAGCTAACAAAAACAGCGCATCCAATTAGAGCAATACACTTGCAATTTCTGAAACTAATTGATAATTTTTTGCCTTATGAATAAACCCCATTTTTACTCATCCAAATTCTTAATATATTGGCATAATTATAAAATTCAATTTTGCATCTTTCACTCCTTGAAGAGAAGCATCAGTTTCATCGTAAACCGTTTTACTGCTGGAATCAAATCTGTCAAGTTTGCTAAAAAATATACCTGATGTTTTTTTCTTTTATAAAAGTCTACAAAGAATATTTTATATCGTATATTAAGCAAACATTCATTTTATTTTTTGCTATTTTTGTATTTTTGTTTTTGTTTGTCAGCATTTAACAACGTACCTAGCATTGTTTATAGGGGTCGGTGCTCGATCCCAAATGTTAAAAATGATCACGAAAGCTGATGTACGAAGCAAGCAACCCATATACACTTGACTATTTGGTATAATTTAACTATCATACACATAAATTTGTATTTATTTAACTGTGTAACTTCTTAAGCTGGACTTTTTCACGCACTATTTGCTGTTTTCTTACAGGAGCCAAGTGTTCAACTCTAGGTCTACCATAATAGCTACACTATTAGCAACACAACCTCCCCCACATATATCAACCGAAAATTGATTCCCCATTGGTTAACTAGCAAAGTATATTGATCTCTTGATGATTTTAACGGCTTGTCAAACAATCTAGGGTTATTTTATGCTTACAGGTAAGAAAATCACGTTTATTTTACATCAAGTTTTTTTGTCATTGTTTCTTAAGTTGTTTAATTGGTTATGGTCCAATGAAATAGGTAGACTTTTTCAATGGATCTATTTGACCAATTGATGGAAACTAAGCAGGTAATACCATTCTGGGTTAGAGTGCACGAAGGGCAACGAAAGAGTAGTCCACAATCCTCAGATCTTCATCTTATACCGTTTATTATCCCACCCAAGCCCCCCTTTTGGTTGGGTCATGTCTTTACAAGGGATACATTCAGCTTATTCTAAGACTTTCCTTCAGAGCTCTTATCCATATACCGACTGTAGTGTTTTTTTCATAATAATAAGACTATGACACATGCTTAACAGCTGACCGACATAAAAGTCAATTATTTGAGATGGATTTCTTTGTATATTTCTTATCACCGTTCAGCTAAATAGAAATTACATATCTTTAAACAAAGATCCAGTTTCAGCTATTTCCTTTGCATTAGTCTTTTCGTGTATTTTAGGCCGATATCCATGCAGTTTTTACAAAGAAACCTTTTAAGTGTGACTGTGGGGATCCATTACTATAATACTACCAGTATTTTTTTCATTTTCATCAAACGACAGATTATAATTAGGCCTTGGAGAACGCAATAAATCACTGGAGATAGTGTTAAGATTATAATTGGATTGAAATTCTTGTACGGCAGAAAACGCCGAAAAGCGTTATGTCGTTTCTGGTATCAATACATTTTACGTTCAAAAACTGCCGAATTAAAGCTCAGTGGTTCTCAAATTTGTCTGATGAATGTATTTAACCCCCCACCACCACATGGGCAATATTTAACACAAGGTAAACGGGTTCTAAATGAAAGAAATTAACATAAAATTAGTACAGACGAAAAATCCCATTTTCAGAGAAGAAACCCAGATTTTTAATTAGAAAAGTTTCAGTACTTTTAAGTATTTGTGTGAGTATTATTACATGATTTATTATATATTCCATTTATTCCATTTTATCATCATCCCGTCTCCTCTCCCTCACAAACCTGGCAACAACTAAACAAACTGACAGAATATTGCGTGCTGATTTATAAGTAAGACACCCCAAAAGAAACTAGAATAACCTATTCTTCCTCTCTTAATGAGACTATCGGACACACTAGACAGAATTATATACATATCAAAGCTCTTCTAATGAATTGGTCACTGCGATCTCCGATAGCGTAAAATGTAAACAAACAGAAGTTAATACATATAACTTAAATTCCCTTGCTTGAGTTGGGTTTGTTGCTGGTTTGTTGTGAGGTTATGCTATCGGTCTGACGTAAACTTTCGCGAAGCAATTAACGGTTGCCATTCGCGTAATGCAAAGTTCTTTAAACGAAGTGAACATTTCCGTCTCCGAAAGGTTAAAATGTAAACAAACGGAATTTAATACATACAAGATAAACTCTCTAGGTTGCGTTGGGTCTCTTGATTACAGTAAGGTTATGCTATCGATCTGACGTAAAATTAGGCGGGTTTCGATCCCAGCTTGGAGCGTCTCGCGTGTCTAGCCACACTAAAGTGTTGTTATACCACGAAACAGTCAGTGAATGAGTACACACACACACACAAACACACACACACACACACACACACACATATATATATATATATATATATATATATATATATATATATATATATATATCCGATCGGTCTGACTTCCAAATGACTAAAAACCTATCGATACCTGTCCATGCATACGTTAGTCGTGTATTGATGTCATTTTCGGGACTTATCCGATAAAATAAAACGCATATTTTTCCCGAGCAGCGGTCGTGTCCATACTACTGTATGGATGCACCACATAAATTAAGCATATGCTTGACGACGATTTCACAAGGTTGCTACGAGGTATATTAAATAAATCTTGGAAGCAACATCCCACAAAACAGTAGCTGCAGAGCCACCTATCACCCATCTCAAAGACCATTGTAATTAGACAAACAAAACATGAGTGATATTGCGAGAAGAGCAAGGAAGAACTCATAAGCGAGGTTCTCTTATGGACCCGTTCAAACAAACACGCAAGTATAGGAGGACCAGCTAGAACTTATCTACAACAGGTTCGTACGGACACAGGATGTAGCCTGGAAGATCTGCCGGAAGTGATGAATGATAGAGACAGATAGTGAGAAAAAGTTAGGGAAATCCAAGCCATGACATGATAATGATGTTAATGATGACATATATATATATATATATATATATATATATATATATATATATATAAACGGTACATCAGAAGTCGGTATTTATCCGTACAATAAACTTTAAAATTTTGCAAGTAGATGATAACATTCCGAGATATGCTTTCTCATTGAGAATAATTTTTTAATCACTAAAATTCTTGATATAACTGTGATTTTAAAATGCAATTTCGAATCTTTTATTCCTTCCAGAAGAGATTCATAAATATAATAAAAAAATATTTTTTTGAAACAGGGACCTAAATATAATGTAGATTCTGATTTTATATCATTTTATTTTCAAAACGATGATGTTTGATTCAGAAAGACGCAAAGTACACTCACACATAGAATATTTTATGCTGATTTTTGAGGTAGACAACGTCCCGACGACTCGATCGCTCGACCAACAAATTTTTTCTCTCGTTATAAGACTCAGTGACGCACTAAATATAATTTTAAAGTCTAGACTTGCTTAACAGCTGACGAAGGTATAATTCAATTATTTTGAATGATTCAGTTTTTATCTTCTAAGAAAATGTGGAATTTGCCTTAAAAAGATCTTAAATAATTTACTGCTTTAAATCGGAGAGTTTCAGTTAAAAAAATTCTCTTAGAAAGAAAATGTTGATTTTAGTAAGTAAGTCTTGTTTTTTTTATATTTATATTAAACAAAGGTTCAAAGTAGAAATCGTTTTTGGCATATTTTTCTCGTATGTTTTTTTATAGTCGAAAATAACACAAGTGTATGTAAACATCTCTAGGATACATAGGAAACGTATCTTATAAGTTAGGATATTTTGTATGCTAAGTGCTACTTTTCATAAAATACTATTTTATATATCGTTACTTTTTTTTATATTTGTTAATAGATATTCTTTAATAGAAAAATAATACAATTGTAAATAAACGTCACTCGGATATTTCTAAAATCCATTATGATCTGATGTACTGTGTGCCAACTGCTGTTTTGTTTTAAACATTATTTTCCCCCCAGTATTTCAGCAGTAGAACGTTTCATATAAAAGTTTTAAAAGAGAAACCATGCCCACGACTATGCAGTCTTTAAATATAACTGTTATTTATTAAGCTTTTAAAATTAAAAACACCCTGGGTTGTTACCCGTACCCGGATATTATTCAGTCGTCACAGATCAAATTACTGCAACTCAGCATTAGCTTCTGCCCCGTTAATAGGGCTTATAATATGCTGACTGTATCCTGAGAATCACCATAAACAACATCTTATGGTAAGGTTTCAGGTTTGGAACCTTGCGTAGTGTGGAGTACTCCTTTGTTGCAGAGAATGGACTATTCTTTTTTAAAATTAAAATTGGCGCTGTTGGCCTGCCGGCTTTTCCAGCTAGATTAGCTAACAACATAGCTTTGATAGCCCATCCTTGTAATTCACCTTTCTTTTAATTCAGTTTTTAATTTTTGGATATATGAATAATGGTTTACAATTGCGTTCAATGTTTTTTACAATTTTATTTTCATGTATCCCTTTTCATTGTAAGTTGCAATTCGAGTTATTATTTCAATAACCCACCCCAGTAACATTCTTTCTCTCTTGGCTAAACATCACGAACGAAGATTTATAAAGGATGTTGTCCACGTCGAGTGCAGGCATGCTGATGGCTGACTAGACCGATGCCGGACAGGCAAGTCCGGCCACAGAAACTGTAGTTAAATGTCTGGTCTGCTATGGCTGCTGAGGCTCCCTGGATCTTCCTCCTTCGGCGTTTCTCCCTGAGGTTAGCCCTGCGGGAGTCTTCAAAGCTGGAGACGACACGGTGGATGGTGCGGCACAAGGCCTGATCGTCAGCAGCAAGAGTCGACCATTAGTGGCGGTCAATGTGGCAGGTACCGAGGATCTTCTTGAGGGAATCTTCAAAACGTTTCTTTGGTGCCACTCTGTCACGGTGGCCAGTGGAAAGTTTACCATATAGGGCAATCTTAGGCTGGCGATGACATCTATTCTGGAGAGATGCTCTGCCCAACGTGGCTGTGACTTCAGTAACATAGTCTCTATGCAGGTGATTTCTGGAAACATTAGAATACTCTTTACTGTCTTCATTAGCACTACTTGTCTTTTATACCTTCTGGGTCATATCTGCTCTTTACTATTTTTTAACATCAACCACAAAAAATATTTGCATAGTGAATATATGCTGTTAATAAGTCACAATTCAAATTCTGTTAAGAAATCCACCCATTAGTGTTGTATTTTGGCCTTCGACCCGGCCAAAAATGCCATTCCAAGGTGATGCATGGGAAGGAAGTGACACATTTTAATTGCAGTTATGAGAGGATATCGCGTGGGCGTAAATTGGCTGATGAAATGGGATGGGGTAAAAAAAAATTCCCATGGTACACTCATAGACTGATGCACCGGAAGAGAGTGACCTGTGAACTGCATGACAGTTATTTCCGCTTCATGACGATCAAACATGCGATTTCAAAGATCAAGTAGGCGACTGAGTGGTCGTTGAATTATTATATAAGTCAAGACAGTTGCAGTTAGAGATCCGACGGAGTTATAGACCAGATGTGGTAGGGAAAGCCACACCAGGCCTAAGGGGCTCGGGGCCCCCGATTGAGTTTGGGGGTCCAGAGAAGATGCTGATAAGATTCAGTAAAGAAAGCCATCATCCAGCGGAGAGCTGTGCCGCTGGGCCTCCGGTTGAACATCAGGAGAACAAGAAAGACACAACGCTGACGGCCATAAGAGTGGGGTCAAAATATTGCAGTCTCTGTTCGGTCTCCAGATCCCTCTCACAGTAGAACCCCACACAACCCTTTCGAACTTTGCAAATAAATTGAGAGGTAAATATTTATCTAAAAGAGTTCTTCACTCGTCGTTTATTACTGCGTCGGTATGTATACAACATTAGTTCCCAAAAATGGGCACTTAAATTCTTTTTCTTATTCTTTTTTTGTTGTTGAAACCATTCAATTTAATATTAACTTTACCCTATTCCTGTTTTGGCAATTTGTACAAAAATATATTACATTTTCAGTGAGAAAATCCAATTGGTTACTCGACTTATTTTTTGAAATCTGTTTTGACAGTAGATTTCTTGTTCGAGGAAAAATATTGAAAAAATGTCTACCATAATTACAAATTCCATTAATTACTTTGAAAGTTTTAATTTGATCACCTGTTATTCTTCTTTCTAGAAAAGAAGTCAATTTAAAATTTTCTAATCTCTCCCTGTAATAAATCTTTTAATCTTTTTATTATTTTGATACTCTTCTTTGTATGTCCATCAATCTTAATATTACAAACCAATTTCTGTCTAGACACTGAAGCCCAGACCTGAGTACAAAATTCTCCATGTGAACCTAGTAAGATATCACACACACACACACACACACACACACACACACACACACACACACACACACACACACACACACACGAACACACACATACACTTATATATATATATATATATATATATATATATATATATATATATATATATATATATGTGTGTATATATATATATATATTTGACTCCCTAGAAGAAAAATTTCCAACGTTCCAGTCAATCATTCCATTTGCTCTCGATGACATAGACTAATATAATTGATAACTTTAAATCTACCAAGCCAACCCTTAAATCATATTTTCTACATACTTTTTGGATTCTCTTGTCGCTTAATTCATATTCAACTGAAATGTCTTTAGATCTAATATGTGATTTATATTTTTCTATCTAAAATTTTAATTTACGGATATCATCCCAAAATGACAATGCATTTATATATATCTGAGCTGTTACTTTTGATAAGGGTCTAACAAGTAGTTTGGTATCATGAATAATTAGTTTTATTTTAGGTCTTGTATCCTCAGGTAAATCCTTTATAAATATTTAAAAAAAAAAAACAAATATCGCAGTACTGAATTGTGAGGAACAATCGAGGGTATATTCTTTGCTTGAGTTTGTTACGTATTTTTCCTTTCATAATTCTATGTCAAAAATTTCTTACACTATTTTTTACTTTTTTAGAAATACTTCAGATTTTAATTTTCACGAATAAATCATAATGAAATACAGTATCAAATACGTTGCTAAAATCTAAATATATGATACGAGCATAATCACTTTCCATCAAATATTTATTTATGATATTAACATTTTATAAAGTATTAAATGATATTGATTTATTAACAATGAAATCATGTTGATTTCAATCTATATCTTCCCATATAAAATATATTATGTGATTTCAAATCATCTTTTTTTTTAAAACCTTACACAAAACTCATGGTAGAGAAACGGTATTTTTAAAAAAATGTTAAACCGTTAATATGTAGTGGCATTACAGTTGCTGTTTTCTAACTTTATGAAATCATTTCATCTTCTGAACATTTTATCAGACAATTAACACATTGCATTTGATAAGTATTTGGACATTTCAGGATGTAAGAGGATCATTAAATCAGTTTCCACACTTTTTTCGTATGGCACTTTTATTGATAGAACACACATGAAACTCTAGTCCTCTTCGAAGTAATCTCCTCCGGCTCCAATGCACTTGTTGTATCGTTTCAGCAATTTCTGGAAGGCCCCATGGAAGTCTTCTTGTGTGAGCGTGTCAATGAACTTCGTCACTGCCTCTTTCATCTCTTCAATTTTCCCATAACGACAGTCTCTGAGCTTAGGGAATAACGAAAGGTCACAGGGAGCAAGATCTGGACTATACGGAGGATGAGGAACTGTCCTGATGCCCATCATAGTTAAATAGACTGGGACAAGGATGGAGTTGTGGACTGGTGTATTGTCCTCGTGGAAATGCTACTGACGCGATTTGAAGAGTGTTGGCCTCTCCCCTAGGAATCTCTTCCTGAACTCCCGTAAAACCCCAACATAGTAACCCTAACCCTAACGCGTTGGCCAATCAACTCTGGTCTATGGACTTCCTTACTCGTCCCACACCTCTCATCATCCCTCACAGACTCCCTGCCTTCCTTGAACTCTTATGCCACTCAAAAACCGATGCTCGATTCATGAAAGATGGTCCAAAAGCAGTGTGAAGTATTCCATACGTTTCTGTAGCATTTTTTCCAAGTTTAAAACAGAATTTTATTTCATATCTTTCTTCTAAAGTGTCCTCACATCCAGATTGCACTGAAATTGACCAGCTGTAACAATCAGGCTTTAGTAGAGTGTATTCCAATTGCTGCCTTAGCTATTCATTTGAAGCTGAAATCATAAAAAATGGCCAGTGATCGCATAAGATGTATAGCAATATCATACTGAATTTTCAAGAGTCTACACCAATTGTAAATGCCTGTACAAAAAAAGGGTTGAAACTTATTGAATTCACCACGTATTTCATTAGGTCTCATATTTTACCAACATACATCTTAGATTATTATAATTTTATGTTTTTAGCTCTTATTATTAGATCATCCCACAAGCTTCCTGTTGTAGACCAAATTCTTTCAAAGATGGAACAGATTAAAATAATGTTACCACTAGACCTACTGTGTCCATTAGTGTTTCCGTTAATTCACCTGTCTTTATATTCTTTACTGTGTAAACGTTTTTGTTCATTCTAGTTTTTGAGTTTCGATATTTGAATTATGGTTTACAAATGTATTCACTATTTTGAAAGATTTTATTTTCATGTTTCCCTTTTTTAATTTATTTCTAATTTTTCATATTCATCTTGCTTATTTAAATTGTTTCCCATAATTGGTATAATTCCGAATTCTTTCCAACTTTGATCTTTTCCTTTTCTGAGATAGCTGATTACTGTTCCAAGGTAATTTTTCTAGTGAAACTCCTTTATGCTCAAGACCACTTTGGCCGAAAGTGGTTGTACCTATTTGGGTTCTCTTAATGGGTTAAATAGATCCTTCAAATCCTCTACTGCAAAGTATGATGTGAAGATTGATCTAGTGTGTAGGGCATTCTGAAAGGGGTGGTCGTTTTTATACTGTGATTATTTTCGCGGCTAAATTTTAACATATGATAAACAAAAGCAAATAATTCTGCATGTGTATGTGTGTTTTTGTGTGTGTAATAACATAATGAGGAGATGAGTAACTTTCAGTACTCCCACATATTTGGGTGTGTGCATATATATAAATAGAAATGCAAAAATGCACATCTATGCGTGTGTGTGAACATGCATTTGTATTTATGGATACATGCGTGAATGCAAATTACTATATATATATATATATATATATATATTACATGGTACAATCTCTAGCATGTAATATGATATATATATATATATATATACGTAAATATATAGATAAATAAGCATATATAAATATAAAAATATATAAATATATAAAAAATATATACATATATGTATATATATATGCATATATATGTATATGAATATATATATATATATATATATATATAGTAAAGTTGGTGAACATAGTCGAGGGTGAGCCGAAAGTTCCCTTTTAAATAGCTACCAAACATAGGTGTTGGGGAGAGTGCTACTCCATTCTCCGGATTGCTCTACTTTATCCTCGATCCTTAACTCATATTGCTGATCTTTGAGCAAGGCGGATTCAAGCACCATTTTTTTTAGTCTTTCGTATGACTCGACCTGGAATTATACCCAGGTCTCCCGGCCCATTGACGAATACTCTACTCATCAGGCCAATATATATATATATATATATATATATATATATATATATATATATGCTCTATTATTGATATTGAGCACTATATAACAATACGGCAACTATTGGTTCTCGATTAACTTATCAAGTGAGCTAGCAAAACTATAATCCTCTGATATATATTGATATATATATCTATATATATATATATTTATATACAGTAAGTTTCCACTCTTTTTTCTATGGGCACTTTTATTGATAGTACACGCATGAAACTCTAGTCCTCTACGAAGTAATTTCCTTCGGCTTCAATGCACTTATTGTATCGTTTCAACAACATCTGGAAGGCCCCATGGAAGTCCTCTTGTGTGAGCGTGTCAATGGCCTTCGTCACAGCCTCTTTATCTCTTCAATTATCTCATAACGACAACCTCAATTTTTTTCCTTGCGCTTTGGGAATTAGCAAAAGTCACCGGGAGCAAGGTCTGGACTATAGGGAGGGTGACGAACTGTCTTGATGCCCATCTTGGTGAAATAGTGTGTGACAAGGATGAAGTTGTGGACTGGTGCATTGTTCTGGTGGAAATGCCACTGACACGATTGGAAGAGTGTGGGCCTCTTTCGACGGAATCTCTTGCTGAACTCCCTTAAAACCTCAAAATAGTATTCCTTGTTGACTGTCCTGTGAGAACCCAGTGCATGTAGATCATGCCAGTGCTGTCAATAAAAGGCATCATCAAAAGTTTGTGGCTGGATTTGCTCTGTTTGGCCTACTTGGGTCTGGGAGAACCAGCATGCTTCTACTGGGAACTCTGTCTCTTGGTCTCTGGGTCACAGCAGTAGATCTAGCTTTCATCGCAGGTCACCAGAGCATCAAGAACTGCGGATTCCGAATCGATCAGCTCGGCCATCTCCCTGCTGTCATGACAACATCTTTCTTTCTGATATTCTTTGAGCACCCTTGGGACAAACCTTATCTTCAGTTCCTCGCGAATAATTGTGTGTACATTTCCCACACTGACATGAAACTGAGCACTTATTGGCTCTATAGACACACGACGGTCCTTATCCATGAAATTCTTTATTTGGCCAATCAACTCTGGTGTTCTGACTTCCTTACTCCTCCCACACCTCTCGTCATCCCTCACAGACTCCCTGTCTTCCTTGAATCTTTTATGCCACTCAAAAACTGATGCTCGATTCATGCAAGATTGTCGAAAAGTAGTCTGAAGTATTCCATACGTTTCTGTGGCATTTTTTCCAAGTTTAAAACACAATTCTATAGCATATCGTTCTTCTAAAGTCTCCACCCGTCTAGATTGCATTTTAAAAATTCGCCAGCTGTAACTATCAGGCTTTAGTTGGGTGTATTCCAATTGATGCCGTAGCTGTTCATTTGAAGCTGAAATCATAAAAATTGATCAGTCATCTCATAAGATGTATAGCAATAACATAGTGAATTTTCAAGAGTCTACAAAAATTTTAAATGCCTGTACAAAAAACATGTGGAAACTTATTGAAGGCACCCCGTATATATATATATATATATATATATGTGTGTGTGTGTGTGTGTGTGTGTGTGTGTGTGTGTGTGTATGTGTGTGTGTGTTTCGGAATATATATTCATCAATTGTTATTCTTTTATATTTTTAGAAAATATTAATTTTTTTGCACATTGACCTGGAAATTGCTTTATTCTATAAGTTTGATCATGTTAAATGTATTGGTCGTATAAATATCTCGCTAATATGTGCCAATTCGGGTTTTAACTCTAATACACTATAAACTTTGTGTGTTATTTAATGCCAAAACTATTCTTGTAGAAGAAGATAAATGGATCAATATAACATATACCTAAGATGTGTGCGTGCATGAAAGAATTCATACATCTTTTAAAGATATCAATGTATGATTAACGTAATTGTGTTGTATGTTGACCTTCGACATGGCCAGACATGCCATTCCAAAGATTGAGTGGGCGATTGAACTATTATATAACTCGGTGAAGACAGGAAGTCATTTAGTTTGGAGACCAGACCCGTTGGTGACAAGATGTGGTAGAGAAAGCCAGCATTCAGCAGCTGGGCCCCAGGGCCTACGGTTGAGCAGCCCTGGAGAACGAGAAAGACACAACGCTGATGACCATAAGAGTGAGGGTCAATATATTGCAGTTCTGTTCGGTCTCCAACTCCCTCTCACACACACAACTCTTTCAAATAAAGTGAGACGTATATTTTTTTAAAGGAGTCTTCGCTCGTCTTTATTATTGCGTCGTTATGATTCTGTATGCATATGTACATGTATTATGTGTTTGTATAGTTTAATCATGGTCATGGCTATACAATAATTACAATTTAAGATTTCGAAAACGGTTTTTCGAAATCCAGCAAGTTAGCCAATAACCCACGGTGATTATACATTGAGCGGTAAGTTATCGGTCTATCGTAAAGTAAGGCAGATTTCGATCCCACCTTGAAGCGTCCTGTGTGTTTCGCCACATTGAAAAGTTGTGATACAATGTAACAGTCTGTGTTTGGATGTTATATATATATATATATATACATATATTTATCAGTTATAACTGGTTAGTCCAGAGACAATTTGTTTGGAATTATTCCTATATAGAATATATGAGATATTTCATGTAATTCTGCTGGAGAGCTCGATGTATGGTTAAAAGTATATAGAACTATCTGGGTGTATATAAAAACGCTCACATATAGAGCGAAGATATCAGTAACATTAATGGAAGAAAAATCAACGGACAGTTACCTTGCCATTAGAACATATATACAACAGGTCTGTATCGATACAGGGTATTGCCGTGAAGACCTCCCGGGAGCGATAGACGATAGAAACGGGTGGCGAGAGAGGGCCAGGGAGATCCGAGCTCGCAATAGTTAATGATGATGATGATATATATATATATATATATATATATATATATATATATATATATATATATGCATATATATATATATGTGTGTGTGTGTGTTAAACTTATTTATTTCCGTCGTTAGAAAACATTAAACTAAATTTTCTGCCACTTTAATGGTTAGTCTTTGAAATATTTGTAATTTATGAAAATGGACTGACTGAAGTTAATAAGTAGATTAAATTGATATTTGCTCAAGACCTCTGAAATCTAACAAAAAAATAATGTTTTCTTTTTGTCCATAATATATGATGAAATACGAATAAAAAGGATTTAAAACTGCCTAAAAGCAGAAAAACAAAATTATTAAGTGAGGACATGTCTACATTGGAGATATGAAAGGAACGATTCAGAGATCAATGAACGATAATAAAATGTTGCTGAAAATTTAACCAAGTTGAAAAGGCTTTAAGAACTTTCTTTCTCGAGATGAACGTAAACCAAAATGATTTACAGGCAAACAACGCCTGGTTCTGTAGAGTACATCGATTGAATCCCTGAAGGTGGGATAAGATTCCCCAACAATCCTTAATATGACAAAAAATCTGATGGTGAAGCTATAGTAATGCTGGGACCTTGAGAAACACCGAGTGCAAACAAATGACTTATGCTAAAGTGAACTCATTGAAATAGAACTATTTGATCATTTAACTCGATGTAAACAAATGACTAATGCTTAATTCAGTTGTTAAGAATACATAGCTAAAATTGAAAAAATTAAACTGTTGGTGATCAAATGATTAATAGTAAAGAGAATTACTTGCATTACATTGAAATCATTGAAAATATGTAACTGTCATAAAAAAATGAGCTCAAGTGCGTTTAAAAATGTTATCGACAAAATGTATTTCGAAATCATATATTTAATATATATTTATAAAAAGGATTTGGCATTAAATAACCTACAATAGTTGATACGCCATAAAACTAAACTAAACCAAACCAAACCAAAACAAGATTCGGCATTAAATAACCAACAATCGTTGCTATGCCATAAAACTAAACTAAACCAAAACGAGCCACTTTTAATCAGCGCTCAGATATTTAAAAAAGCGTGGAATTAAGGGCTTCAAGGACTAAATGTGTTGAATACTTTGTGAATTGGGATCAGTATAAAGATCTCCATGGCAACCTCCTCTCAGCTAAGTAAAAGATTTAAAGCGTCAAAATTGACTTGAAGACAAACATAAAAATTGATTTTTCTAAAGTAATTTACACCAACACTCCTATCGTGATATTTGATGGACTTGATGGAAAATCAAAAGATGGATTTTATTCATTTCAAACGTATTTATAGCGAAAAGAAAGCAAAAAGGAGACGGTCGTGTTATAATACGAGCTTGTATTGGTGACCAAACCGTTTTGTACCATTCAATGTCGACAAAGGAGTCAAAATGAACAGTGCCGTTGCTATTATGTGTACAAGATTTTCTTTGCATGGAACAAGTCCTAATCTCACGATTTCGTAAATACATCGATCATTTAAGATTTACAGGTGAGAAGATAATGGAGTGGACACCATTAAATCCTGATTTTAATCCCATGGAAAATCCATGGTTAATTATGAAGAGGAAATTATATGAAAGCAGCAAACAATATAAAATCAAAGCAAACCAATGGAAAGAATTTAATACTATCACGTCGGAAATTGAACATGCTAAAATTCTTAAAAGAAATAATATCAATGGAAAATATACAAATTGCTGTTATTTAGAAGAATGGCTTGATTTACATTGGTTTAACGGCATATTAACCTTTACAGGTTATTTAATGCCAAATATTATTTTTACAGATACTTTAATTATATATGACTTGCAAACACATAAGGTAAAGTTGGTGACCGTAGTCGAGGGCTACCCGAAAGCTACCTTTTCAATAGCTACTACACCGAAGTGTAAGGGAGAACGCTACTCCTTTCCTTGGATTGCTCCACTTTACCCTTGAAACGTACCTGATAATGCTGAATGTTAAGCAAGGAGGTATCAAGTACCATGTTTTGAGTCTTTGGTATGACTCGACCTGGGATTGAACTCCAGTCATCCGGCACATTGGCGAACAATGAGTTGAGTGTTCGCCAATGGTCTGGTAGACTTTTTGTAAACACATTTTGTAGATTTTAAAAGTTAAATGATCAAACAGTTATAATTGTAAAAATTTATTTTAGCATAAAACAACTAAGTTAAATGGTCGCAAGTATTTCTATGTATCATTAACAATTCAATTAAAAATCAGTTATTTGTTTACGCACAGTTAAATGATTGTACAGTTTTATTTCAAGCAATTCAGGATAGCAAAAGTCATTTGTTTTAACC
>OY757932.1:69922951-70340477 GCA_963585895.1 Sepioteuthis lessoniana | reverse complement strand
CGCCAAATCCATTTTTATGCAAGTTCTATTTCAAACAATTCAGATGAGGATACGTACACAGTTTAAGTGTAAGTACAGTTTAATTATGAAAAACATTTCTATTTCAAGCAATTCAGTTTAGTCAAGCATTTCTAATTCAGCTAATTCAGCTTAGTGTAAGTACAGATTTGTTAACACACAGTTAAATGTCAGAACAGTTCAATATTAAATAAATCAGTTTAGTGTAAGTAGAGTTTCAATGTCAAAAAACAGTTCCATTTCAAATAATTCAGTTTAGCATAAGCACGTAGTTTAAATGTAAGCACAGTTTAATAGTCAAAAACATTTCTATTTCAAACTATTCAGTTTAGTCAAACAATTCAGTTGAGTATAAGTATGCCGTTAGTTCTATTTAACCCATAGATAGGGTACTATCAGGTGCTACTACGCCGAGTATGTGTGGACCTCGGAGCAATGGCAATGAAGGGGTGCTCTGCATTCCCAATATCACTGGAACCTCACCATCAGATTGTTTAGTGTCATATCAGGACACTCATTGGGGGACTTATTGGCTCTATAGACACACGACGGTCCTTATCCATGAAATTCTTTATTTGGCCAATCAACTCTGGTGTTCTGACTTCCTTACTCTCCCACACCTCTCGTCATCCCTCACAGACTCCCTGTCTTCCTTGAATCTTTTATGCCACTCAAAAACTGATGCTCGATTCATGCAAGATTGTCGAAAGTAGTCTGAAGTATTCCATACGTTTCTGTGGCATTTTTTCCAAGTTTAAAACACAATTCTATAGCATATCGTTCTTCTAAAGTCTCCACCCGTCTAGATTGCATTTTAAAAATTCGCCAGCTGTAACTATCAGGCTTTAGTTGGGTGTATTCCAATTGATGCCGTAGCTGTTCATTTGAAGCTGAAATCATAAAAATTGATCAGTCATCTCATAAGATGTATAGCAATAACATAGTGAATTTTCAAGAGTCTACAAAAATTTTAAATGCCTGTACAAAAAACATGTGGAAACTTATTGAAGGCACCCCGTATATATATATATATATATATATGTGTGTGTGTGTGTGTGTGTGTGTGTGTGTGTGTGTGTGTATGTGTGTGTGTGTTTCGGAATATATATTCATCAATTGTTATTCTTTTATATTTTTAGAAAATATTAATTTTTTTGCACATTGACCTGGAAATTGCTTTATTCTATAAGTTTGATCATGTTAAATGTATTGGTCGTATAAATATCTCGCTAATATGTGCCAATTCGGGTTTTAACTCTAATACACTATAAACTTTGTGTGTTATTTAATGCCAAAACTATTCTTGTAGAAGAAGATAAATGGATCAATATAACATATACCTAAGATGTGTGCGTGCATGAAAGAATTCATACATCTTTTAAAGATATCAATGTATGATTAACGTAATTGTGTTGTATGTTGACCTTCGACATGGCCAGACATGCCATTCCAAAGATTGAGTGGGCGATTGAACTATTATATAACTCGGTGAAGACAGGAAGTCATTTAGTTTGGAGACCAGACCCGTTGGTGACAAGATGTGGTAGAGAAAGCCAGCATTCAGCAGCTGGGCCCCAGGGCCTACGGTTGAGCAGCCCTGGAGAACGAGAAAGACACAACGCTGATGACCATAAGAGTGAGGGTCAATATATTGCAGTTCTGTTCGGTCTCCAACTCCCTCTCACACACACAACTCTTTCAAATAAAGTGAGACGTATATTTTTTTAAAGGAGTCTTCGCTCGTCTTATTATTGCGTCGTTATGATTCTGTATGCATATGTACATGTATTATGTGTTTGTATAGTTTAATCATGGTCATGGCTATACAATAATTACAATTTAAGATTTCGAAAACGGTTTTTCGAAATCCAGCAAGTTAGCCAATAACCCACGGTGATTATACATTGAGCGGTAAGTTATCGGTCTATCGTAAAGTAAGGCAGATTTCGATCCCACCTTGAAGCGTCCTGTGTGTTTCGCCACATTGAAAAGTTGTGATACAATGTAACAGTCTGTGTTTGGATGGTTATATATATATATATATATACATATATTTATCAGTTATAACTGGTTAGTCCAGAGACAATTTGTTTGGAATTATTCCTATATAGAATATATGAGATATTTCATGTAATTCTGCTGGAGAGCTCGATGTATGGTTAAAAGTATATAGAACTATCTGGGTGTATATAAAAACGCTCACATATAGAGCGAAGATATCAGTAACATTAATGGAAGAAAAATCAACGGACAGTTACCTTGCCATTAGAACATATATACAACAGGTCTGTATCGATACAGGGTATTGCCGTGAAGACCTCCCGGGAGCGATAGACGATAGAAACGGGTGGCGAGAGAGGGCCAGGGAGATCCGAGCTCGCAATAGTTAATGATGATGATGATATATATATATATATATATATATATATATATATATATATATATATATGCATATATATATATATGTGTGTGTGTGTGTTAAACTTATTTATTTCCGTCGTTAGAAAACATTAAACTAAATTTTCTGCCACTTTAATGGTTAGTCTTTGAAATATTTGTAATTTATGAAAATGGACTGACTGAAGTTAATAAGTAGATTAAATTGATATTTGCTCAAGACCTCTGAAATCTAACAAAAAAATAATGTTTTCTTTTTGTCCATAATATATGATGAAATACGAATAAAAAGGATTTAAAACTGCCTAAAAGCAGAAAAACAAAATTATTAAGTGAGGACATGTCTACATTGGAGATATGAAAGGAACGATTCAGAGATCAATGAACGATAATAAAATGTTGCTGAAAATTTAACCAAGTTGAAAAGGCTTTAAGAACTTTCTTTCTCGAGATGAACGTAAACCAAAATGATTTACAGGCAAACAACGCCTGGTTCTGTAGAGTACATCGATTGAATCCCTGAAGGTGGGATAAGTTTCCCCAACAATCCTTAATATGACAAAAAATCTGATGGTGAAGCTATAGTAATGCTGGGACCTTGAGAAACACCGAGTGCAAACAAATGACTTATGCTAAAGTGAACTCATTGAAATAGAACTATTTGATCATTTAACTCGATGTAAACAAATGACTAATGCTTAATTCAGTTGTTAAGAATACATAGCTAAAATTGAAAAAATTAAACTGTTGGTGATCAAATGATTAATAGTAAAGAGAATTACTTGCATTACATTGAAATCATTGAAAATATGTAACTGTCATAAAAAAATGAGCTCAAGTGCGTTTAAAAATGTTATCGACAAAATGTGTTTCGAAATCATATATTTAATATATATTTATAAAAAGGATTTGGCATTAAATAACCTATAATAGTTGATACGCCATAAAACTAAACTAAACCAAACCAAACCAAAACAAGATTCGGCATTCAATAACCAACAATCGTTGCTATGCCATAAAACTAAACTAAACCAAAACGAGCCACTTTTAATCAGCGCTCAGATATTTAAAAAAGCGTGGAATTAAGGGCTTCAAGGACTAAATGTGTTGAATACTTTGTGAATTGGGATCAGTATAAAGATCTCCATGGCAACCTCCTCTCAGCTAAGTAAAAGATTTAAAGCGTCAAAATTGACTTGAAGACAAACATAAAAATTGATTTTTCTAAAGTAATTTACACCAACACTCCTATCGTGATATTTGATGGACTTGATGGAAAATCAAAAGATGGATTTTATTCATTTCAAACGTATTTGTAGCGAAAAGAAAGCAAAAAGGAGACGGTCGTGTTATAATACGAGCTTGTATTGGTGACCAAACCGTTTTGTACCATTCAATGTCGACAAAGGAGTCAAAATGAACAGTGCCGTTGCTATTATGTGTACAAGATTTTCTTTGCATGGAACAAGTCCTAATCTCACGATTTCGTAAATACATCGATCATTTAAGATTTACAGGTGAGAAGATAATGGAGTGGACACCATTAAATCCTGATTTTAATCCCATGGAAAATCCATGGTTAATTATGAAGAGGAAATTATATGAAAGCAGCAAACAATATAAAATCAAAGCAAACCAATGGAAAGAATTTAATACTATCACGTCGGAAATTGAACATGCTAAAATTCTTAAAAGAAATAATATCAATGGAAAATATACAAATTGCTGTTATTTAGAAGAATGGCTTGATTTACATTGGTTTAACGGCATATTAACCTTTACAGGTTATTTAATGCCAAATATTATTTTTACAGATACTTTAATTATATATGACTTGCAAACACATAAGGTAAAGTTGGTGACCGTAGTCGAGGGCTACCCGAAAGCTACCTTTTCAATAGCTACTACACCGAAGTGTAAGGGAGAACGCTACTCCTTTCCTTGGATTGCTCCACTTTACCCTTGAAACGTACCTGATAATGCTGAATGTTAAGCAAGGAGGTATCAAGTACCATGTTTTGAGTCTTTGGTATGACTCGACCTGGGATTGAACTCCAGTCATCCGGCACATTGGCGAACAATGAGTTGAGTGTTCGCCAATGGTCTGGTAGACTTTTTGTAAACACATTTTGTAGATTTTAAAAGTTAAATGATCAAACAGTTATAATTGTAAAAATTTATTTTAGCATAAAACAACTAAGTTAAATGGTCGCAAGTATTTCTATGTATCATTAACAATTCAATTAAAAATCAGTTATTTGTTTACGCACAGTTAAATGATTGTACAGTTTTATTTCAAGCAATTCAGGATAGCAAAAGTCATTTGTTTTAACCCAGTTTAAATTTCAAACCGTTTTATTTGACCTATAGATAGGATCTTATCAGGTGCTAACACTCCCGGCCAGAGTGGACTTGGGAGTGATAGCAGTGAAGGGGTATTACATATTTCTCGAAGCTCAAACATTACGGATGCCTCACCATGAGATCGTTTGATGTCACATCAGGACACTCGTTGTGGTGGTCAGAGAGGCAGTCGATGTATTCTGCAGCCCTGCAGACTGGACTACAGCTCACTCGATGTGGGGTTCTTACATGGCTGCAGAGATGCAGTCCGTGTATTCTACTGCCCCAGCCGACTGAAATAGTAATTAGGAAAAAGTTTTGATATTTTAAAATGCATAAGATCGAAGACTTATCGGAGGTGTTCGTTATTTGTTCTATTAAAGAGTTGATCCCTTTTTGAAAATTTTATTACTTTTTTTACGTAAAATATGATTATTTGGTTTTGATCAATAACTTTCGACAGCAGTTTATTTAAGAATACATCAAATAACTTAAATAAATTCAATAAAACATATTCATACACACTATGATTTTTACATAGGCTTCGTTTTGACATCTAAATTGATTGTTTAAAATTTGACAATATTTTCCCAACCAAAATTAAATTATCAAAGTTTTAGTTGGTTGGTTGGGTTTATGGCATATTAACCTTTTTGAGTTATTTAAAGCCAAATCCATTTTACACAAATAATCAGTTCTATTACAAACAATTCAGTTTAGCTTGAGTACACGTTTTAATTGTCAAAAACATTTCTATTTCAAAATATTCAGTTTATTCAAACAAATCTAATTCAGCTAATTCAGTTTAGTATTAATGAAGATTTTGTCTACACACAGTTAAATATCAAAACAGTTCTATATTAAACAATTCAGCTTAGTTTTTATGTTAACAACAGTTTCATTTCAAACAATTCAGTTCAGCATAAGTACGCAGTTTAATTGTCAAAAACATTTTTATTTCAAGCTATCAGGTTAGTCAAACAGTTCTATTTCAAACAATTCAGTTCGACATAAGTATACAGTTTAGTTCTATTTAACCCATAGATAGGGCTCTATCAGGTGCTACCATTCCAGGTCAGAGTGGACCTGGGAGCAATGGAAACGAAGAGGTGTGTCACATTCTCCAAAGCCTCAGCATCATTGGAACTGCGCCTTTAGATTGTTTGGTGTCATATGCAGGACACTTGGTGCGGGATATCACCACTCTGCAGAGGTGCAGTCGGTGTATTCTATAGCCCCAGCCGACTGGGCAACGAAGTCTTGTTAATTTTCGTAAAAACTTCAGACAGAATATATATATATATATATATATATATATATATATATATATATATATATTCGTGTGTGTGTGTGTGTGTGTGTGTGTGCTTACATGCACATACCAACACGCATATATATTCATTTGGGTAGATATATCTTAGTATATATTTGAGTGAATATATGTATAAATTTATTATATGTATAATGATATATATGTGTAAATAAATATGAATATATGAATATGTGGATAAATGCTTAACCATGATATATATATATATATATATATATATATATATATATATATATATATGTGTGTGTGTGTGTGTGTGTATAAGCATAGTTTCAATGTACATATATAGATATTTATATATATACATTTTTATTGATTTAGTTTTAAGAACGTTTCTTGTCTGTGTGTTTAAATATGCTATTAGTTTTTCCGCTCCAATGGAAATTTTTATATTCAAAATTTTTTCTGCTTCCCTGCCAACACTTCAAGACTTTCTGTTGTTGACGAGGCATGAAAATAACTCCCTTTATGCAAATGTTATATTTATGTGTCTTGCAAGGCGTTCGAATGCTTCTTACAACTTTTGTGTTATTTCTAGACCCTATAATCGGGTTTTCTAACTGCATTACACTATAGCAAAACTTGTCTTGTCCCGTAATGAAAACTGCACCGGAAGATTAAGATCTAGAACGTTAAGTTTTGGGTTACTCTTACAACGTTTCTCACCTGGCAAAACTAGCCACCTTTGGTAAACGCAAGAGCTTTGGCTCCTTCATCCATTGATAATTGCATCGGAAAAATAAGGTCTACAAAAGTTTGGCTTCTGGTTAACCTACTGTGCTTTTAACCTGTATTGTTTGATTAATCAAAGACTTTATTATTTATATTAAAAAAAAATCACTGACGTCAGCAGAAAAAGTAGTTACTGTTACTTTTTATTTGTAAATAGTGGTCCTCTTTTTAGTTTGATTGATTAATTTTAATAGCATAACAACCCGCATAAAGTCATTTGCAGCATAGATTTTAGGGAATCAAATTCATTGAGCTTTCATATTGAGATTTTTGTAATGTATGTTTTTCAGGAGTTTCTTTATTTTATTCTATTTTATTTTTTATTCGATTTTATTTTATTTTTTTGCAAAATATACAAATAATTTTTAAACAGATCTATTTGACTCATATATCGGACCCAAACAGGTACTACCATTTAGTCAGAGTTAACTTGGGAATGGCAGTGAAGAAACACTCCACACTTTCCAGAACTCCCAAATTGGAGCCTCCCAATCAGATACAATTTAATGTCATAAACATGTTTTATTCAGTGTATGAAATTGATGTATACAATTCTGAAAATGTGCAGTGCCATTTACTATTAATATACATTCATAGCATCATTATTTTGTTATCAAAATATCAGGCTTTATATGCCGTCTTTCAACTAAATTGCTTTTTCTTATATATTAAATCTATTAAAAGATTCAATAATTCAAAATACATCTTTTATTCTTATCCATTCTTAGAATATTTATCTAGGCAAGTAAGTATTTCCCTTTTTTCGAATGATTTTTTGCTTTTCGACTAAATTGTGCCTTGAATTTATTAGATTTATACAGATCTATCGAATAAAAGATTATATGTGGATATTTTTTATATGTCTATTCATAGAGTTATGTTAATGCACACAAAACGGAATATATGTGCTATAACCAAACGGGGGACATCTCCACTCTAGACGGAACCCCACTTAAACTAGTAGACAAATTCACGTACCTAGGAAGCAGCGTCGAATCAACCGAAAAGGACATCGAAACGAGGTTAATGAAAGCATGGACAGCTATCAATAGGCTATCGATTATATGGAAATCAGACCTAACTGATAAAATGAAACGCAGTTTCTTCCAGGCAGCGGTCACATCGATACTGCTATATGGATGCACTACATGGACGCTAACAAAACGGCTGGAGAAGAAGCTAGATGGCAATTACACAAGAATGCTGCGTGCAATCCTGAACAAGTCCTGGCAGCAACACCCCACAAGACACCAACTGTACGGCCACCTGCCCCCTATCACGAAAACTATTCAAGTTAGACGAACCAGACATGCAGGACACTGCTGGAGAAGCAGAGATGAACTCATAAGAGATGTACTCTTATGGATCCCCACACATGGCCGCGCAAAAGCAGGACGACCAGCTCGAACGTACATTTAGCAGCTATGTGAGGATACAGGATGTTGTCCTGAAGACCTACCTAAGGCGATGAATGATAGGGAGGAGTGGCGAGAGAGGGTCAGGGATATCCGTGCTACCAGCGCGATATGATGATGATTCATAGAGTTATTATTTATGAATTTTTAAAAATATGACATTAAACTGCATGTGGTAGTGAGGCTTCCGTCTTAGAGTTTGGGGAATGTTGAGTACCTATTCATTATAATTATTCTCAAATCCATTCTGACCCGGAGTGGTAGTAGCTGTGAGGATCTAATCGATGGGCCAAATAGAACAGTTCAATCTTTTACTCAGGATCAATATTAAAGAGAAGTATTAGCGTTAAATGACAATTTAACTGTGAACAAAGAAAAAACGATAATACTTGAAACTGCATTTAAACAAATGATTAATATTAAATAGAATTATTTATGTCAAATAGCAATACGTGGAAACATTTAACTGAGTGCCAACAAATGAGCTCTGGTTCATTTTATGGATAAATACTTACCTACAAACTATTAGCTTACAAATCAGACGCACAGAGACACACACAGACACAGACACAGTTTCTCTCTCTCTCCCTCTCTCTCTCTCTCTCTCTATATATATATATATATATCCTCATCGTCATGTCGTGCCGCCAGCACGGATATCCCTGACCCTCTCTCGCTACTTCTCCCTATCGTTCATCGCCCCCGGCAGGTCTTCAGGACTTCATCCCGTATCCTCACATAGCTGCTGTATGTATGTTCGAGCTGGTCGTCCTGCTTTTGCTCGGCCATAAGTTGGGGTCCATAGGAGTACATCACTTTATGTATATATATATATATATATATATATATGATTTGGCATTAAAAATCCTCTAGTGTTCATATGTCATAAAGCACAATCGAAGTAAACCAAATAATTTCAGTGCCCTTTTGTATAACTTGAAGCCGTTTAATAGGTAAATTGTGTCTTCCATTATAAAAGAATGATTGCTATTTTAATTCACTTTCTTAGACATTTTTGTTTGTTTTTATTCCCTTGTTTAATCGCATATCAACCTTCATGAGTTTTTAATGCTAAAGCCATTCTTTTCGAAAAACATTAGTGCTTGGTATCACACACCTTTTTCCACACAATGAACTAGTCCATCTGCCATATATAGCAGTAGCTACTAATACCAGGGCAGAGTAGAAGGTGAAGAGCGGCTTCTTATAGGAATACTGGCAAACAATAAACGAAGTGAGCAGAAGAAAGAACACAGCCAAAGCAAAACTTAAAGCAGCAAACCAACAAGAAAGAATAAAACTGTGGAAACAGCACTTCGAAAACTTACTTGGAAACCCACCAAAAATAACGCATGAACCAATCACCAGAATAATTAGCAAACAATTAGACATTAAACTTGGACCGTTCACACAAGAAGAACTCGACTCAGTTCTCAGAAAAATTAAAAATAGGAAAGCTGCAGGGCTGGACGAAATTCCCCCGGAAGTATGGAAGACCAGACAATTCGACGACATACTGCTCCGACACTGCAACGCAGTATACAATCAAAATCCGATAGATAGATGGACGAAGGGATGCATACTCCCCTTCCCTAAAAAGGGGGACCTCGGATTAGCCAAAAACTACCGAGGCATAACACTTACATCCATAGCTGCCAAAATCTACAATGCCCTACTACGAAACCGAATAGAAGCCAAAATCGACAACATACTTAGAAAAAACCAAAATGGCTTCCGAAGAAATAGATCTACGACCTCACAAATATTAACCATCCGCAGAATCCTTGAAGGTGTACGGGCAAAGAACCTACAAGCGACATTAATATTTGTCGACTTTACCAAGGCTTTCGACTCCATTCACAGAGGAAAGATGGAACAAATCCTACTAGCGTACGGCATACCTAAAGAAACCGTAGCGGCAATAACGATTCTCTATAGAAACACCAAAGTAAAAGTACGATCACCAGATGGAGACACAGAATACTTCGACATTGTAGCAGAGGTACTACAAGGGGACACGCTGGCTCCGTATCTCTTTATCATTTGTCTAGACTACGTACTTAGAACATCGATTGACAAAATCAAAGAGAATGGCTTCGAACTGACGAAGAAAAGAAGCAGAAGATACCCCGCAACAACAATTACCGACGCCGACTACGCCGATGACATAGCGATATTGGCAAATACACCTGACCAAGCCGAAACACTTCTGCATAGTTTGGAACGAGCAGCAGCAAGCATAGGCCTCCATGTTAATGCACACAAAACGGAATATATGTGCTATAACCAAACGGGGGACATCTCCACTCTAGAAGGAACCCCTCTTAAACTAGTAGACAAATTCACGTACCTAGGAAGCAGCGTCGAATCAACCGAAAAGGACATCAAAACGAGGTTAACGAAAGCATGGACAGCTATCAATAGGCTATCGACTATATGGAAATCAGACCTAACCGATAAAATGAAACGCAGTTTCTTCCAGGCAGCGGTCACATCGATACTGCTATATGGATGCACTATATGGACGCTAACAAAACGGCTGGAGAAGAAACTAGACGGCAATTACACAAGAATGCTGCGTGCAATCCTGAACAAGTCCTGGCAGCAACACCCCACAAGACTCCAACTGTACGGCCACCTGCCCCCTATCACGAAAACTATTCAAGTTAGGCGAACCAGACATGCAGGACATTGCTGGAGAAGCAGAGATGAACTCATAAGAGATGTACTTTTATGGATCCCCACACACGGCCGCGCAAAAGCAGGACGACCAGCACGAACGTACATTCAGCAGCTATGTGAGGATACAGGTTGTTGTCCTGAAGACCTGCCTAGGGCGATGAACGATAGGGAGGAGTGGCGACAGAGGGTCAGGGATATCCGTGCTGCCAGCACGATATGATGATGATGATGATGATTACAGCGTTGGAGACTGGAGATCGCAATAGATCACCTTACCTGCTACCGTAATAACGGAAGCCAATACTATCATTGGACTATATCTTTATTCTGTATTCACTAATCCTATGTTCTTGTCTACCAATAGACTATTGGTAGACAAGAACATAGGATTAGTGAATTGTATATACTTTTTCCTGAGAATATATCTCTATTTCCTCTCATATCGTGGTTTGTCCTTTATTCAATATTACAAGCGTTCACTAACTAGAACGCAACACCTACTAAAGCAAATAATTTCAGTGCCGTTTTTTTATAGCTTGAAGCCGTTTATTAGGTAAATTGTATATTCCATTATAAAAGAACGATTCCTATTTTGATTCGCTTTCTTAGAATCTTTTGTTTGTTTTTTTGCATATCAACCTTCATGAGTTTTTAATTCTAAAGCCATTCTTTTTGAAGAACATTAGTGGTACTATTTAACCCATAGCGGAGGGATAAGGAGGTTCATGCCTTTCCCAATGGTATTGAACCGAAATCGAACGTAATAACGTGACTGGAGTAGGAGCTTGTTTACTACGATGGTGCAGTCAAGTATTTTAGTTTTTATACCACTGAGACTCGCCCTGCTCTTTACATATAGGCTGTCCGTAACCCGAATCTGAACCTTTTAGCATTTTTGTATTAAATCCAAAATGACACCTATTAAATTATGAATTTAGCCGTGTATGATTTGCTAGCGATACATTTACCATTTGATAAAATGACCACACGATAAATTTACCAACGAGGAAATTACCACGGGATGAATTTAAAGTCGATTAATTTACCTCGACGAATTTACCGGATACACATTTAAATAACGTACTATACTGAACTCATAGAACAAACATTAAAGAGCGGAATAATCTTCAAAGACTCTTTTAAGATTTCCCAAACATTGATGAAAAGATTGTGATTCGAATGGTTGAATATTAATTTAATATTATCTATAAATTCAGAATTAATTTAATATTATCTACAACCCAGAATAACCCTTACGAAACGAATATGTAAAAGCTTTTATTTACTTGAATATTTACAGATTTATTATCAGCTTGGCATTACGGCATGTAAACCCTTTTTGGATTATATACATTGTCGATGTGAATATTTAATTCTCAACCAATCATATGGCTTCAGGAAAATAATGATCATTGTTAGGAAACAATTATAGCTTCAGGTAACTATTCTTATTGCAAAAAGTTTCTATACAATTATATGGTTTAGAGTAACTGTTGCGTTCTGGTTAGTGAACGCTTGTAATATTAAATAAAGGACAAACAACGATATGAGAGGAAATAGAGATATATTCTCAAGAAAAAGTATACACAATAGAGAGACTATTAGTAGACAAGAACATAGGATTAGTGAATACAGAATAAAGATATAGTCCAACGATAGTACTGGCTTCCGTTATTACGGTAGCAAGTAAGGTGATCTAATGCGACCTCCAGTCTCCAACACTCTAATACTATTCCTATAAGAAGCTGCTCTTCACCTTCGAGTCTGCCCTGGTATTAGTAGCTAGTGCTACATATATGGCAGATGGACTAGTTCATTGTGTGGAGAAAGGTGGGTGATACCCAACAGTAACGATTCCTAGAAACCTACAGAGAATTGCTGTCACTCAGACTTCAGTGAAATATTATCAGCGAATATTGATGTAAGAAACTCGCAAGAATCAAAATGATTAAAACCTATATCGATAATGCGCAACGGAATAGCAAATGTAGATTATATAGTGACAAAGACGAAACAATTACTCATATAGTAAGCGAATGTGGAAAAAAAAATCAAAAATGGTGAAAGACTAGACACGACTGGGTAGTGAAGGTGAACTAGAGGAAATTGCACAAGAAATTTAAATTTGACTATACAACCAAAAGGTACAAGCACAATGCAGAGTCCGCCCAGAAGAATGAGACATGAAATTCTCCGGGGCTTAGAGATACAAACAGATCTACAAATTCTAGCGAGGAGACTAAATACTATCGAAGTAAAATTTAGTGTTTTCCTTATTATATATATATATATATATATATATACGTATATATAAATATATACATATATATATGTGTGTGTGTGTGTGTGTGTATTAATCTCCCCGCTCACGATCAAAAAATAGAAAATTTGATAAGAATATGAAGTCCCAAAAACTTTTAGGAGTAACGCTTTCTTCTTTCATTCCCTAAGTCACGTGACTTGATTTTCTTTCACAAAATGCTGATAAAACAAAAAACATTGCCGAGGGAATGCTTATAGTAGTTTGGAAAAAATGTGAAATGGTTTGCAAAGATCTAGCGGAGGGAAAAAACAAAAAAAATGTCGCGGGTTTAAACAACTAAACAATAATATCAGTGATCTGTTAATCAAAGCACAAAATAGCGGCTTAAGTAATTAAAGAACAAAGATCTGAACCTAAAAGGCTTTATAAAGAAGTTGACTGCTGGAATTAAAACTTAATAAGCTTAAAACCTGAAATAAAAAAAAAATTCGGCTCACGTATTTGTCTTCTACTTTGATGAGTACCTGATCACATTTGTAACAAGATCAAAAATTAAAATCAAAGCCTGGGTCTGGTATAGTGTTGTGTTCTGGTTAGTGAACACAAGTAGTAGTAATAATATGACAAACCACGATATGTGAGGAAAATAGTTATATTTACAGGAAAGAGTATTTTGAACAGAGAGACTGTTAGTAATAATAACATAGGATTAGTGATAGAGTAATACTATACTTCAACAATAGGAACGGCTCTTCTGGTCTGACTTGTAGGCTTATTCTTCTCAGACTGATCTCCGCAACTGCCATATATGGCAAATGGAACAGCTCATTATGCTGAAAAGGTAGGTGATACCCAACATATAGTAACTATATAAAACCCATGAAAAATGACAAATCCTAATCCAAAGACGTGGGACCCACACAACATGTCTGAGTGTCACGATTCCTGTTACTCCTTTAATAGCCATGGGGGGATATATTGGCATCCTGCAATGTTAGCTGTTCTAATTTCAGTTATACAAAGACTAAAGCGACTAAGAGACACTAATGGATAAAATAACTTGAGAAGACAACAAAAATGTTCTTCACTGTTATTGTAAGAGCAAATATAGACTAAAATTTGATTAAAATTCGCTTGATTTAATCGAAGGAAAATACTTGCTGACCAAGTTAGAATGATCTTAAAGAAAGAGGTGCCCGTGGTGTAATGGTTATCGTCGTAGGAACTGGACACGACGATACGAGTTCAAATCCTGGACGAGACTGGTTGCATTTCACATAGCACTAATACCCTTGGGAAAGGTATGAATCCAATTATTCTCCCTCCAGCTATGGGTAAATAGTAGGATAGATTAGGTTCTTCAGCCTTGGTGAGGCAACTAGTCTAGGAGAAGGAAAACGCTGAATTCAAACCTGTTAAACTTCGCTTAAAAATTGACCTTGTGTCATATCCTGCCCGAGCGGATATGTTGGTGTGAAAAAATCTCAAAGAGTATAATAATCAAACGCAAAAGCAGTGCAAGACGAGCTATGACTGGGTAGGAAAGGTGATCAACTAGGAATCGTTCAAGATATTGAAATTTGACCATACTACCCGATCCTGTCCAGAAGACAGGACTTTGTGCTCATTCGTAAAAAAGAAATATAAAAAAAACGAGAACTTGCCATCAGACTGATTTTGCAGTTCCGGTCAACCACTGACTAAAAATAAAAGAAATAAAAAAGACAGAAAAATATCTGGACCTTCCCTAAGATCTAAAAAACTGTAAAATAAGAGAGTGATGGTGATATAATTGTATTTTATGTTCTTGGAAAGGTCCCTAAAATATTGAAAGAAAGACTTCTGGAATGGAAAATGCGAGGAAAAAATATAGAGCAAATAGATAGACAAATACTTCGACCTTGCTAGAGAACTAAGAAATCTGTGGAACATGGAGTGACGGTGATAATAATTGTTCGTGCGCTCGGAAAGGTCCTTAAACGCTTGAAAAGAAGACGATAAGAGTTGGAAATCAGAGGAAGAATTGAGACTATCCAAACTACAGCATTGTTGAAATCGGCAAGAATACTAAGAGGCGTCCAGAAAACATGAGGAAACTTGCTGTCACTCAGACTCCTGTGAACAATCACCAGCTTACACTGTTTGCAAAGCTCCCAAAGAGTGAAATAATAATAACGATTTTTGCATGCATAAAATGTTTTTATATTTCATTAGATCAATACAAAAGTTTCTATTCTGTTTCTGGGTTTAAAGTTTTTATATACAATATTAGGAAACTTGGTGTGCATCGTATATGTGGTGTAAAATGCCCACCAAGGCATTCTAATGTATTTGCTATTGTTTATTCATATCCAATAGTATATATTATGGAGCAGCAACATAGATCGGGTTTCGTGCCCGCTTCAAAGATATAATTTTGAACGCTGATTTTCAAAGTGCTTAATTCGGATACAACTGGTATGACTGACCTCACAGAAATAACCTAACCCTCGTGTTTCATTTATCTAGCTAGGTACCATAGAAGTTAAACTCGGAGGATGTTGTAACAATAGTCACGAATCATTGACCGGTTAGAGTAATAGAATATTTATCACAAGCGCTACTTCCAATAATTGGGCAGTACATATCCTTAAACTCATATCTACTTTCAGCTGTTTCCTTTGAATTAATCTCTTTGAGAATTTAGGCAGAGATCCAAGCTGTGTTTACAAAGAAACTTCTCAAGTGTGACTGTAGGAAGCCCTTGCAATAATTCTATCAAGATTCTCACAATTCTGACAAAGGACAACATTTCAGTCATAATTAAGTCTTGGAGAACACAATAAATTGCAGGAGGTAAGATCAGGTTTCTAATGGTGAAGAATGACTAAAATTTCTGAACGGGAGAAACCGCCGAAAAGCATTATGCAATTTCTGGTGTCAAGTATAGAATCAATTCATTTTATGCTCAAAAATCTTTTTCTGCCATGTTCTAGCTCAGGGCTTTTCATATTTGTCTCGAGAGATCACTGGGCTGGAATAGAATCTTGGCAGAGTGAATAAAAGCATAGGGGCCCACAGGGGGTGGGGAAGTAACTAGTTTGCATTTATAAATCCTAGTTTAAAAGAAGAACTGAAATGGCTCGATCATGTGGTGGACTTATTGCCAGATATACAACAAGTAAAATGTCCGATTCGTTATGATGGCTGTTAGAGATGTATCGCTCGCATACAGCTTATTCAAAACGAATTGGTTCTGACCGAAAAGATTCGGATCTTTTTGGCATCGTTAACGACGCATGTAGTCATATTTTTACGAAAAAAAAAAAAATTTTTAAACATTTATAATTGAAGAGAATTATTTCATAGAAAGAACTGAATTCAACGTATCTATTTCCATGATATATTATGGGATATCATAAGAAGCAAAAAAAAAAAGATTAACCATTAATGAGGTGCCCGTGGTGTAGTCGTTATCGCCGTAGGAAATGAACACGGCGATACGAGTTCAAATCCTGGACGAAACTGATTGCATTTCACATAGCACTAATACCCTTGGGAAAGGTATGAATCCAATTATTCTCCCTCCAGCTATGGGTAAATCGTAGGATAGACTAGATTCTTCAGCCTTGGTGAGGCAACTAGTCTAGGAGAAGGAAAACTCTGAATTGAAACCTGTTAAACTCCGCTTAAAAATTGACCTTGTGTCATATCCTGCCCGAGCGGGGGGGTTGGTAAATAGTACCATTAATGAGAATAAAAATATGGACTTAAAAAGAAAGAAAATAATGAAAAAGTAAAGTTAAAATACAACTGAAATTTTAATACTGATGTAGGTTTTAGTTTCTTTGTTTAATGGCATATCAACCTTTGTAGATTATTTAATGCCAAAGCCATTCTCCTATAAGAACATCTGTGGTACAATTCAACCCATAGCTGGGAGGATAAGGGGGTTCATACCTTTCCTAATGGTATTTGCCAGAAAGTGAACGTAATACCACGACTGGAGTTCGAAATCTCTTATTACGATTCCGCAGTCCATCGCTTTAAACAAAACACCACGAGGACACCCCATCTGCTCTGTGGTAACCGATATTTAATTAATATATTAAAATTAGATTATTATTATAAAAAAAATCTCGTTCTGAACGAAGAGATGCGGATTTTCTTCAAGTAGCAAGATTCATTTTTTCCAGGTATTTGCTTGTGTCGGTATTATTATAAGATTTAACATTCTATTTATTTCAGTCCGTTCCATCCACAAAAACAACCAAAATTCAAAAGCAAACACGTACACTCCACGCTGGATTACAATAATATCATTATCCTCTCCTTCTAAGACCTTGTAACATTCGAAGATTAATAAAAGAAAATTCTACACCATGTTTAACGTAGTGGGTATCCTCGTGGTGTAATGAGTAAAGAGATGGAATATGGAATAGTAGTAAAGCGAGTTCGAACTCCACTCGAGCTAATACGTTTACATTCGGACAAGTACCCCAGGGAAAGGCATGAGCCCCCTTTATTAGCCTTATTACAGTTCTCCAAGAGGGATGGCTTTGGCATTAAATAACATATAAAGGTTGATATGCCATTAACCAAACGAAACCATGCTTAACGTAAGAATAATTCAATCATTTTAAATGGTTTAGTTTGTAGGGGGACATGTTATTTGGTAGTTATGTTTAGTCCCCCAAAATTTAGTGTTAAAGTTTTCTATAGCTTTTGCTTAGTGGTATGTTAAGATTGGAAAACGGTACATGAATGAAGCAAATGAATGAAGATATGAAACGGCGCGGACAAAAGGAACATTCAAAACAAGGCGACAAACAAAACAAATTTATACTGATAACAAAACATGCATTGATACATTAAAAATATTGATAATTCTACATTGTTAGTAAAATAGTCCTGTGTATATATATATATATATATATGTGTGTGTGTGTGTGTATGTGTGTGTGTGTGTAGCTAACACAACTAAACTACAGAAAAGGATAATAATGAAAGCGTTTTATTAAGGTTGATTACATATTTAAAATGTCTGTTTTTTCTTGTAGTTCGAAACAGTCGGTTTCGGCGAGACGGGAAAAAAATTTCCTAGTCAAAATGTTTTGAAGAAATGAATGTCTGCGAGGCTTATCCATCTTTTTGGCTTTTTACTTCTGTCCGTCAATTAGGGTGTCACACTGGAGAGAGTGTGTTACCGCTGCAATAGAAATTGGGAAAAAGAGAAAGAGTGTTTAAAGACGACTTATTTATTGAAAATACATGTCTTGGAATCGGCTCCAAAAAACGCCGGACGAACATTACGCGGATGTAGTTTTAAGCAGGTCACGTGGTTCTCCTGGCCAATGGTTTCCCGAGACTGAATATGTGTGCGTCCGCCATCTTTGTTGTGGGAACAAGTGGCATACCGCCCAATTTAAATTATAGGAGTTTAAATTCCTATAAGTTTTTACATGCCGTGAAAATGTGCTATTTGTCTGAAAAAGATCAAATTAATATAATGTTGTGGTTTTTATAGAAGTAATTTTTCGAAACAATGTCTTAAGGTAAGAAAACGGTAATTCAATACGTAAATCTTTTAATCTTTTAGAAGTTCATCGTAAAAATAGAATTTGGTATATATTTATTATTGCTTTTCTTTTTTATAAAAAACGAAAGCAATATACTTTTCACAAAGTTGAAATTATCGCAAGTGTAAATTAATATTTCTACGACACATTGGAAAAGTATGATATTTGGCGCTGCCTCCCACCAGACAGGACTTGACACAAGGTCAAAAGCCCGAAGGCCGATCAAAGAGCGGATAAAGGCGAGGGGATGGTCGGAAACAAGCCGAGACTCGAACCCTGCTAGTCATTGACCCACTAAGTGCAATGTGGGTCCAATGAGTCAAGCAGTATCATGGACCTAAATCTAGATCCGGGCACGTATACCAGGATATAGCTTGAACTAGATCGTGAGGTCTAGTGCTATACGAGGGGTGCATAAGAATCATAAAATCAGCTCGCCCGGCCGAAGGTGGCCCAGCCGAAGGTGGGGGTCTTTCCACCTCGAATCTGCCATTGATCGATACCCCATCCGGCACGAATGCCTGATGGCCCAGCAAAGGCCGGGGAAGTATGACACATTTGAAAAGTATCTTATGAGTTAGTATATTTGATATGCTATGTACTGCTTTGCATAAAATACTATTTGCCAATCACTGATTTGAATTTCCAAAAATTCCAAAGAGTCTTTCACATAAATGTTTAAAAAGATAAATGGGATAATAGTATAGTGTTCAAATGAGTGTTCTTATTTATTTAGTTCCCTTTAGTTTATAAAAAGGATTCTGGATGGAGGTGCCCATGTTGTAATGGTTATCGTCGTAGGAAATGGACACGGCGACATGAGTTCAAATCCTGGACGAGACTGATTGCATTTCACATAGCATTAATACCCTCGGGAAAGGTGTGAATCCAATTATTCTCCCTCCAGCTTTGGGTAAATAGTAGGACAGACTGGGTTCTTCAGCCTTGGTGAGGCAACTAGTCTAGGAGAAGGAAAACTCTGAATTAAAACCTGTTAAACTTCGCTTAAAATTTGACCTTGTGTCATATCCTCCCCAAGCAGAGGGATTGGTAAATATGATTAAAAGGATTCTGGTTGCCTTAAATATATGATGTTACTAAATGATGACCGATCTAAGTTCGAAACCGACTGATCTAAATCTGGGTGATCCCGTGTTAACCGGTGTTGGATTCATTTTGATCGTAGTGGTATATACTGAGAATACAAATTGTAAACACATGAATGGTTCTTCAGTGTCACATGTCGATTTCCATTGTTCAGCGTTCATAGTCATTCTCAAAAAAAATTCAACTAGAAAATGGCTGCCACATATCGGATATCAGTTATTGCCGTATGAAATGGATACGAGTCTGATTGCATTTCATATTGCGCTTATACTCTTGGGAAACAGTGGGTATGTGAGAAAATATTATGAGCTTGGTTCCTGGGGTGAGACCCCCAGGAAGCAAATGCTTCCTCGTATAAACGTGGGGAGTGGTGCATTTATTGACCAGCACCTGATGCGCCCCTCAAGGAGAATGCTGACGGAATCTAAGCAATTTTTAAAACCGCTGCTTGGGCGACTTGCTTTCTTGCATGGCACAGTACATTGAAACGACATTGTGTCAGATTTTAGCCTGGTGGGCAGATAAAAAAATACTAAAAAAGTAAAGTTGGCGACCGTAGTCGAGGGCGACCAGAAGGCTCCCTTTTCAATAGCTACTACACCAAGGTTTTAGGGGAGGGAGCTACTCCTTTCCCTGGATTGATCCACTTTACCCTTAATACGTACCTTATATTGCTGAGTGTTAAGCAAGGAGGTATCAAGTACCATTTTTAATACTTTGGTATGACTCGACCTGGGATTGAACCCCGGTCTCCCAGACCATTGGCAAACACTCTACCTACTCGGCCAATGAGCCGGTTACTTTAACAAATACTATACCTTCTTCATCATCATCATCATGTCGTGCTGCTAGCACGGATATCCCTGATCCTCTCTCTCCACGTCTCCCTATCATTCATCGCCTCTGGCAGGTCTTCAGGTTTACATCCCGTATCCTCACATAGCTGTTGTATGTATGTTCGAGCTGGTCGTCCTACTTTTGATTGGCCATATGCGAGGGTCCACCGGAGTACATCACTTACGAGCTCGTCCTTGCTTCTCCAGCAGTGTCCGGCATGTCTGGTTCGTCTAGCTTGGATAGTTTTCGTGATAGGTGGTAGGTGACAATATAGTTGGTGTCTTGTTGGGTGTTGCTGCCAGGACTTGTTCAATATTGCTCGCAACATTCTTGTGTAATTGCCGTCTAGCTTCTTCTCCAACCGTTTAGTCAGCGTCCAAGTATTGCATCCATATAGCAGTATCGACACGACCGCAGCCTGGAAGAAACTGCGATTCATTTTATCGGTCAGGTCTGATTTCCATATGATCGAAAGCCTATCGATAGCTGTCCATGCCTTCGTTAGCCGTGTGTCGATGTCTTTTTCGGTTGATGAGACGCTGCTTCCTAGGTAGGTGAATTTGTCAACCAGTTTCAGAGAGGTTCTGTCTCGTGTGGAGATGTTACCTTTCTTATTTAAGCACATAAATTCAGTTTTGTGTGCATTAACATGGAGTCCAATGCCTGTAGTGGCTCGCTCCAAACTATGCAGTAGTGTTTCGGCTTGGTTGGGTGTATTGGCTAGTATCCAACAATTATCTATCCATTCTATGGTAAATTGTAGAGTAAACTGGACATTTCAACCTTCGTATTTTAATTGGTCAAGGAGAAAGAAAAACTGAATTCAAATCTGTTAAAATCCACTTGTCTCACATCGTAATTATGGAAAATAGTTACTTAAATACATATGTAGGCATTTGCTGTTGCATTCTGGGTAAAACAAATGTTCTAGTTGCTATAAAATGCCATTTACAGGGTGTCTTAATATACAAGGAATCCAATTGACTGCTAATAACTCTACTAATAATAATGTTGTGTTATTTTTTCTATCAGATTAGAAAATAGTATACTGTTATAACTTATAATCCACGATTACAAAGCCTTGGACCAGTGAGGAAAATATTTTGCGTCACTACTTATTTGGAAGCAAAATCATTCAAAACTGTCTCGAAATAGATGCAACTAATTAATGAGATAATAATTAAATACTTAGACAAGAAACTCTAAAAAGATTGCATGTCCTGGAAGCTGATATAATAACAATTTAAAAAAAACATTGATTTGATATCTCTAGCTCAGAGAATGCATTTTTAGTGGACGTGTTCCAAATGACTGCCATTGTGTTTGTTCCAATAATAAATCATTATCATATTAATGGTTTGCATCTGTTTTGAAACACCCTGTATGTGGTTGCAATTTTGTATTTGAAAATTTTGCTTTCAACTGTGAGTCTCTGAAAGCTGAATATCAAAAACTGACTTGAGACAATGAAGAACCATTTGCTAGCTTAGAAAGTTTATAATTTGTGTTGTCATTTAAGAATGTCAAACTCATTAACAACTTGTGTTTTAAGAATGTCTTGACTTTTAGACTGAAAAATCAAAAACTCAAATAGATAGGACGGAAAAAAATCGAAAATGTAGGTTATGGGGACAGAGAAACGAAAACAGAAAACTAAATAAGTGAAGAGAGAAGGTGATCCAATCGGAATTGAGCAAATAACTAATATTTAACCATGTTCCGAAATTTGTTTGCTCCAGTTTCTTATTTTATATCATAAAAAACCTTTGTAGGTTATTTGATGCCAAAGCCATCCTTGAAGACGAACAGAATTGTTTCTCATTTGTCCATAGCGGAAGGTGATAAGGGGGTTCATCCCTTTCCCAAGGATATTAATCAGAAATTGAATGTTTCAGAACGACTGGAGTTCGAACTCATTTACAATGACTTACTATATAATTTCTTTTACTTTTTTTCTTCCTCTATTTTTTTCTTTTTCTTTTTATTTATGCTTCTCTCTTTTCTTCCCTCGAGTTTCTTCTTTCTTTTTCCATTGACATCTATCTCTTCCCTTTTCATTTTCTTTTTTTAAATTTTTGTTGTTTGTCTTTCTTTTTTCTAATTTTTAATTTTTCATATCAATTGCTTTTTGTTTAATCCTTGAATTTTTGCATTATTTCTGTTTTCTTTATCTTCTTTCTTTCCCTTCATCTTGAATTCTTTCTTTTTTTCTTATTCTCCTTCCTTCACCCTTGTTTTTCTAACGGTTCTTTCTTTCTTTCTTTTTTTCTTTCTTATTCTCCTTCCTTCACCCTTGTTTTTCTAACGGTTCTTTCTTTTTTTCTTTCTTATTCTCCTTCCTTCACCCTTGTTTTTCTAACGGTTCTTTCTTTTTTTCTTTCTTATTCTCCTTCCTTCACCCTTGTTTTTGTAACGGTTCTTTCTTTCTTTCTTTCTTTCTTTCTTTCTTTCTTTCTTTCTTTCTTTCTTATTCTCCTTCCTTCACCCTTGTTTTTGTAACGGTTCTTTCTTTCTTGCTTGATTTCTTTCTTTCTTTCTTTCTTTCTTTCTTTCTTTCTTTCTTTCTTATTCTCCTTCCTTCACCCTTGTTTTTGTAACGGTTCTTTCTTTCTTGCTTGATTTCTTTCTTTCTTTCTTTCTTTCTTTCTTTCTTTCTTTCTTATTCTCCTTCCTTCACCCTTGTTTTTGTAACGGTTCTTTCTTTCTTTCTTTCTTTCTTTCTTTCTTTACCTTCTTTTTGTAACGGTTCTTTCTTTCTTGCTTGCTTTCTTTCTTGCTTTCTTTCTTGCTTTCTTTCTTGCTTTCTTATTCTCCTTACTTCACTCTTATCTTTCTAACGGTTCTTTCTTTCTTTCTTTCTTTCTTTCTTTCTTTCTTTTTTACTCCTTTCCTTGATTATATCGATTTTTCTTTCCTCAAATCAGCCTTTCCTTTCTCTCTTTCATTTTTCCTTCTTTCCGTTATTATATTCCTGTCCACCTTTTTCTTCTTCCTTCAATTTTGCTTTCTTTGCACTCTTTTTTAAAACCTTACTTTCTATCTTGCTTCCGTTCCATTCTTTTATATTTCATGTGGTCTTTCTTTTCTTGCATTACTACGCCACAGGATTTCCTCAGAAAAAAAATAAATGTACAAACCCGACCGGGAGAATAAGACTCACAAAACTTATTTTTCTGATTTTGATAGAAAAATGGATCACCCAATACTGACCAGAAGACGAGACCAAATTTTAATTGAAAAGAAGAAAAAATGTTGCAGAATTTTAATGGAAATCTAATAGAATTATGCATTCCTATGGAACCCAATGCTTGATATGACACAAGAACACTGCATAAAGAGAAAAATAATTTGAAATCAGAACGAAAATAGATCTTTTTTTTTGTTTTCAGTATATAAGAATGAGTCAATGATTATAGAGACCTTAGATATAATAAGAATTTTCACGCCTAGAGATTAGGGAATCGTGTTCGTTGTTCGCTGATATTACATTTTTTGTTTAGTTTCTTGGTTTCTTTGTTTAATAGCATTACGTCTTTCGTGGTTTATTAAATGTCAGATCCATCCTTTTAGAAGAATTGCTGGGATACTATAAAACATTTGCTGGTAGAATAAGGGTGTTCATAACTTTCCAAGGGTACTAGTCCAAAAGTGAATGTGATAGTGCGACTGGAGTTAGAACTCTCTTATTTTAAGGCCACAGTAGAGCATTTTAGCCATTTAGCTCTCCATTTTTGTACGTTTGTTTCTTAAGTGTTATTTATCTTTTTTCAGATTGTACTATCAATTAGAAATGATTTTTAACCATTCTACGTAACCCACTTATTGGACCTTAATAGGTACCACCATTCCAAGTGAGAGTGGACCTGGTAGTAATGGCAATAAAGGTACTACTCCAAATTCATCAGATCCCTAGAATTGAACCCTTAGCGTCAGATGCAGTCAATAGTTATGCCAAGGAACGGTAAATAATCTGTGGTACTAGCTTGTTAAAACCATTACTCCACAACAATATAAGAACAATAAAACTTTAATATCTCGCAATGAAGTGTCATTTTGTGAGGTCATTGTAATATATGTATCAAGATAGAAATAATAATAATAATAATAATAATAATAATAATAATAATAATAATAGACACAAAAAGGAATCGAGGACTTTGCCGTCCCGGCGGATGACAGATGAAAATCAAAGGAAACGAAAATAGAGACAAGTACTAAGACCTACCCAGAGAACAAAAAACAACAAAAAAAAAAAACAATGGATGATGAAGTTGACAGTGCTACCAATTGTAATTGATTCGCTCGAAACAATCTCCAAAGTCTTGGTAAAATGTTTGTAAGAGTTGGAAATCGGAGTACGAGTTAGACAATTCAAACTACAGCATTGTTAAGATCGACTAGAATACTGAGAAAAGTCCTGGAAACTTAAGGAGACTTGCTATCACTCAGAATCCAATGAAAGATCATCAGCTAAGGCTGGTGAAAAGTTAGCATCGATTAATAATAAAAATAATAATCTGGGCACAATATGTTAACTTGAATATAAGTCAAAGACTTGCCAACGAAACGAGCTTGATTTTAAAGAAAGACTGTTTTTTTTAAAACTTTGATATATAAGAGCTATGTGGACAGGTAAATTGTCAAGAATGTATTAAGAGAGAGCAGCCAATCAAATTGTCGGGGTGTCCTCATGGTGTAATGGTTAAAGCAATGGACTGAGGAATCGTAGTAAGCGAGTTCGAACTCCAGTCACTCTATCACGTTCACTTCCGGACAAATACCCTTGGGAAATATATGAACCCCCTAATCGTCCCAGATATAGGTTAAATAGTACCATTAATGTTCTTCTAGAAGGGTGGCTTTAGCATTAAATAACCCAAGAATGTTGATATGCCATTAAGCAACAAACAAAATTAATCAAATTGAAATACAAAATATTGAACCGAACACCACAAGATCAATACAAACACAATGTTACCATTCGGAAAGAATCAAGAGGGGAAAAACGTTAAGAAAAAGCTTGGAAGAAAGACTACATGAACAAGAAAGCAGAAGAAAAGTTGAGATCATTTAGATTACTGCATTGTTCAGACCGGGTAGGAAGCTGAGAAGACTTGTTGTAACTCAGACTCCCGTGAAAGTCCTTCAACTAATGGTAGTTTGGAAAACTCACAAGCAGTAGAATAATAATAATGATAATAAGCAACAAACAAGCGACGTCTCACACTAAAAAAGGGAAACCATAAGAGAGAAACTGGATGTCTTCTAGTAGTAGCTAAAAAAAAAAAAAAATAACACCATAAGGACCAATCATATCAAATCACAGACATGCAGGACACTGCTGGAGAAGCAGAGATGAACTCATAAGAGATGTACTCTTATGGATCCCCACACATGGCCGCGCAAAAGCAGGACGACCAGCTCGAACGTACATTCAGCAGCTATGTGAGGATACAGGATGTTGTCCTGAAGACCTACCTAGGGCGATGAACGATAGGGAGGAGTGGCGAGAGAGGGTCAGGGATATCCGTGCTACCAGCGCTATGTGATGATGATGATGATGATGATATCAAATCAAGTTAAAAGCCAACAAAAAAAACAGAAGCAGGTAATGTGGTGATTGAGACGAAACGATCCTTCGCATAATAAGCGAATGTGTAAGAAAATGAAATTTGAACATATGAACAAAAGGTATATGCACAACCCAGAATCTGCCCTGGAGAATGAAACATACAAATTTCTCTGGGATTTTGAGATAAAAACGGATAAGCTAATCTCGGCCAGACGATTAGACCTTGTAATAGTCAACAACAACAACAACAAAAAGAGAACTTGCCGAATGGTGAACTTTGTAGTCTCGGCTGATCACAGAGTAAAATGGAAAGAAAGCGAAAAGAAAGATAAGTACCAGGACCTTGCTCAGGAATTGATAAAATTGTAGAACAGGAAAATGACGTCGATACCAATTATAATTTTTACTTTAGATAAAGTCACCAAGGGATTCGTATAAATTTTGGAGGACTTGGTAATAAAAGAACAAGTGGAGACCATCCAAACTACAGTATTATTGAGATCTGCGAGAATACTGAGAAGAGTCCTGGAAACCTGAAGAGACTTGCTGACCCTCACTCTTGCGAAAATGATGCTTTCTCTCTGGAGTGATAGTAAGTCTCCTCAAGTCTCCAGGACACTTCTCAGTATTCTGGCCGATCTCAATACAATTCTGAAAGGAGTAATAATAAAAATAATAATAATCAGACGACCACATCAAGTGATGGTTAACAAAAAAAAGGGATCCTGCCGAAAATTGGACTTTGCAGTTCCGGCAGACCGGGTAAAACTGGGGAAAGCGAAAAGTGAGATAAGTACCAAGACCTTGCTAAAGAACTGAAACAAAAACACTGGAACATGAAAGTGACGGAAATATCAATTGTAAATGGTGCGCTCGGTACAGTCACTAAAGGATTGGTAAAGGGACTGGAAGACATGGAACTAAGAGGACGAGAGGAGAGCACCCAAACTACAGTATTGCTGAGATCGGCCAGAATACTGAGAAGAGTTCTGGAGACTTGAGGAGAGAGAAAGCATCAGGTAACGCTGGTGTGAAAAACTCGAAAAGAAGTAAATGATATATATATATATATATATATATATATATATATATTGTCATCCATAGACAGATCTGTTTCGTTCTATCAGAACTCATCAGTGTGGCTGGGATCAAAACCCGGTTGTATATATATATATCATTTACTTCTTTATCAAAAGGATTCTTGAGTAGAGCACTCTATAAAATCAAACTTACTTCAGTATGTTATTCATCGAATGTAGCTTATCAAACACTGACCCAGATTAAGGTATCAATCAAATTCAACCAATGTTCTTATGAATAATTTTGAATGCTTTCTATTGTCACAGAACACATCTAATGATAATATAGGGGGGTGTCCTCGAGGTGTAATGGTTAAAGCGATTGACTGCGGAATCGTAGTACGCGAGTTCGTACTCCAGTCGCACTATTACGTTCACTTTCGGGCAAATACCCTTGAGAAGGGTATGAACCTCCTTATCCTCCCAGCTATGGGTTAAATAGCACCACTACTGTTCTTCTAGGAGAATGGCTTTGGCATTAAATAACCTAAAAAGAGTTGATATGCCATTAAACAAAGAAACCAAACCTAATGATAGTATGTATACAATTTTGGGATGTAATCATTTTATAGTGGCGAGCCATGCATTAATTGAGGCTTATGTGTGTCTGAGATAAAAATGCTTGTTCTTGTTGCCATTCCCCATTTTGAGGCGTCCTAGGCGTCAAAAGATAAACATATCTGCCAAGAAGGTATTGCATGAGGGAAGGCTCTTAGGACCTGGCGATCAGCATAATTACATTACTAAACACCCACAGTAGGTGGTCCCTGTGAAACTTAGATTTGATACAAGATCATTTTATAGTTTGGGACATGCACGAATCTAGTCTCATGCATAGCTTCAAGAAAAAAAATGCTTGATTCAGTCGGTGCTCTTCATTTTAGGGTGCCTTATATGCCAATAGATGAACTCTGACCTCCCAGCAAGTATGGCCTTGGAACAAACCCCATTGAACCTGGTGACCAGCACTATAAGACCTATCTGATGTGAACGCCAGGTGCTCCCCGGAAAACCAAGCTGTAGGGCAAGCCCCTGGGATTGGCGATTTTAATATCCTGAAAAGTCTTATATAACTGTAATAAATATAGGTTTACTTAGAATATAGTGTGGGAGTAATTGGCCCTAATGGTTTTAAACAAACCAGGTTTTATAAATATCTACTTGGAGTTATTGATTTTGGATATTATTATTCTATTCTTAGAGGTATTAAAAGCAATCCTATGAACAATTTTATACAGGAATCAATTGAATTAAAATAAAAATAAGAGTAATATTTTACATGTGATCTTTTTTAATTTCGTAACTTTTTCTAATCTAATATTTTTACCCACCAGACGGCGTATATTATGGTTAGTAATATATAATTTAAACTGAAATAAACATTTTCTACTTTTCTATTCTTAGCCAGGGAGTGTTTAAATATCCTTACACAAGTTATGATGAAAAAGTATCGAGACAAAATTTGTAACTCATTTTCACAGGTGAGAGGGGAAAAAATTGTAATAATGCTGTCTTTGGCAAAAAAACAAAACAAAACCAAAAAAAAAAACAATAAAATTAAAAAAAGCAACAATAACATTAAAAAAAGCAACAAACAACAAAAAAGCAAAACACTGAATGACCTTTTCTTGTTGTCGGAACTGAAAATTGATCTTAAAGGCAACCTGGTACATCGACAGCACATCTAAGAGCCATCTGATGTTAGCATCGCAAAAGTAATGTATTATAAATTGCTTACCTGACATCAGGGGATAATCCCCATTCAGGCGATTCCTGCTTAGAAAAGCTTAGTTTATTGCCAGGTGTCTGAGGTGCCCCACAAAAGAAATTCCAAAGGGACCGAACATTTGTGAGATGGCCTAGAATTAGTCTCGATTCATGCGTGGCCCGAAACATTGAAATGACCTTGTGTCAAATCCAGATTGGTGGGAGATCGGATAAATCTTTCATCTTAAAGGGCAAGATCTGAGGAAACGAAGGGCATTAAAATAAACAAAAAGGTTTAGCGTTACACAGTATGTAAAAATGGACAGGTCCATTGGCCTAGCGGTGAGAGTGTTAGCTAAAGGCCCGGGAGACCAGGCTTCAATCCCAGGTCGTCATACGAAAGACTAAAAAAATGGTACTTGATATTTCCTTGCTTAACACTCAGCATTATAATTCATGGATTAAAGGTAAAATGGAGCAGTCCAGGAAAGGAAGTAGCGCCGTTCCCTACCCATCGGTGTAGTAGCTATTGAAAAGGGATCCTTTGGGTTACCCTTGAATTTGGTCACCAACTTTAATTACTTCACATTATATGTAAAAAAGGGTTTTAACTCAATGTGTCATCTATTCTTATAGATATTCTAATTTTTCAGAGAGCACTTCAACCAAATCCTCTAAATTATTTAAAATCAATATTTTAAAGGTGTAGTACATACTATCTTCTTCTATATACGATGCCTCTCTTGTCACTTGGTTCAGCGGTTTTCACCTTGTTGTATCTCTGTCGCCGCTGTCTCGTCATTCTCGTTCGCTGTCTCTTCTCTGGCTGTTGCTAACCCAACTGCTTTAAGTTCTTCTACGCCGACCTGAATAACAACCCAGACATTTCTTGATGTATGTGCACATAATTATTTTTATTCACGGCAACTAAGATTACCCGTAGCGACCACGGAGAGACATTTGGAGCCGGGATGCAATTCGATCCGTTCTCATCATTGACTTACAAACTGACTGACTAAACTTTCTAACTTGTCACGTGATCACAAGACTTCCGTCTAATGAAAACGACGTTCTCAAATCAATCACACATCAATCAAACTGTTTTTTTCGACTCCATTTTTAGCTATTCTATAGTACCTGCCAAAGAATAGATCATGCCAATATATTACTTAACAGGTATTTTCGAAGCGTATAAATCTATGGAAAAAATCATTTCGTTAAATTAAATATACCTCAATTGTTAGGCATGTTCTTGAAGGAAAAGAAGAAAAACGAGAAGAAGAATGCTTGAAATTAAAATGAAATAAAGAAAAAAAGAAAGCAGCATTTTAGAAAGAAAGAAAGAAAGATCAGTATGGAAAGGAAAGTCAAGAAAATCGAGAGGAAAATGCCGAAAAGAAAAACGAAAGAAAGAAAGAAATTCTTAGAAAGAAAGAAAGAAAGAAAGAAAGAAAGAAAGAAAGAAAGATCAGTATGGAAAGGAAAGACAAGAAAATCGAGAGAAAAATGCCGAAAAGAAAAACGAAAGAAAGAAAGAAATTCTTAGAAAGAAAGAAAGAAAGAAAGAAAGAAAGAAAGAAAGGAAGAAATATGCATAGAAAGGCGAGACAATAAAATCGAACCGAAGAATTCTGAAAAGAAAGAAGAAAGAAACGAAAAGAATTTTGTAATAAAGTGAAAATTAATTAAGACAAAAAAGTTAGATGAAAGAAAAAAAAAAAGAATGTAATATCTTAGTGTTATGTTTTGACCTTTTGAGCCGACCAAAAATGCCAATCAAGGTGGTGCACCGGAAGGAAGTGACACATCTGGAAATCGGAAGAGGTTGCGTAGGCGTTGAGGCGTGTCTATATTACTGCGTGGGAGTTTGAAGGTAATATAAGGCCGACGAATTGAGGACAGTGGGAGATAGGCGAGAAGGAGGGCAAGCAGTACAGTGGAAGACGGAAGTCGACGCGGTGTAGTAGGGAAAGCCAGCACACAGAAGAGTTTACTCCAAGGTCCGGTTGAGCAACCATGGAGAACGAGAAAGACACAACGCTGACGGCCATAACTTCGGGGTCAAAATATTTCAGTAATGTTCGGTCCCTAGCTACCTCTCACACGCAAACTTTGAGTAACCCTTTTCGAAACCTTACAAATAAAGTGAGAGGTAAAATATTTTATTAAGAAGTCTTCCTGCGTCTTCTTTCCTGCGTGCGTCGTTTATTTCTGTGTCTTTATCATCGGGCGTCTTGATTATTATTGCATCAGTATGTATCCAGCATATATATGTATATTTCTGCATGAATCAGCAGATGACTATATAACATTAGCCTTAAAGAAAAAAAGGAACGAAGACAGAAAAAAACAAAGAAAGAACGAGAGAATCAAATATTTAGAGAAAATAACAAAAACATGAAACAAAAAACAACAAAAAAAAAGGAAACGCAGCTCTGATAAATTGAATAATGTCTATAATAACAATAAGCAGAGTCGGATAAGAAAACAAAGAGCAGGTTTCGGCTGCTTTCCTAGAGGACGTCCAATTGTGTCTCTAAAGAATTAGATTAACGTGCATAAAAACTTTTGAGATTTAAATGCTGAAAGCTATGAAACAATAAGAAATAGTCAATTGAATATTAATAGACAAAAACAAAGGAGGAACGAGAGCAATATGTTAAGTATACGATTTAATTATTACAAAAATTGAACAATTTAAGTAGAGACATTTAAAACAAAACCATCGTAAACTTTGATTTCCAAACAAACCTTATGACATGGCAATATTTGTTAAAACTTGATTTCTTTTCTCAAGCAAATCTGCTTTTCTTTCAGTTTAAATATAACCAGTTTAAATCATTGAATTATTCAGAGCTTACGAGGTTTCTGATAATTTCAACGTCCGGTGTATGACATGATTTTATTATATATATATATATATATATATATAAGTAAAGTTGTCGAGGGCGACTCAAAGTCTCCCTTTACGTTAGCTATGGCACCGAGATATAAGAAAGGAACGAAGGCAGATAGAAACAAAGAAAGAATGAGAGAATCAAATATTTAGAGAAAACAACAAAAAAGAAACACGAAAAAAAAAAAAAAAAGGAAACGCAGCTCTAATAAATTGAATAATGTCTATAATAACAATAAGCAGAGTCATTTCTATGGGATGTCTTATGGTGTCTCGAAAGAATTAGATTAAATGCATGAAAACTTTTGGGATTTAAATACTGAACTTTATGAACAATAAGAAATAGTCAATTGAATATTAATAGACAAAAACAAAGGAGGAACGAGAGCAATATATTAAGTAAACGATTTAATTATTACAAAAATTGAACAATTCAAGTTGAGGCATTTAAAGCAAAACCATGGTAAACTTTGATTTCCAAGCAAACTTTATCATATTGCAATTTTTGTTAAAAATTGATTTTTTTCTCAAGGAAATCTGTGCTTTTCTTTCAGTGTAAACATAACCAACCTTAATCATTGAATTATCCAGAGCTTCGGTCATAGGGAAGTCAGACCTGACCGATAAAATGAAACGCAGTTTCTTCCAAGCAGCTGTCGCGTCGAGACTGCTATATGGATGCACTACATGGATGCTAACTCTAAAGGATGGAGAAAAAGCCTGACGGTAACTACACACGAATGCTGCGAGCAATTTTGAACAGGTCCTGGAGGCAACACCCAACAATGCACCAGCTGTACGGCCACCTACCTCCCATCACGAAAACTATTAAAGTTAGTCGAACCAGACATGCAGGACACTGCTGGAGAAGCAAGTACGAGCTCATAAGTCATATTTCCCTATGGACCAACGCACATAGCCGAGCAAAAGCAGGGTGACCCGCGCGAACCTACATACAGCTGCTCTGTGAGGATACGGGATATAGCCCTTAGGACCTGCCAGAAGTGATGAATGACAGGGAAGAGTGGTGAGAGAGGGTCAGGGATATCCGTACTGGTGGCACGACATGATGATGATGATATATATATATATATAAATATATATATAAGTAAAGTGGGTGACTGCTGTCGTGGGCGACTCGAAGGCTCCCTTTTCATAACTATGACACCGAGGTGTAGATGAGGGCGCTATGGCTTTCCCTAGATGGCTTCAGTTTATTCTTGATCCGTACCTTATAACATTGAGTGTTAACCAAGGAGGCATTAAATACTATTTTTTGAGTCTTTGATACGGCTCGACCTGAGACTAGTTACAGAAGACTCTTGTAATAGTGATAGCGGGTCATCTTACGGGGAAAGGAAAACAGATAAACCCAGCTCCCCTCAACTATTGAAGCTGTGTAGTTTTATATCCTCTATTCAGTTACTGAGGTGACGAAAGAAAATGGAGATAAATCTCCAGTTAGCCCACTGTAGTCGATGGAGACAGGGAAGCTTCCTTTTCAATAGTTACAGTATCGATATGCAGAGGAAGGCGCAACTCTCTACCCTGGATTGCTACACTTACCCTTGATCCTAACTTTTTAATGCTGTGTTAAGCAAGGAGACACTTTTTAAATCTTTGGCATGACTCAACTTTGAATTGAACCCCTGACTCCTGGACCTTTGACGAACACACTAACTATTATTCTCATGGGTTATATACAGGGTAATTTTTTGTTCTTGTAGGAACCAGGTCTTGTATTGTTGAATGTTTCAATCGCTTGCTGTCCACGCTATCGCTGATTTCTTCCTGTCTCTGGCCACCAAAGAGAGAGAATAAGAAAATGCTTTTCTGAAAATGAATCACAGAACACCGAACCATAGAATTCCTCCTTGCATAGGTTCCATCATCTGCTCCCATCGCGACCACTTTGATAACTGCTGTTATAAGTCCTGGGTTTCCAGTGAAACATGTTCTGTTACACCCAACCCCCTGGAGGAAATTTTGAACATTTGTCAAATCGTCTCTCTGGCTTTTTTCCTATTCTTTTTTAAATAAATAATCTTTTTGCGCCCCGATACCTCTTAATTACAAATTTGCAGTCTACGCCCAAAGCTCAGTAGGCACGCTAAGCGTAATGGTTATCGGCGTAAAAACAGAATCGGTTATCCGAGTTCAAATCCTAAACATGGCAGTTTGTGTTTCACTTCACCGTAATGCTCTTGGAAAAGTTATGAATTCAACGGTCCCTTTCCTCCCAACTACGAGTAAATAGTAGGATAGGCTTGGTTCCTTAGACATTGGCTACTAGGAGAAGGAAAATTCTGTATGCCAACCAGCTGTACTTTGTTTTAAGATTTACTGTGCTTCACAATGTATTTAGTAAATGCATTCGTCCCTAAATTTAGAGAGAGAGAGAGAGAGAGAGAGATTGTATTTTCATTAAGCTATACACGTGAACACAATTTGAACATTTTTCCGATTTGCTACTCCCGTAGCCACTGGGACATATTTAAAACAAGAAATAAATAACATAGGTAATGAAAAATTTGAATTATGCTTTCATCTGCTGAAAATACGTATGAACAGTTCCTAGCAACGAGCCGTTGCCGATTTTGGTACTTGTAACCGTTACGTCACCATTCTTTATTCATTCCATTTAGACGGCCTCTAAACAGAAAAAAATACCAAGTAATTCCTGTCTCTTGCTATAGGAATATTTGATGGTAGTTATTTTTTCTTTTAATTATTATCAACTAGTTTCGACCTTCGGCAATCGTCAAAAGGTTTCGTGAAGAAAAACTTTTAAAACAGTTTTTAAGTTTTTAAGAGAATCAATATTCTATGAGAGAAGCGACGTCGTCAATCCATTATTTCAATGAAAATTATTTTTCTGATATCCAAGTGTTTTAAACTAACATTAATCATGATAAATAAATATATATATATATATATATATATATATATATATATATATATATATATATAGGTTTACACACGTGGATTTACGTGTGTGTATGTGACGTGTACTAATATAATCACGTGACGATACATCACGATATCATTCGCCATTTTTTCTCATTTCCGTCTGAAGATTGGGCAAAACAAATGAAGCTTAAAGTAATAGACTTATACTGTTAACAACCCTACTATGCAATGATCAGATAAGGTAATTCTCATGTGTTACGTATCTATTTATATATCATTTCGTGGGACATATTAGAAAGGGTAATCTAGTTTGTCGGGTATTCTGTGATATGCAGTCGAGATAATAATGAGTAAATATTTACCGCGTTAAATCTTATAAATTTTGCAATTTTTTAACTTATTTATTTTACTATTCATTACATTCATTATTTTGTTGCGTTCTTATTTATTATTATATTTACTCTTTGAGAGTTTTTCACATCAGCGCAAGCTGATGGTCTTTCACTGGAATTTGAGTGACACCAAGTCTCCACAAATTTTCGAGGCTAGAACCTACAAGCGACATTAATATTTGTCGACTTTACCAAGGCTTTCGACTCCATTCACAGAGGAAAGATGGAACAAATCCTACTAGCGTACGGCATACCTAAAGAAACCGTAGCGGCAATAACGATTCTCTATAGAAACACTAAAGTAAAAGTACGATCACCAGATGGAGACACAGAATACTTCGACATTGTAGCAGGAGTACTACAAGGGGACACGCTGGCTCCGTATCTCTTTATCATTTGTCTAGACTACGTACTTAGAACATCGATTGACAAAATCAAAGAGAATGGCTTCGAACTGACGAAGAAAAGAAGCAGAAGATATCCCGCAACAACAATTACCGACGCCGACTACGCCGATGACATAGCGATACTGGCAAATACACCTGACCAAGCCGAAACACTTCTGCATAGCCTGGAACGAGCAGCAGCAAGCATAGGCCTCCATGTTAATGCACACAAAACGGAATATATGTGCTATAACCAAACGGGGGACATCTCCACTCTAGAAGGAACCCCTCTTAAACTAGTAGACAAATTCACGTACCTAGGAAGCAGCGTCGAATCAACCGAAAAGGACATCGAAACGAGGTTAACGAAAGCATGGACAGCTATCAATAGGCTATCGACTATATGGAAATCAGACCTAACCGATAAAATGAAACGCAGTTTCTTCCAGGCAGCGGTCACATCGATACTGCTATATGGATGCACTACATGGACGCTAACAAAACGGCTCGAGAAGAAACTAGATGGCAATTACACAAGAATGCTGCGTGCAATCCTCAACAAGTCCTGGCAGCGGCACCCCACGAGACACCAACTGTACGGCCACCTGCCCCCTATCACGAGGTCTATTCAAGTTAGGCGAACCAGACATGCTGGACATTGCTGGAGAAGCAGAGATGAACTCATAAGAGATGTACTCTTGTGGATCCCCACACACGGCCGCGCAAAAGCAGGACGACCAGCACGAACGTACATTCAGCAGCTGTGTGAGGATACAGGATGTTGTCCTGAAGACCTGCCTAGGGCGATGAACGATAGGGAGGAGTGGCGAGAGAGGGTCAGGGATATCCGTGCTGCCAGCACGATATGATGATGATGATTCTCAGTATCCTGGCCGATCTCAATAATGCAGTTGTTTGGATGGTCGCCACTCGTCCTCTTATTTCCAAGTCCAAGAGTACTTCTATCAATCCTTTGGTGACTGTACCAAGGGCACCAATTACAATTAGTATAATCGTCACTTTCATGTTCCACTGTTTTTTCTATTCTCGAACAAGGTCCTGGTATTTATCCTTCTTTTCACTTTCTTTCAATTTTACTCTGTGGTCAACCATGACAGGAGTCCACAATTCGGCAACTTCCGTTTTTGGTTCTATTCTATCTGGCGGAGATTAGGTGATCCATTTTTATCTCAAAATCACCGAGGTATTTATATTTGATTGTTTCATGGGTATTACAGTGTGGGTCTACCAGCCCCAGGAGTTGATTATTATCTCTGTTTTTTTTCTCAGATATGACATTGTATTTATCTAAGGGGAAACTTTCAGCGAGTCAAAAATGCTTTAGACTTTAGAATTACGAAGATTTCAGTTAGTAAATGTTGAAAAGCTGTATGTTTAGTAGGTGTGCATGTCTCTTTAATTTCTTTCCAGGGAAGATTTTATTCATTCATATTTAAATTCACCGGTTACTGACTTTCGCCAAAAAAATATGACCGTGTGATTTTGAAGGGGACTGTTTCGGTTTTAAAGACTTAATTTATATCAATAATACAGAAAGTATATAGAAGTAAACGTACACACATTTTCAAATGAATCAATAAAGAAAATATTACATTTAAATATTTCTCATCTAGATCTTCATATTCTCTAAACTTCTATTCAGATTTTTGCTGAATCATTTTATCAGAATCGAATATACTCACCATTTACTATATGCGTCTCTTTTTTATAGTTATTATTATAATTATTTTTCTCCTTTGAGAATTTTTTTACATAAGCTTTAGCTGATGGTTTTTCACTGGAGTCTGAGTGTCAACAAGTCTCCAGGACTCTTCTCATTATTCTCGCATATCTCGACAATGCTGTAGTTTCGATGGTCTCCATTCGTCTTCTTATTTCCAAGTCCTCCAGTCCCTGTACCAAAACTGTGGTGACTGTACCGAACGTATTAATTACAACTGGTATCACCGTCACTTTTACGTTCCATTGTTTTTTTCTGTTCTATTGCAAGGTCTCGGTACTTATCTCGCTTTTCGTTTCTTTCAGTTTTACCCTATGATCAGTCGGAACGGCAAAGCCCACTATTTGGCAGGCTCTCTTTTTTGTTGATTATCAATAGGTCGTCTGGCCGAGATTAAATGATCCGTTTGTATCTTAAAATCCCATAGAGGTTTGTGGATCTGATTGTCCTGGACGGATTCAGAGTTGAGCATACATTATTTGCTCGTATGGTCAAATTTAAACTTCTTGCACAATTCTCAGTGGATCACCTTTCCCAATCAGTCGTGTCTAGTCTTATACCCTTTTTGCGCCGATTTACTGCATTCGCTAATCAGATGATTGGTCATTTCGTCTTTATCAAAACATAATCTACACGAGTCTTGTCTATTTTTGCATTGACATTGTCTTTATGGCAGTGTTTTGTGCTGCAATTAAAAGAGATTCGGTTTCACACTTAAGGTTTTTTTTTCTTATCCATTTCTCATGTGAGATGTCGATTATTTATCGTTTAAAACTGTTGCATATTGACCTCCGACCCTGCCAAGCTGTCAAAATAGGAAATGCACCTGTGTAAATAACAGGTGAATCCGGTCTAGGAATATCAGGATATAACCTTGACCGTGGACGGGTTGAATGAGTGCTATTTGTGACGCCCATAAGAAGAAGGTGGGTGTCGAACAATTATATAACTCGGTGCGCAGGAAGTTCAATCAGTTGGAGATAAGATGCGGTAGAGAAAACCAGCCCCTAGCAGAGTGGGCCCTCAGACCCCCGATTGAGCAGTTTCAGTTGGAGATCAGACAAGTCGGAGAAAAGAGGCTGGAATGAAGAACATGTCCCAGAGAGGCTGGGCCCCCAGGCCCCCGGTTGACCAGCCCAGGAGAACGGGAAAGAAACGCAGTTGTGGCCATAAGAGGTGGGGTCAATATGTTGCAGTTCTATTAGGTCTAACTCACTCTCACACCCTTTCAAATAAAGTGAGAGGTATATATAGTGAGAACTGTGTTTCTCGTCTTCATTGCGTCGTTATGTTTCTGCATGCATCTGCATATGTGTATGTGTATGTGGCTATACAACTAAATGTCCATACACATGTTTTTCTTCCCATTTTTGAATTCTGTTTTTTCTTTGTTCAATTGATGCTAGTGTTATCTGTACTGTTTCTGGTTGCTGTAATCAGTCTTCCTACGCGCATTTTAATGCAATCTTCTCATCTTCTAGTTGTTGTATCGATGCGTAAACGCTATCTTGAATGCCGGCAAGTCTTCTTCCTTTTTCTCTTGACATATACAGTCTGTTTCCGGAATTCCTGAGATATTAAGCCTTATACATTTTCAGGAGCTTTCTTGTTCTCTGGTTTATTTGTTGAAGTTCTTCTCTCGTCCACTTTAAGAATGGTCCCGAATATCTTACGAGAGGGATAGCTCAGGTGTTTATCTTTTTGATGAGATTTCTTCTATGTAGTTTGATTTCGAGTAGTTTTCTCGCTTCCCAGAGGTATTCTTTTTAAATTGTTTCTTTTATCTCCGCTTACTAGATGGTGTCCACTTCCAGTATTCCCAAGTGTTTGTTAGTTTCCTTTTCTCTGAGCCATCTAATTTTGTCTTGATTTGGTAATTCTATTTTTTCCGCCAGTTGTTGTTTTCATTGTAAGCATGGCACATTTTTCTATGCCAAATTCCATCCCTATATCGTCACTATATGTCCTCAAAGCACATATTAGGGATTACGATTCTTTTTCATTTTGGGCAATGGTTTGATTTTGTCTATGTACATTAATTGATTGATTTTTTCTTGCGATTTATAAAGTTTGTATCTTCCTATGCTTTTACTATGTATATGAATCAGAGGCATAATGACAATAGCGCATCTCCGTGGAAGACCCCTTTCTGGAGTTTAACCTCAGCTAAGCTTTTTCCTCTTGCTATCAATTCAACTCACCCACTTTCCATGGTATTCTCGTATTCTCGATAAAACTTATGATTTCGCCGGATACATTTTGAGACAGTCTTTTATCTAGCTTTGTTAGTGGAGGCGCCCGTAGTGTAATGGTTATCGTCATAGGAAATGTACACGGCGACTCGAGTTCAAATCCTGGACCAGGCTATTTTCATTTCACATAGCATTAATACTCTTGGGAAAGGTATGAATCCAATTATTCTCCCTCAGCTATGGATAAATAGTAGGACAAACTTGGTTCTTCAGCCTTGGTGAGGAAACTAGTCTAGGAGAAGGAAAACTCTGATTTCAAACCTGTAAAACTCCGCTTAAAAATTGACCTTGTGTCATATCCTGCCCGTGCAGAGGGGTTGGGTAAATATGGTTATCCAGCTTTGTGTGACCATATGGTTTGCCTTTATACCGTCAAACTACACCCAAGCTAGATTTTTTCGTCTCGTGTTTCTCTCCTTGAGGATGTGTTGATAAATGTAGAGTAAGTTTCCGGTTCCTCTGGTCATCTTACGGAATCCTTTCTTTTTCTTCGGGAACAGTCCGCGGCTTATTAGCAAATCGTAAGTCTCCGGTTCCTCTGGTCATCTTACGGAATCCTTTCTTTTTCTTCGGGATCAGTCCGCGGCTTATTAGCAAATCGTAAGTCTCCTCCGAAATTGTGCCATTAGGGCTTTCCACATCAACCATTGGCACGTTATGCATCTGTAGTTATTGTAGGATCCTTTTCGGGGATATTTTTGGCTCACGGTAGTTATCTGACTTCGTTGGTTTAATGATCACGTGGGCGAGTAACTGACGGTCACTAAGCGCCATTTACTTTGTATCAACAGTATACTAATATATATATATATATATATATATATATATATATATATATATATATATATTCGCATTTATATATATTACACAATACATTTAAATGTGACATGTACCTATATACCAATAATTCAATGATTATATATATATATATCTTTGTGTTTGTACGGAATATATATTTGATTTTTGTATTTATATGTATGAATATATATACATATATGTAAAAAAGCACTTTTTTCGTTGTTGTTCCAAAGAGAGAAAAAAAGTAAATATTTCAGAATGAATTAGTTCACTCAGAGATTTGTATTTTTAAAGAATTATTTATTTTGTTCTTACACGTAGTGTAGGTTTACAACTTGTTGCTTTCGTCAGAGAGCATAGGAGGCAAAAGGCAATGTGCATGGGGCACCCAATGAGACTCAAACTCACTCGTATAAGTTTATTCTTGAAATTTTTTTTGTTGATTTTGTATGGGTTCAAATAGAGGTCACTGTTGTATGTTATATTTTTTCTCCTCTCTTTCCCTTTCTCAAAATGTATCAATTCGTCTATCTTTAAAAATCTCTAAGTGGACCTATACATTTTGATATATATATATATATGTGTGTGTGTGTGTGTGTGTGTGCGTGTGTGTGTGTGTGAGTTTGTGTGTTTATATATATATATATATATATATATATATATATATATATATATCAATACAATGATGTTTCCATATCTACATGCAATATTTTTTGACATGCATTCTTCTTACACGCATTTGGGATGTAATGTGTAATGACAGTTCGTTTCAGGTAACTAAAGTTGAGCCAATATTTCTCGATAAGATTGTAAAATAAAAGCTTATAAAATAAAAGATTGTTAAATAAAAGAAAGATGCTGTTTTAGCGGGGATGAAAACCTGTGTTATGCAGTACGAAAAGCTTGAAGCAAAAAATGTCTTTCTTGTCTTAAAAAATGCTGTTTTTTTGTATTCTTGTGAAACCTGCCGAATTATATATAGAAAAAATGATATTTTACTTGAAATGTTAGGATTAACCAACATACTTCATATACTCTCCACTTCTTAACAATATATATATATATATATATATATATATATATATATATATATATATATATATATGTGTGTGTAATGCACTTCTTTGAACTCAACCACAGTAACAAACTCACTGTACACCCTATTATATATATATATATATGTGTGTGTGTGTGTGTGTTTGTGTGTGTGTAAGTGTTTGCGAGTGTATGTGCGTGCGTGTTTGAGTTCGTGTGTGTGTTCACGCGTATGTGGGATGGTTGTTTCTGTGATTGGGTTCAAAGCCATGCAGTGCAATGTAAGTGAAATGTCAGAGTGTCCTGGTTATTTTAAGAAAAATATGAAAAGAAATAAAACAATTTTATTTTTAGATATAAACAATATCATTTTATCCTGCAGAGTCAACGTTTTAAAAATAGTTATCCACGAAATTCATTACCGTTCTTTCCTGTCAAATACAGAAAAAAGGATAAGTTTCAATGAGTGAACAAGTCTCAAATATATCGAGATCATTTGGTAATGTCAGACCGAGGTTAAGTTTGGTTTGGTTTGGATTAATTTTATGGTATATCAACCTCCGTTGCTTATTTAATGCTAAATCCTTTTTATACATATATATTAAATATATATAGTTTGGTTTGATTTGGTTTGGTTTTATGGCATAAAACCAAATCCTCTTAAGACATATATATCAAATATATATGATTTGGTTTGGTTTGGTTTGGTTTTATAGTACATCAATCATTGTTGGTTATTTAATACCAAATCCTTTTTATACATATATATTAAATATATGATTTCTAAACACATTTTGAAGATCACATTTTTGAACGAGTCAAAGCTCAGTTTTTTTGCAAACAGAAAAATAGTTTCACTTATTTTTATCAAATATGAATAATTCTATTTATTAATAAGAATTTGTTTGCACAAAGTTTAATGTTTTCAAGTATTGCTATTTAAGATTAAAAATTCAATTAAACATCAGTCATTTGTTTACATACAATTAAATGATCAAGCAGTTCTATTTTAGACAATTCAGTTTCGCATGTCAACAAAGTTAGATCGTTCTAAGTGTTGCTATGGATCACCAAGAATTAAATCAAACATTATTCATTTCTTTACACACAGTTAAACGATTAAAATGTTGTTTCAAGAAATTCAGTTTAGCATAAGCTATTTATATACACTCAGTTTAAATGTCAATCACTTCTATTTGGCCTATAGATAAGACCCTACCAGTGGCAAAAACTCCGGGCTACAGTGGACCTGGGAGCGATGGCACTAAAAGGTACTCCGGATTTTCAAAATTATTACTGGAGCCTCACCATCTGAATTTTTATCCAGTACTCTCGTTGGGAGAGACTTAAGTCTCTGCAGAGATGCAGTTTGTGTATTCTACAGCATCTGCAGACCCGACCAGACGTTATGTTGATTGGTTATTTTAAAGGTTTTTAAGAGTATTTTGTTATGTGATGTCTGTCTTTTTTATAAATTATTATATTGTTTCAAGTATTTGATTATTATCCTTTGTAAATATTTAGAGCATTTAGTAAATCTATCTTTAGACAATTTGAACATAGTTATGTCTATCAATACCAGAGATTTATATATGATAATATGGTTTTAAGTGTTTCTATCCAATACTGATAATATATACACACTTATATGGTTTAAAGTATTTCTATCTAATACTAATAATATATACACAATTATATGGATTCAAGTAACATTTCCTACAAGACTAGACACAACTGTGTGGGCAAGGTAATCCACTGGGATATGTGCAAGAAATTCAAATTTGACCAAACCAACAAATGGTATATGCACAACCAAGCACCTATCCTAGAAAATGACACACATAAACTCCTATGGGACTTTGACATACACACGGATCACCTAATCCCGGCCAGAAGACCAGACTTATAATAATCAACAAAAAAAAAAGAGAATTTGCAAAATTGTCGACTTTGCTGTCCCGGATGACCACAGAATAAAACTAAAAGAATGTGAAAAGAAGGATAAGTACCTCGACCTTGCTAGAGAATTAAAGAAACTATGGAACATGAAAGTGACGATTGTACCAATTGTGATTGGTGCTTTTGGCACAGTGAGTGAAGGATTATTAAAGGGCCTGGAGGATTTGGAAGTTGGCAGCCGAGTGGAGACCATCCAAACAACAGCATTATTGAAGATGGCCAGAATACTGAGAAGAGTCCTGAAAATTTGGGTAGACTTGCTGTCACTCAAACTCCAGTGAAAAACCATCAGCTAACGCTAATGTGAAAAATTCCATAAGAATAAATGATTATAATAATAACATTAATAATAATAATGCCACGCATAAACTCCTATGGGACTTTAACATGCAAACGGATCACCTAATCCAGGCCAGAAGACCAGACTTAATAATAATCAACAAAAACAAAAAAGAGAACTTGCAAATCAGTCGACTTTGCTGTCCCGGCTGACCACCGAATAAAATTGAAAGAATGTGAAAAGAAGGATAAGTACCTCGACCTTGTTAGGGAATTGAAAAAACTGGAACATGCAGGTGACAATTATACCAATTGTAATTGGTGCGTTTGGAACAGTAACTAAAGGATTATTAAAGGAACTAGAGGACTTGGAAGGTGGCGGACGAGTGGAGACTATCCAAACGACAGCATTATTGAGAACGGCCAGAATAATAAGAAGAGTCCTGGAGACTTGAGGAGACTTGCTGTTGTTGTATTTTGACCCTTCGCCCCGGCCTAAAAATGCTATTCCAAGGTAATACACCGGAAGGAAGTGACACATTTCAACGGCCAGTAATCGAAAGAGATCGCGTGGGCGGATTAAGGCTTATGATATGGGATAAGGTCAAGGTCCCATTGTGCCATTACAGTCATGCACTGGAAGAGAGTAACCTCTGAACTGCATGACAGTTATTTCCGCTTGATGACGATTAAACATCCGATTCAAAGATCCAGTGGGCGTTGAGTTATTATTTAACTCAGTTGAGTTTGGGTCCCAGAGCAGTTGCCAGCAGACTCCCAGAGAGTAGAGACCAGATGTAGTAAGGAAGGCCACACCCGACCGAGGGGTTCTCGGAAGCCCCGATGGAGTGGACCCCAACATCAGGAGAACAAGAACGACACAACGTGACGGTCATAACAGTGGGGTCAAAATATAATGTTTATGTTCGGTCTCCAGCATCCTCTCAAATGCAAACCTTACAAATAAAGAGAGGTGAATATTTTTCTAAAGAAGTCTTCTTGTGTCTTCCTTCCTGCATCTTAATTCTTCCTGCGTTAATCCTTCATGCATCTTTGTCCTTGCGTCTGTTTAATTATTGTGTCGTTGTGATGCTGTAAATGACTATATAACACTGTCACTCAGACTCTAGTGAAAAACCATTCGGCTAACGCTGATGTGAAAAGCTCTAATGAGTGAATAATAATAATAATAATAATAAAAATAATAATAATAATGATTGATTGATTAATTGATGTTACGGCATGTCAAACTATCTTTGCTTACAGATGAAGGAAATGCGTTCACTACACATTTATTTTTGCATATCATATGTAATATTTTGTAAATTTATATGATATCAAGTATTCTTATCTAATACAAATAATTTGCACACATTTGCATGGTTTTAATTATTTCTATCTTATACTGATAATTATCTGGTTTCAAGTAGTTATTTCATTTTGATAATAGTCATTCGTTTGCACAAAGTTATATAATCTCAAATATTCTTTAGTAAACAATCATAGTTTCAAATTAGTATTCTTAATACAAATAATTAACATTTATATGACATCTAGTGTTTTTATCGTATACGAATAATTTATAAACAAATCTACGTGACCCATAGATGGGGGGGTGTCCTCGTGGTGTAATGGTTAAAGCGATGGACTGAGGAATCGTAGTCGCACACTCGAGTCGCGCTATTGCGTTCACTTTCGGGCAAATACCCTTGGGAAAGGTATGAACACCCTTATCCTCCCAGCTATGGGTTAAATAGTACCACTACTGTTCTTCTAGGAGAATAGCTTTGGCATTAAATAACCTACAAAGAGTGGATATGCCATTAAACAAAGAAACCAAACCAAACCATAGATGGATTCTAGCAGAGTGTATCTTGGAGTAATGACAATGAAGAGGTACTTATCCATATTTACCAACCCCTCCGCTCGGGCAGGATATGACACAAGGTCAATTTTTAAACGGAGTTTAACAGGTTTTAATTCAGAGTTTTCCTTTTCCTAGACAAGTTGCCTCACCAATGCTGAAGAACCTAGTCTGCCCTACTGTTTACCCATAGCTGGAAGGAGAATAATTGGATTTATACCTTTCCCAAGGGTATTAGTGCTATGTGAAATGCAATCAGTCTCGTCGAGGATTTGAACTCGTGTCGTCGTGTCCATTTCCCACGACGATAACCATTACATTACGGGCACCTCCTCAAAGAGGTACTTAACACACTCCAGATCTCAATGTCAATTGCTGATTGGTATTACACTCAGAACACTCAACCCCCTTATCCTTCCAGCTATGGATTAAATAGCACCACTACTGTTCTTCTAGGAGAATGGCTTTGGCATTAAAAAACCTAAAAAGTTCTCACTCATTTAGAAATAAAATTACCAAGAAATTATTCCCTCACAAATGATATATGTGTAACCATAGAACTGATGTTAAATTAAATTGTTTGTGTTAAATAGCAATACTTAAAATCCTTTAACTATATTTAAACAAGTCCTGGCGACAACACCTCACGAGACACCAACTATACAGACACTTGCCCCCCATCACGAAAACTATACAAGTAAGACGAACCAGACACGTTGGACACTGCTGGAGAAGCAAGGACGAGCTCACAAGTGATGTACTCCTATGGACCCCCACATATGGCCGTGCAAGAGCAGGACGACCAGCTCGAACTTACATACAGCAACTATGTGAGGATACAGGATATAACTCCGAAGACCTGCCGGAGGCGATGAATGATAGGGAGAAGTGGCGAGAGTGGGTCAGGGATATCCGTGCTGGCGGCACGACATGATGATGATATTTAAACAAATAGCCAATAGTAAATAAAATCATTCCTGTTAGAAACACTTGAAAACATTGAAAAGAGTGTCAATCATTAAGCACAGGCTCGTTTAAAAATGTTATCTACAAAATATATCTAAAGATTATATATAATCAATATAAATGTATAAAGAGGATTTTGAATTTAATAACCTACAATGGTTGATATGCCATAAAACCCAACCTAATCAACAAAGCAGATATATTTGAACGATAGATAGGACGATAGCAAGTGCTACTACTATGGCTCAGCGCCAAACTTAGATAAATGAGAATAAAGTGCTGATTCTACACTTTTCAGCATTTTAAATTTGAACCTTTACTAAGACATGCAGTTTTAATTCATTAGCAGGATACTTACGAGGATCATTAAATAGGTTTCCAGACTTTTTTCGTATGAGCAATTTCATTGATAGTATACACATGAAATTCTAGTCCCCCACGAAATAATCTCATCCGGCAGCTATGCACTTGTTGTACTGTTCCAACAACTTCTGGAAGGCTCCATGGAAGTCCTCTTGTGTGAGTATGTCAATGACTTTCGTCACAGCCTCTTTCATCTCCTCAATCTTATGCCACTCAAAGACTGATGATCGATTCATGCAAGATGGTAGAAAAGCAGTCTGAAGCATTCTATACGTCGCCGTGGCATTTTTTCTAAGTTTAAAACAGAATTTTATTGCATATCGTTCTTCTAAAGAGTCCTCACGTCCAGAGTGCATTTTTCAAATTCACAAGCTGTGACAATCAGACTTTAGTAGGGTTGTATTCCAATTGCTGCTGTAGCTGTTCATTTGAAGCTGAAATCAGAAAAATTGGTCAGTCATCTAATAAGATGTATAGCAATAACATACTGAATTTTTCAAGAGTCTAAGACAATTTTAAATGCCTGTGCAAAATGGTCTCGAAATCTATTGAATGCACCATGTATATCAAAAGATTATATATAATCAATATAAATGTATATGAAGATTTTAAATTTAATAACCTACAATGTTTGATATGCCATAAAATCAACTAAGCAGATATAGCACTTGAAAACTTTCAACAGTGTCGATGATTAAGCACAGGCTCGTTTAAAAATGTTATCTACAAAATATATCAAAAAATTGTATATAATCAATATAAATGTCTAAAGAGGATTTTGAATTTAATAACCTACAATGGTTGATATGCCATAAAACCCAACCTAATCAACTAAGCAGATATATTTAAACGATAGATAGGATGCTAGCAAGTGCTACTACTCTGGCTCAGCGCCAAACTTAGATAAATGAGAACAAAGTGCTGATTCTACACTTTTCAGCATTTTAAATTTGAACCTTTACTAAGACATGTAGTTTTAATTCATAAGTAGGAAACTTATTTTTGGAGGAGGATTCTCACACCTCCGTAGAATATTAAGTCGACATATTCAAGGCTTTTCCGACAGGGTACTGACCAAAATTGCATAGTTTATATTCTATAAACAATTATCATTTGTATGAGTAGTGTGATCCAACATTTTATGCGGATAAGAAAATTTTTATATAATCATAAATATCTTACAACTAATAACATACAATATTAATATACTAATACATTGACTATATTAATGCATAATACGGTATATGGCGACCGTAGTCGAGGGCGAGCAGATGGCTCCTTTTTTAATAGTTACAACACCAAGGTGTATGAGAGGGCGCTACTCCTTTCGCATGATTGCTCCACTTTACCCTTGATACGTACCTTATATTGCTGAGTGTTAAGCAAGGAGGTATCAAGTACTATTTTTAAAGTCGTTGGTTTGACGCGACCTGGGTTTGAGCCCAGGTCTCCCGGACCATTTGCGAATACTCTACCAACTATTATATATTACTAATATTCGGTAAATACTACAAATACATTTCTAATACAATAAATTTGATAATCTATATTAAAGCAGAAAATATAAAACTACTGAGAATTTGTAATAATTATAAAGATAATCTCCATGGTGTAGTGGTTAATGTGCTGGACTCTGACATCGTAGTAAGCGAGTTCGAACTCCAGTCACGCTCGTTCACTTTTGGACTAATACCCTTGGGAAAAATATGAATCCTCTTATCTTCCTAGTTATGGGTTAAATTGTACCAATACTGTTCTTCTCCTTGATTATTTTTGGCAATGAATAATCCACCAATGTTGATATGCCGTTAAGCAAAAAAAAAAAAAAACATACAAAAAAAAAAAAAACAACAACCTAATCCAATGCAATACTTATCGTTAAAAAGTGATGAATTTTACATAAAATATTTTGTGTTCGTGAAATATTCGAAATCTTAAGAATGAAAGAGAATTAAATTTATGATTGAAAATCTATAAAGATAGAAACCTAACAAGCACTCCCACTCGAAGTTCGCGTAGACCTGGGTATCATGGCAATGAAGGGGTACTTCACAGGTACAGGTACACTTAGTCAGAATGAACCTTGGAGTGAATCCAATAGATGAATGGTTTCATCCTCTCCAGATTTCCAGAATTGGAGCCTCACCACCGAATGCAGGTTAGTGTCTCGTATGAAGGGTGGAAAGATAAATTTTGATTGGTTGGTTGGTTGAGTTTTATGGTATATCGACCTTTGTAGGTTATATAACGCCAAATCCATTTTATGCAAATAGTCAGTTCTATTTCAAACAATTCAGTTTAGCATAAGTATGCAGTTAGTTCTATTTAACCTATTGATAGGAGCTTATCAGGGTGCTACCATTCCGGGCCAAAGCGGACTTTGAAGCAACGGAAATGAAGGAGAACTCCGCATTCCCCAAAGCTCCCGCATCACTGGAACCTCACCATCAGATACTTTTGTGTCATATCAGGACTCACATTGGTAGTGGGGTTTTACCCCTCTGCAGAGGTGCAGTCGGTGTATTCTACAGCCCCAGCCGACTGGGCAAGAACAATTTTGGTTTGGGGAACTTAAACATTACACAACTGGGTTATCGACTTTTATACTTGATTCGGCTGATTTAACTTGGGTACTTAGTAAAACAAATTAAAAAGAGATAAACTGGATATGATGACATCGGGGAAGAAAAGGCTCACGTCTTTCTCTGGAGAGAGGAGCTTGCTTCTTCTGCTGTGCCGTTGATTGTCTGAGTTAAAGGAAAGTCAGGAAAGGAATTTAACAAATCCCTTTACAAGTTTGAAAGGTTTTAATTTTTCATTTTTCCAAAGATTTTTAGAAAAGGAGGTTCAACAGCAGACACGTTATAGAATTAATTGATTGAGAGAGGGAATTATTGATTTTAACGCCTTGTCAACCCGTCAGTGGTTATTTTATGACTGGAGGTAATGAAATTGAATATATTCTACTTTTTCTTTCACATTTTTGTGTAGTTTAATAATTGTTATTCGTTTGCACAGGGTTATATGGTTCCATGTAATGAATAATAATTGCTACTAAACGATTATAACTTTAACTAAGTATTCTTAATACAAATAATTTACACATATTTTTATTTAATAGAAATACTTTGAACATAATTGAGTGGCTTCAATTATCCTTATTTGATTCAAATAAATTTCAAAATGATCTATTTGACCTGCAGTTGACAGTTACTACAGAACCAAGTTAGAATGGAACTGGGAGTAATAACAATGAAGTGATACTAAACACTTCTAAGATCTCCAGAAATGGATCGTCAGCATTAAATGCAGGTTAGGGTCATACTCAGGACGCACCCTTTTTGAAGGGAGGAAATCTTAATCCTCCGCAGGAGATACAATCAAAGTGTTATAAATCACACCAAAAGATGGAATTAGGTATTTTTTGGTGTAATTTTTGAGATGATTTGCTTAGGAGTTTTAACGGTTTAAAGTGCATATGCAGAAAATGGTCTTTGGTAATCTATGAGTTACTTTTCAGCAAAACGCACCAGGGGAATTTTTCTTCTTCAAGGCATAATGGTTAACGTACCGGAGTGCAACATCGTAGTTAGCGAGTTCGAACTCCAGTCACGTTATTGCATTCACTTTCGAACTAGTTCCCTTCGGAAGGCATGAGCCCCATTATCCCCACCAAGCTATGGTTTGGATTAAATGGTACCACTTTTGTTTTTTTACCAGGAGGGCTTTAGCATTAAATAGCCTACGACGGTTCATATATCATTAAACGAAGAAACAAAACTAAAATTTTCCTCTTCAAGCAGATATCAAGTTCAGATTTTGAAAGCTGTCATAAAACCTAGACACAATTATTGCTTGTGTTGGATAATCGTAAACATCAATTTTCTAACTGCAGTGATTTTTCCTGAGGAGATGGATTCTCAGCATCCTGGTTGATGTTTGTTTGCATTTATTTAAATAATTTAAAAAAGAAAATATTTATCAACTATCAGACTTTGTCTGGCGCTTGTAAACAAGATAATTGACGCAATTATATATATATATATATATATATATATATATATATATTGTAAAGTCTGCGACCGTCGTCGAGGGGACCCGAAGGCTTCCTTTTCAATTGCTCCGTCACCGAGGTCTAGTGAAGGGCGCTACTCCTTTCCCTTAATTGCTCCACTTTACCCTTGATCCATACTTTATAATTCCGAGTGTTAAGCAAGGAGACATAAAGTACCATTTTTGAGTCTGGTATGACTCGACCTGGGATCGAACCCCAGTTTACCGGACCATTGGCGAATACTCTAACAACCATTATTATGCCAATGGTATTATTGATATTTGATTGAATTATTAGTGTAAGAATACAATACTTGAAACCATTTAACTGAATTCAAACAATAAATTGGAATATTTGAAATCATTTAACTGTCTGCATAATAAAACTATTCGTGTTAGATTGCAATATTGGAAACTATTTAGAGTACTTAATGTTAGCAATACTTAATCTTTAACTCTGTGTAAACAAATGACTCATATTGAATAGTAGAATTAGTGTTAGATAAGAATATTCGAAACCATTAATCTGTGTGCAGACGAATGATTTGTATTAACAAACGTTATTAGAGTTGGATTACGATGCTAAAAACCATTTAAATGTTTGCAAACAAATGAGCTTTGACTCGTTTAAAAATATTACCTACATTAGTATTCCCTCACAAACTATATTTATACATGTGCGTGTGTATGTATGTGCGTATGTATGTATGTATGTATGTATGTGTGTGTGTGTGTGTGTGTGTTGAAATGATAAATTGAGGTGAATCTGACAATAAGATAGAAATATATGGAAAATGGATAAATCAAACACTTAAAACCGGTTTAGAAAGCGTGACATTTCGTTCTTTTATCTCAGTTTTAAGAACTTTCTCAAACTGAAGCGATATCTGAGTTTTTTCTATATATAAGCAAATGAGAAAGATGACAAAATGATGGAGATGATAAAGATGTAGCAGGAAGAAGGAGAAGGTTTAGAGTCAAATGTATCAGGTTTCACTAGAGATTCTTGATCGTATGAAAGTGGCATTAATTTTAATGAGATGACGGGAAAAAAATTTGGGAAAAAAGGAGGGGAAGGGGTCTCAGAAGATTTCTGAAAAAAAATGTCCAAAACTTGATCCCTGGACTTTTTCCGCCATCAGTGGTCATTTTTTAGGATATAATCAGGATGTTATTTTTTAAAAATCAAAATCCAGTGAAACTTTTGTTTTTATAAGTAGGACACACGCATACACACGCATGCGCATGCCCACACATATCTGGTTTTGGTTTGTAATTAAGATCTGCTGTATGATAAAAAGAAGACAATATTTCTAATAAGATTAGCATTTTTTTACTATAGGTATGGCGTCATCAGAATTACGTCATCATTCTACAAATACATCAAATGTAGATTAGATTTTTGTAGAATAATATACTAATTCTTATGACGCTATCCCAATGTCGAAAGAAGACTATCTAATATCCGTTAATGTATTTCTTTTTCTCATATATATATATTTATATATATATATATACGGCCAGTCGTATAAATTATGAACGTAGTACGTTAAGATTATGTTTACTGTTGTTTTTTTTTTTAGCAAGCTGTAAATAAACTAATAACAGAGAAGTTTCAAAATATTTTTAATTGGTTAAAAATCTAACGTCACGAAATATTCCATGAAGAAAATACATTAAATTATTCAGATTAATGGTCTAATTTTATCCCAAGTCATGGAGATAAAAATTGTTGGATAATCCTCTTGGTATAATTCTTTATCAACTTTTTTTCTTGTGTAAATAATCTTCGACTTTGAATTTTGGGGAAAATTACTGTAAAAAGACTGACATTTGGGTGACTTAATGTTGCCTCTCTTACGAGGATAAGAATATCCTGCCGATGTTCGATTTGCTTATTTGAAAATTTGTTCTTTCTGAATTTAATGATGAACTTGATTGTGTAACTAATATCAATCATTCGTAAATTAGTAAATAAAGTTAGAGACCGTATTCGAGGGCGACCAGAAGGCTCCCTTTTTAATAGCTACTACACCGAGATGTAGGGGAGGATGCTCTTCCTTTCCGTGGATTGCTCCACTTTACCCTTGATACGTACATTATATTGCTGAGTGTTAAGCAAGGAGGTATCAAGTAACATTTTTAATGTCTTTGGTATGTGGAGACCTGGGATTGAATCCAGACCTCATGGACCCTTGGCGAACACTCTACCCACGAGGCCAATGAACCAGTTAATTTGTAAATTAACTGGAACTAAATTCTTTTCAAAGGTTTATTATGTGTATTACTTTTTAATATCACACCTTTTAAGCCATGCAGAAGAAAATACTATGGAATAAGACAATGTTGGGGAAAGAATTATGAAATGATTTCATTATTTGCTTTCCAATTACAAATACTAGCTGAAGCCCAAATATGTAGATCAGTCTATATTTTTTGAAGACATCAATTAGGGGTTGGATATTCCTAACTGGGAGGAAAACTGGCTCAAACAGATTTATCACCAGTCACGAATATTGAGTGGTTAAACCAAACTAATAGTTTGCTTAAATGCATAAATAGCTAAACGTTTAATTCCTTATATTACTGATGAAAGCATGATTGGGGAACGAAATAAATATTGGTAAACTACAATTTGATTTTTTAAATTAAATTTCTGTCTCATGTTTTCATTTTCACACAGCGCTAATGCCCTAGGAAAAATTATAAATCCAACTAATCTCCTTACAGGTATGGGTAAATAGTAGGGTAGACTTGTGTTATTTAATGAAGAAATGATTTTTTTAAAATTGATAATTTTTCGTTAATCATATTTTATCATTCAGTTTGGTTGGGCTTTGAACTATTCGGCTCCTAGTTCAGGTGCATAGCATTGGATACAGTTTATGCTCGCGCGCAAAGTATATGACAATCACAATTGTCATAATAAACCCCAGATAAGAAATGTGACTGGAGTGTGAAAGACGTCATTCCCGGAAGCAATGATCTAAAAAATTTGAAGAGTTTGAAAAACACATCAGTTGGGAGTTGACTGTGGACGATGTAGGCAGACAGTTTGGTTGTCTACCTCAATGGCAGACAGTTGAAGCTGTGTTCAGACAATGGCGTAAAAAAGTTGGGTTCCCACCATGGTGTTGAAAAGTTGTGTCTGACATGGTGTTGAGAAATTGACATCCGAGCGTTGGAGTGTTGTTAGCATAGTATGATACGAAAGACTTTTAAGAATTGCCTCTTTCCTCGTGTCGAAGAACCGAAGTCAAGAAGTTAATAAACAGTTCGTACCTGAACAACGGAGTCCGCCTATATTTTTATTGCCCGTTTCTACATATGTGTTTTGTATTTGCCTGTATCTGCGTGTTTTACAGTTCTGATTGAGATCATCGTGATTATATAATATGCTGATCATACCCAATACTACTTAAATCTTACTAAGACTAAAAGATTAGCATTATTTTGCTCATAGTACCTACTATTCCTAAGTAGTCACTCATCGATGTGTATACTGAACATTGCTGTTTCAAGCTTTGTCTAGACTGGTTAACAGGTCTGACGGTGAACATAAGAATATTAATCTGTGATGGAACTCAGAATTGTTTAAGCACCCCAGTATGGGGTAAAAGGCCTAGAATGAGTCATTGACAACTTTAAAAAAGATGCTCCACCTTTCACAATTTTCTTCCCCTCATGAAGAACTTTGAAACAATAATTTTATCTAATTAATTTCAAAGTTACCTTGAATAAAATTTTCTAATTACTTTGATTTCATTTAAAAGATTTTACCAAAAGCTAAAAATGTTTGCGCCACAAGGTATGTTGAATTGATCCAATATTTTCATTTTGCCCTCAGTAAGATAAATATGTCTCTTTCCTCGTGTCGAAGAACCGAAGTCAAGAAGTTAATAAATGCGTTCGTAGCGGATCAACAGAGAGTTCACCTTTGCATTTGCATTTGTACTGTTGTTATAGATATCATTATGATTATGGCTATACAACACTGGGCTCTTTAAACTTAGTATGGCAACGGATCTAGGAGAAGGAAAACTCTGAATTCAAACCAGTTAAAATCCACCAATAAATTGATATTGTGTCACATCTTGCGCCTGCTGAGGGGTTGTGCAAATGCGTACATTTCAATTTTCTCACACCCTAAAGAGGTCTGCATCAGAAAATCAAACACAGAAAATGTTCAACTTCGACGTTACCCTTATCATATTTACCAATTCCTCCGCTCTGGTAGGATATGACACAAGGTCAATTTTTTTAAGCGAAGTTTAACAGGTTTGAATTCAGAGTTTTCCTTCTCCTAGACTAGTTGCCTCACTGAGGCTGAAGAACCTAGTCTGCCCTACTATTTACCCATAGCTGGAGGGTGAATAATTGGATTCATACATTTCCCAAGGGTATTAGTACTATGTGAAATTTAATCAGTCTCGTCAGGATTTGAACTCGTGTCGACGTGTCCATTTTCTACGACGATAACCATTACACCTCTGGCACCTCCAACTTTACCCTCATCGCGCTTTTAACCTGAATTATATATTATATTTTCACCGACCATCATCTCATTGACCTGGTACTTGGAAACGACTCAGTGAGGTTTATTAATTGTACAAAGAGTGAAAAGTTAAGTAAATTCCATGATGTGTACAAAATATTTAAAATACGACGCTATGAACATCTGCTCCTCTGTATAACATTTCTTCTTTTTTTTATTGCGCGCGAAATAATACAGGCAATAAGTAATAAGTCTGACGGTAGTCTTTTGATTCTTGTCATAAGAAGTACACTTTACTATGAATTCACGTCAAATGTAAAGATGACACAAAAAATATAATCAAAAGTTTATCTCTTAATTGAATTCGGTGAATACCAACATTTCAGGCGTCTGAGATTTTCTTTGAAAGCACTATTATCGGACAGAAAATACAGGGATGTAAAAATGTCTTTTTTAAGAGATTATACCGCTCTACTTCGTCAGTATTTGAGCACTTTATTCTTCGTTTCCAATGTTTGTTTCACTTATTGATTTCCTTACCCATCCACCTATATATATATATATATATATATATATATATATATATATATATATATATGTATATATATATATATATATTATATCAGTGTATTGTTGTCACTATCTCACTTGGTGGGTTTGTGGCAGACAATATAACATGTCCCATCACCGCGATATTTCCACCTCCCTCATTCTTACGTTTTAGATCAACCATACATCTTCGTCTATTACGTTTATTTTCCACCTAAGGCAATGATGATGATAATTTGTTCCTTATTTAAAATCATCACCACACACACACACACACACACACACACACACACACACACACACACACACACACACACACACACACACTATAAAATTAACGGAACATAACTTATACAAAATATTTATTACAAAGTCTTAACACTATATATTCACCATATTCCTTACGCACATACAATTATGGATTAGAATAACGTATACGTAATATATATCAACACAACATAGACAGCTAATATTACTGTATATAACACAAAATATATTCCAACATAAAATATTAGTATTGCATAATACTCCATAGTATATTACAATATAACATGTCTCATCACAATGGTATTTCCACTTTACTCATTCTTACGTTTTGATCCACCATACATCTTCGTCCATTATTCTTACAAATCAAGTTTTTTTTTTCTTAATGCAATGATGATGATAATTTTTTCTTAAAATCATCACTATACGCACACGCAAAGACAGACATACTCACACAAAAATAATTTAGTCAAATCATTGTCTATAGCGGCTTTCGTTACACATCGCTTGTCATATATCCTGGAGACAACGTCAAATTTGCCACACGGCGCATGTATTATCATACACACACATACTAACAATCTCTCATTCGATCAAACACAATAATGCGCAAATATAATCTACACAAACAGACACACATACTCACACACGCACACACAAAAAGTGTCGCACTCAATCCTTACAATCTTTGGACTATTTTTCGATTGTTCCAATATCTTTCTTTCTCTGCCTTATGATTGTCGTAATAAGACGGTATAAAATCGATGGTAGCAGATGAGCATCGATGCTATAAAATATATATATAAACTAATATATATTTATTCATTATTATATATATTTTGTAATGGAATATCATCCCCCCTCTAAGTCGTGTGGTGTGATACAGTGAGCACGGCATTATACCGGACACCGCTCCGAGGAAAAGGCTGACGGCATTAATTTGCTGTTGACGTTGACCGTAACGGGCACTGTCCAACAAAGGCAGACTTGAAGCCGAAAGGCCCCAGCTTCGGTTTGGCTACCTTCGGGTGAGCGAGCTGTCTCATTGACAACTTTGACACCTTTGTATAGCACAGGATGTTGCTGTCCAGTTTAATCTATAATTAAGCATACGTGCCTGGATCCATATTCGTGTCTATGTCAAGCAAGGCTCATCAAGAACACATGGCACAAAGAGGGACAATGTCAAGCATAGACAAAAATGGGTCCAGTCTCAGCTCGTGCCCGACGTTCCCCTCTCCTAATGACCAGTAAAATCAACCTTCGGATCATTGATCTTTAGTCAAGTCTTGTCTGGTGTGAGGCAGAAGCAAATAAAGCCCGTCGTCGTGATGAACGGCATTAATTTGCTGTTGACTTTGACGCTAGCGAGCACTGTCCAAAAAAGACAGACTTTAGTCTGTATCGCCTTCATATTCAGTTGGACATCCATCGGGTGGGTCAGTTGCATCAATGACAACTTTGTCAGCCTTGTATAACACTGGATCTTGCTGTTCAGTTTAAGCAATAATCAGGCATATGTGCCTGGACCCAGATTTGGATCCATGAGCAGTTAGGCTCCTAAGGCCCACTTTGCACTAAGTCGGCTGATGACCAGCATAGTCCAACAGGGCTCGAGCCAAGGCTCATGCCTGACCTTAATCCCCACTATAAAATACTTTCAGGTCATTGATCTTGTGTTAAGTCCTGTCTAGTGAGAGGCAGAGACAAATCTCGACGGCATTTATTTGCTGTTGGCTTGGACCCTAACGGTCATTGTCCAGCAAAGGCAGACTTGGGGCCGAATGGCCCTGGGCTTCGCCTGGCCATCTTCGGATGGTAGAGCTGCAACATTCATATGGTTTCCATGCCCGGCAATAAGGCCAAAATGCCCTCCGCTTCGCCTTGCCACGTTCGGGTGGGCGATCTGCATCCCTGGTACCTTCGTTACCTTTGCATAGCATTGGATCTTTTTGTCCAGTTTAAGCTATAATCAGGTATCCGAGCCGGGACCCATGTTCTAGTCTGTATTCAGCTAGGCTCATCAGACCCACATTGCACTAAGAAGGGCGAATACCAGCATAGAAAAGCAGGGCTTGAGCCTCAGTTCATGCACGATCTTTCCATTCTCCAAATCTCCACTATAATCGACCTCGGGTCATTGTATTTGTGTCAACTCTTCTCTAGTGGGAAACAGTGACAAATAAAACCCATGGTATGAAGCAGACGGCACTAATTTACTGTTGGCATTGTACCTAATGGGCACTGTCCAACAAAGGCAGATTTGAGGCCGAAAGGCCCCCAGCTTCGATTGATCCACATTTGGGTGTACGAGTTGCTCCATTGACACTTTTGTCACCTTTCTGCAGCACTGGACCTTGCTGTGCAGTTCAAGCTATAAGCAGGCATCCGTGCTTGGATACATGTTTAAGTTCATGTCAAGTTACGCTCATCAGACCCACATGGCATTAGGAGGGCTGATGACTAACATAGACAAGCAGGGCTCGAGCGTAGGCTCGTGCCTGGCTTTTCATTTCCCCAATGACCACTATCTAAAGACGTCCATAAGTTTCCAGAAATTTTTTGTACAGGAATTTATAATTGCCGTAGACACTTGAAAATTCAGTAGGCTATTGCTATACATCTTATGAGATGACTGACCAATTTTTATGATTTCAGGTTTAAATCAACTGCCCCAGCAGCAATTGGAATACGCCCGACTAAAGCCTGATTGTCACAGCTGGTGAATTTCAAAAATGCCATCTGGACGTGAGGACACTTAAGAAGAACGATATACAATAAAATTATGTTTTAAACTTGGAAAAATGCCAGAGAAACGTATGAAATGCTTCAGGCTGCTTTTTGACCATCTTGCATGAATCGATCATCAGTCTTTAAGTGGCATAGGAGATTCAAGGAAGGCAGTGTGGGAGGAGTAAGGAAGTCAGAACACCAGAGTTGATTGTCCAAATAAAGAAGTTCATGGATAAGGACCGTCGTGTGAATATAGAGACGATAATTGCACTGTTTGATGTCAGTGTGGGAACTGTACACACAGTTATTCGCGAGGAACTGAAGATGAGGAAGATTTGCGCGAAGTTTGTCCCAAGAGTGCTCAGAGAGAATCAGAAAGAAAGACGTTGTCATGAGAGCAGGGAGATGGTCGAGTTTATCAGTTCAGATCCCGCAATTCTTGATGCTCTGGTGACCTGCGATGAAAGCTAGATCTACAACTATGACCCAGAGACCAAGAAACAGAGTTACCAGTGGAAGCATTCGGGCTCTCCCAGATCAAAGAAGGCCAGACAGAGCAAATCCAGCCACAAACTTTTGAACATCATTTTTTTTGTCAGCATTGGCATGATCTATATGCACTGGATTCGTCCTAGACAGACAGTCAACAAGGAATACTATGTTGAGGTTTTAAGGGAGTTCAGGAAGAGATTCGGTTGGAAGAGGCCAGCACTCTTCCAAACGGGTCAGTGGCATTTCCACCAGGACAATGCACCCGTCCACAACTCCATCCTTGTCACAGACTATTTGACCAAGATGGGCATCAAGACATCAGCCTCCCTACAGTCCAGACCTTGCTTCCAATGACTTCTGCTTATTCCCTAAGCTCAAGGAAAAACTTACAGGCTGTCGTTATGAGAGAATTGAGGAGACGAAAGAGACTGTGACGAAGGTCATTGACACGCTCACACAAAAGGATTTCTATGGGGCCTTCCATAAGTTGTTTGACCGGTACAAGTACATTGCAGCCGAAGGAGATTACTTCAAAGGGGACTAGAGTTCCCTGTGTGTACTATCAATAAAAGTGCCCATACGAAAAAAGTCTGGAAACTTATTGTGTGCACCTTGATAATCTGACCTTTGGTTCATTGAACTTGTGTCATGTCCTGGCTGTTTGGAGGCAGAAACAAATAAAGCCCGAGGTAAGAGGCCGATGGTATTAATTTGCAATTGGCTTTGACCCGAGCGGGCATAGTCTACCAAAGGCTGATTTGAGGCCAAAAAGCTCCCAGCCTCTGCTGGGACACGTTCGGCGGTGCAAGCTGCATCATAGATACTTTGGTCACCTTTGTATTGCACTGGATCATGCTGACCAGTTTAAGCTATAATGAGGCATCCCTGCCTGGACCCAAATTTGGGTCCATGTCCATCTAGGCTTACCAGGCACACATTGCTCTAAGGTAGCTGATGACCAGCATAGACGAGCAGCGTTTGAGCCTCGACTCATGTATTACCTTCCTCGAACTTCCTTCCCCCTAATTTTGGGTAGCGTTCTTGCTGGAGCTTTATGCTTGGCAGACTTGAGTCCAAAAGGCCCTCAGCTTTGGATGGGACATCTTCGGGTGTGTGAGCTGCAACACTGACAAGGTGTCCATGCCTGGAAAACTTGAGGCCGAAAGGCTACAGGTTTAGCTGGGCAACCTTCGGATGGGCGAGCTGCATCATTGACACATTTGTCACATAGCACTGGACCTTGTCGTCCATTTAAGCTATAATCACGCATCCGTGCCTGGAACAATGTTTTGGTCCCTATCCACCTAGTCTCACCAGGCTCATTTTGCATTAAGTAAGGCTATGACCAGCAAAGTCCAGGAGCGCTCGAGCCTCGGCTCGTGCCCGACCTTCTCCTCCCCTAAACACCCACTACAATCTGACCTTCGGGTTATTAACTTTGTATGATGTCCTGTCTGGTGGGAGGCGGAGACAAATATAGCCTCGAGGATGAGGCAGGCGGCATTATTTTCGGTTGGCTTTGCCTCCAGTCGGCATTATATAACAAAGGCAGACTTGAGACCGAAAAGTCTCTGGCTTTGGCTGGACCTCTTTTCCGATTGGCAAGCTGCATCATTGACAACTTGTCACCTTTGTATGGCATTGCACCCTGTAGTCCAGTTTAAGCAATAATCTGGCATCTGTGCCTGGATTAATGTTTGGGTTCATGTACAGCTAGGATCATCGACTCACAATGCACCAAGTGAGCCGATGACCATTATAGACCAGCAGGACTCGAGCCTCGGCACGGGTCTGACCTTCTCTCTTCTAACCCCTTTTATGACCCGACCTTCGCGTCATTTGATCATGTGTTAAGTCCTATTTGGTGGGAGGCCTGAGACTAATATTGTCCTTGTTTCGGGAATTAGAAGCGTGCCCAACAATTCCTTCTCAGTCTTCTTGTATCTCTTTTGCAATAAAAAGCCTTTCTTTATTCTACGAACTAACTGACTGTTCCTTTCCGCTCAAGTACTACCTTGTCTGATCGTATAACTTTTAAGAATACAATGCGATCTGTATTGAACAAGCCCAGGAGACAGCCCGCTACAAAACAGCAACTTTACGGCCACCTACTCCCCATCACGAAAACTAAGTTAGACGAACTAGACATGCAGGACACTGCTGGAGAAGTATGAACAAACTCATAAGCGATCTACTCCTGTGGACCCCTTTACACAGACGATAAAAATTTAGATGACCAGATAGAACCTATATACAACAGCATTGTGTCGATACAAGATGTAGCATGGAAGACCTGCCGGGAGTGATGGATGATAGAGACGGGTTGCGAGAGACTGTCAGGGAAATCCGTGCTAGCAGCGCAAGATGATGATGATATTTAAAGGAACAATTACTCAACGGTCTCTAATGGGCGTGCCAGTGCTGGCCGACCAGAAAAGACTTGCATGTACTCTGTCACATGATGCAGCCTAGAAACCTATCAAGCGTGATCGATGCGAGAGAGGAATACAAGGAAAGAGACAGACAGACAGACAGAGAAAAAGACAGAGGCAGAGGCAGAGAACTCCGTGCAGTCAGCGTGACTTGGTGTTAATAGTTATACGCTCGTGAGGATGTGAATATGTACAGTGTATCACAAAAATGAGTACACCCCTCACATTTATGCAGATATTTAAGTATATCTCTTCATGGCACAACACTGACAAAATTACACTTTGACACAATGAAAAGTAGTCTGTATGCAGCTTACACAACAGAGTTAATTTATTTTTCCCTCAAAATAACTCAAAATATAGCCATTAAAAGCTAAACCCCTGCCAACAAAAGTGAGTACACCCCTAAGAAACTATACCCCTAAATGTCCGAATTGAGTACTGATTATCATTTTCCCACCAAAATGTCATGTGACTCATTAGTGTTACTAGGCCCATGTGCATAGGGAGCAGGTCTGTTCAAATTTGTAGTGCAGCTCTCACACTCTCTCATACTGGTCACTAAAAGCTCCAACATGGTACCACATCGCAAAGAACTCTCTGAGGATCTTAAAAGACATATTGTTGCGCTACATGAAGATGGCCAAGGCTACAAGAAGATTGCCAACACTCCGAAACTGAGCTGCAGAACAGTGGTTAAGATCTTCCAGCGTTTTAAAAGAGCGGGATCCACTCAGAACTGGCCTCGGGTAGCTCATCCAAAGAATCTGAGCGAACTTGCTGAGCGTTACATCCAAATGCTTTCTTTGAAAGATCAGCGTAGGAGTGCTGTTAGCATCGCTGCAGAGGTTGAAGAGGTGGGGAGGGGAGTCAGCCTGTTAGTTCTCAGACCATACGCAGCACACTACATCAAATTGGTGTGCATGGCTGTCACCCCAGGAGGAAGCCTCTTCTAAAGACGATACACAAGAAAGCCCGCAAGCAGTTTGCTGAAGACATGTCAACAAAGCACATGGATTTTTGGAACCATGTCCTATGGTCTGATGAGATGAAGATTAATTCGTTTGGTTCCGATGGCTTCAGGCACGTGTGGCGGCGACCAGGTGAGGAGTACAAAGATAAGTGTGTCATGCCTACAGTCAAGCATGGTGGTGGAAATGTCATGGTCTGGGGCTACATAAGTGCTGGAGAGTTACATTTCATTGAGAGAAATATGAACTCCAATATATTCTGTGAAATACTGCAGCAGAGCTTGATCCCCTCCCTCAAGAAACTAGGTTTCAGGGCAGTGTTCCAGCAGGACAATGACCCTAAACACACCTCCAAGATGACCACTGCTTTACTGAAGAGGCTGAGGGTAAAGGTGATGGACTGGCAAAACATGTCTCCAGACTTGAACCCAATAGATCATCTTTGGGGGATTCCCAAGCGGAATGTGGAGGTGCACAAAATCTCAAATATCTGCCAGCTCCGCAACGTCGTCATGGAGGGGTGGAAGAGCATTCCAGTGGCTACCTGTGAAGCTCTGGTAGACTCTATGCCCAGGAGAGTAAAGGCAGTTCTTGATAATGAGGGTGGCCACGCAAAATAGGGACAACTTTCCCTAAGGGGTGTACTCACTTTTGTTGGCAGGGGTTTAGATTTTAATGGCTATATTTTGACTTATTTTAAGGGGAAAATAAATTAACTCTGTTATATAAGCTGCACACAGACTACTTTTCATTGTGTCAAAGTGTCATTTTGTCAGTGTTGTCCCATGAAGAGAAATACTAAATATCTGCATAAATGTGAGGGCTGTACTCAATTTTGTGATACAGTGTACATAAAATTTGTGTCTGTTCATTAGTTTGTCTACGAAGGTTCCAATAAAAAATAGTTGTAAAAAAATTATTTCACAAAACCAAATCTTAGATTTTAATATTTAAGTATTTTTGTAGTTGTTTATTGTTGGATAACATTTGATTTGTTTTTGTTAGGCATATTCGTGTTTGCTGATACACCGATATTTAAATCAAATACAATATTTAAAAAAAAATATCTCAGAATTATATGGTTTTTATTCATGTATTTATGCATTCGTACTTACATAAGTGTGCGTTATTTATATATATATATATATATATGGGGGCTTATAGAATTACTTAGTTTGAATTTATATTTGAAAAAATGACAGAAATTAGATCCCTGAATGCTTTTCACAATCTATGGTTATTTTCAAAGACATATTCACGATGTAAGATTTTTTTCTTTAAGATATAATGAAACTTTCGTCTTTAATAGATGAACACACACACACACACACACACACACACACACACACACACGAATCTCTCTCTATATATATATATTTATATATATTTATATATAAATATTGACATACTCTGATTTATATATAGAGAGAGAGTGTGAGTCGAATATTTTGCAATATTTTGTTATATGAGGCATAATACAGCAGCCACGGATGCTTTTGCTGATATTGTGAATGTGACAAACGGCTGTAAAATGCCGAGCTCACCTGATACTTTCCGTGTATTACTCACCGGATTTGCCGATTTATATCTGGGAGTTCGACCTAGAAATCGATTTTTTGCCCACATGAACTTGCCTGATCATCGAGATTTATGCGTCTCGAAAGAAAATTCTGGTTACCGTATTTGTAAACTTTCGCCCAACAAAATTTTTTGGTTGCTTTGGTGGCCTTATGGGTCTCTTCGAACTTGTAAAATATAAATTCCCGAATTCCATAACGCCACCCGTTCAGCTTTACGACTTTGAAATCAGACACGTTGTCAAGCAATCAGATTGTCTCATAATACAAACTACAGCAGTAGTCTCAAACACAGTACGTGTCTGCTATAGCTTTGATTGCTTCAGTTAAATGATATCCACGTTGCATACGAGATTGTAATAGAATATTTAAAAACTTTTGAATCACCCAGTATATGTGCATGTGATATGAAAAAAAAATATTTTCACTAAATTTTATCATTTGATTTAATAGTTATATTTTGACTCATTTCAAGGGGAAAATAAATTTACTCTGTTATATAAGCTGCACATAGACCACTTTTCATTGTGTCAAAGTATCATTAAACCATATTCAGGGCGATATTGATATGTGATAGTACGTTGCCTCTGAAAATTATAATCAAATTTATCTATTTTTAAATAAATAAGATAAAATATAATTAAAAAATTCAAATATTCATTACGCCAAAACATTTTGAAACCGAACGTTATTTGACCTTGTCAGCTGGGGCTGTAGAATATAAAAGCTGCATCGCTGCAGAGGGTTAAGATTTCCCCAAAGAGTGTCCTAAGTAATCTGATGGAAAATCTCCAGTAATGCCGAAGCTTCGCAGAATGCGAAGTAACCCTTCATTGTCATCGCTCCCAGATGCACTCTGACCAAGCGTGGTAGGATCTTATAGGGTCTTATCTATGGGTTAAATAGAACTAAACTGAATTGCTTGAAATAGAATTTTTTTTTACGTTTATCAGTGTCTAAACAAAAATATACTTATGCTAAACTGAATTGCTCAAAATATAACTCTTTACATCTATAAAAATGGATTTGCCACTAAATAACCTACAATGGTTGGTATGCCATAAAACCAAACCAAACCAAAGAAGACGAACGCTATTAACAATAATAGAACATTAAAAATTTTCTAAATAAAATCTTTAGCTTTTTCCATTTGAAAATACTTTTCGAGTGAGACTGAATATCATATACAAACACGAATAGTTAAAAAAAAAACAAACAAAAAAAAACGTACCAAGTAGGCATAGGATCCATATATAAATAAATAGATCCACTGAATATTCTATTTTTTCGTACCATTGGATAAAAGTAGGAAAGCCACAGGGCTTGATGAAATACCCCCAGAAGTATGGAAGATGAAGGAATTCAACGACATACTGCTCCGACACTGTAATGCCGTATATAAACAAAATACAATAGACAGTTGGACTAAGAAGTGTGATCTCGGAATAGCTACCGAGGTATAACCCTTACATCCATAGTAGCCAAGATCTACAATGTTCTACTACGCAACCGCATAGAATCGAAAATTGAGAAAATACTTAGAAGAACCAAAATGGATTTCGGAAAAATCCATCTACGACAACACAAATTTTGACAATCCGTCGAATTCTAAAAGGTGCACATGACGAAAACATAGAGGCAATAATATCATTCTTCGATTTTTCCTTGACATTTGACTCCATACACAGATGCAGAAAATACTTCTTACTTATTGCCCCCCCTCCCAAAACCGTCGCAGCCATAATGCTGTTTTATAAAAACACGAAAGTAAAAGTCCGCTCACCGAATGGAGACATATTACTTCGAGATTGTAACAAGTGTGCTACAAGGAGACACATTAGCCCCATACCTGTTTATCATCTGCCTAGACTAGGTGCTTAGAATGTCTATAGATTTAATGAAAGAAAACGGTTTCAAGTTAGCAAAAAAAAGAAGCAGAGGATACCTCGCACAAACTATTATGGATGCAGACTACGCTGATGACATAGCGCTTCTGGCAAATACCCCCGTCCAAGCCGAAATCCTGCTTCACAGTCTAGAACGAGCAGCAGGTTGCATATGACCCTATGTCAACACAGGCAAAACAGAATACATGTGCTTCAATCAAAGAGGCGACATCTCCACATTAAGGGGTAGTCCTTTGAAACTACTGGACAAGTTCACCTACCTCGGAAGCAGCGTCTCATCAACTGAGAATGATATCAACATGTAACTAGCAAAGGCAAGGACAGCTATCGATAGGCTATCGGTCATATGGAAGTCAGACCAGACCGATAAAATAAAACGCAGTTTTTCGAAGCAGCGCTCGTGTCGATACTGCTATGTGGATGCACCACATGGACGCCAACTAAACGTATGGAGAAAAAGCTTGACAGCAATTACACAAGAATGCTGTGAGCTGAACTGAACTTCTGGAGGTAACATCCGACAAAAGGGTCACCTGTACGGCCAACTACCACCCATCACGAAAACTATCCAAGTTAGACGAACCAGAAATGCGAAACACTACTGGAGATGTGGGGACAAGCTCAAAAGTAGGACGAACAGATAGAAACTATATACAACGGCTCTGTACCGATACAGGATGTAGCCTGGAAGACCTCCCGGGAGTAATGGGCGATAATGATGGGTGGCGAGAGAGGATCAGGGAGATCTGCGCTTGCAGCGTTACATGATGATTATGATATATGTGAGTGTTGCGTATATGTGTGCTATAAACTTCATTTTCAGTATTTACATGCCACCGATGTATAGTTAATAAAGTTAGTGACCTTTGTCGAGGGTGACCTGAAGGCTCCCTTTCTAATAGCTACGCCACCGAGGTGTAGGGGAGGCACTACTCCTTTCCCTGGATTGCTCCACTTTACTCCTGATACGTACCTTATAATGCTGAGTGTTAAGCAAAGAGGTATCAAGTACCATTTTTAAAGTCTTTGGTATAACTCGACCTGGTATTGAACCCTGGTCTCCCGGACCAACACTCAGCCCACTAGGGGGGTCTCCTCGTGGTGTAATGGTTAAAGCGATGGACTGCAGAAGTGTAGTACGCGAGTTCGTACTCCAGTCGCGCTATTACATTCACTTTCGGGCAAATACCCTTGGGAAAGGTATGACCCCCTTATCCTCCCAACTATGGGTTAAATAGTACCACTACTGTCCTTCTAGGAGAATGGCTTTGGCATTAAAGAACATAAAAAGAGTTGATATGCCATTAAACAAAGAAACCAAACCAAACCAATCAACCCACTAGGCTAATGAGCCTGTTTGGCTGCTATGGATGTAAGGGTAGTTCTTGGCAATTCCGAGATCATATTTATTCATAAATTACGCGAAATACACATTATTTGCCTATCAGTTTAGATTTACGTATAGATCATTGTATGAAAATATTGATATATACATGTAAATCAGAATGTATGAAGATATATAGATAAACCAATATGCCAATTTATCTGTCGACACTTTGAAATATATTCAGCATTTCGCTTTAACCTGTACGCGATTGCGTGCGCACACACACACACACACACACACAGAGTGCCTTCCATGTGACAGGAAGTGAAATCTTATTTAAAAGCAATTATTTGATATCAAGTATTCAATCATTGTTAAGTAAATATATATATTTACCCAACCCCTCCGCTCGGGCAGGATATGACACAAGGTTAATTTTTTTAACAGGTTTGAGTTCAGAGTTTTCCTTCTCCTAGACTAGTTGCCTCACCAAGGCTAAAGAACCCAATCTGCCTTACTATTTACCCATAGCTGGAGGGAGAATGATTGGATTCATACCTTTCCCAAGGGTATTGGTTCTATGTAAAATGCAATCAGTCTCGTCCAGGATTTGAACTCGTGTCGCCGTGTCCATTTCCTACGACGACAAGAACCATTACACCATGGGCACCTCCTATAAGTAAATATAGCTTCAAGTAACTATTGATACAAATAATCTGCATATGTTTATAGCGTTTCAAATATTCCTACCTAATAATAAGGAATTTTAAACAGATATATTTGACCAATAAATAGGACCCTAACAGGTCATATATAGAGTGGACTCGACAGAGTATCTGCCGACAGATCGCTTAGCTCATTGGTTTGTGTTCGATAATGCGGTCTTTGTTACGGAATATGTAGTATGGCTAGTTTTCACGAAGGTTGATATGCTAATAGAGAAAGAAAACAAAACCAATCCATAAACCAATGTTGTATATTGACCTCCGACCCGGCCAAACATGCCATTCCAAAGACGGCGGAAGTGCATATTCCGATGGCCAGTTATGGGAAGAGATTGAGGGGCGTTGAACTATTATATAACTCAGTTCACAGGAAATTCAAACAGTTTGGAGATCAGAGAGTTGGAAAAGATGCTGCAGAAAAAACAGCACCCAGCAGAAGGGGCCCACGGGACCCCCGATTGAGAGTTTTAGGGATCAGACGAGTTAGAGATAAGATGCGGTAGAGTAAAGCAGCACCCAGAGAGGCTGGGCCTCCGGCCCCCGGTTGAGCAGCCCGGGAGAACGGGAAAGAAACGCTGATGGCTATAAGAGTGGGGCTCAGTATGTTGCAATTCTGTTCGGTCTCCAACTCCCTCTCACACTGAACCCTTTCAAATAAAGTGAGAGGTATATTTTTCTAAAATATGTGTTCAATATGTTTTTGCATGCATATGTCGATGTATGTGTATTATGTGTTTGTATAGTTGGTCATGGTTGAGACTATACAACACCAATTCTGCCATAATGGTTGCTTTTGTCGCTATTAACGGCAGTGGTAGCAGTGGCGGCGGTGGATACATTGGTCAGGGTGGATGGTTTTCTAATCCTTTTCTCTCTTCGTGGCGTCACTTGTCGCTGTTGCATAAGAAAACGTGTCAACCGACTTGATATCTGCGATAGGCGGGATTTTGCTGTCACCATCAAATTTCGAGTCCCCCATGGAGTGTAAAACAAAGGATCACTCGTCGACCACATGACTTCCAGTCCACCTTTGAGTACAATTTATAAAATAATCTACCAGAATCAAGGAGGACGATCAACAGCGAGAATTATTAGGATATAGAAGAAAAAAAAAAGGTCGCACTTCAGTTTTATTCTGTTTCTGTCTTTTAAACGTAACCTGTATATAAAAATCACCCGAGCGACTCCTCTGTACTTTTACTTGTTCACCTGTGAAAAATGTTTGCCTCTAACCAGTGTATATTTGATTGGATTCCCTTGTGTTAAGAACAGGAATTGTATTCCTATTGCGTTACTCTTCCTAACTTATTAGCTTGTCAAGGGACGTTTGATAGCTGAAAGCCAGTTTTAGAGCTTATCTTTTTTTTTTATATGTGCGAAAACGTTACTTAATTTACATTGTCAATATTTATTAAGCGTGAGTTTGGAAACATGTATATTTCAAGGTGAATATTTTGTATTGGTTCAATTATGATCCTTTTAGTAGCTTTACCAGCATTAAGACTTTCAATTTACAATCATTTCATTTAATTTTAACTAAAAATATACAAGTACAATACTTACATTCACAATCTCAGCACACTAGGCCTAACATTTTTTTTATAGGAGATGGAAGTTGCGACTTGTGTTCCATTCTAGATCAAGCTGTTTGTATTTTAATTTGCCCTAAGGAAGGGCATGAATTGAAAAGCTGAATGGCAGTCGAATAGCCTGTAATTGGTGGCAAGAGACTTTGACTTTAAACATATTTTCTAGACAAGACGGTTCCAACTTCACATTAAATAAATTCCTTGGTAGGTGCCAACTTCACATTAAATAAATTCCTTGGTAGGTGCCAACTTCACATTAAATAAATTCCTTGGTCGTAATATATTATCTACTGAAAAAAATGTCTATCTGCTCTATCCTCGTCTATGGCTCAGTCGTAGGTCAGATTGTATTCTTTAACTTTGATCAGGCAGCCAGTTTAGAAAAAGAAAAACTCTTGATTAGAATACATTATTCCACTTCAAAATTGACCCAGTGTGACATCATACTCTTGAATGTGGGGATAGGTAAATATACACATTTACAATACAGATAAGATAAATTTTGAGTGATTTGGTTACGTCACAAAATTACGCCCTAAACTAATTACTATTCGGTTATCAGATATATTTCATTCTTCCCTCTCGATATCGCTAAGAAAGGTTAAGGCATGTACCCTGTGATTTTACGGCCGATTTTGTAATTTTGAGACGTAGCTGAATATTATTGATTTGTTACCATATTTACCAACCCCTCCGTTCGGGCAGGATTTGATAAGAGGTCATTTTTTTAAGCGGAGTTAAACAGGTTTGAATTCAGAGTTTTCCTTCTCCTTGACTAGTTGCCTCACCAAGGCTGAAGAACCTTGTCTGTCCTACTATTTACCCATAGCTGGAGGGAGTATAATTGGATTCATACCTTTCCCAAGGGTATTAGTGCTATGTGAAATGCCATCAGTCAGGTCCAGGATTTGAACTCGTGTCGCCGTGTCCATTTCCTACGACAATAACCATTACACCACGGGCACCTCCTATTATTGAATTGTTACGAATCAAAACGACTGAAAATTTAACTTATCTAATATAGCAGTAATCAGCTTATATCAAGTAGCACAGACGTCTATAAATTTAATGAAAATAAATAAATTCACACTAAATGAAGGCAAGAAGCAGACAATAAAGAAATGAAGGCCAGAAGCAGACACAGAAAGTATAATGGATCTACACAACACAGACGATTAAGCATTATATGTAAATACACCTGCTCAAGCCAGTTGTCTGTTACATAGTCTGGAACAGGTAGCAAGAGACTTTGGTCTCAATTTTGAACTTTGATAAAGCCAGTTTTTAAACCAGATGGTGCTATCTCCGCATTAAATTCATATAACTCGGTAGCAATTTCTTATCTACTGAAAGCAATGTTGATATACACAGAGAAAAGGTATGCACAAGAAGCAGCAACTCACAAAACAGCTGTACGGTCTCTTACCTCTGATCTCATAAATCATCTAAGCAAGAATAACAAAACATGGAGAAGCGGAGACAACTTCATTGGCGAAATTCTCCAGAACACATGATATTTGGCTGATCAGCTCTGTGCGTTCTCTGAAAACCGGCAGCGGGGTCTGCAAAGGACAATGGCGTATTAAGAGAGTGAGAGAGAGAACGAGAGAGAGAGAGAGAGAGAGAGAGAGAGGAGTCAATGGAATCTGTATTATAAGCATGAGTTGACGATGATGGTGATGATGATGAAGATTTCAATGTTCAATGGGATGAGGGGTATCTTGTACTAGTTCAATATTTCCATAAATAAATAAAGGGTTTTTATACGCCGACTAACTTACGTATATCTATATGTTTCTGTATCTATCAATAAGAATATAGCCTGCATATATCCAAATAATTCTGACCACTGGTCATCTCTCTTGATTCTTGTGCATAATTCTGTAAATTGTACTCAATGGTGAAGTTATATGGTCTAAAAGTGGTCATTCGTCTTACGCTTAACGGGGGACTCGAAACGTGACGGTGAAGGCAAAATGCTGCCTGTCACGAATGTCAAGCCGATTTGCCCCTGTTTTGTATATAACAACGACAAGCCTCTGTAAGAAGAAAGAAATATATTTTTCAGTCAGAATATACACTGTATAAAACAAATTTTATCAGTCTGAATTTAGACTGTATAACCCAAATCTAGATTATACGAGGATCATCAAATAAGTTTCCAGACTTTTTCGTATGGGCACTTTTATTGAAAATGCACACATGAAACTCTAGTCCCCTTCGAAGTAATATTTTCTGGTTGCAATGCACTTGTACCGTTTCAACAACTTCTGGAAAGCCCCATGGAAGTCCTCTTGTGTGAGCGTCTCAATGACCTTCGTCACAGCCTCTTTCATCTCCTCAATTGTCTCATAACGACAGCCTCTGAGGTTAGGGAATAACCAAAAGTCACAGGGAGCAAGGTCTGGACTATAGGGAGGCTGAGGAACTCTCTTGATGGCTATCTTAGTCAAATAGTCTGTGACAAGGATGGAGTTGTGGAGTGGTGCATTTTCCCTCGTGGAAATGCTACTGACCCGATTGGAAGAGTGCTGGCCTTTTCCGACAGAATCTCTTCCTGAACTCCCTTTAAAACCTCAACATAGTAATCCTAACCCTAACCCTTTGGCCAACCAACACTGGTCTATTGACTTCCTTACTCCTCCCACACCTCTCATCATCCCTCACAGACTCCCTGCCTTCCTTGAATCTCTTATGCTACTCAAAAACTGATGCTTGATTCATGCAAGATGCTCCAAAAGCAGTCTGAAGTATTTCATACGTTTCTGTGGCATTTTTCTATGTTTAAAATAGAATTTTATTGCATATCGTTCTTAAGTGTCCTCACGCCAACATTGCATTTTTGAAATTCACCAGCTGTGACAATCAGGGTTTAGTAGGGTGTATTCCAATTTCTGCTGTAGCTGTTCATTTAAACCTGACATCATAAAAATTGGTCAGTCATCTAATAAGATGTATAGCAATAACATACTGTATTTTCAAGTGTTTACGACAATTTTAAATGCCTGTACAAAAGAAGTCTGGAAACTTACTGAAGGCACCACGTATATTGCTACAACTAATTTCAAGTTTTCAGAATCATCAATAACAATAATACGGTTCGAAGCGGGAGCTACGTAGCAGAATCATTAAAGTGCTGGACTGCGGTCTCAACGTAAGCGAGTTCGATCTCTAGTCACACTATTACGTTCAGATTTGGACTAATGCCCCTAGGAATATGTATGAAACCCCTAATCCCAACCAACTGTGGGTTAAATAGTGTCGCCAGTTTTTTTTTCTACAAAGATGGCTTTGCCGTTAAATAACCCACGAAGGATGATATGCTATTAAACGAAGACACCAAATCAAATATAAAAAACAAATCCAGCATAAACATTCACTTTTAAAATGAATCTTATTGACTCAAATAACATAATTTTTTACCTAAATATTAGATTGTTTATAACATTTACTCTGTTTTCATAGTTAGATGGAATTAGGACAGTTTAGTTTTCTATTTATTCGAAAAGGTCATTATTTCTATTCGAACACTCGTCATGTGAGAGTGTTTTTTGAACGTCATTTTAGAATGTCAAAATATTCTATATATGTTTTGGTCTGGACTTTGCTATGGCATATCAATTTTTGGGATTATTTACTGACGAAACTCTTCTTGAATACGATCATCAGTGATACTATTCACCCCTTAGCACGGATGATAAGGATGTTCCTATTTTTTCCAAGGATATTAATCCGAAAGTGAACGTAATAGTCCGATTGGGGTTCGAACTCTCTAACCCCGAAATCTGAATCCAGCTCTTTAGCCGTTACCCTTTTTGCTATATATCACATGTATGTATACATCTAACTTCTCCACCACGAGCAAAATATGGCACAAGATTGATTTTTAAGTGGAGTACAGCTGGTTTGAATTCAGATTTTTCTTCTCCCGTCCCAACTATGGGTTCAAAGTACCACTCTTGTGATTTAGTACTCTTTTTATAGAAGGATGGCTTTAAATAACTTATAAAAGTTGATATGCCACCAAACAAAGAAACCAAACAAAAAAATCTCATGTGCTAAGGCTAAATAACCCAGTTTACCTTACTAGCCAGCCAAGTCGGCAGGGGTTGTAGTATACTCTGACTGTATCATTGCATAAGGGTCAGACCTCCCATAATGACTGTTCTGGATATGACACTAAACAATCTGATGGTAAGGTTCCAGCAATTCTGGAGGCTTGTGGAATGCAGAGTACCCCTTCATTGCAACTGCTCACCTGACCACTCTGACCGGAATGGTTTTACCTGATAAGGTCCTATCAATGGGTCAAACAGAACTGTTTGACGTTTAAACTTAGTGCAAACAAAGACTTAAGGAAGATTGAATTGTTAGAAATAGAACTGTTTGATCATTTAACTATGTGTAAATGAATGACTGATGCTTAATAGAATTATTAGTGATACATAGCAATACTTGGAACCATAAAATTTTATAGACTCGGCATTAAATAATCATATCAACTATTGTTAATGTATTATAAAACCCATCCAACCGTTCTGACATCGTCGAGGGTGACCCGAAGGCTCCTTTTCAATAGCTACTACGCTGGGGTGTAGGGAAGGGTGCTACTCTTTTCGCTGGATTGCTCCACTTTACCCCTGATCCATACCTTATGGTGTTAAGCAAGAAGGCATGAACAACCATTTTTTGAGTCTTCAGTATTTCTCGACTTGGGATTGAACCTCGTTCTCCGGACTATTAGGCGAACACTCTAACCGCTAGACCAATAACCAACCTTACTAGCGTATAAAAATGACCATTCCTTATCACATACTTTCTGACAGTCATTTTTAATTCCCGGCGGATGCGAAATTTGAAAAATACATAACAATGTGGCATTTACCTTTGTTTTAGAAACGCCACCAAGTCTAAAAATGAATCCATTTGGTTTTGTAACATTTAGAATAAATAAATTACAACTAAGAAAAAAAGTAAATGGGTGTTAAAATGGTAAATGGCATCAGCTGAATATTCCACTGTTAATTGCCTTTTGATTGAGTTTAATGATTTCCTCATTGTTTCAACAGACAGTTCTTTTATTGGTGCCATGTTTTCTTTCAATTAGTTATGCCCAACTACTTGCCTGCTCGAACTGTCTTTTAATTGTAAACTGATTCGCATATCTTAGCTTCCACAGGTATTTGTTTAAAAAATATAAATTACAAGATCATTCCATATTTTTGCCAACATTGGGTTATTCCAAGATATTTTTCTCTTAATTTGTCGGAAGAATATACCATTAATTTAAAAAATAGGATTTAGTTTGTTAAAAGACTATTTTATGAAGCTATCTTAAGGCATTAAGTAAAGAATATTTTGCGTCTGACCTGTTATTTGTTCATTTTGGCCTAGTCGGCTGGGGCTGCAGAATACACCGACTTTATCTCTGCAGAGGAGTAAAACTTCCCGAATGAGTGTCCTGGATATGACAGTATCAAATCTGATGGTGAGTCTCTTGTAATGCTAAAGCTTTGAGGAATGCAGAGTACCCCTTTATTGCTATCACTCTTAGGTCCATTCTGGCCTGGAGTCGTAGCACCTGATAGGGCAGACTGGGTTCTTCAGCCCTGGTGAAGCAACTAGTCTTGGAAAACAAGAACTCTGAATTAAAACCTGTTAAACTCCGTTTAAAAATTGACCTTGTGTCCTATCCTGCCCGAGCGGAGGGGTTGGTAAATATGGATAGGTACTATCTATGGGTTAAATAGAACTAAACAGTGCACTTATGCTAAACTGTATTGTCTGAAATAGAACTGTTTCTATATATAAAAATAGATTTTGGGCTTAAATAACCTCTGATGGTTGACATACCATAAAACCAAACCAAACCAAACCAAACCAATTAGTTTATTTACTAAAAAAACAAAAAACAGAAAAAAAAACAAAACAAAAATTATAACAAAAACATTGTGAACATCTATGTCTACAAATATCATAATTTTTACAAGAGGTACTATCACTGTATTTGCAAAGATGAATATTCTGGCATTCGGCATATTCTTCAATAAAAGAACTATCATCCGAAACAGTGAAAAGAATTGTAGATCTCAAGGCAATCCACAGTGGAAATTTCAGTTATTAAATGGAAACGTTTTGCGTCTTATCTCTTTTTATTTTATTTACTGCTAAATAATAAAAAAAAAACAAGGGGAACATCCTCTTAGGGTGTTTATTCTATAACACCTATCAAGGTTATTAGACACACAAGTTAATGCGCTGAGAATTCAACTAGAGTTTCATACGGCATGACTGTTCAAAGTAGACTATAACAGCACATGACATGTTGCTAAGAATTCAACTCTAACCTGACATTGCTTGGATTTCGAATTTAGTCGCAGTTTTATTGACCTCAATTAATGACATTTAAAATATATATTGCCTTTGCTCGAGAATTGTTTTATAATTGAGAAACTATATAATGCCCTTATATTACCTATGTTTATATGGCTTTTTTATGCTAATTTTGTAGACTTCAAAAATTCCCTTTCAATATGTTATATAGTTATTTACACGTTCATTCAGCATCACAACGACACCATAATTAAGACGCATGAAGGAAGGAAGACGCAAGAAGAATTAAGATGCACTAAGGAAGACACATAAAGACTTCTTTAGAAAAATATTCACCTCTCACTTTATTGCAAGAGTTCGAAAGGTTAGCATGTGAGAGGATGCTGGAGACCGAACAAAAACTTCATATTTTGACCCCACTGTTATGACCGTCACTTTGTGTCTTTCTTGTTCTTTTAGATGCTCAACCAGAGGTCTTGGGGTCCACTCCATCGGGGTTTTTCCGAGGGCCCCCTCGGTCGGGTGTGGCTTTCCCTACCACATCTGGTCTCTAGCTGTCTGGAAGTCTGCTGGCAACTGCTCTGGGACTCAAACTCAACTGAGTTAAATAATAACTCAACGCCCACACGATCGCCTACTGGATCTTTGAAATCGAATGTTTAATCGTCATCAAGCGGAAATAACTGTCATGCAGTTCAGAGGTTACTCTCTTCCGGTGCATGACTGTAATGGCACAATGGGACCTTCACCTTTTCCCATATCATAAGCCTTAATCCGCCCACGCGATCTCTTTCGATTACTGGCCGTTGGAATGTGTCACTTTCTTCCGGTGTATTACCATGGAAAAGTATTTTGGGGCCGGGTCGAAGGTCAAAATATAACATTCATCCGTAAATTATTTTTCAAAATTCCACATGTGGAATTTTCTTCACGTTCGTCTCCATCACCCTCACGCATATTTTACAGAATAATTTACAAGGACAATAAATGGCTGAAAACACAAAAAGAATCACTTGAACCACAGCAAACAAAATCTTACTTAGAAGGTGACCTTCTCTCTATGTAACACTTGCCCGGCTAATTATTATCTAAATTTCTTTTACTATCTTTGCGTGGTTGGCCATCTTGACATGTGTGCATCAAGGTACCATACGGATGCATTTTTTATCTTCCCAACACAACGGGCCCTCCATAATTCCTTGAAAAAATTTCAAAACCCTAAAAAGGACCATACTCTCGTCCCATATCCTGGTCACAAACTTAGTGACCCTGGTCATTCCAGCAATACATTTCGCCTGGATTCCTCATGACCACACTCCAGTTCTTTGCTCAACAGGTTCCTACCTGGAGTAACCGGAGAATTTCATAAACTAAAACACAATATCTTCAAGGCTCAAAGCATTCCACAAAAATCCACAAAAATCATGGCCCAAAACAAGTATCACAATACATCCGAATGTATCACAATCTGGCACGCATGCTGTAAACCACCTAAAATAGTCCATGCAAAATACTAATTAGAAATGTGTTACCTATTCTTTTTCATTAAGTTTCTGTTTCCATGCACATTGGTTTGCAAGCCCCTGAGGAAACATGTTTTACCTGATCAAACCCGCGCCGGGTTTCTTTTCAATTTAATCAGGAACCCTCGTGGCTACCAAAATATTGGCACCTCGCCTTTCCCAGATTCGTTTCACTTTGCCAAATCACACACGAATCCAAAACATCATCGTGACTGAAAGACATAGACATCATCCACAAAATTTTGGAGTAGGCCACGCCTTTTTTCTTTTATTCCATCCTCGGAACTCCAAACTAAAATATAGAAGCCAAATAGGCCCTCAACAGCTTCATGGGTCGGCGAATTCTTCGATAGAATTGCTTTCAACAACAATCTGTAAATCCCCTTTAATGAATGTCTGTCCTACTCTCACGTCAGCCCACGATTTCCTCAAAAACAGAACTCCCCCCCAAAATATTTCCTATTCAACGAAAACCCCAAATTCTAAAAAAAAATTTTAGAATCAATATAATTTCAAATATAATTAAACCTAGAATAAAATCCTCTGTTAATGGTTTTCGTCAAATTTCATAATATGAACAGGAAAAAAAAATCCCTAATGTCGCCTTTAAACTCAAACAAACTCAAAAATTTTCACCTTAAAACAAGTCAAAACAATGTTACAATCACAGTTCAAAAATGTTCAGTTTTCTTTTCTTCTTTTTTTCAATCTATGTAGTGATGTACTGTCTATTTTACTAAAAATGTCTGTTCTTTCTTTCTTTCTTTCTTTCTTTCTTTCTTTCTTTCTTTCTTTTTCATATGCTGTGTACAACAATGTTCAAGTTTCTTCTTTTTTTTTCAACCTTATATCTACCTCTCTGTCTTTACCTTAACACGATAACTATAGGTTTGCTTCCCAGTTTATTCAATTTCAGTCTATAGTACCATAAATTAAGCCTGATTTATAATACAACTTTCTCAATAGCTTACGAGCATTCTACTTCTTTTTTTTTCTTTGCACAAAATATCCCGGGATTTTTCTCTCTAAACAACCCAAACTTTTATAAATTCTGCCAACATTTCCTAATTCAAAATATTTCCAAATCTGCGAATCTTCGCCACACTTGGTTCTGTCAAAATTATGCGCATCTCTTAATTACATCCAAAACCCTGTTTCAAGATATCTTCCCCAATAACAATCTAAAAGCTTCACTCCAGGGGGAACTCACATTTTGTGAGTTTTTTGTCTGCCTCGTCAGACACAAGAAACATCTGTCTCTTAGTTACCCTGCCTCCACGGCAAGACCGTTTTCAAGACAATACCTATGTCTTCAATAATTGATATCCACAATTTCCACCGCAAAACAACCGGCCTGATTCTACCAGCGCCGAAAATATCGATTCTCCCAACTTAATAAATATCGAAAAATTATATGCGCATCATTCAGACAAACCACCAATGTGTGAAATTCTTGAACAATACCATTAATGCTCCCAAGATTCCATCTGTCGGATTAAAATTCTCATTTCCAATCCACAAGTCCCAAACATAAAAACCTGACCAAAAGGTCTTAACTACAGATATGCAGGATTCCAAATCTTGGACTGAAATTCTAATTTTCAATCACCGCCAGTCTGGACCAATGAAAAGTTACAACGAATTTTTTTTTTTACTCACAAAGACCTATTTGCGATAAAAAAAAATCCCCATTCATAAAATTTATCATAAAATTTATTGTTTACGATAAGCTGTCTATCAAAAAACGGACAATAACTGTCCCATAGCCATCTTTGTTCCCTTCTTTTTTCCTCCCTCACTACGATACAATATTACATAGAGCAGTAATTTTAATTTTTATCTAGGGATCACACATTTTTAAAAAAAATTATTTCCAATTTTATGCTTCTAGAAAGGCCCTTGTCATTAAAACAAATCTTTCACTATTATACCCAATTTAAATAACAGAGAGAGATAGAAGTTACATGAATGAGCAATCCATTCACATTTCCTTTTTTTTTTTTCTTTTCTCTTTTCTGTTGCTGGTTTGTTCTTGTTTCTTGTTTTTTTTCTTCTTCTTCTTTTCTTCCAGCACGTTGCCTTCCTCTTTTCTTTCTTTTCTTTCTTTCTTTTCGCGTCTGTCTGTTCATCTGTTGATGTCGTGTTGTGATGCTTAAAAACTGTCGTTTACGGTAACCAGGTTCGTTTTGAATCCTTGAAGAACTTTGCTGGCACAAGCACCAAATCGGACAAATGTTATATACTCATTTGCCGTATCATAACGACTCAATAATAGAGACAGACGCACGCAGAAAGACGCAGGAAGGATTAAGATGCAAGAAGACTTCTTTAGAAAAATATTCACCTCTCACTTTATTGGAAGGGCTCGAAAGGGTTGTTCAAGGGTTTGCATGTGTGAGGGTGCTAGAGACCGAACATAAACTTCATATTTTGACCCCACTGTTATGACCGTCACGTTGTGTCTTTACTGTTCTCCTGATGTTGGGGTCTACTCCATCGGGGCTTTCCAAGGGCCCCCTCGGTCGGGTGTGGCTTTCCCTACCACATCTGGTCTCTACTGTCTGGAAGTCTGCTGGCAACTGCATCGGGGGTTTCCGAGGACCCCCTCAGTCGGGTGTGGTTTTCCCTACCACATCTGGTCTCTAACTCTCTGGAAGTCTGCTGGCAACTGCCCTGGGACCCAAACTCAACTGAGTTAAATAATAACTCAACGCCCACACGATCGCCTACTGGATCTTTGAAATCGAATGTTTAATCGTCATCAAGCGGAAATAACTGTCATGCAGTTCAGAGGTTACTCTCTTCCGGTGCATGACTGTAATGGCACAATGGGACCTCCACCTTGTCCCATATCATAAGCCTTAATCCGCCCACGCGATCGCATTCGATTACTGGCCGTTGGAATGTGTCACTTCCTTCCGGTGTATTACCATGGAATAGTATTTTTGGGCCGGGTCGAAGGTCAAAATATAACATTCATCCGTAAATTATTTTTCAAAATTCCACATGTGGAATTTTCTTCACGTTCGTCTCCATCACCCTCACGCATATTTTACAGAATAATTTACAAGGACAATAAATGGCTGAAAACACAAAAAGAATCACTTGAACCACAGCAAACAAAATCTTACTTAGAAGGCGACCTTCTCTCTATGTAACACTTGCCCGGCTAATTATTATCTAAATTTCTCTTACTATCATTGCGTGGTTGGCCATCTTGACATGTGTGCATCAAGGTACCATACGGATGCATTTTTTATCTTCTCAACACAACGGGCCCTCCATAATTCCTTGAAAAAATTTCAAAACCCTAAAAAGGACCATACTCTGGTCACAAACTTAGTGACCCTGGTCATTCCAGCAATTCATTTCGCCTGGATTCCTCATGACCACACTCCAGTTCTTTGCTCAACAGGTTCCTACCTGGAGTAACCGGAGAATTTCATAAACTAAAACACAATATCTTCAAGGCTCAAAGCATTCCACAAAAATCCACAAAAATCGTGGCCCAAAACAAGTATCACAATACATCCGAATGTATCACAATCTGGCCGTTTGAATGTGTCACTGCCTTCCGGTGTATTACCTTGGAATAGTATTTTTGGGCCGGGTCGAGGGTCAAAATATAACAAATACCTAAAGTTATTTTCAGTACAATTCATCATGAAAAGTTTATCGGAAAAGCATTTGTTTTATTGAAGATATTCCTATGAATATGAATTCTGTTTTTATTGCTGTTCTCAAGATCTTTACCAGTCAAAACTGGGATGGAATTTCGGAAAGTGCTGATCCTCGATACCAGTGAGTACGACAGGCCTAAGTGGTTTTACACGCTTAAAATCAGTGAAATATTTATACAACTGGTCGATTATCAGTTTAAATCTAGATATCTTTAGACGTGAAAATAGGTTTTCATTTACAAAAAAAGAAAAAAAAAAGCTAAGAAATGGCGAAGATAAATTTAGAAATAAAGAATAGAGAATAAAGAAGCAAAAAATGACGGAGTAGATTTTAATTTTGCTACACTACTTCGCCATTATCAATTGATCAATAACCGTAATTTGGCATTTATTTTTGAGAAGCCATATTTCTGAAATAACTTTTTAAGTAGAATACTGTAATCAGGAAAACGAGTCATTTTTACCAAAAATAACAGAAAATTATGAAATTCTTGAGAAGTAAAGCAAAACAAACAATATAAAAAATCAAAAAAAAAAAAAAAAAAAAAAAAGAAAAAAAGAAAAGGAAAGAAAAAAACCTCTGACTAAAGACAATTTACCCGGTTTCTATCAAGAAATATAGAAATAGCAGAAGCAATATAGATAGCCTTGTGTTTATTAAGTTATATCATTAGAAGAGTGCTGGAATGAAGCGTGTAAGTTCGTGTTTTTAAATATCATTCTTTGGCTCAGAATATCTGCCATCGTCTAAATTGCAACGAAGAGTAAATAATGGATGAACTGTCTTATAAGAAGTGCAACGTTAATAAAGAACTTGGCATGAGTAATTCAGTTAGTCGTGCTTGTTCGGGTCATATTCAATCTTTCAGAACACACTTTCCTGGACACCAGTTCGATTAAAGAGTTGTTAGATGGCCATTGACCGATAGAGATCTTCATCCACTTTTTAACAAGGTTTGTTTTTAATCTTATAGTTTGTATAACCACCCTCTAAACCGGTAGAGACGGTTTAATTTCAGTTTATTCGACCATACAACAAGTAGTAAGTATCAGAGTAAATTATCAGTAGAAAATTACGAGTTGGTTATAATAAAATAGCACGTGTGATTGTTTTATACGTAAGAAAACGAGAAAAGGAAGAAAAGAAAAAAGCAACATCTCAGTAATCCAGACTCAAACCGTGTATATATATATATATATATAAAGAAAAATTGATAACAATGTAATCTAAGTAGGAGAGATAATGAATCTCTCTTTCTACTTGGATTACCTTGTTATCAATTTTTCTTAATATATTGTCGGATTACAATCCATTATTTACTTCCATATATATAGATAGATATTGTGTTTACTTTTAGATTGCAATATATTTCTATTCTTGTTTACAGAGCTTCAGTAAGGAAGATTTCGGTTATAAAAATACTGAATATGGTTGCCTACTAAGTGTAATGATTGTTGTCATGTAACGTAACCTCACCGGTACGGCATCATCTGGAATATCAATAGGCGTTACATTACTCAAATTCAAAGTTGACCCATTTGTTTCAAATACGAATGTTTACTAGCTGACTGTAACATTTTAGGTTAGTTACCGAAATGAGAGACAGGTCGAAAGAAGTACTGGTGTTCATTATAAACGCAGCTGTTTCTATTAATGAGACGGAAACAATCAAAATATCAACTTCTATTTTTCTTCCTGACCAGCTGTCACCAGAAAGGGACGCAATCTCTCGAACCGATCCTTTCCGACCAATCGTGACACTCTGACTCCGACGCTCTGCACTAACTGACAACTAAATTACACTGCTTATATAATATATTAATCATCTTCTCAACTAATAAGAACACGAGTCATTAAAAATTTTCCATAACCCTATCATCTAAATCAGCTGTCATTACCTATTTTAAATATCCTGTCTGCTGCGGATTACAAAACAACTCCCTATTTTAACATGAGCTAACATCCAGTCGTAGCATGCGCTTGCGTACTGCCTTTCAATGGGATCAACACTTCAATTCAAAGTTTTTAGTTATTCACAATTTATTAATACAAATAGAATAATTAACTAATATAATCAATGCCTATCCTTAATTATATAACAGCCATAGTAAATGAATTCACCGACCCTTGCTCAAAATCTCGACTGTTTGCATTTCACTACGCGCTAAGGCCGACTGGAAAGACATGGATCCATCCGTTTTACCACGAGGTATATATAAGTAGTTGGACAGACTGTGTTCTTTTGCCTTGGTTAAGCATGTTGTATAGAAAAGGGAAAACTCTGAATCCAAACAGTATTATTCGCCTGAAAAATTGACCTTGTGTCACATCCTGCCAATGACGGAGGGGTTGGGTAAACAAATAGATCATGAAATTTCACAAGGAAATATTAAAACCTCAATGCCAGTGGACTGGGGCTGCAGAGCATATAGACTGCAGCTTTGTAGAGGCGTAATACCACTCCAATGAGTGTCCTTGATATGACACTAAACTGCATCAGATGGGAAGGTTACAGTCAAAGAACTTTGGTGAATGAAAAGCACTTCTTCATTATCGTTATGTTGTATACCCATAATACAACTACAGGTATACATATACAAATATATAGCGTATATTTGCGAGAAACAAAGTCAACAATACACTTCTTTACAAGAATATAAATCTCTCACATGTTATTTTCGAATGAATGATGTTGTGTGTAAGAGATGAGTGGAGACAGGGACCGACGGCTATATTGACCTAAGTTTTTCTCTTCACCGTAGCAGCACTTCTTTCACATCTTAGCTGGAGTTGCTCAGCCTTCTGCAAGCTGATTCTCACTTTGGCATTCCCTGCCTATCTTCTTTCTTAACGTCCACCTGTTTCCGCTCTTCTTCGGCTTATTTACACTGGTCCTCTCTTGATTGACGGGTTAATATATAACAGGTCGACTCTGACCGGTAGTACTAGTTAAGGATTCATCTATGATGGGTTGAATGGAACAAATTGCTCATGCTAAATTGAATTGTTAGTAGTTGTCTAAATTTCTGAGCTTGTTGATTTTTATCTTCACCTTTATTGTTATTGTCACAACTTTTCGGTCGATATGTCCTCCGGCCTTCTTCGGGTGTTTGTCGAACTCGGGAACCTTCACGGAACTTCGAACTACGTCCTTTATTGAAACCAAGGGGGTCGCCTGTTCTGATTCCGTTTGCCATAACCGGGTAGAAGTGTTAAGTATTCCTGTATATTACTCGCCTGTAGTGAGGATTGAACCTGAAACCTTCAGATGATTGTCTCCTTAGAAGGTCAGGGAACCAACGCCTATAACCGTTACGCCATGTGTCTACCTTCGTCTGTTTCAACCCTGATTAGTCTTTGATATTTCATATGTTTTTGTCGTTTTACTCTGGGTAATTGAGTGTTTTTTTTATTATTTTTTAATAATAATTTTTTCTAATAATATATATATATATATATATATATATATATATATATATATATATATATGTTTCCATTTGTGAGTTTGTATAATTCATGTGTTATTCAACATTGGCTTGAATTTATCTATGATTTTTTCTTTTATTTGAAGTAATGTGTAGTCGTTAATTTGGTATATGGGAATAATTTTAGATTTGCCTTGACTACATTTGTATAGGTGTTTTGATACATTTAATTTTCTATATTCTGGGATTTTAATAATTCTCTTGGGAAGTGATATTTTGGTATTGATGGCCTGAGTTGACCCTATGTATATTTCTTCACACTTGTTACATTTAATTACTTTTTGAGTTGCAGCTGAAGTCTTTATTTATTTTGAATTTCGTTTCCAGGTTTTTAAAGATACAGAATTTTCCCTTTTATAATTATAAAACGTATTTTACTTTTTTTCTTGCATTTGGTAACTCCTTGTGTGGTGTCTTCTCCAAATGTAGAGGAGGTGAGTATTCTTTTAAGACTTTTAGGTTGTCTCTCGCTTTAAATGACTTTTGTTGTGTCTGGTATTTCATTGATTTTGCCATTTTTTAAAAAAACGTTCTTCTAGATTTTTTTAATTATTTCTGTGAATAGTTCTGGGTTATTTTTGTTGTAGGTTGCGACGTATACTAGGGGTTTCTTGTTGTTGAGCTTTTCAAGTTCCATAATTCTTTTTGTGGTACTTTTTTCTTAATTCGAGTTCCTTATTTATTAGTGTTGTTGGGTATCGTATCTTGTATAGGATTGTGTGTAGTTCACTATATTGGTCTGCTAACCTAAATCATTGACCATTCATCCACGTGGGACACCAAAATATTTAAGCCAAGTCGCCAGGGGTTGCGGAATACATTGACTCGAGCGGGATATAATCCCTACAACGGGTATTCTTGATATGGCACTAAACCATCTGAAGGTGAGGCTCCAGTTCGGGAGCTATGATGAAGGGGTGTATCACTTTAATGCTATAACTCCCCGGTTACTTCTGACCCGAAGTAGTAATATCTATAAGGATCTTATCTATGGTCCAAATATAACTATCTAATCATTTACTATACTGGAAAGGATTTAACTGTGTACAAATAAATGATTAACTAGTAAGTAAGTTGACGGACCATTGTCGAGGGCCTCCCGAAGTCTCACTTACGATTAGCTATTACACCGATTAGCTATTACTAGGGAACGGCAATACTTTTTTCCTTAGATTGCTCCACTTACCCTTGGTATGTACCTTATAATACTGAGTTTTAAGCAAGGGGGTATCGAGTACCATTTTTTGTGTCGTTGGTATGACTCGACCTGGTATTGAACTCTCGTCTCTTAGATCACTAGATGATTGGCTAAACATTATCGTAATGGGTCGGTATATTAAATAGAATCATTAGCATTAGATATTAAAGCAAAAAATCATTTACTTGTGAGCATACAAATGTGTTCTGGCTTATTTAAAAATGTTACTTATAAACCATTCGATAACAAATAATATATATATATATATATATATCATCATCATCATGTCATGCCGCCAGTAGGGATATCCCTGACCCTCTCTCGCCACTTCTCCCTATTGTTCATCGCCTCTGGCAGGTCTTCAGGGTTACATCCTGTGTCCTCACAAAGCTGCTGTATGTAAGTTCGAGCTGGTCGTCCTGCTTTTGCTAGGCCATAAATAGGGGTCCATTGGAGTACATCACTTTTGAGCTCGTCCTTGCTCTCCAGCAGTGTCCTGCGTGTCTGGTTCGTCTAACTTGGATAGTTTTCGTGCTGGGAGGCAAGTGGCCGTATAGTTGGTGTCTTGTGGGGTGTTGTCGCCAGGACTTGTTCAATATTGCTCCCAACATTCTTGCGTAATTGTCGTCTAGTTTCTTCTCCAGCCGTTTAGTTAGCGTCCATGTAGTGCATCCATATAGCAGTATCGATACAACCACTGCCTGGAAGAAACTGCGTTTCATTTTATCGGTCAGGTCTATATATGTATATATATGTGTGTGTGTGTGTGTGTGTGTGTGTGTGTATGATTGGATTGAGCATCATATAATCTACAAATGTTGATATGTCGCAAAGCACCACCAATCAACTAACCAATCAACAACCTCTTTAGAATTGTAGATTAAATTTTCATTTTCACGCTAGTACTACTCAAGAAATTATGGCCACTATTTACTTAATACTGCAGGACTTCCCTAATTATTATTGTGAATCCTTATAAAATTCTTACTCTGATGATTTCCATATTTTTTTTTTGTTTTGTTTTTTTTTGGTCCTTGTTTTTATTTTTATTATTTTCCAAGTAACACGGTTTTGCTTTTAATTCTATTTAAAGACAGTCTTCGACAAAAACAAAACAATTATCCTTATGAAGGAAAATGTGAGAGAAAACCCATCATTATTTTACGATTCGAGGATTGGTTCTATACATTCCACTGTTCGTCCTTGAGTCCTTTGCAATTAAGTTTGCAGCATTTCTCTGTTTAAAACATTCAGATACGTTGACTACAATTCTTTTCTCTGATATATGTTAGATATAATTGTACATCTTCTACGACTTCATTATCAGTAAGCCGGTCGTTAAGTGCATATATAAAACACAATTATGTTATAATAAGATACCAAAAGAACATATCTATCTATCTATCTATCTATCTATGTCACTCGTTCCATATCTATCTATCTGTCTATCTATGTCACTCGTTCCATATCTATCTATCTATCAATCTATATATATATATATATACATATATATCTTTCTATTTATCTATATCAATCTCAGTCTTTTCCTATCTATCTATCTGTTTATCTATCTATCTATGTCACTCGTTCCATATCTAGCTATATATATATATATATATATATATATATATATATATATATATATATATATATATATATCTTTCTATTTATCTATATCAATCTCAGTCTTTTCCTATCTATCTATCTATCTATCAGGACGATTTTACGCTGTGTCAGAGTGGACTTGGAAGTAATGGCAAAGAAGAGGTGACTCCACACTTCGCAAAACTTGAGCATTATCCCCGGATATAATTAAGAATCATATCTAGGACACCCTTGTTTGGGAATGGGTGTCTTAACCTCTTTGAAACAATGGCAGTGAAGGTGCATCCTGCATTCCCGAAAGTTCCAGCATTACTGGTGCCTCATCATTAGACTGTTTAGTGTAATAAACAGGACATACATTGCAGGGTCTTACCCCATAGCAGAGAAGCAGTAGGTATATTCTACAGCCCCAACTGAGTGGGTAAGATTATTTAAAAAAAATAATTGTAAGTGAAATCTGAAACCACTCCAACACACACACACATACACACAACAAAAACATATCCATTATCAAAACCCAACGCGGAGTAAAGCAGGTTAAGGTAAACAAACTCTAAGAAAAAGAGAGGAGTGACCTCTATAGAAACCTATAACCAACTGAAAACTATTCCATCTGCAAACACGAGTGAGTTCAAATTTAATTGAGTACCCCATTAACAAGGCCTTACGCCATATATGTTCTCTGACGAAAGCAACACGCTTGAAATATACACATTTGTGAAATCAAAATAAATGAATAAATCCTAAAAAATACAAATTTGTTCTTCGAACGACTCCAGGTTGGAATTGGTAGATGAATTTCACAAAATTGTCCCGAGCGCTTTCGGACCCTTCATTGGCCATCATCAGGGGTTGTTTGCTTGTTTAAGGTGTGTTTGTTTTTTAAGAAAGTTTTGAAAGTTTTTGAAAGTCTATATTATAGCAAAAATATGGGAACGCCGAATTGGATAAAACAGGGTAACTTATATCTTCAAAAAGGTACGCTATCGACGGAAATAGGATATTATAGGAATACGGGATTTTAAAAAGTCATCTACCAATTCCAACCTGAAACTAAGAAACTTATCACAAAACGTGAAAGAATCTTATATATATATATATATATATATATAAGATTCTTATATAAAGATTCTTATTATATATATATATATATATATATATATATATATATATATATATGAGGATCATTCAATAAACAAACAATTTTTTTGGAAAAAGCAAAATAAATTTAATTTTCAGAATTTTTTTTATATATAACTTCTGCATTAACCGAAATTGGTTTATATCAAATATCATTTCAATTTCTACAAAATATTTGTTTAGAGGCTATTCAACTTAGTAGAAATTCCAGCAGTATGCTCAAGGCTTGAACAAAGTTCTGTCATCAAATTATTCGAAGCTTAGGATTGCAAACCATGCGAAATTTATTGAAAAATGTTTGATCTATAAGCAGAGGCATATTTAAGTAAATGACACCTTTACAAATGGACTTAGCCATGGGGTTGCAACGACGAATCTGAAATGAAAAGACAGTTTAGGGAGTAAATAAACACAGACTCTCAAGTAAATAAATGATCTATGTGCGTATATATATATATATATATATATATATATATATATATATATATATATATATATATAGCGCCTATATTTTTCTGTAAATATTTGTGTATATATATTTGCGTGTCTCTGTGTGTGTGTATATGTGGGTGTTGCTTTTATTTTCTTTACTTCAAATCTTTTCAAAAAAATGAAATTCATTTAATCCGTAAAATAATTTGAAGAAGCATATTTTCTTATCAAAATCATAAACCATCTTCAAGAAACGAATAAAGATTCTTATGATGTTTGTATCTTCTGTTTTGCACATAATACATGACATTTATTGTAATGAAAAAAACCCAGAAATTTTGTGAGATTTTAAATACTTTTAACTGATATATATATATATACAGGGTGTCTCAATATACATGGGACCCATGTGACAACTAATAACTCTACTAATAATAATATTGAGTTCTTTTTTTGTTTCAGATTTGAAAATAGTATACAATAACAACCGTTATCTTTGATTACTATACCTTGGACAAGAGAGGAAAAATATTTTGCGTGACTACTTTTTGGGAGACAAAACCAATCAAAACTGTCTGAATAAGATGCAATCCATTAATATGATAATGGTTTATTTCTGAGACTCTATACTCAAGAAAGATTGTATTTCCTGGAAGCTGATATAGTAGTAATTAAAGAACTTTGGTTTGCTGTCTCAAGCTCAAAGGGGGCATTTCTTATTGAACGTATTCCAAATGACCATCATTGCGCTTGTCTCTAATAAATTATTATCATATCATTTATTTTGAAATATATGTTGAATTATAATTACGTAAATGTTTAAATATCTTAAATTTTACTTAAATGTCATCTAATAAATTATTATCATATCATTTTTTTTTAAATATATGTTGAATTATAATTACTTAAATGTTTAAATATCTTAAATTTTACTTAAATGTTATCTAATAAATTATTATCATATCATTTATTTTGAAATATATGTTGAATTATAATTACTTAAATATCTTAAATTTTACTTAAATGTCATCTAATAAATCATTATCATATCATTTATTTTGAAATATATGTTGAATTATAATTACTTAAATGTTTAAATATCTTAAATTTTACTTAAATATCATCTAATAAATTATTATCATATCATTTATTTTGAAATATATGTTGAATTATAATTACTTAAATATCTTAAATTTTACTTAAATGTCATCTAATAAATTATTATCATATCATTTATTTTGAAATATATGTTGAATTATAATTACTTAAATATCTTAAATTTTACTTAAATGTCATCTAATAAATCATTATCATATCATTTATTTTGAAATATATGTTGAATTATAATTACTTAAATGTTTAAATATCTTAAATTTTACTTAAATATCATCTAATAAATTATTATCATATCATTTATTTTGAAATATATGTTGAATTATAATTACTTAAATATCTTAAATTTTACTTAAATGTCATCTAATAAATTATTATCATATCATTTATTTTGAAATATATGTTGAATTATAATTACTTAAATGTTTAAATATCTTAAATTTTACTTAAATGTCATCTAATAAATTATTATCATATCATTTATTTTGAAATATATGTTGAATTATAATTACTTAAATGTTTAAATATCTTAAATTTTACTTAAATGTCATCTAATAAATTATTATCATATCATTTATTTTGAAATATATGTTGAATTATAATTACTTAAATGTTTAAATATCTTAAATTTTACTTGAATGTCATCTAATAAATCATTATCATATCATTTATTTTGAAATATATGTTGAATTATAATTACTTAAATATCTTAAATTTTACTTAAATGTCATCTAATAAATTATTATCATATCATTTATTTTGAAATATATGTTGAATTATAATTACTTAAATGTTTAAATATCTTAAATTTTACTTAAATGTCATCTAATAAATTATTATCATATCATTTATTTTGAAATATATGTTGAATTATAATTACTTAAATGTTTAAATATCTTAAATTTTACTTAAATGTCATCTAATAAATTATTATCATATCATTTATTTTGAAATATATGTTGAATTATAATTACTTAAATGTTTAAATATCTTAAATTTTACTTGAATGTCATCTAATAAATCATTATCATATCATTTATTTTGAAATATATGTTGAATTATAATTACTTAAATATTTAACGTAATGTAAAAAAAAAAAGACGCCGGTCTAGCGGGGAAACTCCAAAACATCTTGTATTCCATCTGAGGATACGGTCTTGCAAAAAGACAGTTGAAATAAATTAATTATGGTACTCATTTGTAAACTTTCACTTAAAATTATTGAAACGTTTGCTCTTCACGTGAGTTTTTTTTTTAATATACTTATTCATATTTATATATTATTAATATATTAATATATTATATTATTAGTATATTGATATATAACATTATTAATATATTATTATATTATTAATATATTGATAGCCATGCATTTGGCTCTCATTTTGAATATCATCATCATCATCATCATGTCGTGCCGCTAGCACGGATATCCCTGACCCTCTCTCGCCACTTTTCCTCATCGTTCATTGCCTCTCGCAGGTCTTCAGAGCTACATCCTGTATCCTCACATAACTGCTTTATGTATATTCGAGCTGGTCGTCCTGCTTTTGCCCGGCCATATGTGGGTGTCCATAGGAGTGCATGACTAATGAGCTCCCTGCTTCTCCAGCAGTGTCCTGCATGTCTGGATCGTCTAACTTGGATAGTTTTCGTGATGGGAGGCAGGTGACCGTATTTGGTGCCTTCTGGGGTGTTGCCGCCAGGACTTATTCAATATTGCTCGCAACATTCCCGTGTAATTGCCGTCTAGCTTCTTTTCGAGTCCTTTATAGGTTTTATTACATTACATTACATATTTACCAGCCATTGGCCTAATGATTAGAGTGGTCGCTAATGGTCTGGGGAGACCGGGTTTCAATCCCAGGTCGGGTCATACCAATGACTCAAAAATGGTACTTGATGCCCCCTTGCTAAATACTCAGCATTATAAGGTAAAGATTGAGGGTAAAATGGAGCAATCAAGGGAATGGTGTAGCGCCCTCCCCTGCTCCGTCCTGTATTAGCTATTGAAAAGGGGGCCTTCAGGTCACCCTCGACTAAGTTCGCTAACTTTACTTATATATAAAATCTTGTTTTCCTTTCCTATAAAGATATCAACATTGGCCTTGTTTTATATTTACTTTGAAAATATTGATTTAAAAGATTTAAAAAAGAACTTTTTGGTTTGTTTTACTTTGATTAAATAATTTCGACAAATCTTTCTAGAATGACACCTTATAAATTGAAATACACATACTTTCAAGATTGGTACAAATACAAATTTGTTTCAGATTAGGTTTATCTGATTAAGTTTAATTATTGATAACCAGATGGAAACCATATCTGATTTGTTGATGTGTGGCTGTCAGACCTGACTGATGAGTTATTAAAAAAAGAAGAAAAAGAAAACTCAAAACGGTGCAGGAAGAATCTTATTGTTTCGATAATTTGATGACTACGAAGTAAACGAGATGATAACAGAAATGTATTTGACCGTCGTTGCTTAACCCCACTGAAGTGAACTTATTTTTTCACGCGCAATAAGGTCTCCTTTTATGTTTTACTTGGTGTTATCTAGACACGCTTAGGAAACGGAATCGAAGCCCAGTGTTCAATTCCAGTACGAGGTTATTTGCGTTTTCTTTGTCGATAATCTCATTGGAAGTTATGACTACATCTAGTCTCACGTCCATAATATGGTAAGACTTGATTTAACAATCATTGACTCCAATTATGTAGGATGCGGGAATGTTTGAATTTGAGCGACGCTACTCCACTGAAAAATTGACCTTGTGACTCGTCGTAACTGTTGCGAATGATTTGGGTAAATATTGTGACGGCAAATCGACTAAAATCCCAAAACGGGACTTTATTTTCGCACGTGTGAAGACGGGGCAGGTTGGCACTTGATCCCCTATAGAATAAGTCCGCGTTCAGAGTTTTTCTCTCAGGCATATAAGAACTGGCATATTACGTGAGGGATTAATTTAGGGCCAGACTGACCGCCGCTGGCAAGACTTCCAAATTTCACACTATCCACACACCCACCAGGTCGCTTTCTTCCTCCCCTAGACAACAGAAGATATGGACCTATAGGTTTTAGTAGGAATAATTTTATATTGTAGTAGTCGGCAACTCCAGTTTCCCGTGTGATATTTTAGAGGAATTTATAGGACAATTTTAAGCAAGATAACATAAGGTGAATAGAAGCTGAAAAGGAAGCATGAGGTAACAAATTCGTAGCAGAACTGCCAAGAACAACTTAGACCACGTGGTAACATAAAAATACAGGAATCCTTTACTATACAAAGAGATACACTTTCAAAGTGTCAAATATTGATAATGAGTTGAACAGTCCATGGACATAAATGACTTTCTTTTCTGTTCTTTCGTTTTCCTTCAAATTGAGAGAGAGAGAGAGAGAGAGAGAGAGAGAGAGAGAGAGAGAGAGTGTTATATAAAGTTTGGGTATAAAGGAGAAATAGCCCCCAAAGTTACTTATCTTATTTTTCGACGGGGTTCCACTGGAGAATTTTTCTTCTTTCACGGGCTAATAGACTTTATACTGGCTTGAAGAACTTGGGTCCCTCGTGTCTCAGATATTCTTTTGTCTTCTACCCGGAGTAAATGGCTATGGGTCTGTCTGCCACGAGCCCTTTCCAATAATTGACTTTCTTATTTTCTATTTCCGCTGACGGGAAGGAATCCCTACTTCCGTTTTAGGCTCCCAGCCAATCATTTGGCTTCTCCTTCCTTCCCCCTGGTGTCCGGTGACCTGAGGTTACTAAGTACCAACATCTGTTGATATCCCCTCCGTGACCTACATTCTTTCTTAACGGTCACTTTTTTGACGGGTTGCCACTGTTCATTCCAACGGGAGGATAGTATAAATCTTATTTCTATCGTCTGCGTGGGATATCACGTGACAATATATACTAAAGGTTTGCTAAGTGTGTGAAGTGTTATCACAACGAGTTTGGTTCGAATTGAAATCGTTATAAAGACGATAATAAGATTGTATTCTTGAGTTAATTTTCTTTCTTAATCTTTAGTAGACCTGATCCGTGAGCTGATCCGTTGTAATATAATGGCCGAGGGATTTCGGTTTATGCCTTTGGGTTTAGTTAGGCTGAGAACCTTTCGGCTCAGTGCATAGGTTACTTAGGTGCAACATTAACACATGTGTTCACACGCGCGCGCGGACGGAGCGGAGATGTCACAATAGCCCAGATGGGAAACGGGGGCTACAGAGTGCGGGTGACGTCACGCACCGGAGGTGCGCAGAGGATTTTGAGGATTTTGAAAAAGTCAGTTAGCGAGTTGAAAACTAGACACCGGACGAGAAGGGTTGACTTTGGTTTACTCGCGGAGGCCTTGGGCAGGTGTCGACGAGATGGTTGGGGTGCAGATGAAAAAGCCAAAATAGAAAAATTGTGCCTCTCTCTCCTTATTTCGAAAAACCTTTAAACTCAAAGGTAATAAAAAGTTTCGTACCTGAACTAAGAAGTCGTAAGTGTTTTTCGTGTTTCGAGATATCTATGTTATATATATATATATATATGAACATCCCATATACATTTCGCATATTCATGTATATGGCAATGGTACACCGTGACTTCACCTGTTTAGATCAAAACCAGCGGCCGATTTCTTTTATAAAAATAAAGGCGACCTACGGAGAGGTTGATCAGAAGTCGTAACTTGGCTGTCTGAGGATTGGTATAATCATCAGCATCATCATGTCATGCCGCTCGCATGGATATTCCTGACCCTCTCTTGCCACTTCTCCCTATCGTTCATCGTCTCTGTTAGGTCTTCAGGACCACATCCCGTATCCTCATATAGCTGCTGAATGTATGTTCGAGCTGGTCGTCCTGCTTTTGTCCGGCCATATGTGGGGGTCCATCAACATCCTCATGTCGTGCAACTTGCACGGATATCCCTGACCTTCTCTCGCCACTTCTCCTTATCGTTCATCGCCTCCGGTAGGTCTTTAGGGCCACATCCCATATCCTCACATAGCTGTTGTACGTATGTTCGAGCTGGTCGTCCTGCTTTTGCCTCGCCCTATGTTAGAGGTGCCCGTGGTATAATGGTTATCGTCGTAGGAAATGGACACGGCGACACTAGTTCAAATCCTGGACGAAACTGATTGCATTTCACATACCACTAATACCCTTGGGAAAAGTATAAATCCAATTATACTCCCTCCACCTATGGGTAAATAGTAGGACAGACTGGTTTCTTTAGCCTTGGTGAGGCAACTAGTCTAGGAGGAGGAATACTCTGAATTTAAACCTGTTAATCCTCGCTTAAAAATTGACCTTGTGCCATATCCTGCCTGAGCGGAGGGGTTGCTAAATATGATTTGTGGGGGTCCATATGAGTACATCACTTATGAACTCGTCCCTGCTTATCCAGCAGTGTCCTGCACGTCTGGTTCGTCTAACTTGGATAGTTTCCGTGATGGGAGGCAGGTGGCCGTATAGTTGGTGCCTTGTGGGGTGTTGCCGCCAGGTCTTGTTCAATATTGCTCGCAGCACTCTTATGTAATTGCCGTCTAACTTCTTCTCCAGCCGTTTAGTTAGCGTCCAAGTAGTGCATCCATACAGGAGTATCGATACAACCGCTGCCTGGAAGAAACTGCGTTTCATTTTATCGGTCTGTTCTGATTTCCATATAATCGATAGCCTATCGTAGCTGTCCATGTCTTCGTTAGCCGCGTGTCGATGTCCTTTTCGGTTGATGATACGCTTCTTCCTCGGTAGGTGAATTTGTCCACAAGTTTCAGAGGGGTTCCGTCTAGTGTGGTGATGTCGCCTGTTTGATTATAGCACATATATTCCGTTTTGTGTGCATTGACATGGAGGCCAATGTCTGCAGCGGCACTTTCCAAACTATGCAGTAGTGTTTCAGCTTGGTTGGGTGTATTTGCCAGTATCGTTATGTCATCGGCGTAGTCGACGTCGGTATTTTTTTTTTTTTATATAGCCACATTAATACTATTAGGAAAAAGGTAAAAGTGTTTTTTTCCGAGTTCTCTTAACTATCACAAAAATATTTTGGCAAATATATAAATCGTTTGCAATATGCCACAATGTTCAGAGAAAAAGAGTGTAACTTGGTTAGAACTAGGGAAAATTATACTTCTAATAAAGACAAGAATAAATCCATGTGTAATATCATGGACGAGGGATTTCGTTTTATGCCTTTGGGTTTAGTTAGTCACAATGGCCCATATATTTTGCTGGGCTTTCTGTATAAAGTTGGTTTTACGGGTTTTGATGAAACTAACTCTCAATTGGTTTTGAATCCAGATTTGCCCTTCTCATGAACTGATTGTTAAAGTTGCTTGAAAATCGCAACTCTCTTGTTGTCTACGCTTCACTTTAAGTTAATGCCTTGGGAAAAGCATGAATCAATCTGTTTTCTTCCCTGTTATGGGTAAATAATTGGGCTGTATTTCCCTTTGCCTCCCTTTAGACAAGACTTGATACAAGGTCAGTGATCCAAAGCTCAGCTTAAAGTGAGGATTAGGGGAGTTAAAGGTCGGGCACATGTCGAGGCTCGAGCCATGCTAGTTTATGCTGGTCATCGGCCAACTTCATGCAATGTAGGCCTGACGAGCCTAACTGTACATGGGCCCAAACACGGATGACTGATTATAGCTTAAACTGGACAGCAAGGTCCACTGCTATACAAAGGTGTCTATGATGCATCTCGCTCATCCGAAGGTGGCTCTGCCAAAGCCGTGGGCCTTTCGGCTTCAATTCTGCCTTTGCAAGACAATGCCGACTGTGGTCAAAGACAACAGACAATTAATGCCTTCGGTAAATAATAGGGCAACCAGTTTTAGAGAAGGAAAACTCTGAATTTAAACCGGCTTAACTCCGTTTAAAATGGGCCTTGTGTCACATCCTGAGGATTGCAGAGGAGTAGAGTAAAAAGTTTTTATTCTGACGGAAAATATAATTACAACAGCCAGGCAGTTATTATTACCCCCCCCAGGGCCCTGCAATGTAACACAAGGTCTGTTTAATATGGGGACCCAGTCAAAAACAGTTCAGTTCAGTCGGCATTTTCGTTTTGGAATGCCACAAGTGCCGGAAAATAGACCCAGCCCTTACTCCTTTAGACGAAACAAAGGGCCAGGTGCTGCCTTGTGGTTGTGATAGTAGTGGTAGTCTTATAACCGCGCTGATTTGTTTTGCAACATGGAATAAATTAATACACCAAGTAATACTTTGAATATGATTGAAATTAAGAATAAAAAGCGAGCAAAACTGCTACCCTTATTGGGGATAGATTACGATTTAAAAATGATTTAGTTTTTCGTTCATCTACCCTAGAATACCATTTCACGTCATTCTGAATTGAGACTGGTCTAAAGATAGGTTCCAAAACGATTCAGAATGGGAGTGGGAGGTTTTCTGTGACCACGTGTCAAACTTTTTTTTTTTCCTTGAACGGCTTGTCATCTCTTCATGACGACTTTGTGTCAGCTCACTTTTTTTAGGCCTAGCAACGCAACAAGTGACTAAATAGATGTGCACAGATCTCAAAATAAGTAGTGTATTGGCAGTAGTCAGGTTTTATATCATGATTGTTTGTACTTCCCTTTTCGATAATGCCCTTGGGGAAGGCATGAATCGAGCCTCTATAGCCAGTCTAGAAGAAGGAAAACTTGAAGATCAAAGAAGATTTCGTCATCATCTTCATCATCAAGTCACACTGACAGCACGGAGTTCCTTGAATCTCTCTCACCATCAATTTCTTTCCCCTGTCGCTCCTGATAGATCGTCTAGACTGTATCCAGAATCAGCACAGCGGTGATTATGAAGTAATTCATGAAGCTCTTTGCCTCGAAGTTGCACCAGGCTGATTGAATGGGGCATCCAATGAGACTCGAACTGTTATATATTGACCCTCAACCGAACCGTCAATCAAGAGATGCACCTGTGTATATAAGCAGAAGAAGAGCGGAAGCAGGTGGACATTAAACAATAATATAACCACGTGCACAGACAGTTCGAGTCAGTTGGGGACAAGATGCCGAAGTGAGATCCAGCGGCAGACAGAGGGTTTTGGGCCCTCAGTGACCCACGGTTGAACAACCTCAGCCAAGATGAGGAAGAAGTGCTGCTATGGTCGAAGAAGAACTTGGGGTCAATATAGCAGTCTGTCCCCGTCTCCACTCACCTCCCACACACAACAAAAATCACCCTTTCTAGAATAAAGTGTGAGAGATACATTTTAATAAAGAATTGCATTCGTTCGTTCATTGAAGTTCGTCTTTATTTTGAATATGTTTCCGCTTTGTATTATATGTATGTGGCTATACAACAAGATGTGATCTATGTAAGACTTACCGGTCGACCAACACTAGTGTGTCCATATATAGGAGGCCATAAGAGAACATTACCAACGGTTTTTTTTACATCTCCAACTGTGGCTCATATGTCTTAATTGTCAAACAAGGATGTTTTGTGTGATGGGAGGCTGATGGCCATGCAACAGCTGACCATTGACTGTGTGTCAAATCCTGCCTATAGTGGAGGGGTTGGGTAAATAAAATAGCCACAAAAAAGAAAAAAAGACAAAAAGAGATTAACTGTCTAAGAATTCTCGTTCTTTCCTTTGGTGGGTGCAGTAAAGTACCTTCCATTATGTTGCCCAGTCTGCTGGGGCTGTCCAATACACTGACTGCACCTCTGCAGAGGGGTAAGACCTGCCCCTAACGAGTGTCCTGTACATGACTGTAAACAATCTGATGGTGGGTTTCCCGTGGTGCTAGAGCTTTGAGGAATGCGGAGCACCTCTTCATTGCCATCGCTCACAGGTCCACTTTGGCCTTGAGAGGTAGCATCTGATAGGGCACTATCTATGGGTTAGATAGAACTAATCTGTGTACTTATGCTCAACTAAAATACTTGAAATAGCACTGTTTTGCTATTCAAACTGCGTACACATGTTAAACTGAATTGCTTGAAATAGAACTGTTTTTGACATTAAAACTGTACTACGCAAATTGTATTATTCGAAAGAGAACTGTTTTGACATTTAACTTTGTGAGGAAAAAAACTATTCTTATACTAAACTGAATTGTATGAATTAGACTAAACTGAAAAGCGTGGAATAGAAATGTTTTTGATAAATAAACTGTGTACTCATGCTAAACTGAATTGTTTGAAATTAAACTGATAATTAGCATGAAATAGTTTTGGTATTATTTAATACCAAAGTTTGATATGATATAAAAAACCAACCAACCTACCAACCAACTAACAACCTTCCATTATGAACTTATCACAACTGAAGGAAATTGTTGATTAAACATGAAACTCTGATAACAAGGTGAAAAGAGTACGTAAAAACATTCTGTATTTGATAACCCAAGTATTATAGTCTTAATTGACGAGAAAGCAGTAGAGGAATGAAAGAAGAGCTCCCAAAGTAGTTTGACTGAGGAGAAGAACACTTACGATGTGCATACGATAAGTTTCCAGACCTTTTTTCGTTTGGGCATTTAAAATTGTCATAGACTCTTGAAAATTTAGTATGCTATTGCTATACATCTTATAAGATGACTGGCCAATTTTTATGATTCCAGGTCCAAATGAACAGCAACAGCGGGAACTGGAATAGACCCTACTAAAGCCTGATTATCACAGCTGGTGAATTTCAATAATGTAATCAGACACTTTAGAAGAACGATATGCAATAAAATTCTGTTTTAAACTTGGAGTAAATGCCATAGAAAAGTATGGTATGCTTCAGACTGTGTTTCAACCATTTTGCAAGAATCAAGCATCAGTTTTTGAGAGCCATAAGAGATTAAAAAAGGCAGGGAGTCTGTGAGGGATGATGAGAGGTGTGGGAGGAGTAAGGAATACACCAGAGTTGATTCGCCAAAAGGTTAGGGTTAGGGTTAAGGTTATTATGTTGAGGTTTTAAGGGAGTTCAGGAAGAGATTCCGCCGGAAGAGGCCAGCACTCTTCAAATCGCGTCAGTAGCATTTCCACCAGGACAATACACCAGTCTACAACTCCATCCTTGTCACAGACTATTTGACTAAGATGGGCATCAACACAGTTCCTCAGCCTCCCTATAGTCCAGACTTTGCTCCCTGTGACTTTTGGTTATTCCCTAAGCTCAGAGGCTGTCGTTATGAGACAATTGAAGAGATGAAAGAAGCTGTGACGAAGGTCATTGACACGCTCAGAGAAGGGGACTTCCATGGGGCGTTCCAGTTGTTTTTGGAACAGTACAACAAGTGCATTGCGGCCGGAGGAGATTACTTCGATATTGTGTGTACTATCAATAAAAGTGCCCATACGAAAAAAGTCAGGAAACTTATCGTATGCACCTCGTATTTCGTTTGAATTCAGAGTTTTCCTTTCTGTAGACTGTTTTCCGTAATGATATTTCCCGGGAAGGGATATATTTAATTGAAGTAGCTGAGTAGTTTGGCTACTGTAACATGTGTAGTACAATCGAGCAGGTAGGTGATCGTACTGGTACTAGACATGTGTACGTACCGATACTTGATGTTCGTAGACATAGACGATGTACCTCGACATTGTTCGGTATTTATGGCTGACACCAGCCAATCATATTATTGTGAGTGGGGACCGAGGTTAATTCATATTCATTACCTCACATACCAAGCTTTAAAAAATTACTGTCTGCGCTGCTATTAAGCCATAGCTGGATTGAGAATAGTTGAATGCATAACTTTTCAAAGGGCATTAGTGCTGTAGGAAAATGCATATAGCCTGGTCTTGGATTTGAACTCTAATCACCGTGTCCATTTCCTGCGACGATAAGGATTACACCACGTGCGCCTTATCACAGCAAACAGCTATCGACACGCAACAGACCGGTCGTTCGTTGCGTGAGAACACGCGTGGCAATGTGCTCTCTGATAAACTGGTAATTTCAGTTAAAGCTACTGGTGATAAATGATTTCACAAGGAAATGAGGCGAGACGATTGATGACTCCTACGTGCTGTAGCTACTGACAATCCCATTAGTTCATCGACCCTTAAAACAAGCAGAATTGGCGATTCTTTCAGACAAATATTGTCTTAGTCTTAATTTTCAACAAGTGAGAGATCTTCTCTATCCCAGACGGATTTTATTTTATTTATCATCATTATAATCATCTGATCATGCTGATTGCATGGTCACTCTTTTCTCTCTCTCTCTCTCTCTCTCTCTCTCTCTCTGTCTCTCTCTCTGACTTTCTTTCTCCATTGGCTCCCTATTTTTGAATGAAGGGTCTCATCTCCCAGCAGGGGATATCTTTCGACTCGAATTAATTTTAAAGGCATTTAAATCCGTCTGGGATTATTTTGTGCCTTGAGATTAGTTAATTGCATACATTGTACGTTTTTATTTCCTTTTTTATTTAGTTTCTGAATTTTTCGCACACGGTTATAGGATATTAAATATTCCTACCAAATATTTTTAAAAAATCAACAGATATGTTTTACCCATAAAGGCGACCCTAGCAAAAACTACCACTTCAAACAGACCAGAGAGAATGTCTTCTTGTTTGATCACGTAAGAAATAGGAGATTAGACAATTCAGATTAGCGTGGAGGGTGTACTTTTGACGAGAAACGACGCTCCCAGCAGAAATTGATGAATTTGTATGTTTGAAATGATTAAACGATTGACTGATTTTAATGACATGTCAATCGTCGGGGGTTATATTATGCCAAACGGTTAGGTAATTGAGTACATTGTAAGTATATATAGATATTTGCTGTGTATTTTTTTCAGAGATTTTTGTTGTCCTACTCAGTTATATGATATCAAATATTTCTATCTTATATAAGCAGTTTGCGAACAGATTTATTTGGTTCTGAGATGAGACCCAAGAAGATACTACCACTTCGTATATGAGTGGATCTGGGAGTAATGGCTATGAAGAAGTACCCCACAATCCCCAAATCAGCCGAACCGAAGCTTTGCCTCTAGGTTCAATCTAGTGTCATACTTAGGACACCTGATTTTGGAAGGTTCTTTCTTTTCGTGGCGGATACAGTCAGCCTACTCTACGCCTCTCAAACAAGGCTGCATTCCATTCTCTGATACACTAAACCAAGCACCCACGTAATAATCCATTATTACTCACCTGAAAGTGAATTCTGCGAGGCTAACATGAATTTAATGCTTTCACACGTGTTCAAGGCAAACATGGATCAGCTAAATTTTGATCAAGTTTACTAACCTGAAAATTAAAAAAAAATCAGTCGCATTATTTCATAAACCGCCGTCGTATTTCAGACATTGAAAGAAGCCTAATCAGATAACCACTTTAGGAATATCTCCAGTAAAAGTAATAATCAAATTTCGGTCTGACTGCGTATCATTTTACCTGAAGCAATCGAAACATCTTAATTAAATCAGCATATTTGTTGATATGATCTTTCATATTTAGCCTTATTTGCCTAAGGAAATTTCTTTCATGATATGTGTTGATGATGTTTCCTTTAACATTTTTTAAACACTTTGACGGTATTTAAACGATTTATCTAAGCATAATATAGCAGTATAGAAATATTTCAGTAGTTGCCTGTCAAAAGTTAGAAAGCACTGGATTATTTTTTTGTTATATTTGTAGTGCCTCAGTCAGTTTTTTAAAACGATGTTTATGACAGAAATGTCCGACAAATTCAACTGTCACTGTAATTTGTAATACTTACAGTTTAAAGGGATTTACATAGCCGAAAAAGACACGGCTAACGAAGGCATGGACTGCTATCGATAAGCTATCGAACATATGGAAATCAGACCTGACCGATAAAATGAAACGCAGTTTCTTCCAGACAGTGGTCGTGTCAATACTGCTGTATGGATGCACTACTTGGACGCTAACTAAACGGCTGGAGAAGAAGCTAGACGGCAATTACACAAGAATGTTGCGAGCAATATTGAACAACACCCCACAAGGCACCAACTATACGGCCACCTGCCTCCCATCACGAAAACTATCCAAGTTAGGCGATCCAGACATGCAGGACTCTGCTGGAGAAGCTGCGACAAGCTCATAAATGATGTACTCCAATGGGCCCCTACATATGGCCGAGAAAAAGCAGGATGACCACAGAAAACATACATACAGCAGCTATGTGAGGATACGAGATGTAGCCCTGAAGACCTACCAGAGACGATGAACGATAGGGAAAAGTGGCGAGAGAGGGTCAGGGATATCCGTACTAGCGGCACATGATGATGATGATGATGATGAAATGAATTTCTGGGAGACAAAAATTTTACAATATTTTAGCACATGCAAATTACTGACGTGTATATCTAGTGACCAAAGCAGTTAAAACCGTGAGGTGCCGGAATGGTGGGAGAAGTGGTAGTTGAGCGGGAGAAATTCGTCGATGATCCTGTGACGTGCAGTTTGTGCTCTGAAACCGGCAGAGGTCAAATAGACAGCCAAAGAAAACTAAACGAAGACTTAAATTTTTTTGCCTTTATCTCAAATGACTTGGGTTACATTTTCCCAAAAACTTTCCCGGTAAATCCTAAGTAAATAGACAGGTTTGGTTTGGTTTGGCTTTATGGCATATCAACCATTGTAGATTATTTAATGCCAAATCTTCTTTATACATATATATTAAATATATAGGATTTGGTTTGGTTTAGCTTTATGGCATATCAACCATTGTAGGTTATTTAATGCCGAATCTTCTTTATACATATATATTAAATATATAGGATTTGGTTTGGTTTGGCTTTATGGCATATCAACCATTATAGGTTATTTAATGCCAAATCTTCTTTATACTTATATAGTAAATATATATAATTTGGTTTGGTTTGGCTTTATGGCATATCAACCATTGTAGGTCATTTAATGCCAAATCTCAGCATAAGTACACATTTTAGATGCACGTAGTGTAATGGTTATCGTAGTAGGAAATGGACACGGTGACACGAGTTCAAATCCTGGGCGAAATTGATTGCACTAATACACTTGGGAAAAGGTATGAATCCAATTATTCTCCCTCCAGCTATGGGTAAATAGTAGGACAGACTGGGTTCTTCAGCCTTGGTAAGACAACTAGTCTAGGAGAAGGGAAACTCTTACTTAAAACTTGTTAAACTTCGCTAAAAATTGACCTTGTGCCATATCCTGCTCGAGCGGAGTGGTTGGTAAATATGATAAGTACACATTTTAGTTCTATTTGACCCATAGATAGGACCCTCTATGGTGCTTTCATTCAGGACAAGAGTGGACCGGGGAGCAATGGCATGAAGGGTAACTCCCATTCCCCAAAGCTCCAACATTACAGGAAATTCATCATCAGATTGTATAGTATCATATCCAGAACGCTTTTCTGGCTGGGTGGTGTCTTACCCTTCAGCGGAGAGGCAGCCGGTGTATTCTACCGCCCCAGCCGACTGGGCAAGAAATAGACAAGAATTCCATGTTTTAGAAAATTTGAATATCTCTGATTTGTTTCTGGAAAGGGATACGCCTGATGATACCTTAGGCAACACATACCTTTTAATGTTGCACAGCCCTTTTATCTGTGGTGTCTGCACACAAGGTAACTGTCTCGTGTGCATGACATTAAGCCATACCTAATGGTGAGGTTTCAGCACTAGGGGTCTGGAAAAGGTAAAGTTACTGCTTAGTTGCCATTATTCTCATATCAACTCAAACCGACCCTGACCCTGAACGGTAATTCTTATTCTTCTGCGTGTCAACACAAACATTATTCAACTCATGCCTGAATTGTTGATGTTTTGCATTCGTTTACTGAGTTTAAACTTTGTTTGGCACAAGTACAGAAGTATAGAGCGCTTAAGGTGAATGCAATTATTACACCACACGTACTTGGAGTTTATCAATCGACTGTGTTTCTTTGTTTTTCTGAATTTCTTAAACAGCTGATTGAAAATAAAGTACGTTGAATGATTTGGCTTGGTCGTGTTTTTTTAGTTTAACAGCATATCGACTCTGCATGGGTTATCTAATACTGACATTTGGTTTATTAGTAAAAAGTTTTGTTTGGTCTATTTTTAATGGTATATCAACTCTTTAGGGGTTATTTGATGTCGAGGTATGATATTTTGGAAAGGTTTGGTTTGATTAATTTTTTTGACGGCAGAACAAATCCTTATGGGTTATTTAATGTTGAAATTTGATGTATTCGTACGTGAGTCATTAAAATCCTAATTATTCATTTTTTGTAAAGCAGGTGCCCGTGGTGTATAGGAGGTGCCCTTTGGTGTAATGGTTATCGTTGTTGAAAATGGACATGGCGACACGAGTCCAAATCCTCGACAAGACTGATTGCATTTCACATAGCACTAATACCCTTGGGAAAGGTATGAATCCAATTATTCTCCCTCCAGATATGGGTAAATATTAAGGCAGACTAGGTTCTTCAGCCTTGGTGAGGTAATTACTCTAGGAGAAGGAAAATTCTGAATTCAAACCTGTCAAACTCCGCTTAAAAATTGACCTTGTGTCATATCCTGCCCGAGCGGAGGGGTTGGTAAATAGGATTATTCATTTTTTGAACGTTCCAGTGAAATTATTATTTCGATAATGTTTAAATAATCTTTCGATGAAATTAATACATTGACTCTTAAAAGAAAAAAAAAAAGTACAAAGTTTTGTTTTTGCCATTATTTCCAAAGTAGGAAATTTGGTTGACAGGATGGAACGAGATGCCTTTGATGTTGCACTTATTCTGAGAAAGCTTATCACACATCAACAAATTGACAGTTCAAGACAGAACTGTGATTTCATCGTTTTATCTATCAATTTAGATCTTTTATCTTATTACGATTTAAACTCATAAGCCTGAGTGTCCCCAGGGCGCCTCGGGTGGTATAATGGTTACCAAGTTAGACTATCAAACTTTGACCACTGAGTTCAAGTCTCATTGGGTGCCCCATTTACGCGGCCTTGCGCCACATCTAAGCAAAAAAGCTTACTAAATAAAAAAAAAAGTCCGACTGCCCTGTCGGTGAGGACTAAAATACGCCAGATGTATCTGATAGATTTTTTTTTTTTTGTGTAATGGCATATCAACCTTCGAAGGTTATTTAATGCCAAATTCATCCTTGTAGAACACTAGTTGTACTATATAACCAATGGCTGCATGGATTAGGGGACTCATAATTTTCCTCTGTTATTTTTTCGAAAGTGAACGTGATAGAGCGACTGGTGTTCGAATTTCTTTGCTAGGATGTCACAACACAGTACGTGAGCCACTAAGTCACGGAGACTTCACCTTTCCAGATGGCTATGCTCTGATAAAGATAGATTAAGCCTAATCCCCTTAATCTTGTCTAGATGAAGTTCCCCGGGTGTAACTGCTAAATTGCTAAACGGAGATCGTGGTTAGCGAATTTGGACTCGAGTAGCGCTACAGGGTTCAATTTCTGACTAATACCCTAGAGAAAAGCATGAAATTCCTATATTCCCCATTTGTGACTTAAATAATACCACAACTGTTTTTCTAAAAGGATGAATTTGATATTAGATTACCCACGATGGTTGATATACCATTGAAGAAAGAAACCCAGCCAAACAAAATCGATCTCACCAAAGGAGTTCAGTCAACATGACTATACACATTATTACTGTAATTTCTTCGAAAGTGGAGCTACAGGGTGACCCCAAAAATTAAAAAAAACAGTACCCATATGTTTTTGACTGAAATTCATAAATTTAATTCTAGCCTTTTTTTTCAGGATATGAAGTAGATACTGTGCATGAAAATTTGGGACCATAGTATTCACCAATACAGACAGAAGTTCGAGTGTACAAAATTAGAATTATTTTGCTTTATTTTTGCAGAAGTAATAAAAAGGTTTATGGGTTCTGTTTTTTTTTTTTTTTTGGTCACCCTGTAGTTTAGTGCACGCTACAATCACTATAGATATTTTGAATTGCCCAAGTAGTTGTTAGCCTTTTTTGTTCTATCCTAGTGATGAGACGTGCTTAGCGTAACTGTTATGAATTGAAGAAATGGAATTAGTGACCCGAGATCAAATCACGCCCGAAGCCGTTTGCGTCTTAGATCGCACTAATGGCTTTGAGAAAACGCCTGAATTTATCTTTTCTCCTTCTAAATAGCAGACTGGATTCTCGTGCCAAAGTGAGGCAACTAGCAATTGACCTTGTGTCATATCTGGTCTGAGAAGTAGAGGTTTAGTGAATACTCACCGGTATAATCCCACTTCTTCCAGTTTAATTAATTGGTCAGCCTCGGATCGAAATGTACTAGTTTTCATTCCCGATTACTATTGAAAGATATTCTGAGTATGACACTTAAACTTTATTTAGTGATGAGTCTCCATTTATGAAGCTCTGAAGAGTGTGGAGCCACTCATTCGCTTTCATTACTCTCAGACCCACTCTGTCTTAGAGTGGTACTACCTGTTGACGTTCCAGCCATAGCTCAAGTAGATCTGTTTGAATTAAATGTTTGCCTGTTCAAAATGACTGTGAAGATACGATTTTGCGCCTGTATTATTGGAGGGCATGACTGAAAAACTGACTTTAGTTTGGAAAAATATAGCGAAGATTAAAATGCAATTCGGTTTGGTTAGGTTTTATGGCATATCAACCCTAGTAGGTTATTTAATTCCAGATCCTCTTTATACGTATATACCAAATATATATGATTTGGTTTTGTTTTGTTTTGTTTTATGGCATATCAACCATTGTGGGTTATTTAATGGCGAATCCTATTTATACATATATATTAAGTATATATGATTTGGTTTGGTTGAATTTTATGGCATATCAACCCTTGTTGGTCATTTAATACCAAACCCGGTTTATTCATATATTTTAAATATATATGATTTGAAATCACAAGTCAACAAAGTTAAATGTTTCCAAGTATTGCTATTTACCTCGAGCAATTCAATTAAACATCAGCCCTTGGTTTCCACACAGTTAAATGGTCAAAGTTTTTTTTCAATTTAACATTAGTCATTTGTTTGTACTCAGTTTAAATTGTTGTATATTGACTTACGACCCGGCTGGGTTGTCAAAATAGGAAATGCACCTATGTAAATAACAGGTGCATCCGTTCGAGGAATATCAGAATTATAACCTTGACCGTGGATGGGTTGATTGCGTGCAATTATGACGCCCACAAGAAGAAGGGGACGTTGAACTATTACGTAACTCAGTGAAGACAGGAAGTCAGTTAGTTTGGAGACCAGAAGTTGGAGATCAGATGAGTTAGAGACAAGATGTGTTAGAGAAAGCCAGCACTCAGCAGAAAGCTGGGCCCCAGGGCCTCTGATTGAGCAACCCTGGAGAACGAGAAAGACACAACGCTGATGGCCATAAGAGTGGGGGTCAATATGTTGCAGTTCTGTTCGGTCTCCAACTCCCTCTCACAGTAAAACCTTGAGTAACCCTTTCGAACCCTTTCAATAAAGTGAGGGATATATTTTTTTAAAGATGTCTTCGCTCGTCTTTATCACTGCGTCAATATGTATTGTGCATGTATATGTGTATATATGCATATTTATTATGTGGCTACACAACAAAATGCCAAACAGTTCTATTTAACCCATAGACAGGACCCTATCAGCTGCTACCACTCTAGTCAAGAGTGGACCAGGGAGCGATGACCATGAAGGCATACTCTACATTCCGAAAGCTCGAACGTTACTGAAGCCTCACCGTGAGATTGTTTAATGTCATATCAGGACACTCGTTGTGGGTTCTTAGCTTTTTTGTAGTGATGCAGTTGGTGTATTCTACAGCCCCAGCTAACTGGGCCATAGGTCATTCGTTTTGGGGTCTTAGCTCTTTGCAGAGATGCTGTCGGTCTGTTCTACAGCCCCAGCCGACTAGGCGGACAAACAGTAAAACCACCAACTTAACCAAACAACCAACCAACCAAGCGCAATCTGTCCCTTTGTCTGAGTGAACTTGGTATTTTGCCCTAGTAATTAATCAAACTTACTCTTCTACTTTAAACACCGTGGCATCCAAGCGAGCAGAGCTTTTTTTGCGAATATATTTAGTAATAGGAAAGAGAACTGAGAGACTCAGTATAATCTTTTTATCTAATAATGAAAATGTGACATAAACATGACAGGTTTCTGTTGAAATTTGATCCGGGTTATTTAAACGCTGATTACAATTACACCAGGGAGATTTTAGTTTTACCCAGTAAACGTTATATTTATAACACTAAATTCATATCTACCAAGCAAGTTACATAGGAGCGTGGGAGGTAACGTTTATCATTGAAGGAAATGAACGAGGTTTGGTGTTTTCATATCTTGAAGGATTTTGTTTGCATTTTAATTTACTTTAAAGCTGAGCGTAGTCAGACTCAAGACTGAACTTGGTTTTGTCTTGTTCTTTCCAAAGACAACCTAATCCAAAAATTGCGATTCAAATTCTTGTTTTCTTTTTAAACTATTTTTTTAATCAGGATTTGATCTTCAATATCCATTTATATCATGGTTTAGTGCGTGAGACTGATATAATTGTCTTGAACAATTCTACTTGGATGATTTGCTTTTAAGATTTCAGTTTTTATTCGAAATATTTTATTAGAGGAGTTTTCCGTGGATACAGATAAGCGATAGTTTAAGTATAGGAAGTCTAAATTCTATATTAGATTTAGATTGATTGATTGATTGATTTTAATGGAATATCAACCTGTCTAATGTTATTTTATGCCTAAAGGTTTGGGATAACATTTATTCTACGTTCACATTGACATTTTTGTGCTGTTGTTTCGTAATTTTTTCTTCACGTAGTCTTATTGAATACAAATAATTTTCAAACAAATCAATTTGGGCACCACACATAGGGTTCCAACTGATATAACCATATTTACGTAACCCCTCCGCTCGGGCAGGATATGACACAAGGTCAATTTTTAGTGGAGCTTAACAGGTTTGAAGTATTAACCAAGGAAGTATCAAATACCATTTTTAAAGTCTTTGGTATGACTCGACCTGGGATTGAACCCTGGTCTCCCGGACCATTGGTGACCACTCTACCCACTTGACCAATGAGCCAGACATATAAACATATTTACCAACCCCTCCGTTCGGGCAGGATTTGACACAAGATCAATTTTTAAGCGAAGTTTAACAGGTTTCAATTCAGAGTTTTCCTTCTCCTTGACTAGTTGCCTCACCAAGTCTGAAGAAATCAGTCTGTCCTACTATTTACCCATAGCTGGAGGGAGAATAATTGGATTCATACCTTTCCCAAGGGTATTAGTGCTATGTGAAGTCCAGGTTTGAACTCGTGTCGCTGTGTCCATTTCCTACGACGATAACCATTACACCACGAACACCTCCTAAACTGGTATAACTATTCCAAGTCTGAGTGGACCCTAGAATAATGGAAAATAAAAGAATACTCCTCATTTACCTGATATCTACAACAGCTTAGAGTCATACCCAAGACATCCCGTTTTTAGGGGTTATCTTTACTATCTGCTGAATTTGTTGTCAGGTTTTTTTAAGAGCGACCGACGGGAGATTAGGATTTAGAGGAAGTACAAATTTGTTATTTGGGAGCGTTTATTTATTTGCGAAGTTTCTTTGTTTAATGGCATATCAACCTTCGTAGGTTATTTAATTGCTAAGCCATTCTTTTAGAAGAACAGTCGTGGTACTATTTAACACGTAGCTAAGAGGATGAGGAGTTCATACCTTTCCCAAGAGTATTTGCCTGAAAGTGATCGTAATAGTGCGAAAGGTTCCGCAATCCAGCGCTTTAACCATTACACCACGAGGACGCTCCCAATTTGCTAAGTAATGATAGATTTAAAGTAACGTCATATCCAGCATCTTTCGACGCTTTCCATAATCTATTTAATTTAATTTCTTTATTTGCGTCGTTCAAACGGGGCATTTGCTCACTGTCGTATCGCAGCTTGTCTATTTTCAAGCCAAAAAAAAAAAAAAAAATTTCATATCTATTTCCACCAAATGACTTTTTGGCAAAACATTTCATCTTACGGAAATGTCACGATAGATTACAGTCTGGGCTTTATTACTTACCATTTCTGGCTGTTCAAATGAAAAAAAAAATCTTGTCGATCCTTTTAGCTTCAATTAGTCAAAGGTTCAAACACTATTTCTGTTTACTTTGGATTCTCGTAGTAAATATATTTTTGTTAATCACTATCTTGTTACATTCCTTGTTTCTTACCAAGTTACTTTTACTGTTTTTTCCTTTCAATGTTTGTAATAAATAGGTCGATGTCTAACTATTTATTTATCTTTTGATATATCCTATCATGTAGAAAGTATGGATATTGAAGCTGACAACATAATTGCAAACTTCCATCTTCCAGATATCAATAAAAAAATATAAGATACATCTACGAAATAAGACCATCAACACAACATACGCCTACGAAGCACAATTTGTTGATTAACCTTTGTTTTGCACTCTTAGAAATCGTGTAAGAACAAACAAATATTTAGCTACAACTTATTCGCTTACAATTCATCCCCAATATATACATATATATAGAGAGAGGTGCCCGTTGTGTAATGGTTATCGTTGTAGGAAATGGACACGGCGACACGAGTTCAAATCCTGGACGAGACTGATTGCATTTCACATCGTACTAATACCCTTTGGGAAAGGTATGATTCCAATTATTCTCCCTCCAGCTATGGGTAAATAAGTAGGGCAGACTAGGTTCTTCAGCCTTGGTGAGGCAACTAGTCTAGGAGAAGGAAAACTCTGAATTCAAACCTGTTAAACTCCGCTTAAAATTGACCTTGTGTCAATTACCTGCCCGAGCGGAGGTGTTGGTAAATATATATATATATATATATATATATATATATATATATATATATATATATATATATATATATATATAAACAAGATTAGGCATTGTATTACACACAAGGTTTCATATATCCTTGAATAAAAACCAACCAATCCACCTACCTTTCTATACTTCTCTCTATCAGCCGGTTCGTATCTATCTATCTATCTATCTATTCTAGTCTGTTCATATCTATCTATCTATCTTTTTTAATATATCTTCAATTTAATACCTTTTTTTATTATTTTACCTTCTTTCTTATAATTCATTCGTCCCTTTATCAATTCCTACATGCCTGTCTCCTTCTATCTATCTATCTATCTATCTATCTATCTTCACCAACTGAACACCTTCTTTTATTATTTTACCGTCTTTCTTATAATTCATCCGTCCCTATATCAATTCCTACATGCCTGTCTCCTTCTATCTATCTATCTATCTATCTATCTGCTTGTAACATATCTATTTGTATATCAGCAGCCATACATTGTGTATTCATATGTATGTTTGAATCTATTTATCTATCAACCAGCTGGTACAAATGTAACTACCTATACATACTTAGTATATTCCTTTCTATCTATCTTAGTCTATCTATCTATCTATCTATCTATCTATCTATCTATCTATCACATTCTGTCTATAAATCATCGCTGTTAGTCTTTCTGTCTGTATGTATTAACATTTCTTTATATAACAAATTAATAAATATTCAATTTCTATTTCTATTTAAAATTTGAATCCAATTTAGTCTTGATGAAAGACTCATTCATATTCCCCGCCGAAAGTCGATTATATTTCTACATGTGTTGTTATCTTAATCATAATCTGTTTATATCCATAAATAAGTGAACATCAGTCAGTTCCTATCTATCTATCTATCTATCTATCTATCTATCTATCTCATTCTGCTTATATATACACATTGTAGCCTTTTCTGTCCTTTTAAATATTGGATTGTTGATCAATCATTCACAAGTATGCCAGTACTGATCTGCTGCCCGTTCATTCTTATCAGCTAATTGCTTCACTCCCACGTTGTGTGTGTGTGTGTGTGTGTGTGTGTGTGTGTGTTCAGAAATCGGGCGCCGATTTTGGTAGTAACTGCTGAAGCCGTTAGTCAGGAACACAAAGAAAATATAAAGCGAAACCAAATACAGCTGTCTCTTTCTAAATGACTGTTAAAACTTACTTTAAGAAAAAAAAAGTGCCTTTAGGAATAGAAGATCTTATTGTATAACACATTGTCACTAATTGAAATTTAACAATGTATTTACACCTTTTGATTCAAACAAGTTCAAATCAGACTTACAAGAACTTCTTATAGAAATAAAAATAGAGACTGATCAGACCACGTCGCGGCCTTCAAATTTAAAAAAGTCCTGGAGAAGTGAAGAGGCTTGCTGTCATTAGGTCTTTAGTGTAAAATCGTCATGTATTACTGCTTTGAAAAACTCGTAAAGTAATTATAATAATAATAATAATAATAATAATAATAATAATGACAAAAAAGCAAGGGTAGACAATGCGACTTATGTTGAAACAATCATCTTCATAAAAAGCAAATGAAACAAACTGAAATAAAATTATTCCAAGAGTTGGATTGACTGAGGGTTTTCGTCTGAATGATCTCAATTCATCTGTTATATAATCACATAATAAATATGCTTATATACACATATACATGTTCATGCAGCATCACAACGACACAATAATAGACAGACGCACGATGATAAAGTCGCAGGAATAAACGACGCACGCAGAAAGACGCAGGAAGACTTCTTTATAACATATTTTACCTCACATCTTTATTTGTAAGTTTCGAAAGGGTTGTTCCAAGTTTGCGTGAGAGAGAGAGCTGAAGACCGAACATTACTGAAATATTTTGATCCCGAAGTTATGGCCGTCAGCGTTTTGTCTTTCTCGTTCTCCATGGTTGCTCAACCGGACCCTGGAGTAAACTCTTCTGTGTGCTGGCTTTCCCTACTACAATGCGTCTACCTCCGTCTTCCACTGTACTGCTTGCCCTCCTTCTCGCCTATCCCCCTCTGTCCTCAATTCGTCGGCCTTATATTACCTTCAAACTCCCACGCAGTAATATAGACACGCCTCAACGCCTGCGCAACCTCTTCCGATTACCAGCGACCGGGATGTGTCACTTCCTTCTGGTGCACCACCTTGAATGGCATTTTTGGCGGGGTCAAAAGATCAAAACATAACAACCCTTCATTAAATATTTTTGAGAATTCCACATGTGGAATTTTCTTCACGTTCGTCTCCATCACCCTCACACATATTTAACAGAATAATTTACAAGGACAATAGATGGCTAAAAACACAAAAAGAATCATTTGAAATACAGCAAATAAAATCTTACTTAGAAGGCGACCTTCTCTCTATGTAACACTTGCCCGGCTAATTATTATCTACATTTCTTTTACTATATTTGCGTGGTTGGCCATCTTGACATGTGTGCATCAAGGTACCATGCGGATGCATTTTTTATCCTCCGAACACAATGGGTCCTCCATAATTCCTTGAAGAAATTTCAAAACCCTAAAAGGACCATACTCTGGTCCCATATCCTGGTCACAAACTTAGTGACCCTGGTCATTCCAGTAATACATTTCGCCTGGATTCCTCATGACCACACCCCAGTTCTTTGCTCAACAGGTTCCTACCTGGAGTAACCGGAGAATTTCATAAACAAAAAACAATATCTTCAATGCCCAAAGCATTCCCCATAAACTAAAAAAACCATGGCCCAAAACAAAGTATCTCAATACATCCGAATGTAACCCAATCTGACAAGCATGCTGTAAACCACCTAAAATAGACCACGCAAAATACTAATTAGCAATGTGTTACCCATTTTTTTTTAATTAAGTTTCTGTTTCCATGCCCATTGGTTTGCAAGCCCATGAGGAACATGCTTTAACTGATCAAACCCACGCCGGGTATCTTTTCAATTTAATCAGGAACCCTCGTGGCTACCAATATATAGGCACCTAACCTTTCCCAGATTCGTTTCGTTTCACAAAATCACATACGAATCCAAAACATCATCGTGACAGAAAGACCCAGACATCATCCACAATATATTGGAGTAGGCCACGCCTTTTTTTCTTTTATTCCATCCTCGGAACTCCAAACTAAAAAAAATAGAAGGTTCCATAGGCCTTTGCAACTTCATGGGCCGGCGAATTCTTCGATAGAATTGCTTTCTTTGCTGTCTACCCAACAACGATTCGTAAATCCACTTGGATGAATGTCTGTCCTACTCTCACGTCAGCCACCGATTCGTCAAAACAGAAACCTAACAAAAAATATTTCCTATTCCACGAAAACCCCAAATTCTAAGAAAAGGTTTTAGAATCAATATAATTACAAATATTAGTAAACCTAGTATAAAATCCTCTGTTAATGGTTTTCGTCAAATTTCATAATATGAACAGGAAAAAAAAATTCCTAATGTCGCCTTTAAACTCAAACAAACTCGAAAAGTTTCACTTTACAAGTCAAAACAATATTACAATCACAGTTCAAAAATGTTCAGTTTTCTTTTCTTCTTTTTTTTTTCAATCTATATACTGTCTATATTACTAAAATTGTCTGTTCTTTCTTTCTTTTTTTCTTTCTTTTTCATATGCTGTGTTCAACAATGTTCAAGTTTCTCTTCTTTCTTTTTTTTTTTTTCTTTTTCTCCATTTTCATTGTCCTGTAGCTTTTTGTTTTTGTTTTTGTTTTCATTTCTTTTTTCTTTTTCTTTTTTCATAATAAATTGCTCATTCAATGTCCCTTTTTTTTCAACCTTATATCTACCTCACTCTGTCTTTACCTTAACACTATAACTACAGGTTCACTTCCCAGTTTATTCAATTTCAGTCTATAGTATCATAAATTAAGCCTGATTTATAATACAACTTTCTCAGTAGCTTACGAGCATTCTTCTTCTTTTTTTTTTTCTCTTCAGAAAATATCCCGGTTTTTTTCTCTCTAAACAACCCAAACTTTTATAAATTCTGTCAACATTTCCCAATTCAAAATATTTCCTAATCCGAATCTGCGAATCTTTGCCACACTTGGTTCCGTCAAAATTCTGCGCCCCTCTTAAACATATTCAAAACCCTGTTTCAAAATATCTTCCCCAATAACAATCTCAAAACTCCACTCCGGGGGGAACTCACAAAATACCTGTCTGCCACGTCAGACACAAAAAAAAACATCTGTCTCTTAGTTACTCAGCCTCCACGGCGAGACCATTTTCACGACAATTCTGAGACGATACTCATGTCTCCGATAATTGGTATCAACAACTTCCACAGCAAAAACAACCGGCCTGATTCTATCAGCGCCGAAAATGATCGATTCTCCCAACTTTATAAATATCGAAAAAGTATATGCGCATTATTCAGACAAACCACCAATGTGCGAGATTCTTGGACAATCCCATTAATGCTCCCAAGATTCCATCTCTCGGATTAAAATTCTCATTTCCAATCCACAAGTTCCAAACATAAAAACCTTCCCAAAAAGTCTTAACTACAGATATGCGGGATTCCAGATCTTGGACTGAAATTCTAATTTTCAATCATCACTTGTCCGGACCACTGACAAGTTACTACAAATTTTTACTCACCAAGACCTATTTACTATAAAAAAATTCCAGTCATAAAATTTATCATATTTACTATCAGCTTTTACTCACAAAGACCCCGTCTATGGTAACTTTCATTTATGACAATCTTGTTTTTTTTATTGCTGTCTATCAAACAACAGACAGCAACTGTCCCAGTCCTCTTTTTTTTCCTTCCTTTTTCCTCCCTCACTTCGATACAATATTACACATAGCAGTAATCTCGATTTTTATCTAGGGATCTCCCATTAAAAAAAAAAAAGAATTATTTCCAGTTTTATGCTTCTAGAAGGGCCCTTGTCATTAAAACTAATCTTTCACTATTATAATCAAATTAATCGACAGAGAGATAGAATTATATGAATGAGGGATGTGCTTACTAAATTTCTTTGTTTTCTTTTTTTTTATTCTCGTTTTCACTTTCCTGTTTTTGTAGCTGGTCTATTCTTGTTTCTTGTTTTCTTTTTTTTTTCTTCTTCTTCTTTTCTTCCAGCACGTTGCCTTCCTCTATTCTTTTTTTTCTTTTTTTCTTTTTTTTCGCGTCAGTCTGTTCATCTTTTTGTTGCTCGTTTGTTCTTGTTTTTTTTCCTTTTACTTCTTTCAATTCCAGCATTTTTCTTTGTCCTTTTCGTTTATGTCGTGTTGTCATGCTTAAAACTGTCGTTTACGGTAACCAGGTGCATTCTGAGTCCTTGAAAAATTCTGCTGTCACAGGCACCAAATCGCACATGTTATATACTCACATAATAAATATGCTTATACACACATATACATGTTCATGCAGCATCACAACGACACAATAATAGACAGACGCACGATGATAAAGTCGCAGGAATAAACGACGCACGCAGAAAGACGCAGGAAGACTTCTTTATAACATATTTTACCTCACATCTTTATTTGTAAGTTTCGAAAGGGTTGTTCCAAGTTTGCGTGAGAGAGAGAGAGCTGGAGACCGAACATTACTGAAATATTTTGATCCCGAAGTTATGGCCGTCAGCGTTTTGTCTTTCTCGTTCTCCATGGTTGCTCAACCGGACCCTGGAGTAAACTCTTCTGTGTGCTGGCTTTCCCTACTACAACGCGTCTACCTCTGTCTTCCTGTCCTCAATTCGTCGGCCTTATATTACATTCAAACCCCCACGCAGTAATATAGACACGCCTCAACGCCTGCGCAACCTCTTCCGATTTCCAGCGACCAGGATGTGTCACTTCCTTCTGGGGCACCACCTTGAATGGCATTTTTGGCCGGGTCAAAAGGTCAAAACATAACACATCTTCGTATCCCCAATTCCCCCGTTTCTTCCCAATTTTCTTTTCTCGCCAATGTAGCAGCAGGGAATACCAAAACTCTAGTTCTTATTTTTATCACTTCTTTAGGGCAAGTTACACTTCCATAATCCTCCCGATTGAAGTAAATGTTTTTCATCGAGACAAGTCACTCTTATAATGTATTGCTATCATAAATGATTATTTGATGGAAAAGGATGATTGGATTTGAGAAAAGTATTTGATACGGAATCTCATTATCGCTCGCTTGTGAAAATGAAAAATGTGTGTATTTATAAAAAAAGTCGAAAATATTGTAAGATATTTTTGACAGTAAAACCAAGTTCGAATTATTCTAAAAACTAAAATATTCCCTCCGATAATTATTTAAGATCGGTTGTGGGATCTTTGTTGTTTTTAATATCCGTAAATGATATGCCAACTAGTAAACAATTAGAAATAACCCAATGATATAAGATTAGAATGTCAAGCTACCCGTTAGATCATTATCAAAGAAATAAAACTGATGCTTCAAAATAAATTTATATTTTCGGTTGATATTTGGAAATTAAACTGTCTAGCTGTAGAATATACCGACTAAATCTCGGTAGAGGGGTAAGACCCCCACATCTAACAAGTGTTCTGGATATGACACTGAACAATCTGATGGCAAGGCGAAAGTAATGCTGGAGCTTTGGGGAATACGGTGTATCTCTTCATAACCATCGCTTTCAGGTCAACTCTGACCTTGAGTGGTAGCACCTAATAGGGTCCTATCCATGGGTCAAATAGAAATGTTTGACACTTAGATGGTTGCAAACAAACGTCTTTTATCAAATCAAATTGTTAGAAATAGAACTGTTTGACCATTTCACTGTGTGTAAGCAAATGGTTGATGTTGAATTGTTACTGTTACATAGAAATACTTGAATTTTTTTTTAACTGCGTGCAAATAAATGATTAATTTTTAAATAGAATTATTTGCATTAGAAAAAAACACTTTAGACCATTTAACTATGTGCAAAAAAGTAGCTTAGGTTTGTCAAAAATGTTATCTACAAAATGCTTACAAATCATATGTATTTAATATATTTGGATGAAAAAGATTTGGTTATTAAATAACCAACAATGGCTGATATGCAATGAAATTTGCTATAGAAAAAAGTAAAGCACTGCATGTTGGATCGAAAAACATAAAAGCTGAATATAAATTATGTATCAGGGAAATCGCAAAAGTAAATGAGGAATGCGATTCAGTGGTTGGTTTTGATGATACGAGGTGCATACGACAAGTTTCCAGACTTTTTTCGTATGGGCACTTTTATTGATAGTACCCTCATGAAACTCTTGTCCCCTTCGGAGTAATATCCCCCGGCTGCAATGCACTTGTTTTACCGTTCCAACAACTTCTGGAACGCCCCATGGAAGTCCTCTTGCGTGAGCATGTCAATGACCTTCGTCACAGCCTCTTTCATCACCTCAATTGTCTCATAACGACAGCCTCTGAGCTTAGGGAATAACCAAAAGTCACAGGGAGCAAGGTCTCGACTATAGGGAAGCTGAGAAATTGTCTTAATCCCCATATTAGTCAAATAGTCTGGGACAAGGATGGAGTTGTAGACTGGTGTATTGTCCTCGTGGAAATGCTACTGACCCGATTGGAAGAGTGCTGGCCTCTTGCGACGGAATCTCTTCTTGAAATCCCTTAAAACCTCAACATAGTAAGCCTAACCCTAACCCTAATCCTAACCCTTTGGCCAATCAACTCTGGTCTATTGACTTTCTTACTCCTCCCACACCTCTTATGCCACTCAAAATCTGTTGCTCGATTCATGCAAGATGCTCTAAAGGCAGTCTGAAGCATTCCATACGTTACTGTGGCATTTTTTCTAAGTTTAAAACAGGATTTTATTGCATATCGTTCTTTTAAAGTGTCAGATTGCCTTTTTGAAATTCACCAGCTGTGACAATCAGGCTTTAGTAGGGTGTATTCCAATTGCTGCTGTAGCTGTTGATTTGAACCTGAAACAATAAAAATTGGTCAATCATCCTATAAGATGGATAGGAATAACATACTGAATTTTCAAGAGTCTACGACAATTTTAAATGCCTGTACAAAAAAAGTCTGGAAACTTATCGTATGCACCTCGTGCATTTAAAGAACAAAAGGAATAGTTTGTTTGATGATAAGAGATTTTATTTCCATGGAGGCAAGTGTTGTTTGAAAAATATAGAAAACCTTAATAAAATCTTTTATAGAATATAGTAATTAAATCTGGGCTCCAATGTTGACACTTGGAAATTGGTTTGGTTTGGTTTTAGGGCATATCAACCACTGTAGGTTATTTAATGCCAAATCCTGTTTATACTTTATCTATTCGATATATATAATTTGGTGTTATGGCATATCAATCATAGTAGGTTATTTAATGGCAAATCCATTTTATACATATAAACAGTTCTATTTCAAACAATGCAGTTTAGTAAACAAAGTTAAATGGTTCCAAGTATTGCTATGTATCCCAAAAAATCTAGTCAAACATCACTCATTTTTTTACTCACAGTTAAATATCAAAACAGTTCTATTTCAAACAATTCAATTCAACATAAGTACACAGTTTTGTTCTCTTTGATCCATAGATAGGACCCTATCAGGGGATACCACTCCGGGCCAGACTACTCTTGGGAGCGAAAGCAATGAAGGGTTACTCCGCATTCCCAATGCTTCAGCATTACTGAAACCTCACCATCAGTTTGTTTAGTATCATATCCTGGAAACTCGTTTTTTTTTCGTGGGGGGTGCTCTTACGCCTCAGTAGAGATGCAGTCAGTCTATTTTACAGTCACAGCAGACTGGGCCAAGAAAATTGGAATGTAATACTAAGATTGGAGTGCATTCAAACAAGATGACAAAAATAATATAACTGAGCTCATTTTCGTTGTCTAAATTTCTAAAACGAAGCTTATTGATTCTTATCATTAAGGGTTTTTGGACGATTGTCTTCATCTTTATTATTATTTCCAGAACGTTTCCGTCGATATGTCCTCCGGCCTTCTTCAGGTGTTTGTCGAACTTGGGAACCTTCCCGGAACTTCGGACGACGTCCTTTATTGAATCCAGGAGGACACATGGCGTAACGGTTATAGGCGTTGATTCCCTAAGCTTCTAAGGAGACAATCATCTGGAGGTTACAGGTTCAATCCTGACTACAGGCGAATAACAATACAGGAATATTTAACCGATTATGGCTAACGGAATCAGAACAGGCAACCCTCGCGGATTCAATAAAGGACGTAGTTCGAAGTTCCGTGAAGGTTCTTAAGTTCGACAAACACCTGAAGAGGACCGGAGGATATATCGGCCGAAACGTTGTGGAAATAACAATAAAGATAAAGACAATAGCCTGAAAACTGAGCTCATTTTTCTTCACAGTTAAATGATTTCAAGTATTTCTATTGCATACAAATCACTCTATTTACTTTTAAACATTTATTGTATTCAGTTATATGAGTTCAATTATTGCTGTGTAACAGTAACAATTTAACGTCAGCCATTTGTTTAGACACATTTAAATTGATATATACGATATTTTAGAGTTTAATATTTTAAAAAAAGAAGAGTGTGCTTAACTGTTTGCCCCCGGTTAAATGGTTTTAACTTTTGTAGTTATTCAATATTTCATCCAGATTGAAGTTGGCAGCTATGCAGTCTGTGTCTCTATCCTTACTTTCTATTCTATAAGCCATTTGTAGCGGTTTTGCCGATCTCTCAGCATTGTGCAGTTTATTCATTTTTATAGGTGACTTAGATCTTGATATTGACAGGGACTTTATGGAATTTGGGTGAAGGCAGTTTGAATGCCCTTCCTGGTCTTACATTGTTTAATTTGGTGTTCATATGTATATTTTAAGCTTTGGGGAGCTTGTGGTTTTTGTTTAAGTTGTTCCGTCTTTTCGGGAGACAGGTTTTTTCGTCTGTCTTCTACTGTCTTTAGTGGAAAAATTGGATACTTATGTAAGAGCTGTTTTGTAGGAAACTTTACTTTGCCCAGTCAGCTGGGGCTGTAGAATACACTGACTTCACCTCTGCAGAGGGGTAAGACCCCTCCCTAACGAGTGTCCTGATATGACACTAAAAAATCTGATGGTGAGGTTCCAGCAGTGCTGGAGCTTTGGGGAATGTGGAGTACCCCTTTATTGGCATTGCTCCCAGGTCCACTCTGGCCTGAAGTGGTAGCACCTGATAGGGCCCTATCTATGGGTTAAATAGAACTAACAGCATACCTATTCAAAAATGAATTGAGTAAACTGAATAGCTTGAAATAGAAACGTTTTTGACAATTAAACCGTACTTACACTTAAACTGCGTGCTTATGCTTAACTGAATTATTTCGAATGGAGCTGTTTTTCGACATTAAAACTGTATTTACACTTGACTGAATTATTACATATAACTGCTTGAATAGTTTGAAATGGAAATGTTTTTTGCCAAATAAACTGTGTACTTATGCTAAACTGAACTGTCTTCAATAGAACAGATTATTTGCATGAAAATGGATTTGGCGTTAAATAACCTACAAAGGTTGATATGCCATAAAACTAAACAAACCAAACCAAACCAAACTGAAACTTTACTGATGCCTTAACATCAGATTGTTTAGTGTCATCCAGGATACTCGTTTGGGGTGGTCTTACACCTCTTCAGAGATGCCGTCTGAGGCAAGGAAATTGCAATGTAAAACTAAGATTGGAGTACAGTCAATCAAAAAAGCATTATTTTTCTATTTTATCATCTATTTTTTCTGAAATTCTTACCATGTTAAGCTACCCCTTTAAGGTTATGGTAAATGCACTCATGCATGCATATATAGCCTAAACATATAATTATACATACTCACACAAACTGAGTGAAGACAGATGACTTATGCAAAATTGAATTGTTTGAAATAGAGCTGTTTGATCATTTAACTGTTTGTGAACAAATAACTGATATTTGATTGAATTATTAGTGATACCGTGCATTGGCCTAGCGGTTAGAGTGTTCGCCAATGTCCCGATCCCAGGTCGAGCCATATCAAAGACTCAAAAATGGTACTTGATGCCTCCTTGCTTAACACTCAGCAATATAAGGTTCGGATCAAGGGTAAAGTGGAGCAATCCAGGGAAAGGAGTCACGCCCTCCCCTACACATTGGTGTAGTAAGCTATCGAAAAGAGAGCCTTCGGGTCACCCTCGACTATGGTCGCCAACTTTACTTTATTAGTGATACATAGCAATATTTGAAACCATTGAACCATGTAAAAACGAATGAGTAATGTTAAAGAGAATTATTAGTGTTAAATAAAAATACTTGAAACTCTTTAACTGTGAGCTGAGGCTCATTAAAAATGTTATCATCAATATGTGTATACAAATCATATTCAATACATATCTATAAATAGAATTTGGCATTGAATCACCCACAGGGGTTTATATGCCATAAAACCAAACCAAAACAAACCTGACGTGTGGCATTTTGCAGCAGCTTCACATGCTTTGTTGAGGTCGAGAAGGAGACAAAGCACACTGATGTGTGTGATGTCGACTTCGTCTGTTACAATTCTGATGCTACTCCACACGGACTTACCTGTATGGATTGGAGTACAGCCAGGGATTTTGGCCAACCCGACCTTTCCCGATGGTTAAGATTCTTGCAACCCGAGCGAAATTTCCTGAACCAAATGGCCACTGCACTGTGATTAACTGTGCTTTTAAAACAAATGTTTTTTATTACTTCCATTGCGTTATGGCCCAGTTCAAACTCTTAAAGCTGATTGCTTGGTTGAATTCATGGCATATCAACCCTTGTAGGTTATTTAATGCCATATTCTGTTTTTTTTTTGTATATTAAATCTAAGATTTCTAAACGAATATTTTGTATATAACATTTTAAACAAGCAAAAGCTCATTTGTTTGCGCACGATTAAATGGTTTCAAGTATTGTCACTGAAAAAATCAAATTAACATCGCCCATTGGTTTTTAAACAGTTAAATGTTTATTTGTACCTAAGTTTGTTTGGATTTGTCTTATCAAACATAGTAGGTTGTTAAATGCCAAATCTTGTTTCGACTTATATATCAAATATATATGATTTGTTGGCATTTTGCTAATATTTTTAAATAGCCTGACCCCAATTTTCATCACAATTAAATAATTTCATATATTTCTATCTCATATGAATAATTCTATTTACTTTTAATCATTTATTACAATCAGTTAAATGATTTCAAATATTGCTGTGTTACAATTTAATATTAGTGATTTGTTCGCACATTTAAATAGATATACACGATATGTTAGAGGTTAATTTTTAAAACAGGAGAGTGAGGTTAACTGTTTGCCCAGGTTAAATGGTTTTAATTATTGTAGTTATTCAATATTTCTCCCAGATTGAAGTTGGCAGCTATGCAGTCTGTGTCACGATCCATACTTTCCATAATATAAGCCATTTGTAGGGGTTTTGCCGATCCCTCAACATCGTGCTGTTTATTCATTCTTATAGGTCACTTTGTTCTTGTTGACGAGGACTTTATGGAATTTGGGTAAAGGCAGTTTGAATGCCCTTCCTGGTCTTTCGTTGTTTAGCTGGGGTTAGTTTTTTTTTTTTCAGGTACTCCAGAAACTTTGGCTAATCATTCGGTTCCAACTGGATCAGTTTCTCCAAGAGAGTTCTTTATTTGTTGTGTTGATTGATTTTATCCGGTCTCCGTGCAATAGAGGCGTAGCTGTTTTCTCCTATGTACGTCCCTCCTATTTTCTTTAGGAAAGACATATTTCCCTCGTGTTTTACCGCAAGTATTTATTTTTCTTCTTTGTAAACATAGCAATATCTTGAGTAAGCCGAATGACTTCCACGGCATTTTGTATATGAAATTTCTTTCAAGCAATATTCCTCCATATGATCCGGGTCCTTTTCACTGCCCTTAGCAAAGATTTGACGTCATCAACAGGCTTCCTTTTAGCATTTGAAGTACCTCAAGGGTACTGGGACATACTGCTCAACCCTCTTAGGACAATAGCCGATATTCACCTTTTTGGGAGTACGTTGCTGGTTAAATTTCATGATGTAGGGGTTGGTCTATATTTGTTCTTCGCCTTTTCTAATGGAGTTCCTTCTAATATCTGTTACTCCATGTTTTCATTGGGGTGTACTCGTGGTGTAATAGTTAACGCGATGAACGGGGGAATCGTAGTAAGCGAGTTCGAAATCCAGTCCCACTATTACGTTCACTTTCAGACAAATCCCCTTGGGAAAGGTATGGACCCCTTATCCTCCCAGCTATGGGTTAAATGGTACCACTACTGTTATTCTTGAAGGATTGATGTAATATTAAGCAAGGAAACCAATTCAAACCTATTTCTCCGAACTGTTGACATCTCTTCTGGTTTAGCCAACTGCCTACTCCTGATAACTCCTTTGAAAGTGTTAAGTTTTTCGAGTGGGTATGATCTGCATTTTGTAGTTTAAAAATTTTTCATTTTTTGCCTGTCTCGGGCTGTCCACCTCAACCAGCTGGTTTCCGTTCTTTGTTTTCCATACGTTTTTTGGGTTAGCCCTTGTTTTTTTAACTTTTTCTATGAGGAAAGGGGAGACCTTAGTCAGAGAGACCTCCTCCAAAGATTCAATCACATTGAATCAAGGAAAATCCCATTCGCTGAGTCTAATTTTTAAAAGATTTCGCTTTGTTTTTTTTTAGAAGACTACGGAGTCATGTTAATTTTTCGCTAGCCCTGCTTGTGTTGGGAATGTCCCAAGAGGGTAGCCCATTTACCTTGGTTGAGACGGGGATACACAACCATTATACTCGTACTGGGAGTAAGTTTTCAAGCCATTGCCAATTACAGGTTTTCAGCAGAAGTCGAATTCCAATTCTGTCAGCGCAATTGACCCTTAGCTACTTAAAAGGTAAGTGTTGGGAATTTGCTGCAAGTGCACATTGAAAAGTACAGTCGGGATAAAACAGATTTTAGAATGGCTTGAAACGACCAGCCGATTGGATCGGGTCAACATGACTGTCCGTCGAGTCCAGTAAGGGCCAAAGTGGTGTGCTACAAGTAAGTTGACCACCCGGTTGCCGGGCCATGTATTGCTTAACTACCAGGGCCCTGTCCTTAAGCATCACGGGTTGTCCCCAATGGCCAACAGGTGGCCTCGTTGGGTGGGGGGTTCTTACTTCTCTGAAAAGGTGCAGTCGGCATATTCTACAGCTCCAGCCGACTGGGCGGAACTCGTAAAGTATAATTTCTCGAATTAGACGCCTTCGTACGATCATCTTTGAGGCTTTGAAATCATCTATGAGGCAAATTAATGCTCTTCATATAAAGCACCAAATATCACGATTTCATCAAGCACAGTGCGTACATTTCACATCTCGAACTGGTTTAGTCACGTGATTAAAACGCCACGAATCAGCACGTGGCAGTGGTGGCATCGATACTACAATCTTGAACAAGTTCTGGCGGCAACACCCCGCAAGACATCAACTGTACGGCCACCTTCCTCCTATCACGAAAACTATTCAAGTTAGACGAACCAGACATGCTGGTCACTGCTGGAGAAGCAGGGACGAACTCATAAGTGATGTACTCTTATTGACCCCCACACATGACCGTGCAAAAGCAAGACGACCAGCACGAACATACATTCAGCAACTATGTGAGGATACAGGATGTTCTCCAGAAGACCTGCCAGAGGCGATGAACGATAGGGAGAAGTGGCGAGAGAGGGTCAGGGATATCCCCGCTACCAGCACGACATGATGATGATTACAGGATAAGTTGTTGTTGAAGAACAAAATACTCGGGATCTAACTCGTGACACCTGATTTATTCAGGTGAGACCCACTTCTCGGTTTGACTGTGAGAAAGAAAAAAAACATGGAAGTTGAGATTGGTAACATCTCTGAAAACAATGTCGTTGATATCTGTCAGTCTAACACATTCTCTACTTTTTAATTCTACTTATTATTCCTTTTCCAAATTCTCATCTTAACCCTATTTTTGATTGAGAAGTAAATTACGGCTGAATCTAAATATTCTATTTATATCATTCAATAAATCAATCATTTTATCAAGAGACCCATCCTTCGATCTGCCTTTGCATGTACATATGTATATGTATCTAATTGTATTGCCTACATTTTACGTGTACCCCACACACCATGTATATAAAAAAAAAAGAATTCCGTATGGTGAACTGTATACCGAAATAATTTCCTTCAATTGATTTTCGCACAATTGTTGAGAATACTTAATAACATTCCTCATATTTTCCCAACGGCACATGACAAAATTCAAGCAATTAATTATCTAGAATACAAAATTCACTTGCGCATGCGTACAAGCAAATTGATTCACGCAAGTGTACAAGAAAATGCGTGATGCACGCATTCGTAGTCACTGGTGTGAGCACAAATAAACAAGTTATGGTATAAATTAACTGATAGAATAAAATAAATATTAAATTTCAAGATAAGATGAAAATGTTTTTAACTTTTGAAGCAACATTGTCGCTGCTGATATTTTTTTTCAGCGGCATTGTCAGCTTCCATCTTACAAAAGAGGACGTCTTTGAGAATTTTTTGAGGAATAATTTACCGAAAAAAGCTACACCGCTGAATTTCAGAGCAAGTTGCCAGAGACAAAAACGAGATCAAGAGACACCAAAAGGTTCCATTCTGAAAAAAGTCCCTAAAAAGTTGACATGCAGTGATAGAAAAACAGTACTCTCTTTATTATTCATATTTCAACGTCTTTCTTGATCGCTTATGGGGTGAAATAGTATTCTAGAGTCGATAAAAGGGAGATCCTCCAACTCCTATTCTATGAATAGTAGCCAACCACCAATGGTTGTTGGTTATTTGGTTGGTTGGTTGTTTTGTGGCGTATTAACCCTATTCCGGTCATTTAACACCGAATTAAGTTTTAAACAATTCTGTTTAGAATAAGTATATTTTTTGTTTACAATCAGTTAAATGTGAAAACAGTTCTTTTTCAAATAATTCAGTTTAGCATAAGTACTCAATTTAGTTTAATTTAAAGACAGTTCTATTTCAAATACTTCTGTTTAGTATAAGTACGCAGTTTAAATGTCAAAACGGTCCTATTTTAGTCTGACAGTTCTTATTCAAACGATTCAGTATAGTACAAGTACAGTTTTTGTTTACACACAGTTGAATGTTATAACAGTTCTATTTCAAACAATTCAGTTTAGCACAAGTACAGTTTTAATGTCAAAAAGTGTTCTATTTCAAATAAATCAGTTTAGCATTAGTACGCAGTTTAGTTCTATTTAACCCACAGATAGGGACCTATCAGGTGCAACCACTCCGGACCAGAGTGGACTTGGGAGTGATGACAATGAAGGGGTACTACGCATTTCCCAAAGCTCAAGCATTGCTGGATGCTCGCCATCAGATTGTTTCGTGTAGAATTAGGACACTCGTTGGTGGGGTCTTACCCCTCTGCAAAGATGGAGTCGGTGTATTCTTTGCCCCACTGGGCAACCACCAATGGTAGAAGAGGCTGTTTTGCAAGTTCCAAAATACAAGAACTTACTTGTCCTCAATGGTCTACAAACTGGTTTGTGACCTTTACAAAATCCACAACTTTCCCAGGGGCGTTTCTTGCACTTAACGTGAGGGTTGTATTGGTTAACTTTAGGTTGTCGATCAGTAGATTCACCTGGGGAGTAATGGTTGTTATAGAGTTTACCGGGGATCAGAAGGCAGACTTTTATTTGACAAAAAAAGTTGTGGATAGTTTCATAGAAATAAGTTTATCTGTGATACTATACACATTAAATTGTGGGTCATCTGTGATTATTATAAAAATGGCGTGTCATTGGTGTGGTTTGTGAAAAAGAAGTAGTATAACACAGCTGGAGAGAGAGACAGAGTTTTCTGCTACATCCATCATCATCATCATGTCGTGCCCCAGGCACGGATATCCCTGACACTCCCTCGCCACTTCTCCCAATCGTTCATCGCCTCTGGTAGGTCTTCGGCGCTACATCCCGTATCCTCACATAGCTGCTGTATGTAGGTTCGAGCTGGTCGTCCTGCTTTTGCCCGGCCATATGAGGGGGTCCATAAGAGTACATCTCTTATGAGCTCGTTCCTGCTTCTCCAGCAGGGCCCTGCGTGTCTGGTTCGTCTAACTTGTATAGTTTTCGTGATGGGAGAAGGGGGTCGTATAGTTGGTGCTTTGTGGGGTGTTGCCGCCAGGACTTGTTCAATATTGCTCTTAACATTCTTGTGTAATTGCCGTTTAGCTTCTTCTACAGCCGTTTAGTTAGCGTCCAAGTAGTACCTCCAGCAGTAACGATACGACCGCTGCCTGGAAGAAACTGATTTTCATTTTATCGGTCAGGTCTGATTTCCATATGATCGATTGGCTACATCCATAACCACCATTATTGACTTCTTTTTTCGTCAACGATAAACAAATGTCTATATGTTATATAATTGCGGAATGATATTTTAAATATTATCATTTTTCGCTGGTTATAACTTATCATTCGGTTTAGTTAGGCTTAGAACTATTCGGCTTAGTGCAAATGCAGAGGCACTCGTTCAATGCAAGTGTTCACGCTCGCGCATGGAGGATGTGACAATCGCAAATGTCATAATAAAAACCTCAGATAGGAAATGAGCCTGGGGTGCGAATGACGTCATGCCCGGAAGCGATGGGCTGAGAGTTTTGGTGATTTTTAAAAAAAGCAGTTTGTTGAGATCCGAAGCTGGGCGAGGCCAGTTGAAATTTGAAGCTGGACGCGGCGAGTCCAGTTTGTGGCCTACGGGATGCGCCGCACGTTTGTTGGGTCATATGGAACGGTCAGCATAGTAAAAATTGCGTCTCTCTCTCCTCGTGTCGAAAGACTAAAGTAAAAAAAAAGTTAGTAAACGTTTCGTACCTGAACTAAAGAAAGTCGTCAGTGTTTCGGGATTCCTATGCATATAAACGTTTTACGTATTTGGCTATGTTACATATATGTTGCGCTTTTAAGAGCACCGCTCCACAAATGATACTTCGTATTTTATTATACTTGTATTTATCTAACCCAGACTAGCGAGGTTGCTTTATCATAGCTAAATAACCATCTGCCCTTTTATTTACCCACTAGTGGGATGAGAGATGGATTTATATATTTAGCAAGTGCATTATTTTATGATGTTGGTGGATTGGTTGTAGATGTGGGTGGGCTGCCAAATCAGATGATTCCTTTGTCTGTTTTGGCGCGAAACCAGACAAAGGATTCTTGGACCTGAAATCTCGCCGTATCCGGAAGTGGGAAGGGGATGCGAAAGAGAGTTGACGACGCGACCCAGCAGAGAGGCAGTTGGTGCTGGACAGCAGAGAGGCAGTTGGCGGCCGGACAGCAGAGAGGCGATCAGAGAGAGTTGGCGTGGAACCACGGACAGGGGCAGTCAACACCGGACTCCAGAGACAGTAGGAGACAAGATAGGGTCCAGTGAAGAAGATCGACTCAAGATGTCTGCATTCGAGGTGCTTGTGGAATTTTCGCTAGTAACCCACGCTAGCGATAGTCCGCACATGCATATAGTGTTGCCATACCTCTTTTCTGCCCTTGGTTAACCCCAAGCTTTGTTCGTGTTTGTTCGTTTGTCCTTCTATTTTCTCCGTTCCCTCGATCGTATTCTTGTGTAGGTAAAGAAATGTGCGTTACCCCCTCGAACCACTAGTTGATCACCGGCCGGCCGTAAGAAGTGGCTAAGAAGTGGAATGGTTAGAAGACTGATCTAAAATGTGGTGGGGGTGAGGGTGTAACGTTAGAGATGTTGAACCTTCCTGTTAATAACCAGCATTCTATTTTGCCTTGTTCTAAACTGCAGTTAATACTACAATAATATTGAAGTCCAGCACGCAGCCCTCAACGCCATGATAACACCCAACTCATAGCCTAGTGACAAAATTCTGTCATGAAATAAAAAAAAGTATCTCTGACTATTTCTATGCGCAAAAATACACGCATTGACATTTTAGATGCTTGTTAAACGTTTAAGGAGGACAATCGATTGGACAAGAATATAAATATTCGGTGGTTGCGAATCTTTTGCAGCGATGACTGGGATATAAGTGAGAAACAATGTTCAATAGTTTTCAAACCATAGATCAACTTATAAGCGAGAATTGGCTTGATGAAAGTTGGATAATGTTAACAATATTTTTCCTGCTTTCAAGGAATAGGACGGGTACATAAACGGGGAAAATAATGTTTTGTAGCAGAAAACTTGTTCTAATCAACGTTGTTGTTGTGTCTCCTGAATCTGCTTTGGTTTCCGTATAAACAAACAGTATGTATAACTTTAGAAGTTAGTTTTCTGTAATGTTTATCGTCGTAGGGAATGGAATCGGGGATTTGAGTCCGAATCCTGGACGATTAGATTTCTCTTAGTGCCACAGCCATTAAGAATTACATGAATTCGTCTATTCTCACCTTAGCTATAGTCACATAATAGAACAAATGAGTCTCTTTTGCTTTAGTAAGGTAACCAGTCTGAGAGAAGAAATTCTCTGAATTCAAATCAGGTGTACTTCATTTAAAGATTGCTCATGTTTTCTGTCCTTGCTGTGGTTGAGAAATTCATTCTTTCACAGATAATAAAGCCACAAGTTTATTCAAGCAAATATGTGGCCGAGTCCATTGGGGTTACTGGATACACTCACAGCATTTCCGCTGATGGGTAAGACTCCCCCATCGAAGGCCCAGTCAGCTGGGGTTGCTGAATACACCCACCACATCTCGACAGAGGGGTAAGACTAACCGAATGAGTGTCTTGGATGTGACACTAAACAAACTGATGGTGAGGCTCCAGCCGTGCCGGAGCTTCGGGGAATGCGGAGTACTTCCTCACTTCCGCATCACGCTTATTGTTTGGCTGTGGTCTTATGCTCATCAAGAAGTTTACCTGAGTAGCAGCGTCCCACTATTGTAAACAAACTTGTCTTGTTGTATAGCCATGACCAACTATACAAACACATATGCATGCATGCAGAAACATAACGGCGCAATGAAGACGAGCGGATACAGGTCTTTAAGAAGATATACCTCTCATTTTATTTGAAAGGTTTGTGTGTGAGAGGAAGTTGGAGACCGAATAGAATTGCAACATATTGACCCCCACTCTTATGGCCATAACAGCGATTCTCTCCCGTTCTCCAGGGCTGCTCAACCAGGGACCCCATCTGGAGCGGCCCCCTTAGGGCGCAAGTTCGCCTCGCGTCTGCGAGCTCCAAACGTCGAACCTCTTCGTTTGGCGTCTAGTACTCAACTCTCTAACTTTCTTCAAATTCTCACACAAACCTCCGCACACTTCGGTGCGTGACCTCACCCGCACCCTGTCACCCCGTTTCGTCTCGGACTATTGTGACATCTCAGAGTGACATGTTCGCTCTGTGCGCGCTCACGCGTTACCACCTGCATCAAGGTTGCACCCAACTAACACATGCGCTGAGCCGAAAGGCCCTCAGCCCAACTAAATCCAAAGGCATGAATTGAAATTCCTCGGCTATTATATTACAAATATATTACAATATTTCAAACCCTTAATACTGTTGTTCTATAGCTCAAGGTACACTCTGAATTCAAACCAGCCTTACTCCACTTAGGAAGTAAATTCATGTCACATTGTACTGTGGCAGAAACGGCGGGTTGATGTATACTTTTGAAGTATTTTTGTACCATCTGTACAAGTCTCAATTTCTTACGAGATGGAAAATGTAAAAGTTTATTTAAGTTGGTTTTGAACGAAGTGGATGTTGGATTTGAATCATTTCGGCTCCGTTTTTTTAAAAATTAAATAAATATTTTTCTATTGGAAACTATCAGTCATCGAAAATTATTATTCCTTTCCGCTTTGACTTACGAAACTGTCAATGCCACGTAATTTACAATTTGTACTCAGTTCACTCAAATATTATTGACTTTCACAAATAACCGTGCAATTGGAAACAAATATTTTTTTCCAAAAATAAATAAATAGATAAATAACAGAAAACAACCATAAAAGAAAAAAAAAACAGTAAAAATTACAAAAATCTTACAACGAACCAACGAGACGGTATTTCAGCAGAGGTTTCGCGAGATCTTAGCGAGAACTTTGCGAGATTTTTAATTATAACAAAATTACTGTGCAAAATAATTGTCAAACTGACAATGATAAAGAAATGTTTCTTCATCTTGACACGTTAGATGTAAAAATTGAGAGTTTGTTTGTCTCTCTGTTTGTTTCCTTTCGAATTAACAGCGCAAACAGCGAATAATTATTATCCAATCAATCACCGCCTAAAAACACATTAAAGATATCGATCTTTGCAAACGTGGTGGACTGAGGAAAAAAAAGAGAAGAAAATGTTGGTATAAAAATACGCCTTGGGAAAATTATTGTTATGTCTGTGAGGATGAAATTGGTGATGGTAATAATTTAAAAAATAATAATTTTTGTTTCCAGTTTTACAATGATATAAAAACAAGATAAAAAAACAAAAACATCAAGAGAAACAAACATTTTTCCAAAAGAAAAAAAGATTAATCAGATGTACGTACTTTCTTTGCTTGAATAACGGACGCTACACAAAATAGTGTTGCATATCATATTTACCAACCCCCTCCGCACGGGCAGGATATGACACAAGGTCAATTTTTAAGAGGAGTTTAACAGGTTTGAATTCAGAGTTTTCCTTCTCCTAGACGAGTTGCATCAACAAGGCTGAAGAACCGAGTCTGCTCTACTATTTACCCATAGCTGGAAGGAGAATAATTGGAATCATACCTTTCCCAAGGGTATTAGTGCTATGTGAAATGCAATCAGTGTTGCATATCAGACGTTTTGGAGTCCTCATGTCAGTATACGTATTTAGGCAATTGTAAAGAAGAGATGATACTATAGAGTTGACTATTTTTTGAATATGAGCTTTAGCAGTGTTGGCGGAAGCAAAATTAGGAATATTCTAGTATAATAATAAACGATTCTTTTATAAAACAAGATAAATTTTAATTTAAAAAATGAACAAAAAAAATAAGAAGATAGACACAAAACAGTAAATTTACTCAAGATGGTCGCCATATTTTTCAATTATTATATCAAAATGCCTTCGAAAAAATTTGCGTGCCTTCAAGATAAATTCTTTAGACATTTTATTCCATTCCTTCTCAGTACCAGTTTTAAGCAAACCAAGATGGGAAGTTGTATTTATTTGTTTTCTAAAACGCCTCATGTAGCGTAATCAAGGGGTTAAGATGTAGGCTTAATAGAGGCCATAAAGAAGCTGACATTATTTCGGAAATTTATTTTGATTTGGTTCCTGTGTTAAGCAAATCATAGATTCTTCGCCGTTTCTTTTCCTTCCAAGTCTTATTAGGTTGAATTTAAACCAAAAATTGCCTGAATAGCAGAGCTAATCATGAAAATTTAAATTTATTGCCATATGTTTTCCAAAAATTAGACTAATCAGACTAAAGAAAACGTTTTAAAGATTATTCAATATTTTGCCCCCCCCCCCGTAAACTAGCTAACAATTTAATCCTCTTAACATATCCTTGAGCGTTTTATAAAATAAATCCTTTTCATTGTAGATTAAGCCTCGAGTTATGATTTCATTAACCCACCCCAGTAACATTACAATCTATGCGTATTACAACATTCTGTCGGCGAGGCTTTGAATAAACTAACCTCTGCATAGGGGTTAGACCCACTCCCCTAAAAAGGGGTGTCCTGGGTATGACATTAGACTGCATCTGATTGAAAGGATCTGGTTCTGGAGATCAACGTAGTTTGGAGTACTCTATCATTGCCATTACTCCCAAGTCTACTCTGACCTGGAGTAGTAGTACCTTTTAGGGTCCCAACTATGGATCAAAAAGATCTGTTTAAAAATTATTTGTTTTCTGTGGGACAGTGTGTAAAAGCATTACGAAAGAAACAACAAAACAAAAATAAAAACATTAATACTTAATGTAAGCGATTCCCTAATCTTTTGGTATTGAAGAAACCTTGATGAGTTGATGTTTTTTTTTAAAAATTAATCAAACATCTTAAAAGGCTGTTTTTTTACAGGAAATCAGTTCACGTTTCTGATCAGCAAATTTCATTTTCGCTATATTCCAGAATACATATTCTTTCTCAATATCCGATTTTATAATGGGATATTTATCCGTTTCAACTTTTATCAGCCATATATGTTTAGATAATGTGGTACTTTTGGAGTATTTTTTTATCTTGACAGAGCGAAGTTTATGACTATACCATCATGTTTTCCATTTCGATTCCCAAGCACCGATGTATATCCGTTCTTCAATGTTGTTATTATCATTATTAGGAGAATTGCTGAACAAAAGAAAAAAAAAGAATCTATTTCTATGTGTAAACAGAGTTTCTTGAATGTTGATCTTTGAGTTTGTTTTTTTTATATTTATCAAATTTTGCCGAAGAATGGTCGGAAATACTTTCAATGATTCTGTTAACAATTTTATAAAAATATTTTTATTGGGTATTATTGATTGTTTTCTTCTTTAAATTGTCCGTCTCTCTGTCTACACATATGTATGCATTTATATATATATATATATATATATAGTTTGGTTTGGTTTCTTTGTTTAATGGAATATCAACCTTTGTAGGTTATTTAATGCCAAAGCTATTCTCTTAGAAAAAAACAGTTGTGGTACTATTTAACCCATAGCAGGAAGGATAAGGGGGTTCATACCTTTCCCTAGGGTATTTGCCCGAAAGTGAACGTAATAGCGCGACTGGAGTACGAACTCGCTAACTACGATTCCACGGTCCATCGCTTTAACCATTACGCCACGAGGACACCCCCTATATATATATATGCGACATTGGTTTTAAATGACCATCTATTCATATATAGCATAATTTTGTCTATAAATGTATCTTCAGACAGATTTTAATAAAGAAACATCTCTGGAAGCATAAATCAATTATATTCAGTTGGTCTTAATAAAATTCACAACCATTCGTGGTGAAACCATTGTCAAATTTTGACGACTTAGTAATCATATTTGGCCAATATGTTTAGTACTTCTAAACTGAAAAATAACATAAGTTACAAACATGACTGAATGAGCGATTTATGACACATATTATTATCAATTATTCTCTCTCTCTCTCTCTCTCATTCACTCTCTCATTCACTCTTTTCCCCTGTGTGTGTGTGTGTGTGTGTGTGTGTGTGTATGTGCACTCGTGTGTGTGCACATGAGTAGGATGTGAATATAATTAAAGAAAATAAATAAATTAAAGTACATTTTAACATTTAAACAAGTGAAAATACCCACATGTTAGACAAAATTGTCTTTAATTGGAATCATTTTGAGATGAGGCTTCTTAATCTGAGAATTAATTTTTTTAAATTTTTTTATTGCGGACTTTTTGTCCTCATCTTGGTTGTTGTTTCTTCTTCACTACGTTTCGGCCAACATTCACCTCTGGCCTTCTTCGGGGCCTGTGGCGCAGCGGATAGAGGCGTTGAGTCTCTAGGGTCCCAGGTGAGTATTGTCAGAAGATAGCGGTTTCAATTCCTACCCAAGCCGGACAGAGGTTTACTTGATCAAAAAAAGAAAATACGTGGTGCGATAGACGACAACTATGGATGGCAGTAATTACTGGGGATACAGTTACAAGACTATCCGAGGTCGCGGTTAATCACCTGAAGAAAGCCCGAGGTGAAATTAGGCCGAAACGTAGTGAAGAAGAAACAACACAAAAACTACCAAGATGAAGACAAAAAGTCCGCATTAAAAAAAAAGGAATTAATTTTCAGGTTAGTCAAAGTGTTTATCCAAGTCCTTTGACTTATATCAATTTATTGCTCTATCGATCTATCTGAATTTTACTCGTATTTTAGCATCCATATTCTTCAATCAATACGCAGCAGGATTTCTCTACCGATTGACAAAATCAGAGAGAATGGCTTCGAACTGAAGAAGAAAAGAAGCAGAAGCTACCCCGCAACAACAATTACTGACACCGACTACGCCGATGACATAGCGATACTGGCAAATACACCTGACCAAGCCGAAACACTACTGCATAGTTTGGAACGAGCAGCCGCAGGCATAGGCCTCTATGTTAATGCACACAAAACAGAATATATGTGCTATAATCAAACGGGGGACATCTCAACTCTAAAAGGAACCCCGCTTAAACTAGTAGACAAATTCACTTATCTAGGAAGCAGCGTCTCATCAACCGAAAAGGACATCGACACAAGGTTAACGAAAGCATTGACAGCTATCAATAGGCTATCGATTATATGGAAATAAGACCTAACCGATAAAATGAAACGCAGTTTCTTCCAGGCAGCGGTCACATCGATACTGTTATATGGCTGCACTACATGGTCGCTAACAAAACGGCCGGAGAAGAAGCTAGACGGTAATTACACAAGAATGCTACGTCCAATCTTGAACAAGTCCTGGCGGCAACACCCCACAAGACACCAACTGTACGGCCACCTGCCCCCTATCACGAAAACTATTCAAGTTAGACGAACCAGACATGCAGGACACTGTTGGAGAAGCAGGGACGAACTCATAAGAGATGTACTCTTATGGACCCCCACACATGGCCGTGCAAAAGCAGGACGACCAGCACGAACATACATTCAGCAGCTATGTGAGGATACAGGATGCTGTCCTGAAGACCTACCTAGGGCGATGCACGATAGGGTGGAGTGGCGAGAGAGGGTCAGGGATATCTATGCTACCAGCGCGATATGATGATGATGATGATGATTTATGTAACCATTTGAGTCTACTCACATCTGTCAATGTTCGTGTTTATGTGCATGAGTGCGTGTGTCTTTGGTTTCACATGTGTGTATCTGTGTGTAACAAAAACCTTTACTTATACTAAACTGAATTAGCTAAATTAGAACTGTTTGAATGCACTGGATAGCTTGAAGTAGAAATGTTTTTGACAATTAAAACGGTGCACTCATGCTAAACTGAATTTTTTGAAATAGGACTGACTATTTGATAAAAGTGGATTTGTCGTTAAATAACCTACAAAGGTTGATATGCCATAAAACCCAAACAGCCAACCAATAACCATGCAATTATAACCTTGTTTAAAATATCTTTTCACTAGGATGAACTACTTCGAGTTCTGGAAAAATGATTCCTTTGGTTTTAAACGATAATAAACAAAAAAATCGAAAGATATCCTATCCATAGCTCTTTCGGAGTAGCTTAGAATCCGACAACTCTACCCTGCTGACGTATCAGACATTTCCAATGGGACGATTTGGCTAAGGAAACTAACCCTTGCATCTGACATTGAGGCTGTTTATCTGAAGATCTATGAAGTGTGGAATAACCTCATAACCATTATTTCCAAGTCCGTCGTATAACGTGAGAAATCGACACGGCAACCCATCTTCAATTTCCGGATGAAGCTGTTTGCATTTTACATTGCACTAAAAAGGTATGCATTCAATTAAACTTCTTTGAGTTTAGGGTAAATAGATGGGACAACTGGTCTCTTTAACTTTGTTATAACAGCCGTTTTAAGAGAAGAAAACTATGACATTACACCTGTGATACTCTGCTTAAAAATTGAGCTTATTTTCCTCGAGACTTGATGGAGGGATTGGGTAATTACTTACTCAGCTGGTCCACTATGACCCTTTAAAATCAACCAATCAATCAATCAGGCGTATTACAAGTCTGCTTTTATTCTTTTAAAATTGGATATCTCATCTCTTCGTCAATGGTCCGGGAGACCTGGGTTCAATCTCAGGTCGAGTCTTACCAAAGATTTTAAAAATGGTACTTGATACCTCCTGGCTTAACACTCAGCGATATAAGGTACGTATCAAGGGTAAAGTGGAAAGGAGTAATGCCCTCCCCTACAGCTCTGTGTTGTAGCTATTGAATAGGGAGCCTTCTGGTCGCCCACGACTAAAGTCACCAACAGATTACATGACCGGGCCTAATCTTCAATTATCGTGGCCTTTTTTTCTATCCTTTGGCTTTTAAAAAGTAATCTCCTATTGTTATCATATTTATTTTTATTATAATGTAGAAAGGGTTTAATCGATGGGTCAAGTAGATCTATAAAATTGTATTCGATAAAATCGTGGAATTAAACTTTTAAGAAAAAAAAACATGAAAAAAGGCAATATGAACGCACAACGAACGAGGTTTACAAACCTCTAAGCATAAAATTATCCAAGACAGGTTGATATGCCGCAAAAATCTATCAGTCAATATCCGTCACTCAGATCCTCGACAAAAATCAATTCTCTATATGGAAAGAAAAATAAGTGTCATTTTATGTTTCACCGTCATCGATTTTTGGTTTGCTTTTCTTTGTTTAACGGCATATCAACATTCGTGGGTTTTAAATGCCAAAGTCATCCTTGTATAAAGATAGAAGAGTTACTATCTAACCTTTACGCAATGGGGATAAGAAGGTTCATACTTTCTCTGAAGGTTTTAATCTTAAAGAGACTTTTTTCGTATAGGCATTTAAAATTGTCGGGGATTCTTGAAAATTCAGTATGTTATTGCTATACATTTTATGAGATGACTGATCGATTTTTAAGATTTCACGTTCAAAGGAACAGCTACAGAAGCAACTGGAATACACCCTACTAAATCCTGATTGTCACAGCTGGTGAAGTTCAAAAATACAATCTGTCACTTGAGAAGAACGATATGCAATAAAATCCTGTTTTAAACTTGAAAAAAAATGCTACAGAAACGTATGGAATGCTTCAAACTGCTTTTCGACCATCTTGCATGAATCGAGCATCAGTTTTTGAGTGGCATAAGAGATTCAAGGAAGGCAGGGAGTCTGTGAGGGATGATGAGAGGTGTGGGAGGAGTATGGAAGTCAATACACCAGAGTTGATTGGCCAAAGTGTTCGGCTTAGGGGTAGGGTTACTATGTTGAGGTTTTAAGGGAGTTCAGCAAGAGATCCCGTCGGAAGGGGCCAGCACTCTTCAAATCGGGTCAGTGGCATTTCCAACAGGGCAATGCACCAGTCCACTACTCCATCCTTGTCACAGACTATTTGACCAAGTTTCTCAGTCTCCCTAGAGTCCACACCTTGCTCCCTGTGACTTTTGGTAATTCCCTAAGCTGTCGTTATGAGACAATTGAGGAGATGAAAGAGGTTGTGACGAAGGTTATTGACATGCACACACACGAGGACTTCCATGTGGCCTTTCAGAAGTTGTTGGAACGGTACAACAAGTGCATTGCAGCCGGAGGAGATTACTTCGAACTGGAGTTTCATGTGTGTACTATCAATAAAAGTGCCCATACGAAAAAAGTCTGGAAACTTATCGTATGCACCTCGTAATTGCGTAACTTGCGTTCGAATTCTTCGACTACAATGTTACAGTCGAGCACTTTAGTCTTTACCCCACTGGAACCATTCATCATTTTTTGTTAAATATTTTATTATGCAAGTATTTGCCATCACAATTAATCCAATTTTGAAGCCTCACTCCGAAGTTCTTCAGCGCTCGCCAATCTTTGCCTCAGGTATTGCAAAGATTTCGTGACGAATAAAATCTTTCAAACCGTCCGTTTTTGGCAACTAACGTTTAAAGATGTAGGCATTTAGGCATTTCTGGAGGAAGTAATCACGAGTTGACAAATCTGATAAGCGAGCAGACCACAGGATGTCATCACTTGGTGAGATGAGGATACATAGAAAAATTCATGTCAGAACAAATGTCGTTGTTCTAATAAGGCTTGTGAGCAAAATCTACTGGACGATAAGTTTTTTCTTGTTAATCAAAACAAGATCTTTCTTTTAACTGTGATTAGATGAACCGTTTGTATCTCAAAATCAAAAAAAATCTTATGCGTCTTATTCTCCAGGACGCATTCTGGTTTGTGCATATTTCATTAGGAAATAAAGTCAAACTTGAATCTCTTACACAGTTCACAGTGGACAGACTTTCCCACCTCATCGTGCCTTTTTTTATAGTCACTTGTGTAAGTTTGCTTGATTCGCATGTGTTATTAACCGTTTCATATCCTTCTTCTTCTTCTTCTTCTTCTTCTTCTTCTTCTTATTATTATTATTATTATTATTATTATTATTATTATTATTTACTCCTTGAGAGTTTTTCACATCAGTTTTAGCTGATGGTTTCTCACTGGAGTTTGATTGACGGCAAGTCTCCTCAAGTCTCCTGGACTCTTCTCAGTATTGTGGCCGTTCTCAGTAATACTGTCATTTAGATAGTCTCTACCCGTCCGCCAACTTCCAAGTCCTCCAGGACGTTTAATAATCCTTTAGTTATTGTGCCAAAAGCACCAATCACTTTATTATTATTGTGATGTTTTAACATCAACTTTAGCTGATGGTTTTTTACTGGAGTCTGAGTGACATAATGTCTCCAGAAGTCTTCTCAGTATGCTAGCCGTTCTTACGAATGAGGCAGTTTGAATGGTCTCCACCCGTCCTCCGAAACCTAACTCTTCTAGCTCTCTTACTAAGCATTTAGGGATCGTTCCAAGCTCACCAATCATAACTGGTTTTACTGTCAACTTCCAGTTTTTTAGCTTTTTATAGCTCTCCGGTCAGGTTCAAGTACTTGTCTCCCTTTCGGTCTTCTTTTTCTTCTTGAAAATAAATAAGGATTTTCTTAATTATGATATTAATAAATTCTTTTTGAGCTAAACTTGGAGTTCGAATTTGCGAGGTTTCGATTTGTTAAGGGTCAAGAACATTAAGTCTTCTTTTGCATAAACCTGTCAACTCATGTCATAGTAAGATTTATTTTAAAATCAGGGTTAGCAAAATAAACAATTAAGTAGATGTCAGCTGATATCAGGCAATGACGTATCACTAAACGTAGTGATTACATGTCACTTAACGATTGCATTTAGAATAATTTGAAGAACATATGTAAGAAAGAGATTCAAAGACGCTGGTGCAGAGAAGGAAAAGACGGAGCAGAGTAGTCTATAGACTAGAGACGAGGCCTTGATGGGGTGGGGGTGCAGCCAGCGGCGGAGGTCACGCGTGCACAGGTGAGCGGGTCAGCGGAGAAGAAATTACTGCTTGTCTGTGAGTCACCCCCTGCTTATTTTATGTGTCAATCTGAATCGGATGACGCAATTCCTATATTTCATTTTTTACTTTTCGGCAACTACTGTGAAAGGGTTGTAATAATAAAATTTTCGTATCCGGCAACCACGAGACTATGTTTTATGTTCGTCACTTTGTATCTCGGTGGGGTCATTACGGGGTCCTACAGAAAGCTTTGGGGTAACGTTCAACTATGTAACACAATGGGCGACATTCATTTCTGCAGGTGGGGTGATTGCCAGTCAGAGGATTCCTTCGTCTGTTTTGACGTGAAAGGGCTTGCGCGCCAGATCTCCCAAGAGACCGGAAGATGACGAGGGAAGGAAGGTCTCAGGGGGAACAGAGAATGAGTCAGTCAAGAGAGTAGGCAGAACAGACCAGTCGACAGAACCTGTGGGCTGAGATGCCGGGTTGGCCAACGTGAAAATATGAGTCAGCATTCCTTTGTGGCTTTGTGGGAATTTCGCTCGAATACACGCTCGCGGTAGACTGGATATGCACGGTGAGCTGCACAAAAGTGTTACACCCTTCTCCCTTCTTTGCGCTTTTGGTCCGAGTTTGTTCTCTTTTCTCTCACCCTTTCTGTTCGGTATGTTGTCATTTGTCTGTCCGTACAGAAATGTGAAATACCCCTGATAGGAGATGAGAGAAACCATGATGGGCATGAGTGGTTTAGGAAGTTGAGATAGTGGGGCTCGGTCGGTGGTGTATTGTCACAACTATATCCTATTTTAAGCCGTGGGGTTACACTTCTTCTTCTTCTTCTTCTTCTTCTTCTTCTTCTTCTTCTTCTTCTTATTATTATTATTATTATTATTATTATTAGTAGTAGTAGTAGTAGTAATATGAATAGAAAATTAAAAGCGAACAATTGTGCATGAATTATTAGATGGGAATACTCGAAACCATACAACTATGCTCAAATTCATTGTATTAGATAGGAATATTGATATCATATTAATTTGTGTAAGCAAATCATTAAATACGAATGAAAAGGTGCAGTTAAAATACAATGAATACAAAAATTATCAGTAGATTTGATTACAATAGAACATTTAAAAATAAATCAATTTTCTGCGTAAAATAACCCATAAATAGTTGATATACCGTTAAACAAATAACACATAAGTGTGCGTTTGAAAGATATTTGAAAAGCTTACAAGTAACAGGACGATAAAAAAACACTTGAAAACAATTTCAAATGGCCGTAACATGAATGAGTAAATTAACATCATTTTAGATCTTAAGGTTCGTGCATGCACTTTATTTGTGTCAGGTTTTGTATCCTGTATAGAAAAATAGAGTTAGTTGGAAAATGTCTGTGAGAAGAGGAGTACTATGATACAATTAATTATTGTGGAATTTTGTAAACGGCATGCAATACTGTTAGGATTGACTCGGCAGCTCCAATGCAAAGATATCACAGATTTAAGTGTCAATCTAATATCAGATTCTTACTGATGAAAACCAAACAACCAATCTACTTTACAATATTTGGGGTGGTCACTAGCATAGTGACATAATACCTCCATTTATCTTCATTGTCTCACACTCCACACGAAGCCCCAACATCAAGTGCTTGAAGGAGGAAGTGTAGACCTCGATTAAGATGGTTGGTGTTGAAAGACCCTTCTTTTGGCAACAGGAATCTGCATCACGCTACACAAGCAGGAAGATAGTGTTGGCTACGAAAAAATTCTATGCCCACATCACCCTAAATATCTGGCCATCTTACTCACCAGAATGCTACCCTCCTTGATTATTATTTCGACGTGCAGAGACAAGCAAAGCTCTGTGCAATAGCATAGATGAACTGAAGGCAAGGATAATGGCAGCATTTACCAATTTAACCAAAGAGACTGTCGAAAAGGCTTTCCGGAGATTACAAAGTCGTCTAGAGGCCATCGTTGAAGATAATGGCAATTTCTTTGAATAGATTTTATCGATAGTATTTCTTGTTATTTCCATGCAATTTTGGTAAATGTATCAGATAATATGAGACGTCATTGCTATTTTCCTTTTTGCATAATTTAGACGACAATTTACTCGTCATACTCTGTATAGGAACACCTGTTATTTTACAACGTCTGCTAACTTAATAGATATGGACATAGATATTCACAGTATATATGATACAAATATGTCCATATGCGAGTGAACAATTAAGCAAGAAAGGAAAATACAGACTTTTAAACGAATAACCAATGAATGAGTTTTATTGGATAATTATTTCACACAAGTTTTGAATATTAGAATAAGATTCCCAAACCAATAAAACAAGTTTTCTGTCCTATCGTTAGGGCTTAGTGTTATATATAATATGCCATTGATTTTCGGTTCGTTCCTAGTGATCCAGTGTGCTTGGCAAGCTGTCACATTTTGATTAGTAAACAGGACAGCACGATCAGGGCACTCAGGTCGAACAGGTGTATAACCGGAAGAAGACCACGTGATGAGAACCACGCGGTCAGATTTAGATTGAGTGCAAAAAATCTCAGTCGAGCGAGGGACATGCAGCCGACCAGAGACGTCTCTGGCGAGCTTGCAAGGAAATGAAAACGTTGGTACCCCCTGGCTCCTGGAAGAAGATATGGGAAGAAGTCCTCTCTCTGAGTATATGTCTCTTTACCCATCTCTCACACACCACAGAAACATCAACCCTTTCGAGAATAAAGTGTGATATATATATATATTTTTATAAAGAAGTGTGTTCGTTCCTTCATTGAACTTTGTAAATTATGTTTGATTATGTTTCCGCTTTTATTTTTTATTAAGGCTTTACAACATTAGAATACGCAATTCCACCCGCAGAAGAGTGTGAGCCCCTCACTCACAAAAAGTGTGCCCTGGATATGACAAGAAAATGCACCTGAGAGCGAGGCTCCGGATCTGGAGATGCAAGGATAGTGGATTAACCTTTCATTGCCATAACTCTCAGGCTCACTCTGAACGGAGTGATAGTACCTATTAGGATCCAATGTATTAGTCAAATAAATATGTTTAAAATTTATTACGAGGTGCATACAATAAGTTTCCAGACTTTTTTCTGGACTATAGGGAGGGTGAGGAACTGTCTTGATGCCCATCTTGGTCAAATAGTCTGTGTCAAGGATGGAGTTGTGGACTGGTGTATTGTCCTGTTGGAAATGCCACTGACCCGATTTGAGGAGTACTGGCCTCTTCCGGCCGTATCTCTTCCTGATCTCCCTTAAAACCTCAATATAGTAACCCTAACCCTAACCCTTTGGCCAATCAGCTCTGGGGTATTGACTTCCTTACTCCTCCCACACATCTCATCATCCATCACAGACTCCCTGCCTTCCTTGAATCATGCCACTCAAAGACTGATGCTTGATGCTAAAGTGTCAGATTGCATTTTCGAAATTCACCAGCTGTGCCAATCCAGCTTAGTAGGGTTTATTCCAATTTCTGCTGTAACTGTTTCTTTGAATCTGAAATAATAAAAATTGGTCGGTCATTTTATAATATGTATAGCAATAACATACTGAATTTTCAAGAGTCTACGACAATTTTAAATGCCTGTACAAAAAAAGTCTGGAAAATTATCGTATGCACCTCGTTACCATATAACTTTTAATGTTTGTTTGTTTGTTTGGTTGTTTGTAGGTTATTTAACGCCAAATCCATTTTCATGCAAATAATCTGTTCTATTGAAAACAGTTCAGTTTAGCATAAGTACACAGTTTAATTGTCAAAAACATTTCCATTTCAAACTATTCAAGCAGTTATATGTAATAATTCGGTTAAGTGTAAATACAGTTTTAATGTCGAAAAACAGTTCTATTTGAAATAATTCAGTTAAGGATAACCACGCAGTTTAAGTGTAAGTACGGTTTAATTGTCAAAAACCTTTCTATTTCACGCTATTCAGTTAACTCAGTTCATTTTAGCATAAGTATGCTGTTAACCCATAGATAGAGCCCTATTAGGGGCTACCACTCCGGGCCAGAGTGGACCTGGGAGCGATGTCAATGAAGGAGTATTCCGCATTCCCCAAAGCTCCAGCACAGCTGGAACCTGACCATCACATTGTTTAGTGTCATATCCAGGACACTCGTTGGCGGGGGGTCTTACCCCTCTGCAGAGGTGCAGTCGGTGTATTCTACAGCCCCAGCTGACTGGGCAATATAACTTTTAAGTATTTGTACTAAAATAGTCTCTGAAGCTATAATTGCCTCCTAAATGACTATTATTAAATAGAAATAATTCTATGAAAACATAAAACTATTAGTATTAGTTAGAAATATTTCAGACTGTAGTATTGTACGAATTATGTGTATTAGATTGCGTCTTACTGTAAATTATATGTATTAAGAATAGTTACATGAAGGTATAATTGTTATAAGTTATTTTAAACAATATAACTGTGCAAAGACATAGCAAATCATCATCATCATCATCATCATCATCATCATCATCATGTCGTGCTGGTAACACGGATATCCCTGACCCTCTCTCGCCACTCTTCCCTATCGTTCATCGCCTCAGGCAGGTCTTCTGGACAACATCCTGTATCCTCACATAGTTGTTAAATGTATGTTCGTGCTGGTCGTCCTGCTTTTGCACGGCCATGTGTGGGGGTCCATAAGAGTTCATCATTTATGTGTTCGTCCTTGCTTCTCCAGCAGTGTCCTGCATGTCTGGTGCTGCGTCGCATCAACCGAAAAGGACATCGACACAAGGTTAATGAAAGCATTGACAGCTATCAATAGGCTATCGATTATATGGAAATCAGACCTAACCGATAAAATGAAACGCAGTTTCTTCCAGGCAGCGGTCGCATCGATACTGCTATATGGATGCACTACATGGACTCTAACAAAACGGCTGGAGAAGAAGCTAGACGGTAATTACACAAGAATGCTTCGAGCAATCCTGAACAAGTCCTGGCGGCAACACTCCACAAGAGACCAACTGTACGGCCACCTGCTTCCTATCACGAAAACTATTCAAGTTAGACGAACATAGCAAATAATAACTTGAAATCATATAATTACTAGGTTTTGTTTTGTGGCATATCAACTACAGCTGGTTATTTAATGTCAAAATCCATTTTTATACATATAAACAGTTGTATTTCAAACAATTAATTTTAGTATGAATACAAAGTTGAGTTCTATTTTACCAATAGATAGGACCATGTCAAGTGCTACTATTTCGAGCCTGAGTGAACCTAGGAGTGATGGCAATAAATGGGTTCTCTGCATTCCCCAAAACTCTAACATTACTAGAGCCTCACCATCAGATTGCTTATTGATGCAACCAGGACACCCATTAGGAGGGTCTTGCCCTCTACAGTGATGCAATCAGTGTATTCTGAAGCCCCAGATAACTGGGTCAGTATAATTATTAGTATTTGGTCGGCATATTTGAACCCATAAGACTGTTAGAAAATTATATGTATTCGGTATGGTTTCTTTACTTAATGGCATATCAAATTTCGTGGGTTGTTTAATGCCAAAGTCGTCCTCGTAGAATTACGAGAGTGATACTTTTTAGCTCATAACATTTAGGGATAAGCAGTTTCATGCCTTTCCCAAGGTTATTTGTCCAAGTTTGAACTCGATTACTTCGAGTCCGCAGGTCGGTACTTTAGCCATTACTCTACGTAGACTCGATCCAATTTGTCTTCGAGAGGAATAATAGATATTTTATAAGTAAAAACCTGTTTTAGAGACAAAAACACAAAATATAATTGTCCAGTCAGCTGGGGCTGTCGATCCCCCGCCAACGAGTGTCCTGTATATGACACTAAACAATCTGATGGTGAATTACAGTAATGCTGGAGCTTTGGGGAATGCAGGGACCCATTTATTGCCATTGCTCCCAGGTCCACTCTGGCTCGGCGAGGTAGCACTTGATAAGGGTCCTATCCATGGGTTAAATAGAACTCACAGCATGCTTATGCTAAACTGAATTGTTCGACTAAACTGAATAGCTTGAACTAGAAATGTTTTTGACAATTAAACCGTACTTACATTTAAACTGTGTGCTTAAGCTAAACTGAATTATTTGAAATTGAACTGTTTTTTGACATATTTACACTAAACTGAATTGTTTAACATAGAACTGTTTTGACATTTAACTGTGTGTAATCAAAATCTGTACTTATACTTAACAGAATTAGAACTTCTTGACTAAACGGAATTGTTTGAAATAGAACTGAATATTCACATAAAAATGGATTTGGCGTTAAATAATCTGCAAAAGTTGATATGTCATAAAACCCAACCAATCAAGCAACCAACCTACTAGATATAAATATGAACGTACAATGTTCGTAATTCCATAACCACTACGCATGAAATAACCCTACACAGGTTGAGAGGTAATTAAAATCAATCAAATTTTACGTCGGATAGAATAATAAAGCTTGTATCAAAAGAAAATATAGGCGTTAATTATTACCAATACAATTTTTGAGATTTTATAATCAATGTGTCGGATATAAGTTTTGTTTGGTTTTATGGTATAGAAACTCCTTGTAGGTTAATTATTGCCAAATGCTCTTTATACATGTATAATAAATATATATTGGTTTGGTTTGGTTTAGCTTTAGTGCATATCAGCTATTGTTGGTTATTTAATGCAAAATTCTCTTTATTCATATTCATTAAAATATATGATTTGGTTTTGTTGTTTTATGGCATATTAACCATTCTAGGTTATTTCATGCCCAAAGCCTCTGTATACATATATATTGAATATATATGATTTGGTTTAGATGGGTTATATGGCATATCAATCCTTGTACGTTATCCAACCCTACATCATTTTTATAGATATATATTAATTATATGATTTCCAAAGACATTTTGACGATAACTTTTTCAGACAAACCTGAGCTCATTTTTTTTCACAAATTAATGGTTTAGACACTGTATTGCTATCCATCATAAACAATGATGAGAAGAAACAACACTGTAATTAGAAGAGAGAATGATGTGGGAGAAGAATTAATTGATATAGTCTAAATTAGGAAGGACCGGTCCTTTTGGGTCGAGGTAGGAGAAAAATAAGTACTGGAAGCGGGGGAAATCGGTAGGGTGGAATTAATTACAGGTATCTAAATCAAGAGAAAATTGATATTACCAATAGTTCCGCAAACCTCTAACCCCTCAGTTGAGAAAAATACATAGAAACCAAAATTTAGTTCGTTAGGGATGATCAGCGAGGAACTGCTGAGAGACACGATGATACTAAGAATCCTGACCTTTTACCAAACTCCCAAAAACAGAGAAAACCGAAAAAAGCGAACATAATACGCAACTTGAAATCACTAAATACCAGATTAACACAAAGAGAGAGGAGATAGAAGCTAGAAACTAGAGTCTGAGAAAAGCGAAGATAATACGCAACTTGAAATCACCTTATGCCAGACTATAGAACGTAAGAAGAGAAAAGCTTGAAACTTAATGCGATAATTTGAGAAGATTTGTGCTTGATTCTGAATGCCTAGAAAATTTATTGACTTTTAATGGATTAGCTTGGTTTCTTTTCTATAAATACAACAAGGTGAATGTATTAACCATTTTAATGGCTGACTTTACTAAATATTACTGTTTGTTACAAAATTGTGTCCATTTCTCTGTTTGTTGCCATTCGACTTTTTTTACTTTCAACTCATCGACTGGCAACTCCGATTACCGAAGGAGTACGTGCAAAAATCTCAAGGAAACACTATTGTTCGTATTTTTGAGGGGTGCTGTAGAATACACCGATTGTTTCTCAGCAGAGGGGTTAGACTCCCCTAACGAGAGTCCTGCATAGGAAACTAAACCATCTCAGCCCAGTCGACTGGGGCTGTAGAATACACCGACTGTTGCTCTGCGGAGGGGTAAGACATCCATAACAAGTGTCCTGGATTTGACACTAAGCAGTCTGATGGTGAGGTTCCAGTAATGCTGGAGCTTTGAGGAATATGGAGTGGTAGCACCTGATAGAGTCCAATCTATGGCTCAAATAGAACTAAACTGCGCACTTATGTAAAACTGAATTCTTTGAAATAGAACTGTTTTTTTTTACACTGAAATTTTCCTTAGACTAAACTGATTTATTTGAATTAGAACTGTTTGACTAAACTGAATTGCTTGGCGTTAGATAACCTACAAAGGTTGATATACTTTAAACCCAACCCACCAACCAACCAACCAACGTACCAATGCATTTGATTCCATATAAGAGGGAGGATGAAGCCAATACTACTAACGCATGGTATCCCTAAAGAACCTCTTACAGCTATAATAATACATTATAAAAACATGAAAGCAGTGGTTCGTGAAGTTAATGGAAATACAGGATTCTTCTACATTGTCACTGGGGTCTTGCAAGGAAACACCCCCATATATATATATATATACATATATATATATGTGTGTGTGTGTGCGCGTATATACATATATATATATATAGAACACGATGAATTAAGATTATCACTGGGCTGGAAATATGGGAAACCTAATGTAAGAATTGTATTAGGGTACGAGTCTCCACTTCTAGAGAATTGGGTTGTGTAGAAGACCGTTTCCATGCCCTTAACCCCAGGATCAATCTGACCCGGAGTGTTTGTACGTATAATGTATTGGTCAAATAGATCTGTTTTCCACCAATGTGTATAAGATAGGAATATTGATATCATAATCGTATGCCAAAACAATTAAGAAACTTCACAAAAATCTAAATATAAACGTACAATGTATCCAATTCTCTAACCGATTGGCATAAAAAGAACTGGTTATGCAATAAAAATCAATATATATATATAAAATCAACTTAAATCGCGAGTCGGAATTCTCCTACAAAAGGTTCACCTCAACGGATCATCAGGGAGTCTCGCACCGACTGTCAGATGGTCTTTTATTTATTTATTTGTCCTTTGATATCTTTTCTTTTTTCTCCCGGGCGGTGATTCGAGATATTTTTATCTCTTGTTCCTGGCGGTTTTTTTTTCTTTTTTCCTGGTATCCGTGAATGCTGCTAGATAGTAGATTAGTAAATATATATATATATATATATATATATATATATATATATATATATATATATATATATATATATATTGGATTGAGTCATGAATAATTTTCGTTTTTTTAAAGCAGATGGCAATTACGCATTTAACTTGAAATTACCCCCACGCAAGATTTCTCTCATCAGTTATTCCTTTTTCAGCTGTGAAAGAGTACTGATCATAATTTAATATACGATTTCACGACCGAAGAATAGAGGAACTGAAAGTGAACACCCAACTTGTAAATTTGCCGGAATTTAAGGATTATAAAAAAAAAACTACGGAAACATCTAAGAATTTTTTTTACTATTTACGGCTCAGGTATCATTATTGATCCTTGAGTCCAAAACTGGTTTCCAACGTTTCAGTTGGGCAATAAGTCTCTCAAAGATGAACCACGACCAGGATGATTATCAGACCTCAACTAAGATGCTTTCAGAGAATTGGTCGAATGCAATCCGCGCAAAGCTTATTGAAAATTAGCACTTGACCTGAATACATTCCAGTCCACAATCTGCCAAAACTTAAAAAAAGATAGGAAAAGGGAGCAGGAGAGGTGTTTGATTTCGACATACTCTTAGCAAGAAATATTTAAAAAATCGTATATCCATAAAGAAAAATCTTCTTTCAAGGCACAGAGAAAAAACCGTTTCCAAAGAATATTACTATAGGTCTTTAATGATAATGTTAAGTATGAAAGACATTGCATTGACATGGATGAACCACTACAGCGAACCCTAAAGGTGGAGCTTCATGTATGAAAAGTTATGCTGAGTGTATGGTAGGATCACCGAAATATTATTCATTTTGATTTTTAAGACAAAACCAGGCAGTCAGTGCTGTCTTATATTCTCAACAACAGTAAACTGAGAATGAAAATCTTCTAAGACAACGTCCACACTCGCCAATGGAAAAAAATGTATTTCATTTGATAACGCAAGCCCATATTCAGAATGAATCAAGCAGGAAAAAATTAGATTCATCTTCATCATCATCATGTCGCGCCGCCAGCGCGGATATCCCTGACCGTCTCTCGCCATTTCTCCCTATCATTCATCGCCTCCGGCAGGTCTTCAGGGTTACATCCCGTGTCCTCACATAGCTGCTGTATGTAAGTTCGTGCTGGTCGTCCCACTCTTGCACATCCATGTGTGGGGGTCCACAGGAGTACATCGCTTATGAGCTCGTCCTTGCTTCTCCAGCAGTGTCCCGCGTGTCTGGTTCGTCGAACTTTTATAGTTTTCGTGATGGGGGGCAAGTGTCCGTATAGTTGGAGTCTCGTGGGGTGTTGTCGCCAGGACTTGTTTAATACTGCTCTCAACATTCTTGTGCAATTTCCGTCCAGTCTCCTCTCGAGCCGCTTCGTAAGCGTCCATGTGGTGCATCCATTTAGCAGTATCGACACAACCGCTGCCTGGAAGAAACTGCGTTTCATTTTATCAGTTAGGTCCGACTTCCATATGATCGAGAGCCTATCGATAGCTGTCCATGCCTTCGTCAGTCGTGTGTCGATGTCTTTCTCGGTTGATGAGACGCTGCTTCCGATCTATTTTCATTCATCTACTGTATCCATGAAGTAATTTCCATCTTTTTTGTTCTCTACAAAATGCTTTCAATGACAAACAATTTTCTAAAGAAGATCAGGTGAAAATGTGTGTAGAAAACTTCTTGAACTCAAATTCAGCTGAATGCTATGTGAGAAGAATCAATAAACTATCTGATTAGATAAATCATTATATTCTCGAATAAATTATGTTTAACTAAAACGGATTTTATTTATGACCCAAACCAATATATATATATATATATATATATTAGTAGGTAAGTTGGTCGACCGTAGTTGAGGGCAACCCGATGTCTCCCTTTCCAATAAGTTCTACACTGAAGTAAAGGAGGAGGCGTTACCTCTTTTCCTGGATTGCTCCACTTTACCCTTGACCGTACCTTATAAGTTTGAGTGTTAAGCCAGGATGTATCAAATACCATTTTTTGAGTCTTTTGTATGACTCGACCTGAGATTGAACCACAGTCATTCGGACCATTGGCAAACACTATGCTACGGCTCGTTTATATTTATATATATATAGATAGATAGACAAAGTTAAAGTGAGAGAGAGAGATGAGTGTATATCTAAGTGAATACGTGTGTATGTGTGAGATTTTATCTTTCTCCTCTGTGATTGGCTTCAGTTTTTTGCAATGGCATTTTTTAAGGAAAGACATCATGAAGCCAAACGTTTATCGCCATTGAAAGTGGACTCAGCTGTCCGAATTTAATTTCTGAACCAGGCTGTTTAAATATCATAAAGCGCTAATATCGTTTGGAAAGGTATTGATCAAACTATTCTCCCTCCAACTGTGATTAAACGGAAGAGCAAATAGGGCTCTTTAGCCTTCATATGAAAATCAGTCTAGAAGACTGAAATTTTTGCATTCAAGCCCGATAGGCACTTATGGAACAAAAGAGAAAAGCCGGTTTGAAATCATAGTTTTCCATTTCTAACATCTGAGTGCGTATCGAGGCAAAAGTCTTCAGTCTACCCTACAACTTACCTCTAGTAGGGATTGGAACATTTGGATTCACTCTTTTTCTAAGAGTATAAGCGCGAAATGAAATTCAAAGCCACGTCAGGGATTTGTGCACGCATCACTGTGTCTATTTTTTAAGACAAAAACTCTAACGGTATTCAACTCCACAAGTTGCTGCCATGAAAACAAATACATAATTCTTAATTTTAAGATGAATGTTTGCATGCAGATAACGCTGATTATTAGAAATAATTATTCCAGCGAAATTTTTGTATTGAGCATTAGCGATTTACTTACAAAAAGAAGTTGACGCCGTGGGAGTCTCAATTGATTTAGCAATCAAGGATTTATCCTTCGTTCAGAGTCAGCGAAAGAAAATAAAAAGAATATATATATATATATATATATATATATACACACGAACATACACAAATATATATGTATATATATACACACACACACACACACACACACACACATATATATATATATATGTATACATATATATACAGAGACACATATATATATACACACACATATATATATATAAACACACATGCACATATATAGAGACATACACACACATATATATGCACACACACATATATACACACACACACATACACACACACACACACACACATATATATATATATATGCACACCCCACATCAATATGTATATATACACACATATATGTATGTATATAAACACACACACACACACACACACACACACACACACACACACACACATATATATATATATATATATAAACAAAAATCTTAAAACAAAATTCAAAAATTAAATTCACATAACAGCAAGAATTCTGGACTGAAGAACTACAAATAAAACATTTTAATTATAGAATTCTTTTATTTCTTCAGTGTCTTCCGTTCCTTCCTAAATTTTCTTGTTTTGTTTCTTTTTCTTTTTCTCCTCGCCGAACATGTTTTTATTAACAAATAAACCATCCAATATGGCCGTCCGAATCGGGCATAGCGATGAAATTGAGATAATAAAATATATATGAGGCTTGAGTTTCTCAGACAGAAATCAGTAATAAATTCATGAAAGTCCCGTTGCGTATTTACTTGAAGTAGTTGTAGCAGTAGTTCCTGTTGTTATTACAACTTGTAATAACTCCATAGCCAAAATAGTACAAGAATACAAAATACACTCACCCAAAGCTTACAGATGGGTGTCCTCGTGGTGTAATGGTTAAAGCGATGGACTGCGGAATCGTAGAACGCGAGTTCGTACTCCAGTCGCGCTATTATGTTCACTTTCGGGCAAATACCCTTTGGAAAGTCTCTATGGGTTAAATAGTACAACTACTGTTCTTCTTGGAGAAGAGCTTTGGCATTAAATAACCTACAAAAGTTGATATGCCGTTAACCAAAGAAACCAAACTAAAGCTTATAACAGCCGGGAGAAAAATGAAATATTTTCAAGGTCAACATGGAACGGGATGAACAGGCTTACCGATAAGAATTAGCGCACTGCGGATAGTTTCAAAGTTAGGTGACGCGAAAGAAATGTAAGCCAAGGATCAGCAACATAGCTTAAAGAAAGAAAATGGAGGGGAAGATTTAGGATTTTTTGAAACTTGCTATCACTTGATCCCCATCAACTGTTTTGCTTGTATGTTCAACCATTAAACCTTTCTATCTTGGGTCAGAATTGAATCAGTCTGACTTTCCAACCGAGAAACATACATTTTACTATTAAGAAAAGGGTTGAGAAAAATGAAGCGAAAAAAAAAGATGTGTTGAATGAACACTTACACGGGTCTTAAAACCTTTTGTTTCTTTTTTTAAACGTTTTGTTTAGTGAGTCTCTCATAAACGATCTGCCAATTTGCGTTGTCCTAGAAAACAAAAACAAAAACAAAACAAAAAATAATGCTGCTTGTGCTGCTTCTGATTTGCAGTATACCAAACTGTCACATCGTTCCATCATATCAGTTCTAACTCCTGCTAGAAAAAGGACGAATTCAAGTTCGTAGGAATATTTTAAAGGTGAACTTGCAGATAATTTAGAGCATTTTTTATGTTTCTTTTGTGCTTGTTTTCATTTGCGTGGTTTCTTTTGATAAAAGCCTTAAACTAGCCTCCTAGTTCGTGGCATAGCAGTCTGCAATTGTTTAGTCCAGGATTTCACAACCCGAGGGCCACACGTGGTCTTAGAGGTCCATCCATGCAGCCTATCACCCAGTTTTACAAATTTTCTCGTCGCTTTTTACTGTTGATAGTGAATAAGTACTATAAGAATTGTTAAAGTAACTCTTTGATTTTTAGAGTTCAGACGATTTAAAATCTCCTTTTCTTCCAATTCACATCCTTGAATTCTATAAATACTTCGTCCTTCCATCTGGACAATTCCTTTAACCTGGTCAATCGCACCCAGCAAGTCGTGAGTATGTTTAGCATTACATACAGCTGCAAACAATTGTTCTCCAAAATGAAGCGTGCCAAGAATCTGCAGCATTCATTTAACCCTGATATTATATTTTTTTGTGATTATAACGTCAGATGTCTCATTGTTAAATCATGATTTTTACCTTGTGAATTTAGCGGTTTTTTCTTTTGTTCTTTTAAGATCACGTCCCTGGACCTTTCTGAGAGAATCTTTGTGACCTTCGAACTGAAAAGGTTATAGTCTCCTGAATCTGCGAATGATAACTTTTTAGACTTTATATACAGAGTGGAACGATAAAATTGTCGTCCAAAAAAAAATAACATTACAGCTTTATTTTAAAACTTTTATTGAAAAAATCAATTCAGGTAACTTGATTATGTAGTAGAGCTGACATCTATTCAATGTAGCCACCTTCGGCCTCAATCACCGCCTCGATACTGATCCGGAACTGGGAGCATGCCTTTTCCACAAGCGCCGGCGGGAGTCCGGCGAATACTCGGCGGATGGCGGCGATCAGGCTGGCTTTGGTGTTGTGGGAGGTCATGTTGGTGATGTTCTTGACGTATGACCAAACGAAGTTGTCCAGCGGGTTCAGGTCGAGGGAGGAGGGGGAAGTGAAAGAAGGGTGCAAAGTCGTAGCACTCCTTCTGAAGCCAAGCTTGGGTCTCTTTGGAGTTGTGAGCAGGCTCCGAGTCCTGCTGCCACAGCTAGGGTCTGCCACCGGCCACCTGATTTTACCAGGGAATCACTACACTCTTCAGCACATCCAGGTACACTTTGGTGTTGACTTTCAAGCCGAGTTCCAAGATGTGAGATGGCATGATGTGGGCCTCACTTGAAACCACACGAAAGACCATACCCGTAGCCGGAAACTTTGTTTTCATCACCCTAGGCACGTCCCTGTTATTCGTGGCAATCCAGATTTGCATTTTGAGGGTGCTGGCAACATTTCTGTTGTCATAACTTGGATCGGTAGAGACCATGAGTTGTACAACGGCGCATCTCCGATCTCGCTCGTTGAACATTGTGTCACTTTCAGACATGGTAGAAGGCTCCTATCGCTCTTTCTATTTGTGCACAACTGGCCAACCAGTAGATGGTCTGCAACAAAAAAAGAAAACTGGTTTTCATTAAACTGAAATGGAATCATTTCGTCTTTTCTAGGGAGACAATTTCATCGTTCCACCGTGTACATATAGTGAACGCCGTTTTTAGAAGAAAACTCGTCCTTTCGTTGAGCTGGTTACGAAGAGCTTTGAAACATAAAGATTGTTACTTAGTGTCACCTGTAAAAAGGCGATCTCGGCATACCTTTCTGACATTTTAATTAACTTGCTTTACCAAATTGGCCCTTCTGTGTATATTGAAACTGTTTGGTTAGGGTGTTTGAGCACGTAAACGCACACATATCGGCATAGAAGTATAGAGATATCAAGCGAGCCCTCCAACCAGTCTTCACTTATCAAGGTGAAGACTGTCATTGTCTCCTCGGCATTCCCCGTAAATCAACTTATTTTGGGCAATATACCCAACCCTTATCTCTTTCAGATATCGGAGACAGATGCTGCCCAGAGGGTCGGTCTTCTGGGATTGAACTGATCTATTTTCAAAAACTCTAGCCAAATCATGTTTATTGAGGATTTTAGTGAGTTGTTGTTTTCGTGTTTTCGTGTTTGTTTCGTTTGATTTCATTGTGCTGTTACAAATAAATACCATTTTGTTTATAAAAGAAAACGGTGTGATGTTTTAGCTAGATATAAGACACAATTTTTTAAATAGTGCCGACAATCAATATTAATTATCAACTTGTTTGATCTTATGATTAAAATTACTTTCAGATACAGTAGCAACAATAAACGAATTATTGACAACAAACAAGATTTTAAAAATGGAAAACAAAACATTAAATATAAATAAATCAGCTTCACGTAAAGTTTATTTTATGGAAAAGATGGCGATCTCTAGGTTAAATAATCAATAAGATTTATCCTCATGAATCATAGTTTGGTTTGATTTGATTCATTTAACGCCATTCCAATTCCTTATGAGTTATTTAAAGCCGAAGTTTGATTCATTTGTATATTTTTGTTAATGATCCACACTATCTATATTTTCAAAGTTTGATAGAAATCATTTTTTAAAAATACTTTTTTGTTTATACATATTAATAAATGCTTGATCACAGACATATGGTATCAAGTATTTCAACTTAATATTAATTTTTGCCAAGTCGGCTGGGGCTGTAGAATACACCGACTGCTTCTCTGCAGAGGGGTAAGACCCCCCCAACGAGTGTCCTGATTATGACACTAAACAATCTGATGGTGAGGTTCCAGCAGTGCTGGAGCTTTGGGGAATGCGGAGTACCCCATTCATTGCCATCGCTCCCAGGTCCACTCTGCCCCGGAGTGGTAGCACCTGATAAGGGTCCTATCTATGGATTAAATAGAACAAAACCGTGCTTCTTTCACTGCGTACTAGTGCTGAACTGAATTGCTCGAAATAGAACTGTTTTTGACGTCTAAACAGTGTACTTATGCTGAACTGAATTATCTGAAATAAAAATGTCTGACATTTAAATCTGTATTGCCCAGTCAGCTGGGGCTGTAGAATACACTGACTGCACCTTTGCAGAGGGGTAAGACCCCCACCAACGAGTGTCCTGGATATATCACTCAACAATCTGATGGTGAGGTTCCAGCAGTGCTGGAGCTTTGGGGAATGCGGAGTACCCCTTCATTGCCATCGCTCCCAGGTCAGCTCTAGCCCGGAGTGGTAGCACCTGATAAGGGTCCTATCTATGGGTTAAATAGAACTACGTGCTTCTTTCACTATACTGATTTTTGCATTTAAACTGCGTATTTATGCTAGACTGAATTGTTTAAAATAGAACTGTTTTGACATTGGAACTGCGTACTAGTGCTGAACTGAATTGCTCGAAATAGAACTGTTTTTAACGTCTAAACAGTGTACTTATGCTGAACTGAATTATCTGAAAAAAAAAACTGTCTGACATTTAAATCTGTATTGCCCAGTCAGCTGGGGCTGTAGAATACACTGACTGCACCTCTGCAGAGGGGTAAGACCCCCACCAACGAGTGTCCTAGATATGACACTAAACAATCTGAGGGTGAAGTTCCAGCAGTGCTGGAGCTTTGGTGAATGCGGAGTACCCCTTCATTGCCATCGCTCCCGGGTCCACTCTGGCCCAGAGTGGTAGCACCTGATAGGGTCCTATCTATGGGTTAAATAGAACTAACAGCATACTTATGCTAAACTGAATTGTTTGAGTAAACTGAATGGCTTGAAATATAAATGTTTTTAACAATTAAACCGTACTTACACTTAAACTGCTTACTTTTACTTAACTGAATTATTTCAAATAGAACTGTTTTTCAACATTAAAACTGTATTTACACTTAACTGAATTATTACATATAACTGCTTGAATAGTTTGAAATGGAAATGTTTTTGACAATTGAACTGTGTACTTATGCTAAACTGAACTGTTTTCAATAGAACAGATTATTTACGTAAAAATGGATTTGGCGTTAAATAACCTACAAAGGTTGATATGCCATAAAACCAAACAAACCAAACCATTAATATTAATTTAATCACAGTCACATGGTTTTAAATAAATAGTCCCATTTAATAATAATAATAATACGCCGTAATAATGCGTGGTTATATTGTTTCTGTATTTCCATCTAATACTAATAATACTAACACTGTTGTGTGGCTTCAAGTATTACAATGTAATACTAATAATTTACATATAGTCATATGGTTACACGTATTCCTATCAAATACAAATAATTTGCATATAGTTATATGGTATGAAGTATTCTTTTATAATAAAAATAATTTACATACAGATATATGCCTTTAAGTTTTCCTAAATAAATAGATAATTTGCTCATAGTAATATAGTTTTAAATATTTCTGTCTAATACAAATCATTTTCGAACATGTCTGTTTGACCCATAGATGGAAAACTAACCAATACTACCACTCGAGGCCAGAGGAAACCCAGTTGTACTATCAACAATGGTGTACTCCTCTTTCTTCCGAGATCCAGAACTGGAGCCTTGTCAGTTTGTCTACTTTAATGTCATACCCGGGGTATTCTTTTTCACTTTGTCTTATCAGTGGAGATAAAGTACAAGTTATTTGCACATAACTTTATAGTTTCAAGTATTTTGGTCTAATACACACAATTTGCACAGTTATATGTTTTAAGAATTTCTATCTCATAGAAATAATGTATTATAAAGTATTTCTGTATGAAAGTGCTTGTGATGTAGTGGTTATTATCGTAGGGAATGGACTTGGCGAAGCCGTTTAAAAATCCCAAACAAGGCTGTTTGCATTTCCAATTGTGCTAACTCTCTTGAGAAAGGTATGAATCTACCCATTATTCGCATTGTAGAACAGACTAGGCCAATAGATTGAACATTGGTATGATGGATAGAGTGTTCGCCCGTGGCCCGGGAGACCTTGGTTCAATCCTAGGTCGAGTCATACCAAAGACAAAAGAATGGTACTTGATACCTCCTTTCATAAGACTCAGCATTATAAAGTACGGATAAAGGGTAAAGTGGAGCAATCCAGGGAAAGGAGTAGCGCCCTCCCCTACACCTTGTTGTAGTAGCTATCGAAAAGGGAGCCTTCGTGTTACCCTCGACTATTGTCGCCAACTTTACTTACTTTTAAATTTAAGCCTCCCTTTTACAGTATGAGTTGGGAAATAGTCAACACTTCACTGATGTATACACATTTACAAAACTGGTTAATGACATTATTTTATGACTTGTGTTCTGCTTGGATATGGGACTTCCCTGAGGTTCGTGCTTGGAAGCTTTTTCATTCTTTGGTCGAACTTTCGTTGTATATTTATATTTTCTCCCACAGAACGATTCACTAACACGTCGTCATAAGTCATTTTCGGGTGTGAGGACTAAACAATACAAGTTACGAGTTAGGTCTGTATGAAAGAAAAAGAAGCCAAAACTACTTCCGGGTATATACTTGTTCATTTTCTTGAGTTTTTATTACGCCAGGATACTTGTGACACTTAGCAAAAATAGACTAGGGCCAAGATTTCTTTACAATCGAAATATTGACGGCAGTAGGAATTCTCTAATTCAACTCTGTGTCTAAACAGCCAATTACTAAATTTTCCATCCTTTGCGATCCACTGGTTTACCATTTTGGGCATTAACTGCTTCTGGTCTATGTCACAAATCTGCTCGTTTGCAAATGCTTGTTTCTCAGCATATATATATATATATATATATATATATATATATATATATATATATATATATTTACCAACCCCTCCGCTCGGGCAGGATATGACAAGAGGTCAATTTTTAAGCGGAGTTTAACAGGTTTGAATTCAGAGTTTTCCTTCTCCTAGACTAGTTGCCTCACTAAGGCTGAAGAACCTCGTCTTTTCTACTATTTACCCATAGCTGGAGGGAGAATAATTGGATTCATACCTTTCCTGAAGGTATTAGTGCTATGAGAAATGCAATCAGTCTTGTCCAAGATTTGAAATTGTGTCGTCGTGACCATTTCCTACGACGATAACAATTACACCACGGGCACCTCCTTATCAGTATATATGAAGGCTCTCATGTTCCTCAGAAATTAAACTGTTTACCTTCCCCCACGGTCAACCTCATTCAGGGTACTTTAAATATAATATTCTTGTCTTTTGACTTATGTCTGAACAAGTGTCAAATAGACTGTTTAAAATGGCCATAAAAATATAATTATCTTTAATTCCCATCAATAAATCCTTCTCTTTCTATTCTATCATCAATCAAAATCTGCTTGGCCCGACAAACTTGTTCTCGTCATTCTTTGGATACTCAATTGACACACATCTGTCTACCTACATACATTTACAAGACCTATGCTCCAAGCGCCTCAGGTGGTGTAATGACTAGCGTGCCGGACTAGGAAATCTTCACGAGTGAGTTCAAGTCTCATTGCGTCCCCTATGCATTTGACCTAAGCAAAAAGCTAAATGAATTAATACATTACCTACTCTCTCTCTCTCTCTCTCTCTCTCTCTAACACACATACTTGTTAATGGTTGATTTCTTCCTCAGCTGCGATAGTATTTAACGTTTATCCAGAAGGATGAAAAAGCTTTATTCATTTCCTAAATGTGATCCTCTGCGAGTCACGCTACTTGATTAAGGCCTTTGTACCATGATTTCTACATGCGTTTATCAAACCTGTCAGTGGCCATGATGTGTTTGAAAGATCTACACTTGGGGAATGACACAATTTATCAGGAACATCCTTCTGGGGGTTGGGGCGGTTCGTCAGAACAAGTTGCCAAGTTGTTGGCAAATCAAAGACAAAAAATCTCTCCGTTAACACTTAATACTTATTTATTTTAACAAACACAATGGTGTAACAAAGTATATATATATATATATATATATTGGCATAATGGTTAGAGTGTTCGCCAATGGCTCAGGAGATCTGGGTTCAATCCCAGGTCGAGTCATACCAAAGACTCAAAAAATGGTACTTGATGCTATCTTGCTTAACACTCAGCATTATAAGGTACGTATCGAGGGTAAAGTGGAGCAATCTAGGGAAAGGAGTAGCGCCCTCCCCTACACCTCGGTGTCGTAGCTATCGAAAAGGGAGCTTTCGGGTTACCCTCGACTACGGTCGCCAACTTTACTTTATATATATATATATATATATATGAAATTGTATCGCTTTTTCTTGAATTTGAGAGACAGACAAATGGTACAATTTTTCGGTGAGGCTTTTGCTGAAAAAGCTTTAGTTCTTGGAGACATTTCTTTTCTTATTCTTCTATCTTCTGCATGGCCGTCGGATACCTTCTCTTTTCTATTCTAAAGTATTTTGATAGAGCATTTCCCAGAGAACAAACATTTCCGATTAGCTAACCAATCACAGATCATTTCGTATTCTTCTATAACTTTTTACTGGTCAGCCAATCAAATGCGCTGATTTACGTCTGTGGGAGGAGTATCCATTTGAAATAGCAGATTTTCATTGGTCATCCAATCAAAATACAGGGGCTTGGTTAATTTAGTATCTCAGACCACAAGATTTGATTAATCTATCCAAATATTTGACCTTTTAACCCCAACAGGTGGGCAAGCACACTGAACGAGGTGTTGAACTTTCTTAATGCATCGTTCTTCCAGATGCAGGCTTTAAAAAATAAATCATCTATTTGTTAAAGCGTTTAGATTTACTCGATAATTTCTTAAGAATTCATTGCGCTGTGGGCAGGTGTTTTCGGAGTGATCGCTGACTGGTTTGAGGTGAGAAGAAACAGTAATAATAATCTTCTAAAATCCTTGAACTTTTTAGAATTTTTGACAGCCGGTATGAAACTGAGATTGGCTAGAAAATTGCTGCCAATCACTAATTTCTAACTAGTGTAGTCTCGTACTCCTACATCCCTTCCCTACGGGTGACACGCGCCTCATCTGTTTTCATTCACAATATCTGCCAAGTGAAACATTTCAAACGAATCGTAACGAGATTTAGATCGATAAGTTATAAATAAAACCTTGAAAAACTATTACGTTGGTTTGTTTATTTGGTTGAATGGCATATCAACTCTTGATTGGTATTCAATGCCAAATATTGTTTACACACACACACACACACACACACACACACACACATATATATATATATATATATATATATATATATATATATATTGCCTAGTCGGTTGAGGCTGTAGAATACACCGACCGCATTTCTGCAGATGGGTAAGACCCACCCCCAATGAGTGTCCTGATATGGCACAACGATTTGATGGCTAGGTTCCAGTTATGCTAGGGCTTTGGGGAATACGGAGCACCTCTACATTGCCATTGCTCCCAGGTCCACTCTGGCCTGGCGAGGTAGCACCTGATAAAGCCGTATCAATTAACTAACAGCATACATATGCTAAACTGAATTGTTTCTCTAAACTGAATAGCTTGAAAAAGAAATGTTTTTTACAATTAAATCGTACTTATATTTAAACTGCGTACTTATGCTAAACTGAATTATTTAAAATAGAACGGTTTTTTACATTGCAACTGTATTTACACTAAACTGAATTGTGTAACATAGAACTGTTTTGACATTTAACTGTGTGTAAACAAAATCTATACTCATACTAAACTGAATTAGCCGAATAAGTACTGCTTGACTAAACTGAATTGCTATAAATAGAAATGTTTTTCACAATTAAACTGTACTTATATTAAAACTACGTGCTTATGCTAAACTAAATTGTTGGAAATTGATCTGTTTTTGACATTGAAACTGTACTTACACTAAACTGAATTATTATATATAATATATATAACTGTTTGAATTAACTGAATAATCTTGACAATTAAATTGTTTACTCATGCTAAACTGAATTGTTTTAAATAGATTTGATAATTTACATAAATATGGATTTGGCGTTAAATAACCTACAAAGATTGATATGCCATAAAACCCAACCAACCAACCAATCACACACACACACACACACTCACACACACACACACACACACACACATATATATATATATATATATATATATATATATATATTAGATTTTTGAGTGAATGGTTTATTCCTTACCTTTTTACATGAGTTAGAGCTCATTTGTCAGCATATAGTTAAAAGGATTCAAGTTTTGCTATTTAACACTCGTACTTTTATTCATCAAATCCTCTCAATTATTGCTCTGTTATGTAAATAATTCATTTCAATATTAATCATTTATGCGCACACAATAAAATAGTTCCAAGTATTGTTATTTAAAAGTATCAATTCTATTCATGAAGCTTTCATTTCTAAAACGAACAACTTTTAAGCAGCTGTATGATTTTAAATAACTTATAATTAATCTTAGTAAAAGATTGCAAGGTTCCATTTGACTATTAGATGGGATTCTAAAAGGTACTTCCTCGTGTCCGAGTAGACTTGAGAGTAATTATAATGAATACGTACTCCATATTTCCCAAACTCCAAGTCTGGGGCCTCACAATTAGAATTAGTTTAATGTCATACCTGTAAATCATTTTAGGTATTACCACCAAAAATTAATAATTCCATACAAAATCATTCATTCGTTTCCCGTATAATCATATTTACCGTCCGGGTAGGATATGACACAATGTCAATTTTTAAGCGGAGTTTAACAGGTTTGAATTTAGAGTTTTCCTTCTCCTAGACTAGTTGCCTCACCAAGGCTGAAGAATCCAGTCTGTCCTACTATTTACCTATAGCTGGAGGGAGAATAATTGGATTCATACCTTTCCCAAGGATATTAGTGCTATGTAAAATGCAATCAGTCTCGTCCAGGATTTGAACTCTTGTCGACGATAACCATTACAGCACGGGCACCTGTATAATAAAGCATTTAATGCATCTGTTTGATCCACAGCTGGGATCCTAAAAGGCACTATCACTCCGATCAAAGTGGATCAGGCAATAAAAGAGTAATTCCCACAAAGCTCAGGATCAAGTGCTTCACTATTTGATGCAGTTTAGTGTCATACCTTGGATACTCGTTGGTGGAATGTCTTACCCTTCTACAGCCCCGGTGGATAAAGTGGGAAAAAGACGCGTTGGCAATGTTGGCTTCTTTTTTATTACATACCAACTACCATCCAAGTTATATTCTCTTGCAGACTTACATATGTCATAAAAAGTGAAAGATGTAAGATAAAAGTAATAGTAGTAAGAAAAATTAATGGTTGAAAATGATTCACTTAAATGTTATTAACCAAAATACTGCGAGTGTTATATAATTAAGGAATGCTTTTTTTTATTTAAATAATTTTTCATTAATTATATTTTATCATTCAGTTTGGTTGGGTTTTGAACTATTGGGGTTAAGAGTTCAGGTGTATAGTCAATTGGTTGCAGTTTTACGCTCGCATGCAAAGGATATGACAATCACCATTGTCATAATAAACCCCAGACTGAAAATAGGCAGGGGTGTGCTCAGAAGAGATCGGCTGAGAATTTGGAAGATTTTTAAAAAGATTCAGTTGAGGTCTGACCATGGTGTTGCGAAGTTGAAATCCAACCATGCAGTTGAGGATTCGAGATTGGACTATGCAAGCAGACACTTGAGTTTCTGCCATTGGGGAATTGAGAATTGAGTTCTCTACCGTTGTGGCGTCGGTTAAGATGTTCGGATCTCTACTGACAGAGATCTAAAACACCACAAGATACACCGCACGTATGTGGGGCCAGATAGTATGGTCAGCATAGAAAGAATTATGTTGCTCTCCTCGTGTCGAAGAACTGAAAAACCGTTCGTACCTGAACAACCTGAGCTGGACGAGACTGATTGCATTTCACTGGACGAGACTGAGTGCATTTCACATAGAACTGATACCCTTGGGAAAGGTATGAATCCAATTATCCTCCCTCCAGCTATGGGTAAATAGTAGGACAGCCTGGCTTCTTCAGCCTTGGTGAGGCAACTAGTCTAGGAGATGGAAAACTCTGAATTCAAACCTGTTAAACTTCGCTTAAAAATTGACCGTGTGTCATATCCTACCCGAGCGGAGGGGTTGGGTAAATATGATACCTGAACAACGTAGTCACCTGTGTATTTGTATTGGTTGGTTTTTATAAGTATACGTGCGGTATACAACACGAGTGTAATAAAGTGTTTCATATGTGTATTGATGGGAATTTAACACAATAGAGATTAATAAGTTTAAATTCAGAGTATTCTTTCAAGACTGGTTGCTGCAATAATGCTAAAGAGCCCCCTCTACTCTACTCCTAGGTGGAAGGAGAAGAGTTGAATGTATATAAATCTCAAGGGGATGAGCACAATGTGAAATGTAAATAGCCTCGTCCAGGATTTGAACTCGAGCCGCTAAGTCAATTTCCTACAGCGATACTCATTAGACAACAAGCGCCTCCTACTTCGTATACGACTTTGTATGATCATATATATTTACTACTGCATAATCAAAAACAAACAAAAAAGCAGAACAACTGTTCTTCTTGTGAATGTCTGAATAGAGAAAAGGAAAATATATTCAGTTTCATTAGAATGAAGATAAGTTTTGAAAGAAATTGAAATACAAATATTTCACTTGTTGCATATAAATTTTATGCTTTGTTCTCCTGAAGCACGGCGGGCCGTCTTTATTTGAAATATGCATTTGAGAAACACTATAAAGTGCAGATGTTAACGACAATTTACCTAGCACGATCGGGAGACAAATAGAAAACTATTAACTGTGCATGATTGTGGTGTGTATGTTCCGATGGTCTGCAACGGATATCAACTTTTCAAAACCTGCTCTTCGGTTCAAACAACGATTACTGGTATCGATAGACAAACGCAACCATCAGAGTATCCAAATTGCTCCCTGCATGAATATATAATTATGTGTATATATACATATATGTATAGGAGGTACCCGTGGTGTAATAGTTATCGTCGTAGGAAATAAACACGGCGACACAAGTTAAAATCTTGGCCAAGACTGATTGCATTTCACATAGCACTAATACACTTGGAAAAGGTATGAATCCAATTATTCTCCCTCCAGCTATGGGTAAATAGTAGGGCAGACTAGGTTCTTCAGTCTTGGTGAGGCAACAAGTGTAGGAGAAGGAAAACTCTGAATTCAAACCTGTTAAACTTCGCGTAAGAATTGACCTTGTGTCATATCCTACCCGAGCGGTGGTGTTGGTAAATATGTATACATATGTGTGTGTGTGTGTGTGTTGTCAAAATGAGGCAAAAACACTGACATCTCACTATATTAGATTCACCAAAATTGCATGAAAATACCTTTAAATATTATAGATTAGATTTATTGAGAGAACTCTTCATTGGATTCGAGTATGGTCTCTAGACGACTTTGGAATCTAGTTAAAGCCTTTCTGATTGCCTCCTTGTTTAACGTCGTAAATGTTGCAGTTATCCTTGCTTTCAGTTCATCTTTGGTTTGTCACGGAATTTAGTTGAACCCTCGCTCAATCACGCCCCACATATAATAATCAAGAGGACTGAAATCTGAGGAGTTAAGCGGCCAACTATATGGGATTATGAGATCGTAGAAATTTTATCACAGTCAAGACTGTGTTCTGCTTGTGTGGTAGAGTGAAATATCCTGTTGCTTAACGTAGGGTCACCATCTCGATGATAGCACTACCCTACCTCGGCACTTGATGTAGGCCTTCGTGTCAAGGGTAATTTGTTGGATTTGGTTAGTTTTTGTGGCATATGAACTTTTGTGGGTTATTTAAAGCCAAATCCTGTTTATACACATATATTAAATAAGTATGATTTGTAAGCAACGTTTTGTAAACCACATTTTTAAAAGTGCCTGAATTCTTTTTTGTACACAGGTAAATGGTTTCATTTACTGATATATAATAGTTACAATTAAACATTGGTCATTTGTTTGAAGAGAGTTTTAAATAATTTGTTTGCTCACTAGTATTACTATTGTTTCTACACTGTTAAATGGTTTCGTTTATGGTTATTTATCTCTAATAATTCTATCCAATACTAATAATTTGTTTGCGCACAAAAACGGCCTTGAGCTGACAAAGAAAAGAAGTAGAAGGTACCCCGCAAAAATAATTACCGACGCCGACTACGCCGATGACATAGCGCTACTGGCCAATACACCCAACCAAGCCGAAACACTACTGCATAGTTTGGAACGAGCCGCTGCAGGCATTGGACACCATGTGAATACACAAAAAACTGAATTTATGTGCTTTAATCAGAAAGGCGACATCTCCACACTAGACGGAACCTCCATGAAACTGGTTGACAAATTCACCTACCTAGGAAGCAGCGTCTCGTCAACCGAAAAAGACATCGACACATGGCTAACGAAGGCATGGACAGCTATCGATAGACTTTCGATCATATGGAAATCAGACCTGACCGATAAAATGAAACGCAGTTTCTTTCAAGCAGCTGTCGTATCGATACTGCTGTATGGATGCACTACATGGACGCTAACTAAACGGCTGGAGAAGAAGCTAGACGGCAATTACACAAGAATGCTGCAACACCCCACAAGACACCAACTATACGGCCACCTGCCTCCCATCACGAAAACTATCCAAGATAGACGAACCAGACATGCAGGAGACAGTTGGAGAAGCAGGGACGCGCTCATAAGTGATGTACTCCTATGGACCTTCACATATGGCCGGGCAAAAGCAGGACGACCAGCACGAACATACATTCAGCAGCTATGTGAGGATACGTGATGTAGCCCAGAAGACCTGCCAGAGGCGATGACCGATAGAGAAAAGTGGTGAGAGAGGGTCAGGGATATCCGTGCTAGTGGCACGACAAGATGATGATGATGACAGCCTACCCAAAGAAACCGTCGCTGCCATAATGATGCTATATAAAAGCACGAAAGTAAAAGTCCTCTCCCCAGATGGAAACACAGACTACTTCGACATCGTAGCAGGTGTGCAGCAAGGAGACACATTCTCCCCATACCTCTTCATCATCTCTCTTGACTCCGTGCTTAGAACACCTATTGATAAAATGAAAGACAATGGTTTCAAACTGACAAAGAAGCAAAATATACCGCGCACATACAATTGCGGACGCGGACTACGCCGATGACATATCGCTTCTGGTAAATACACCTGCTCAAGTCGAAACCCTACTACATAGTCCGGAGCGAGCAGCTGCAGCCATAGGCCTCCATGTCAATACAGACAAGATGGAATACGTGCTTAAATCAAAGAGGCGACATCTCCACACTAAACGGTAGCTCTTTGAAACTAGTGGACAAGTTCACCTACGTAGTAAACAGCTCTGTGCCGATAGAGGATGTAACCTTGAATACTTTCTGGGAATTATGGACGATAGAGACGCATGGCATGTGAGAATCAGGGATATTCGTACTGCTGGCGGCGCGACATGATGATGATGATGTCAAAAGAAAAAATACCGAAAGAATTACCAACCCTAAAACCTAGTAAAGTGCTCAATACATGAGACAGACCTAATATTTTGAATATATATATATATATATATATATATATATATAGAGAGAGAGAGAGAGAAGGGGGTGTCTCCGGTATCAAGACTCTCTCCTCCGATCTCACCCGATATATATATATATATATATATAATTTCTAACGACTGTAAGTGTTACATTTTGAGCGCCTCTATCCAAGTAATCTTAAAGTAGATATTTAAATGTATAATAAGGCAATACATTTTAGCCATTTAGCGTTTCTGTCTTATATATAATTCTACTTTCATGTTTTTACTATTGCAATAATGTTCTTCCAAAGACTTGAGAGCCTTCTGACTTCAATTTACTTGATCAAGTACAGATAATAAATCATAATCTTGTTAATCTCTGTGCATAAATAGTTTAAGGATACCCACGACGGTGCTAACAAAGTTATAAACAATTTTTAAGAGGCTTGACAAGGAAAGTCACGCAGTGAATCTATGGGTTTAAAGTTAATATCTAAAACTAAATCGATCTTGAGCTCTTTTTTCCAGCCTTGTGCTGGACTAAGCTAAGAACAAGGATTTAACTCGAATGATATATAAGAAGGAATGAACTTAATTCTTGCTTGTTTTGCGGAGATGGTATTTGTTGATTCGAGTTTCGCATATACTCATTTATTAACGGGGTGTCCTCGTGGTGTAATGGTTAAAGCGACGGACTGTGGAATCGTAGTAAGCGAGTTCGTACTCCAGTCGCGCTATTACGTTCACTGTCCGGCAAATATCCTTGGGAAAGATATGAACCCCTTATCCTCCCAGCTATGGGTTAAATAGTACCACTACTGTTCTTCTAGGAGAATAGCATAGGCATTAAATAACCTCCAAAGGTTGATATGCCATTAAACAAAGAAACCAAACCAAACGAATCATTCATTAACATTCTATTTCTTGTAAAAGACAAATACTACTGTGAGCAAAATTTCCACATGAACTTTCAACCGCTTTAGAATCCAGAGGCTTTTCTTTTGAAAATATCATGAACTACTAGTTCTGAAGTTGATTTTAATTAAAATAACTCATTTTAAATTCAAATTATAACGAGAATAGAATATAAAATTCGATGGGAGGACAGCGAGTTTTGTATATGATTTTCATTAAATTTATAAGCAATTAAAGCAATACTTCCAACTTAATATTAGTGGAAAATATAGCTAAAGGTCATGGGCATATTATAGACGAAGAGAAAATCCCTTGTTCATTAAGTGACTCATATATATATATATATATATATATATATATATATATATATATATATAACTGTCTCTAAAATATCCAGTCAGTGTCCAAGGACAGTAGGTGTGGATTATTCTTTACATAGAATATATGAGGGTAATCATATAAAACTATGAGAGTGCTCAATGTATGGCTATTGTTAGTTCCCTATTTATTCTCTAGGGTATAACAAAATTCACATTCAGAGCGTATATAGTACAATTAAATGGAGACTCAGAAGGAAAGCATGTAAAGAGTCATCTGACGAGACGGAGAGTATAGCAATAATATTCTCCGCCGAAATAAATTTATTATGACGAATTAACCAAGTTTGAGTCTCCATTAAATTGTACTAGATATATATATATATATATATATATATATATCGGGTGGGGTCACAATATTTTTGTGTCAATCTGTTGCTAATGAACTAGGAATAAGTTCCATAATAGGTTTGAACCCGTTTATCAATCAAGACTTCCTATTCAACCGATATTTTTCGGGGAAAAATGATGAAAAAAAAATTCTTTCCTCCCTTCATCGTATACAATTTCTTGATTCTACTCCATACGCCACTGCTTTCTTTGTTTTTATCAACTTCAATTTAAATATGAAGAAAGAAGATGGCAACGTTTGTGTTTGCAGGATATAAATGATGAATAAAGATTAAATTCGACTTTGAAAATGAATCATAAAAATACAAACTACCGATTCAGTTCAGAATATTTTGTTCTTTTTTATTGACATAACGTTTTCAAATTTTAAAAATAGAATTTTTGTAAGTTTAACAAGAAGAGGAAATAGCTGATTTTGACTTAATTTCAGTGAGAAAAGGGAGAGATAATATGAAGAAGTGGGGTCTTGAGAGGGAGAAATGGTAGGGAAATAAAAGGGGAAAATGGTGATATGTATGTTGGGGTGGTGGAGGTGGAGGTTAGGGTATATCCTGTTTCGTTAAAAATGTTTGACTACATTGGAATATCTAATTGAAAAAGAAAATTAAAGATATGGAGGAACTAAAGAGGAAAATATGGAATCGCTGCAGGATAATGTACGGTAAATAGGGTGAAATCTGGTAAATCCAGGTCTTCGTGGAATGTGGTTGCTTTTGAAAATGGCTGTAGATTCTTCAGTATTTGTGTATGAAATCCTGTTTTAATTCGTTTTATCGACGGTTATAATGGAATTTAAAATGTTTACTCGTATACGTGGATTTCTTGATATTGAGCATTTCAACAACAATAACAAAAAAAAAAAAAAGAGAATTTTTTACATTTTACATATCTATAGAGGATTTTGTTTCCAAACTTTGGATTGATTGATATCAATCCGTATGGGGTTATTTTATGCTAAGATGTTAGGAAATTATGTAAGCTGTATATTTACATTTTTGTGTAGTGTCAAAAGATAGGTTAGGATTATGTAGTTTAATGGGATATCATTTGGTTTAATGACCTTTTATTTGTTTTAATGACACACCAGTCCTTGATTTAATGTTAAATACAGTTCATACAAATATGATTTTAAGTGAATAGTTTAAAGGTAAAATTAAAAAAATAAAAAAATAATCAAAGCTTATTTGTTTGTTCACTATGAAATGGTTTCACGTTTTGCTGTCAAACACAAACCGGTAAAGTTGCACTCAGTTAAATGATTTAAAGTATTGATATCTACTAGTAATAATACTAATAATCCAAATATTATTAATTTATTAGTTTCACGTTTATTAAAAGATTAAACAGTTCTATTTGATACATAGATGAGACCCTAACAGGTACTACCACACCAGGTCAGAGTGGACTTGGAATTAATGATAATAAAGCGCAATCCCCTTGTGACATAACAGCATCAGATACACGTTGTACCGTTACACACCAAATCTACGGTTTTACCACTACGTGCACGAAAGCGTTAATGGCTGTGTCGGCACGTCTTAAGTAGTTGTCGGACCCCGTTGTAACCTCACCGTGGGGAAATTGACGAACATATAAAACTCTGTATTCGTTTACAAACACGAAAATTTATTCACTACCACACTTTGTTTGTCCTATTTACCAACCCCTCCGCTCGGGCAGGATATGACACAAGGTCAATTTTTAAAGCGGAGTTTAACAGGTTTGAATTCAGAGTTTTTCCTTCTCCTAGACTAGTTGCCTCACCAAGGCTGAAGAACCTAGTCTGTCTTTACTATTTACCCATAGCTGGAGGGAGAATAATTGGATTCATACCTTTCCCAAGGGTATTAGTGCTATGTGAAATGCAATCAGTCTCGTCCAGGATTTGAACTCGAGTCGCCGTGTCCATTTCCTACGACGATAACCACTACACCACGGGCACCTACTTTGTTTGTAGTCGACCGGAGAAAGAAAAAACGAATGAAAACTCAGCCAAGCTTATTAGATGGACAAAGAGAAACATGTCATGATGAGAGGAAGAAAGGGCAGATTCAAGCCTTGACTTTTCTTCCTGGTTTTCTTCTGTAATTATAACGTACTTGTCCGCTGTTTTTTTTCTTCACAATTTTGTGTCTGGTGGAAGACCCCTTTTCGGAACTGATGTGGACCTAAAATTGGGACCACAGAAATAAATCACGGAACACGGGTTAAAGGTAAGAAAGATATATTAACAAAAGTTACAAAGGATAGAGTAAGGGTAAGCTGAGTTTACTCTCCGATGGTGTCCAATATTGGTAGTCGTACTACTAGTACTCCTGCTGATACTACAACACGGATAGTATTATCTCACATAGTAATATAATGCTGGAAGAGTCCATGATGCAGGTAGTTTTGGTCTCACAACTGGAACTCACCCTCAAAATGTGGCTCGTATATTTTTGTCCGTCCTTACATCTTCGAGGCAAGTTTTCAAGTGAAGTCTTTACCTCGTCACGTCTTGGAATCAACAAACTTTCAAACCTGAGTCGTCCCTTGTGTCGGCAGGAGGAACATCCGTTTCCGCTGGTTCCACATCTGCTTAGAGGGTTTAAGAACTCCGTTTTTTTTCTAGTCATTTTTACTTACTATTGTCATTCACCCAGAATCAGCTGACCTAAATCCAGTCTCTCAAAAGTCAGCCAGCTGACCTAAATTCAGTCACTCTGAAGTCAGCCGGCTGTTTACGTAGATTCACTGTCTGCTTTTTTCCCCCTATTCTTTTTCCTCTTTCTCACCTTCCCTAGAAATTAGCCAATACTTCCCTTTATAACTTGAAACTACCATATCACGTTACACATTTCTCCCAAATCCCCATAAATAAGATATTTTAGTGTCAATCTAGGCAAGGAAACTCATTGTGGGGCAGTCTCAAGCCTCGGCTGAGATTTAGCCGGCATATTCTATGGACCTAGACAACTGTAGTAAGATTTTGACACGATTATATGATATATAGTATTCCTGTGTTATACAAGTACTTTTCTAACACCAATTCTACCCATAGATGGGACACTAACAGGTACTACCACTTCAAGTCAGAGTTAAGCTTGAAATAATGGCAATGAAGGTGTATTCTACACTCCTTAAGTATTAAGAACTGGAGCCTCTCCATCAGATTCGGTTTAGTATTATATCAAGAGACCACTTTTTTGAGTGGGGTTCCTCTCTGCAGAGGATACATTCAGTATATTCTACGTAAGCCCAACCAACAGAGGTGTCACTGCCTTTCAGCTATCGATTAAGCACTTTTTTTGTCAACTGGGTCAGTTGAGGCCCTTCTTAACAAACCACGTTGATTCCAAGTTTTGTGCGAATAGTTGATTGCAAAAAGACAACAAAAAAATGAACCCCCAAGATGCACATCCACTCTGTAAAGTTATGTTTGCTGTAGACAGGAAACCTGTGTCACAAAAATAATTTAACAACATTAATCATAAATGAAGTATCTGTCAAAAAAATGGGAACAAGCCCCCTTTCCTCTTGTCACAGATAATTTAACAACATTAATTTTAAATGAAGTATCTATAAACAAAATTGGAGCAAGTCGTCTTTCTTCTTGACACACAAATAATTCAAAAACGTTAATAATAAATTAAGAATCTGTCAACACAATAAGAACAAGTCCTTTCTCTTTTTCCAAAAAGATTTGAAACTTCCAACCTAACTACGTCATCTAACCTACATCAATCTCTATGTCCACGTTTGTTTGTTTTTACGACTAGGTTCTTATTCTGTGTAGAAATCACAAGTTAATACGCCAGCTATCAACGTGTCTACTTTGTTGTGACCCCAGCTTTGCTCAAGAACTCTGCTGCAGAATTAGAACTGAAACTAAAAATTGTTTTAATTCGGTTGAAGTCCTTAAAATTTATCTACTTAAAAATTATCATGCATACAGAGCATTTTAATAAAAATATTAATACACTTAAATGTGGTAGAAATATTAATACAGTTAAATATAGTAGAACTATTAATACAGTTAAATAGGGTAGAATGCAGTCTCAAAATGTCAATGCTTATTAAGAAGATTGTTTGAAGTTTAAATTCTAGAAATTAAAAAATTGAAGATTAAGTGAAAGTTGTGCAACATTTACCAACATTAGTTAATAAAACTGACAAGCCTGGATAAGGCTGTCTACGTTCAGTTTGCGTTCATTTCCTTAGTAGGAGAGACTGGAAAATTAATCTTAGGTAACTATTTCAACGACAAATATTGCATTTATATACTGGGTAAAACTCTGGGAACTGAAATGGCACCAATGTTCATCATCTTAAATTTAGCATATTTGAAGATCTTTATTAAATTGCCAGCAACAATATGAAAAGAAAAATTTATTACATTTACGGTTTCCATAAATGTAATAAATTTTCTTTTCATATTGTTGCTGGATAACTTTTTCATATTGTGGAAATGACCTAGGGGCAATATGAACAATTTTACTTAACTCATTTAAAACGTACGCCCAAAAATAACATACTTCATAGAACATGATTTAAAAAAAAAACTTCCATATTTAGATATTCTCATTAAAAATCAAAATGGCCAAATTATCACATACATTTACCACAAACTCCAGGACACCCAACAATATCATCAGTCCCAAATTTGCATAAAATCCATCCCTTATAACATTGCATTTAGTAACTGCACCACAGTAATTTACAAACATCTCTGACAAACACGCATAGAATTACGTGTAACCCTCTACCAGAGGGGATATTCCTCTACACTAATAAAAAAAGGATTCGAATTAGCAGCAAACATACCATTAAATTAATCACGGACGCCCCAAAAATAAAGCAACGATCAAATCAGGGTATGTTTCTCAACATAAAAAACAATTCAGAACTATTTACAGAAATATCAAAGAATTTTAATCAACTTAAGAACAGTGGTAGAATTAAAAATATACTAGACACAACAAAGACTATCAAAAAAACAAACGGCTGCAAAATATTCAAAACAGACATTAAACCCATTTAAATTCGAGTAACACATAATGCGTGGAATCTCAAAATGTACAAATAAAAGACGTGCAGTGTGTAATATAATCAGAGAAGGAAAATCCTATATTTTCGCAAACCCGAAAACACCATTCATTATAAATAGAATCTTAAGCAGCCTTTTAAAAAAATGCAGTTAACATAATCAAATGCACTTACAGCAAAGAGATATAGTTAGCTACACTCAAGCATAGAGTCTCTTTACATAAAATGAATATTAATGTACCTGAAAATTAAAAAACTTTAATTATCATAAAATAATGAATGCAGCAAAGGAGACTTTAGGATAATGCTAATATATGAGACAGTTGACTGCTTATTACTCCAAATAAAAGAAAAGAAAGATTCATAGATATATTCCAACCAATATTAAACAGTGCCTAGAAATAAACATATGTGCATGCACACGTGCACACAAATTTATACGCAGAGAATTACTCGAAAATACATCTATGAATGGGATCAAAAGCCTTCTTACACACAATAAATCCACACAGTTTCCTTGAAAAAGCATATATATCTATGCCTACTTAAAATTAAATACATGTATAAGTGTGTGTATACACACACAGATAAATTGATATACACACACACGCACACACAGACACAAACACACATACACCCCCGCACACACACATATATATATATATATATATATATATATATAGAGAGAGAGAGATATGGTGGGAACACAAAAAAAAAAAACAACACAAAATCAACCGAATACATTTGAAAATATATGCGTGCACCAGAGTTTTTTTTGGGGGTTTTATGGCATATCAGCCTTTGTAAGTTATTCAATTCCAAATTCATTATTTTTCAAAGAAACAGTTCTGGCGGGGGTCTTTCCTCTCTGCAGGGAACCATTCGGTGTATTCTACAGCCCCAGCTGACTGGGCAACGTGTACGACTATATATATATATATATATATATAAGAGTATACGTATATATACGCGAATACATACGAACAAACACATATAATACGTACATAGAATTGAAAAAAAAAACATTTACATAGACCAGAGGTTTTCAGGTATCAGTAACTTTAATGGGACATGCTCAGATAAAACTTCGATGTGGACCCAGTTTGGGACCACGCTAGGCTTACTTGTCAATCGAATATCCAGTTTCGATCTGATCTCACGACGACCACCGATCCGATCCGATCAGATACGATCCGTGTATTTGTCGCTGCCTCCCACCAGACACGACTTGACACAAGGTCAAAAGCCCGAAGGCCAATTAAAGTGGGGATAAAGGGGAGGGGAAGGTCGGGAACGAGCCGAGACTAGAACCCTGCTTGTCTGTGCTGCTCATCGGCTCACTTAGTGCAATGTGAGCCTGATGAGGCAAGCAGTTTCACGAACCCAAATGTGGGTCCGGGCACGTATGCCAGTTAACGGCTTAAACTAGACGCTTGGTCTAGTGCCGTGCATGGGGGACAAAGGAGACAAAAATGCAGCTCGCCCACCCGAAGGTAGCCTAGTCGAAACTAGGTGCTTAATTAAAGGCCCCAAGTCTGCCATTGTTCCTTTTTCAGGGCCTCGCTCCGGACCGAAGTCCAGAACAGGCCCCCCCGATCAGATACGATCCGACTAGAGTACTTGGCTCTCGATTAATATAGGATTTGGATGAATCCATCAATGGGTAGGTAAGGATCCCATAACAAACTTAGAAATTAAACAAAAACAAAACAACTAATCATAATAATCAATACAATAAAAAAGGACTACCAGCACTTAACTTAGACGTTCGTAATCTCCTGAAGAAGACATAAGATTCGAAACACACGTGTTATTTGATTACCTATTGATTTTTTTTACACACTGCCTAATCGAATATTTTCTAAAAAGATCTTATTATTTGCCTAAATTTCTCAGATGAAGCCTAATAATCTTTATCCCTTAGAATATTCGAACTTTTGTCTTCATTTTCATTGTTATACTCACAATGTTACGGCAAATATGCCCTGCGGCCTTCTTAAGGTGTATTATATCGAACTCAGGAACCTACACAGAACTTCAAACTTAACCCTTTATTTAATCCACGGGGTTGAATGTTCTTATTGTCCAGTCCGCTGAGGCTATAGAATACACCGACTACTTCTTTGCAGAGGGGTAAGACCCCCACCTCCCCAAAGAGTGTCCTAGATATGACACTAAACAATCTGATGGTAAGGTGCCAGTGGAACTTTGGGGAATGCGGAGCACCCCTTCATTGCCACTGCTCCCAGGTCCACTCTGGCCCGGAATGGTAGCACCTGGTAGGGCCTTATCTATCGGTTGAATAGAACTAACTGCATACTTATGCTAAAATGAATTGTTTGAATTAGAACTATTCGACTAAGCTGAATTGCTTGAAATAGAAATGTTTATGGCAATTAAACTGTGTACTTACGTTTAAAATGCGTGCGTATGCTGAACTGAATTGTTTGAAATGGAACTGTTTTGAAGCTCAGCTTTCACTAAACTGAATTGTTTGATATAGAACTGTTTTGACATTTAACAGTGAGTAAAAAAATCTATACTTATACTAAATTAGCTGAATTAGAACTGTTTGAATAAACTGAATAGCTTGAAATAGAAATGTTTTTGACAAACTGTTTACTCATGCTAAACGGAATTGTTTGAAATAGAACATACTATTTGCATAAAAATGGATTTGGCGTTAAATAACCTACAAAGGTTGATATGCCATAAAACCCAAACACTGTTCGAATCCCGTTAGCCGTGACCAGGTATAAGTTTTAAGCTATAGTAAGTAATCTTTGTTATCTTTTGTGGGATCGAACCTGGGACCGCCAAATCATTAAACCCAGAAACACTTTCAGACCAACGTGTTATCTACGGCACCATATATCCAGAAGTTGCCGTTTTTTGCCATTACTCTCAGGCCCACTCTGACCTAAAGAAGTAGTATCTATTAGGATCCTATCCATGGGTTAAATAGATCTGCTTTGAAAATTATTTATGTTCGATAAGAAATCCTCATATCATGAAACAATAAATTTTGCATAAAGAATACAAGAAGCAACAATTTGTTTATCACGGATTATTTGTTACTTGCAACAATATAACTGTGTGCAAACAAATAACTATTACTATATAGAAATAATGACTTCAAAGTATATAATAATTAGTATTAGATAGGAATACTTGCAACTATACAACTGAGTGCAAGGTATTTTTATTGTATATGAATATTTGTTAAAATGGGACTGTGAAAAAAAGTCTTAATAAACAAATACACAAAAATGTAAATATAAATATATGATGATGAAAACAATCGTAGAAATATTCTAAGTAGTAAAAAAAAATCTTACTATAATTAGATAGACTTTAAATTCTGTTTTTGTAGTTAGACAACGGGGGCTTGATAATTTTAAAGAGCATAAGATATGTTTAACCAAACAACGAAATTTAACCAGGTTGGTAAAAATATATGATGAAATGTTTATTAAGTTATAAAAATCATATTGTTTCAAGAAATTATTTCAATATAAAAATGGTCATTTGGTTGCACAGAATTACACAGGTTAAATAACTAACGATAGTAATCCTTATCAAAAAACTATACATTCACGTAATGTTTCTAAATAAGATAATTTACAATAATATAGTATGAAGTATTCCTATCCAATGTTAATAATTTTTAAACGTGTCATTTTTATCGCTAGTTTGAACCTAAATAAGAATTATCGCTCCAGGTCCGAATGAATCAGGGGTAATGTCAATAAAGTGGAACTTCACATTAGCAAGAACTCCAGAAGTGGAGCCTCACCATCAAATGTACTTTAGAGTCATAACATGACACCTCTTTAAGTGAGGGACTTACCCCTCCGCACGTAATAGATAATGTCTTCTAAATCCCACCGACCGGGCAAATTAAAAAAAATAATAATAATTTTGTTCTAAATATACTAATAACAGTTATGTTTGCATAACCCTTTTTACTTTAATAACCAAAAATTCTGACTTCATAAAATGTACCTTAAAGAAACTGTTGTATAGCCACATAATAAATATGCATATATACTCATATTCATGCAGAATACATATTGACGCAATGAATAAAGACGAGCGAAGACGTCTTTAAAAAAATATACCTCTCACTTTATTTGAAAGGATTGTGTGTGAGAGGGAGTTGGAGACCGAAAAAAACTGCAATATATTGAGCCCCACTCTTATGGCCATCAGCGCTATGTCTTTCTCGTTCTCAAGGGCTGCTCAACCGGAGGCCAAGGAGCCCACTCTGCTGGGTGCGGGCTTCCTCTACCGCATCTTTTCTATAACTCATCTGATCTCCAACTAACTGACTTCGTGTCCCCACCGAGTTATATAATAGTTCAATCGCCCACTCAATCTTTGGAATGGCATGTTTGATCGTCATCAAGTGAAAATAACTGTCATGCAGTTCACAGGTCACTCTCTTCCGGTGCATCAGTCTATGACTGTACCATGGGATTTTACCTTATCCCATATTGTCAGCCAAGCCCACTTACGCGATTTCTTCCCATAACTGCCATCGGAATGTGTCACTTCCTTCCGGGGCATCACTTTGGAATGGCATGTTTGGCCGGGTCGAAGGTCAATATACAACAAAACTACATTGCATTAACCAAATTAATGTGCGCTAATTATTTGTATTAGAAAGGAATACTTGCTATTATACGACTATATTTAACCGAAACTCTGAAGAACGCACACTCAACGCGATTCCTTAAGTTCTAGGCATAAAATAACGTGAGACGTGATGACATGACGATAAAATCAATCAGTCCTTTTGCTCTTAAAAAGTTAATCCTGTGTACCAGCTATTTTTCGCACTAAGTAACATACTCCGTCTGTTGTCAGCTACGTCAACTTGGACTGTTGAATACACCGACTGAATCTCTGCAGAAGGGTAAAAAACCCGACCTGTATCATGAATATGACATAAAACAATCTAATGGTGAGGCTTCAGTAATGCTGGAGCTTTAGGGAATGCAAAGTACCCCTTTATTGCCATCGCTCCCAGGTTCCCTATAGCCTAGAGTTGTTGAGTCCTATCTATGAATCAAATAGAGCTGTTAGACATTTTGAGCTGACTGCAAACAAATGACTTTTGCTAAAATGAATTGTTGAAATAGAACTGTTTAATTATTTAACTGTATGTATCTACAAAATATATTTACACGTCATATATTTGATATATGTGTAAAAAAAGATTTTGGCATTAAATAGCTAACAATGGTTGATATGCAATAAAACTAAACCAAACCAAACTAACCTGTTCTTGATTCTGTCTCTCCATCTTTTTATATACCCAAAGTCACCCCAAGCAAGTTCAGTTGGTAAAATGGAATTGTGTTTTCACGCGTATTCAAGGTAAAAATTGATCGCCTGATTTTCAATCAGGGTTGGTAACCTAAAAAGAAAAACTTTTAATTCGTTCGAGCTTTATCTTGTATTTTTAACGGACACAAAGAACACTATGTAATCTGTGATTTATCTTTTCCCAGATGGAAGAAAAAGTTTTGTTACGATTCATAATATCTGTCAAAAATATTCCTCATCAACCTCTGTATACAATTTTTCTTGCTTTAGTGGAGATTGTATCGCTCATCGTCAAGTAACACCTAATTGAATAATAATGATAATGATAATAATAATAATAACAACAATAATAATTATTAGTATTATCGTTATTATTTTTAATATTATTATTCACTTTGACTTGTACTTTCTTTCATCTCTTAATTTGGTGTCTTACAAATGGCGACCTGATTGATCTGCGATAAAAATAAAACAAGTGCTAAGAAAAAGATGAAAGAAAAAAAAATAGTGAAAATTAAGAATTACAATGTTTGGCAAAGCTTCATAAAAACAGAAAACTAAAAGTGAATAAAACATGCTATTAGCACGAAGGTGTGAAAATAGTAGCAGTAAAAATGGCGTCAAGAATCAACGAGAGAATCTCTTTTCGTCACTACAACCACATCCCCATCATCGTAAAGTAGCCATTTTGTCTCTCTTCGATCGCTCCTTTGATGGAATATGTTTGAATGAACTATATTTATTGTATTCAAGAGTTTCCAATGGGAATTTATACTGCTATCCCTTGAGATCATCATCTTTTCTTTCTGAAACTTGTTCCATATAAACATTTACTTTCTGAGAACATCTGTACTGTAGGTCAACTTTACTTTTGAATATTTTCAAACCAGCTACAGCTTGGTACTTTTAAAGTTTAGCGTCAATTAGTGACTTACCCTGTTTTAGTTTAGTTTTCTGCTTTATCTCTTAGTAATATATTTTTCTTACATCCTTCATCCTTCATTTTGTAATCATTTTCATATAGTGACTAACTAGCCTCGCTTTGGATGTACGATTATATGAAAAAAAAGACCGAGATATGATCAGGTAGAGACCTGTTTTCATTACCTGGTCGCGTCATACAAAAGGCTTTAAAAATGGTACTTGATACCTCCTTGCTTAACACTCAGCAATATAAGGTACATATCAAGGGTAAAGTGGAGAAAGCCAGGGAAAGGAGTAGCGCCCTCCCCTACACCTCAGTGTAGTAGCTATTGAAAAGGGAGACTTCGGGTCGCCCTCGACTACAGTCGCCAACTTTACTTTACTTACAGGTTGTATTTAAACTTTTCCACAGCCGACGTAGCTTAATGCGTAAAACAACTGGTACTGGTAATTAGGCATCCCTATTAAAAGATCGATTGATTAACTGATTGATTTTAACGGCATGTCAACCCACCTCGGGTTATTTGATGCCTAAAGGTTCGGGAATCGCTTTCATTGTCCGTTTATATTTACATTCTTGTGTATTTGTTTATTAAGACTTTTTTCACTGTCACATGTTAACAAATATTCATATACAATAAAAATACCTTGCACTCAGTTGTATAGTTGCAAGTATTCCTATCTAATACTAATTATTATATACTTTGAAGTCATTATTTCTATATGATAATAGTTATTTGTTTGCACACAGTTATATTGTTTCAAGTAACAAATAATCCGTGATAAACAATTTGTTGCTTCTTGTATTCTTTATGCAAAATTTATTGTTGCATTATATGAGGATTTCTTATCGAACATAAATAATTTTCAAAGCAGATCTATTTAACCCATGGATAGGATCCTAATAGATACTACTTCTTAAGGTCAGAGTGGACCTGAGAGTAATGGCAAAAAACGGCAACTCCACACTGCAGAGCTTCAAAAGTGGAGTCTCATCATTATATTCAGTTTAGTTTCATACCCAGGTCACCCGTTGTAGGGAGTCTTACCCCTCCATAGGAGATGCATATATTGTATTTAAGCCCCAACGGCAGGCCTCTGGATTTGCTTAGAGTGACTTTGAGTTTATAAAGAAGATAGGTTTATAACCCATCTCTGATCATGTCTTCCAATATTCTTTATTGGTTGAAATTTCCAGATTTCCATCTTCTGTAAAAGTTAATATTTTCCTCTTTCCATTTTCTTTATTGGTGAAAATTTCAATCTTTCCATCTTCTTTAAAAGTTGAAATTTAATTTCATTAAAATTGATTGCTTTCCTAGATTAGTGTGTAAAGCAGCTGGGATCTAAAATAAAATTTCCCCAATGAAAAAGAAAACACGTGTTCAAGTTTCACTCAAGATATATTCTTTATTATTGACTTCCGTTAGTGCTAATCCTTTCTGTCGAATACATACAGATCTTTTTGAAATGAGATAAAATTAAGCAACTAAGAAATAAGTGTTACAGTAAAATATCTATTACAATTTTTAAGGATAATCACTGATTGTGTCTCGTCTCAGGAAAATAAAAGATTTGATCACGGGTTGCCGATTCTATTTCCGACGGCTATCATCGTTACTCTAAGTGAGTCTCCGTAATTTATACATGTATGTTTTTGAAGTGGCACCTGGGTGTGCAGTTTATGCTACTCTATGCATAGTTGAATGCATTTTAAGTTATATACAAACTGGATTGGATTGCTGATTGGGTTTAATGGCTTATCAAATCTTGTGGTTTTCTTTAATTGGAATCATTTTGATGGTTTGGTTACTTTGTTTAATGGCATATAAACTATTTTAGGTTATTTAATACCAAAGCCATTCTCCTAGAAGAACAGTAGTGGTACTATTTAACCCATAGCTGGAACGATAAAGGGGTTCACACCTTTCCCAAGGGTATTTGCCCGAAAGTGAACGTAATAGCGCAACTGGAGTATGAACTCGCTTACTACGATTCCACAGTCCATCGCTTTAACCATTACACCACGAGGACACCCCCCGAATAATTTTGAGATAAGGCTTCTTAATCTGAGAATTATTTTTTTTCTATTTTTTTATTTTTTGCTGACTTTTTGTCCTCATCTTGGTATTTTTTGTGTTGTTTCTTCTTTCACTAGGTTTCGGCCAAATTTCACCTTTGGCCTTCTTCAGGTGATTTACCGCGACCTCGGATAGGAATGCTGAGTCTTGTAACGGTATCCCCAGTAATTACTCCCTTCCATAGTTGTTGTCTATCGCACCAGGTTTTTTTGACCAAGTCAACCGCTCGCCGGCTTGGGTAGGATTTGAAACCGCTATCTTCTGACAATGCTCACCTGGAACCGTAGAGCCTCAACGCCTCTATCCGCTGCGCCACGGTAAATCACCTGAAGAAAGCCAGAGGTGATATTTGGCCGAAACGTTGTGAAAGAATAAACAACACAAAAAATACCAAGATGAGGACAAAAAGTCCGCAATAAATTAAAAAAAAAAAATTCTCGAATCTTGTGGATTAGTTAATGCCAACTCCTCTTCATATATATATATATATATATATATATATATATATATATATATATTCAATTAAATATCATAGACATCCTTTTTCTAAATATTTTTATTTCGATCCATTCAGATTGCCGTATGCATATTATGATATTCAGTTGGAATTGACAAATACATTTTTCGTATTTAACTGGTTCCCAAGTACTGTTGGACCCTCTTAGGCCATCTTTGGGGGTGGAGTGTATTGCAGGAGTATAATACGGCGTTTTACTTGTACTGTGTTAAAAAAAACAGCAGCAGTATGAATAAAACGAAGTATTGTACTTTTGCAATAAATACACCTAATGATAATGGACTTAGAGGAGCCGGAAAGTACTTGGGAATCAATAATTTACGGAAAATTTATTAGCCAATACCAGCCGGATATCATAATATGCATACAACGATTTGAAAGTATCAAAATAAAAATATGTAAAAAAAATAGGATTTCTATAATATTTAATCAAATATGCCTCAACGAAAAAATGGTGCCAAACCCGCCCCCCATATATATATATATATATATGATTTGCATGTGAATAGTTAGTAGAAAACATTAAACGAATTGGAGGTCATTTCTTTGCATACAGTTTAAGTGGTTTTAGCTATTGTTATCTAACACTGAAATTTCTGCTTAATAACATAGTTTTAATAGCTTCAAGTATGGCTATCTTAAAAAAAATTCTATTTAATATTCATCATTTATTTACACGCAGTTTAAATAGACTCTAGTAATGTTCTCTCCTCGTGCAAATGACCCTTAGCCACCGCTTTCTAGCTCCTTTAATATAAAATAGGGTCGGGTATTTGTTTTTCACGGGAATAATTTCAAAAATACACAATCGTATTAGTGTTACAACTTGAAATGGCCGTCTGATTTTTCGAATCTGGCCTCTCTACACATTCGTTTAGGCAAGTTAGGGTCAAAATTAAGTGTTTCAAGTTACGGAACCAGTCAAGATTCTGGGTCTTGGACTAATCTGCCACTAGGATTATCTCCACAAGACTTTAGGGTAGTTAGTCACTACCAATAGGGGGCCACGTTGGGCGTGTCTTAACGTTCTGTAGATAAGCTGTTGGCATATTCTATAACCATAGCCATACTGGGCGGAACTGAATAGAGGAAATCTCTTTTTAACAAAATCACTACAAAGAATCAGCCAATCCACTGAATATGTCAACATTTCTTTCTTATGGCTAATCCTAGAGAAGAGGTGGAAACTGTAATTGAGTCATAAGCAACGCATCCATAAATAACACTCTAATTCACGTACTAATAATTTTACACACACACACACACACACACACACACACACACACACACACACACACACACACACACACACACATCTATCTATCTATCTATCTATCTATCTATTGTATCGTGGTAAGAAAAAGCGACACAATGAAATAGAGTTAATTATTTATTAACTCACGTGGTACAGTCCGACTAGTATTACAAGTCTCGCGCTGTTGGTATTACGTCCGAACTTGGTCTTACTACTGACCGACGTCCTTCCTAATCTGTTTCTGTCTCTGGTTCTTTCTGCTTCTGCTTCCACGTGCTTCAGAAACACGGCGTCTTTTACACTTCTGCGATATCGGAAGTCACGTAATACGAACCCTATACAACTCTATCGATCTATCTAATCCATAAAATCATGAAATTTATTAATATCCTCAAAATATTGAAATTTCAGACGTCATAGCTCTAGACATATAGTTAACACAAAAAGATAAGTTTTATCCAAGATTTTTATGGAAAAATACGGCTCAAAAAACGCCTTTAGTGAAAAAAATAACTAAAAGACCGAATATATGATATCGTTTTTAAAGCCATTCTATACGAACCAATTTCATAGAATCAATTCCTATCAATCTGATCAAAATGGACTTTACGCCTCTGTTGACAGAAACAATCGATATGGCACAAGTCCTCCTGGCATCAGTTCAACAAACTTTATCGATGTTACCATATTCTCTTAACTGTCTTCACGATGGTGTAATGGCGAGTAAGCTGTTTTGAAGACCATTGTCAGTGAGTTCAATCCTGTATCGGTACCTCATACTTCTCGACTGGTGTATCAACCAAGCTAAGCTTAGTAAATGCCATCTCTACCAGAAGCCAGCATTTCCCTGAAACCCTCGTTATGAAAATTATGGGAAAAAATCTTCTGCAATACTTTATAAGAAAATATATCCAAATTTCAATTTTATCCCATAATTACACACATATCGTCATCATCATGGCATAGTGACAGCATGGTTTCTCTGGTCAATCTATACGCAATCCATCCCTTTCAAAATATCACCTATGGCAGGTTATCTAGGTGGTATCTAGTGTTCTCACAAAACTGATGAAGTTAAGTTTTTGATGCTCGGCCTGTAATTGTTTGTCCTTATGTTGGGTGTTTATGTGTTGGAGAACGTCGTTTATGAATTGGTCCTTACTTCTCCAGTAGTCTTGTTCTTCTTACTTGGATAGTTTATGAGACAGGATTCTCGTGGTAGAATAGCAGACTTTTTTTTGGAAGTTCTTTATTGCATTTGTTCAAAACAGCTCTCAGCGTCCGTGTGTAGTTCCCACCTTGCATTTTCTTCAGGCGTTTTGTCAAATTCCAGAAGTTGCTAACATAGACTAGTTCTGATACAACTACAGATTTAAAGAATGTTTATTTTATTTTATTCAAATTATACGTAGTATTACTTGCACTTAGTCTCATTAGAATAAAAAACAAAACAAAAAAAGATTTTTAGCAGAAACGACCAATAATGAACAACGCTAAAACAACGTGATCTTACATCGGATTTTACTTAATATGTAAGTAATCATTCAATTACTTCGTTATTAATTGGAAGTGACATCAGCTAATTTTAAGCGGAATAAATCCAATTTGAGTTTTGTTTCCCTTTTCCTACATTGGTTGCCTAACTAAAGTTATTAAATGAAGTTTGCACTACTACTAGCCCTAAAATAGGGGGAGACCAGTTGGATTCATTCCTTTCTCAAGGGCATTAACTCGATATGAAAAGTAAACAGTTTATTACAGGGTTCATTGATTTCAAGGTGTTTTTCTTCTTTACTGTTAAAAATTAGAATTCCCCGAACTTTTATACTGTTAGGATACATCAGAAAATATACAATACTATACCGAAAATAGGGCTGGTAGATCAAAAACAACAAGAGAAGAAGATAATTTCATCAGAGTTACCAACTTACGTGCCAGAAGGCTGACTGCTCCAAACATCATTGCAAAACGGAACCAATATCGTGAAGAGGGGAAGACTTTTGGAAGCTGGTTTATAGGACATATTTTTGTCAAGAAACTACTGTTGAAGAAGGAAAACAATGTTAATAGGCTCCGGTGGGCTAAGGCGCACAAAGACTGGACAAGAGAGGAGAGGAATAAAGTCCCTTGGACTGACGAATCAAATTCGAAATCTTTGGCTCGAATAGGAGGGTCTATATGCGGCGAAGGGTAGGGGAAAGAGTGAAAGCCCTGTAATACACCAACCGTAAAGCATAGAGGAGGCTCTCTTATGTTGTAGGGGCTTTTGCAAATTGCAAAGTCGGGGATTTGAACCAGAGGAAGGGCGAATTGAATTAGACCAGTTTTCAAAGCATACTGCAGTATTATGTGATCCCATCTGGAACGCGGCTTGTGGGTCATCAAGGATTTGTACTCATGCAAGATAATGACCCAAAGCATTCTGGTAAACACTGCCCGAGGTGTATGCAAAAGCGAAGTGGAACAGCACGAACTTCAATTGATATCTTGGCCGGCGAAATCAAGTGATTATATCCCATTAAAAAGGTGTAGGATGGTCTTGAGCGAAAAATCAGAGTCAAACAACCCACAAGTGAGGCTCATCTCTGGCAATTCTTGCAGGGAAAGCTGGACAGAACAATCTTTAGTCGACCTCCTGTCCTTGTAAAAATAATGCTGAAAATCAGGGAACCAATGATTGGGGCCAAAGCAGATCATTTTCTTAAACAAATGTATTCGGTATAGAAAGGGGACCATAAAAGTTTCTGCAATTCTTGTCAGAAAAAACAAAACAAAACAAGGGAGTACTAACAATGAAGGGGTCCTCAACATTCCTCAGAGTTCCAGAACAGGCACCTCACCATCAAATTCAAGTGGATACCCCTTTATTGTGGGGGATGTCCTCTTGGTGTAATGGTTAAAGCGCTGGGCTGCGGAATCGTAGTACGTGAGTTCGTACTCCAGTCACGCTATTGCGTTCACTTTCGGGCAAATACCCTTGGGAAAGGTATGAATCCCCTTATCCTCCCAGCTATGGGTTAAATAGAACCACTATTGTTCTTCTAGGAGAATGGCTTTGGCATTAAATAACCTACAAAGAGTTGATATGCCATTAAACAAAGAAACCAAACCTTTCTTGTGGGCGGTCTTAATCCGATACTGGGGAGATAATCGGCGTACTCTTAGCTCTGCCGATAGGTTACTGTGCTAGAATAAACTTTGGCGAATATTTAAAATTTGTAGCTACCATACTTCTATAAACCTTATTTGGCCTTAGAGAGATGATGATTATAGAATATTATTTTGATACAGAAGCAGATAGACTTGCATCATTGTAGCTGAGATAAGATCTTAACGAAAGTAAGAAACCAATGTTAATCATTACCGTCCTGTTCTAATTACAAAGATATAAGCCTTAGGCAAAAATAAAGTTCCACTCTGTTGAAAGGAATTTTAATATATGCGTTTGTTTATGCGTCAGGAATATTAAATTATTTAACAATTTATAGCCGAGTAGAATATATCTAGATGCTTCTAGTACAAATTCGAAAAGTGGATAGATATTTGTCTTACATTATAATTTCTGTGAAGACCACATATTGCGAACTACATTTGTGCACGCTATGGAGTTAATTATTGCACATTGCTATTTCTAGTACAATTACACACACCACTTCCTGTGCCTGTAAGCATTTTAATCAAGAACATACAAGGCATTATAACATTTTTTGTTATTTTCGAAATATCTTGCAATTGAAAAACAATTTGAAGATGATCATTGTTAATCATAAAAGAAATAGATTCATTTTATTAAAGTTTAGGAACAATAAAAGGCAAAAATCAAAATTTAAATGAAATAATTCCGATATGAAGTTAACCCGGTGTTCCATGACATGAATATATACCAAAAAGTTTTAAAGAGAAAGCAAAATTCTGTTTAGTTTCTGCAAGCCCGTCTGTACGCAATATTTCTTCTAAAACATTCTGAATATATATACATGGTACTATTTACCCAACCCCTCTGCTCGGGCAGGATATGACACAGGGTCAATTTTTAAGCGGAGTTTAACAGGTTTGAATTCAGAGTTTTCCTTCTCCTAGACTAGTTGCTTAACCAAGGCTGAAGAACCTAGTCTGTCCTACTATATATATATACATGGTGCCTTCAATAAGTTTCCATACTTTTTTTTTTTACAGGCAATTCAAATTGCCGTAGACTATTAAAAATTCAGTATGTTTTTGCTATACATCTTATGAGATGACTGACCAATTTTTATGATTTCAGGTTCAAATGAACAGCTACAGCAACAATTGGAATACACCCTACTAAAGTTTGATTGTCACAAGAATCTACGGCAATTTCAAATGCCTGTACAAAAATGTAAGGAAACTTTTTGAAGGTACCACATATATAAGATTTTTGTGATGCTTGTGAGTGTGTGGGTTATAGTTTCGTATTATTATGTGTCGGTGTGTAAGTAGTGTTTAGTGTATATGTATGCATCTTCACATACACATACACTAAATATTCCGATATTCATTTGTTGAAGGCAAAAAGCTTTCCGATCGAAATTGGCCTTATATATATATATATATATATATATATATATATATATATATATATATCATATTTACCAACCCCTCCGCTCGGGCAGGATATGACACAAGGTCAATTTTTAAGTGGAGTTTAACAGGTTTGAATTCAGAGTTGCTTCACCAAGGCTGAAGAACCCATAGCTGGAGGGAGAATAATTGGATTCATACCTTTCTAACGGGTATTAGTGCTATGTGAAATGCAATTAGCCTGGTCCAGGATTTGAACTCGTGTCGCCGTGTCCATTTCCTATGACGATAACCATTACACCACGGGCATAGATATTGTCCTCCACACACAAACTGTCTCGTTGTATCACAACTCTTCTATGAGGCTAGACACGTTGGACCCTTGAAGCTGGGATCGAAACCTGCCCAACTTATCGTTAGTCTTAGTATCATACAGCTAAGCCAACAAGCAAAGCACGTCATTCGAAGAGCTTTGCATTATACGAGTAGCAGCCGTAATTCACCAGAGTGCTCAACCCCCATGGCGGAGCGTATATGAGTGCGTATGGTTATATATATATATATATATATATATATATATATATGTATAACATATACATAAGTATATCGTCAAGTTGCCGAATATATATATATATATATATACAATTGACACGCACATACACACTCATTTGCACAAACAACTATATATATATATATATATATATATATTGGCCCTGTCGGCTGTGGCTGCAAAATACACTAACTGCATCTCTGCAGATAGATAACACTACGCATTGAGTGCCCTGGATATGACACTAAACAATCTGATGGTGAGGTACTAGTAATGCTGGAGATTTGGGAAATGTGGAAGTCCTCTTGATTGCTATCGCTCCCATTTCTATTCTGGCCCGGGGTGGCACCACCAAATAGGGTCCTATCTCCAGGTCAAAGAGAACTAAACTGTGTACCATTGCCAAACTGAATTGTTGGAAATAGTAGTTTTAACATTTAAACTCTGTTCTTTTGCTAAAAAGAATTTTTCGAAAAAAACTTGTTTACATGTATAAAATGGATTTGGCATTAAATTACCTACAAATCTTTGATATGCCATAAATACAAACTAAACAAAACCAAACACACACACATATATATATATATATATATATATAGTGTTGTGATACATCCATAGATTTCATACAGGATGGTCGTCAATGATGCACTACTCCCATCGCCACTTTCGGGGTCTTGTACATCAAATTAGCTCAAGTGGCCACCCGGACCTGCATCCGGAATTCCTGGTTTCCACCCTGTAAGCTACGTGCTACTCGTCTAAACGAAAAACTAAAAAAACCCGAGCGTTTATATGGTGAATCCAAGCCAGTATCATTCAACGAGAAATTTCAACTGTCATATTCTTTGTATAAATTGCAAATTTAAATTCTTCCAGTTTCTTTCTTTTCACACCTCCTCTCCTTTCGGTATGTACTCCTTCATTTTCTGTGAAAAAAATGTTTCTTCTGTCCTTCCATTCTCTCTCTCTCTCTCTCTCTCTATATATATATATATATATATATATATATATTGTAACAGTGTTGGTCGTCAATAATTCACTTTCTGGGTTTGTGGTGAACTAAGTGCGATATAATTTGGAGAGTGCTCAATATCTGAGACAGAGGTATTATATAATAATAATCAATACATATATATATATATATATATAAGATCTACATATTTAATGCCATGTGGGTTTGTCTGCGACCTTAGGTTTCATGAAGTTTTACAAACAACTATCATCAGGCAGATAACGAAATGAAATGAAGAATTCGAAAAAATCGAAAAATACTGTCAGAAACCGCTGGAATCGTGTCCAAATATTCATGTGTGCTTGTAAGTGTGAGTGTATGTGTGTGTGTGTGGGGGGTTATAGTTGCGTATTATTATGTGTCGATGTGTAAGTGGAGTTTAGTGTATGTGTATGTGAAGATACATACATATACACTAAACACTACTTACACACTCACACATCGGAATATTTTACGTTGCTTTTCTCATAGCGTATCATCTAGAGAAAAAAATCATTAAAAACTTAAAAAATAATTTTTATATACTTGAATATCCGACGTGTACCTGGTGTTGAATCAGATCTCGTTCGTCCCAGAGTTTATGGGATGAATAAAATTTATATACATCATATCAAAGTATGTTTTATTCTGCTTCGCCAGAAATGGCATATTTGGTCATCTGTTCACCTAATCAAAGATTATAATCGCATAAAACTTAAGTCAAGTCAATATTCATGCAAAATACCAGTCCTTTTTGTTTACTCTTTTCCCGTGTTCATCAGACAGACGCACCTATTTTAACCAATGCATTTCGCGATAGATACAGGGTGGAACGATTAAATATTCGTCCTAAAGAAAACAACACTATGGCTTTATTTTAAAACTTTTATTGAAAAAATCAATTCAGGTAACTTGATTATGTAGTAGAGCTAACATCTATTCAATGTAGCCGCCATCGGCCTCAATCACCGCATCGATACGGATCCGGAACTTGGAGCATGCCTTTTTCACAAGCGCCGGCTGGAGCTCGGCGGGTGGCGGCGATCAAGCTGGCTTTGGTGTTGTGGAAGGTCATGTTAGTGATGTTCTCGACGTATGACCAAATGAAGTAGGTCGGTGGACGAGGGGGCCAGTGAGAGAAGGGTACAAAGTCGTAGCCCACCTTCTGAAGCCAAGCCTGGGTCTCTTTGGACTTGTGGGCCGGCGCCGAGTCTTACTGTCACACCCAGGGTCTGCCACCGGCCACCTGATTGCACCACGGGATCACCACACTCTTCAGCACATCCAGGTACACTTTCGTGTTGACTTTCAAGCCGACTTTGAAGATGTGAGTTGGCGTGATGTGGCCCTCACTTGAAACCACACCAAAGACCATAACCGTAGCTGTCCAAAGGGTCATCCGATGCGTTAACCTGTGCCCTCAATCGTTGAACCGTCCGGATTTGCATTTTGAGGGTGCTTGCAATGGTCCTGTTGTCATAACTTGGATAGGTAGAGAGCATGAGTTGTACTGCGGCGCATCTCCGATCTCGCTCATTGAGCATTGTGACACTTTCAGACATGATAGAAGGCTCCTATAGCTCTTGGGATTTGTACACAACTAGTAGATGGTCTGCAACAAAAAAAAGAAAACCGGTTTCCATCAAACTGAAATGGAATCATGTCGTCTTTTCTAGGGCGTTAATTTTATCGTTCCACCCTGTAATTATCGATTATACCAGCTTCTAAAAAAATAAATTTGTGTGTGTTTTTAAAGAAAAAAACGTTTCTTTGCGATATTTGAGTGTAATGCAATAAATAGTGGAAGTTTTTGAAAAAAGTAGAAAAAAAACATTTTTTTTCAGAAATTATTTTCCATAAATGTAAGCTGTACATTGTCAGGAATTGGTTTATTGCAAAAGTTATTTTAATGTTGCTGAAATATTTGTATTGAAGCTATTGAAAATTGGGGCAAATGAAAGAGTGTGTCTCTTGGCATTAGTAGATTTTGAGTGGCTGAGAAGATTAATCCACGTAAAATTTACAAAAGAGATTAAATAAACTACAAATGAGCTACAGTGGTCTTGCCACAAAGCGACTGAGCCGAAAATATAATCGATGGAATGGAAATACACTGAATCTTGGGTAAAAAATCTTTCCGGTCAAAGTGGTCAGTCAAGAAGGTCATGCGGATTGTTTTCTGGAACATGAAAGGACCAGTATCTTGGTTTCTGTAAAAACGATCCAAATGTTTATAGTGGTTTCTATTGCTAACCTCTTCGACAAAATCACCTTTTTTTAAAAATTACCCTCGTATACATATATATATAAAGTTAGCGACCATAGTCGAGGGTGACCCGAGGGCTCCCTTTTCGATAGCTACGACACCAAGGTGTAGGGGAGGGCGCTACTCCATTCCCAGGATTACTCCACTTTACCCTTGAACCGTACCTTATAATGCTGAGTGTTAAGCAAGGTGGTATCAAGTACCATTTTTAAAGTCTTTGGTATGACTCGACCTGGGATTGAACCCATTGGCGAACACCCTAACCGCTGGGCCAATGTCCCGGTATTAAATATATATATATATATATATATATATATACATATATACACGTTTTAAAAGAATAGACATAGAGTCATCGGTTGAGGTCCTAAGTTATGAGAAATTTCTGGGTTTCTTATATATATATATATATAATACACATACACTCACACACACACACACACATATATATATATATATATATATATATATATATATATATATATATATATATAATTTTTGATGAATTACTGATAAAGAATAAAAACTCACGATAAAAAATAAATATATAGATATATATAAATGATGTCCTGAGTATGTGTCGCACTAAGCTAGATCTTATTTGATCATCGTGACTCCCATATGGAGGGTATACCACTACATACTGTGAGGGAAGCATGAAAGAAATGTGTATCTAGTGCATAGAGCATTCTTTAAAGAGTGGTTTTGTTTGTTTACGTGGTTATAATCCACGAGATGACAAGTCTTTTTTGGTTTTTTGAATTTTTAATTAACTCTCGGTTTGGCCGGAATTAAGTGATATGTTTGTATCTCAAAATCCCATGGAATTTAATGGTTCTCATTCTTAAGGAAGAAATCTGGTTTGTGCAAATACGATTTAGAGGTATGGTGAAATTTTAATTTCTGACACAATTCCATGAGGATTCCCTTTCCTACCCTTTCATGTCTAGTGTTGTTTTCTTTTTTGATAGTTTGCTGCATTCACTTGTAATGTGATTAACCATTTTACATCTTTCTCCACATAGACTACAGTTTCGGTTTCTTTGTTTAATGGCATATCAACCTTTGTAGGTTATTTAATGCCAAAGCCATTCTCCTAGAAGAACAGTAGTGGTACTATTTAACCCATAGCTGGGAGGATAAGGGGGTTCATACCTTTCCCAAGGGTATTTGTCCGAAAGTGAATGTAATAGCGCGACTGGAGTACGAACTCGCGTACTACGATTCCGTAGTCCATCGCTTTCACCATTACACCACGAGGACCCCCCCACATAGACTACAGTTGCTATTGTGTCGTGTACTATCATTTTTCGTTTTAATATAATTGGTTCTAATTTCTGTTTTTTATTCTAATGTTGAATTTTAATTTATATAATTTATTTCTTTTATTTTAAACTAAAACTAAAAGCTTTAAAATTAGAATCTAAAAGTTAGATTTACACACACTCTGACATCACTATTGGGCACGTTCATAGGTCTAGTGGGTAGAGTGTTCGTCAGTGGTCCGGAAGACCTGGGTTCAATCCCAGGTAGCGTCCTACCAAAAATTTAAAAAATGGTACTTGATACCTCCTTGCTTAAAACTCAGCAATATAAGGTAAGTATCAAGGGTAAAGTGGACCAATCCAGAGAAAGGAGTGGTGCCCTCCTCTACACCTTGGTTTAGTAGCTTTTGAAAAGGGAACCTTCAAGTCGCCTTGGACTACGGTCACCAACTTTACTTTAACTGGGTTCAATCCCAGGTCACGTCATACCAAAAACTTTAAAAATGGTACTTGATATCTCATTGCTTAACAGTCAGCAATATAAAGTACGTATCAAGGGTAAAGTGGACCAATCCAGGGAAAGGAGTAGCGCCCCGCTACACCTCAGTGTAGTTGCTATTGAAAAGGGAGCCTTCTGGTCGCCCTCGACTACGGTCGCCAACTTTTTCATACCAGACATTGGCATAATGGTTAGAGTGTTCGCCAATAGCCTGGGATACTTGGGTTCAATCCCAGGTCGAGTCATACCAAAGACTTTAAAAATGCCTCCTTGATGCCTCCTTGCCTAACACTTAGTATTATAAGGTACGGATCAAGAGTAAAGTGGAGCAATCTAGAGAAAGGAGTAGCGCCCTCCCCTACACCTTGGTGTAGTAGCTATCGAAAAGGGAGCCTTCTGGTCACCCTCGACTAAAGTTAGACACCTCTTCTTACTTAGGTATGTATGTATGTACACAGACACACAAACACACACACACACATATATATATATATATATATATATATATATATATAAATGTGTGTGTGTGTGCAGGGTGATTAAAATAATTTAAGCCCTCTATGGGAGTACCGTAATGATATAAGGATTCAGTTTCCACCTGGTCTACATCTCATAGATGTGGTAATATATTTTAATCAGTGGCGAAATCTTCCAACAATGTGTTGATCGAGATGATGAACTGTTGCGAACTGAAATCGTATTATTACAAAGATTCCGTCTTGGAAGTGTTAACATAAAAAAAAAAAGTTCCGTTACACAGGTGTACGTTATTCCGTTATCTTCACATCAAAATACATCACCATTATAAGTAAATCAAATGCGTCGTTTAATTTCTAAGCTTCATCTTATTTAATGGTTCGTAATTCCGACTGCTAAGCATTATTTAATTGATTGCACACACGCACACACAGACAGACAGAAACACACGCACACACACACACACACACACACACACACACACACACACACACACACACACACACACACACACACTCACGAACTCAAATAGACATTTTCTCTTTCTCTTTCAATATGGTTGTGTTTGATTTCTTTCTTTAATGTAATATAAACTTTGAGGAGGTGCCCAAAGTGTAATGGACACGGCGACACGGGTTCAAATCCTGCACGAGACTAATTGCATTTCACATAGCACTAATACCCTTGGGAAAGGTATGAATCCAATTATTCTCCCTCCAACTATGGGTAAATAGTAGGGCAGACAAGGTTCTCCAACCTTGGTGAGGCAACTAGTCAAGGAGAAGGAAAACTCTGAATACAAACCTGTTAAACTCCGCTTAAAAATTGACCTTGTGTCACATCCTGCCCGAGCGGAGGGGTTGGGTAAATATGATATGATAAACTTTCGGGAGTTTGTTAATACCAAAACTATATTCGTAGAAAAACCGTTGTAGTACTATAGAGGCCATAGCAAGTGGGATATGATATTCAAACCTTTCTCATAGATAATAATCTGAAAGTGAACGTAATGGCGTAAGTAGATTTGCTTCGTTTCTTTGTTTAAAGGCAGTTCAGTTTTCGTGGGTTATTTAATGCCAAAGCCATCTTCGTAGAAGGACAGTAATGTTACTATTTAATCCATAGTTGGTAGGGATAAGACGTTCATATAATCGTCAGGGTACTAATCCTAAAGGGATCATAATAGAACGAATGGAATTCAAACATGCTTCCTCCTCTTTCAATATATATATATATACATATACGAGGATCATTAAATAAGTTTCCAGACATTTTTCGTATGGGCAATTTTATTGTAGTACACATATGAAACTCTAGTCCCTTTTGAAGTAATCTCCTCCGGCTGCAATGCACTTGTTGTATCGTTCCAACAACTTCTGGGAGGTCCCATGGAAGTCCTCTTGTGTGAGCGTGTCAATGACCTTCGTCACAGCCTCTTTTATCTCCTCAATTGTCTCATAACGACAGCCTCTAAGTTTTTCCTTGAGTATAGGGAATAAGCAAAAGTCACAGGGAGCAAGGTGAGGAACTGTCTTGATGTCCCTCTTGGTCAAATAGTCTGTGACAAGGATGGAGTTGTGGACTGGCGCATTGTCCTTGTGGAAATGCCACTGACCCGATTTGAAGAGTGCTGGCCTCTTCCGACGGAATCTCTTGCTGAACTCCCTTAAAACCTCAACTTGGTACTCCCTGTTGACTGTCTCTACAGTGGGAACCCAGTGCATGTAGATTATACCAGTGCTGTCAAAAAAAGGGATCATCAAAAGTTTGCACTTATTGTCTCTATAGACACACGACGGTCCTTATCCGTGAAATTCTTTATTTGGCCAATCGACACCGGTGTTCTGACTTCCTTACTCCTCCCACACCTCTCATCATCGCTCACAGAATCCCGGTCTTCCTTGAATTTCTTATTCCACTCCAAAACTGATGCTCGATTCAAGAAAGATGGTCGAAAAGCAGTCTGAAGCAATCCATACGTTTCTGTGGCATTTTTTCAAAGTTTAAAACAAAATTTTATTGCATATCTTTCTTCTAAAGTGTCCTCAGGTCCAGTTTGCATTTTTGAAATTCAACATCTGTGACAATCAGGCTTTATTTGGGTGTATTCCAATTGCTGCTGTAGCTGTTCATATGAACCTGAAATCATAAAGATTTGTCAGTCATCTCATAAGATATATAGCAATAACATACATAATTTCCAAGTGTCTACGACAATTTTAAATGCCTGTAAATAACGTCTGAAAACTTATTGAAGGCACCTCGTAAAAGAACCCTCTCTATCATTCAATCTATTCATAGATGGATAGAGAATACTTACATTCCTACTTTTTCCTAGGGTATTAGCGTTATGTGCAATATAAGAAGCTTCGTCCAGAAAATGAAATTGGATTCAACGTCTATTTACGTTACTCGCTAGCGTGTCCAGATAAAAACATATGTAAGAGTTATCAACGCTATACAATATATATGACTGAAGAATTCCCTTTTCAGTGCCTTTTTCGTTTGCTCAGAGACGATGCTTGGTCCTACTGAACGTTGTTCCTCATGACAATAGCCTTCTTCATATGATTTCTTGACAATATTATTAACCGTTTTATCCTATTTACCCAACCCCTCCGCTCGGGCAGGATATGACACAAGGTCAATTTTTAAGCGGAGTTTAACAGGTTTGAATTCAGAGTTTTCCTTCTCCTAGACTAGTTGCCTAACCAAGGCTGAAGAACCTAGTCTGTCCTACTATTTACCCATAGCTGGAGGGAGAATAATTGGATTCATACCTTTTCCAAGGGTATTAGTGCTATGTGAAATGCAATGAGTCTCGTCCAGGATTTGAACTCGTGTCGCCGTGTTCATTTCCTACGACGATAACAATTACACCACGGGCACCGTTTAACCGTTTTACGATTAACCTGGAAAAATCTAGTAATTTCTATATTGGATGATGCCATCTTCTGCTTTGCCCTCGTTGAAAGTCACCAGTTTCCATAATTCCGAAAAATATAAGTCAACGAACGTTCATTGATGAAAGAAGATTGATTCTAACTCAGTATTACCTAAAGAAAATAAAAGGATTTATTACACAAGCCACAATTGCAGTAATCAAGGGTAGAAAAAACTTATCTTAGCCCACTGTATATATATATATATATATGAGAGAGAGAGAGAGAGAGAGAGAGTTAGGTGGAAGTGACTGTGTGTATTTAGGTCGTAGATTTTGTTGCCATATTATATTAAAGATGAAAGACCAGGATATTTATTCGAGTTTTTTATTTGCCTTTTCTTCTTGACGAGTGTTGCAAACGAGAACGAAGGCCGGTTAATAATTGTCAGAAATCTCTGATATCCCGATCCGAGTAAAAGTACTTTCAACATTCGTTGGCCATTGTCGAGAATGTGAGTGTGACCACGTCATAGATTGTAAGATGTTTCATACGATCAATGAATATTTGAATGAGAGCATTGATCCAGTGCAGTTGAAATTGTATTTGAACTCGTGCTCTATTGACACGGGATTGAATGCAGAAAATTTAGGAATAAGAATCATTTGACTATGAATCGTCAGATCTTGGGAATTATGCACCTGCTTCATATGTAGTTGAGAATTCTGACTCCAAAATTGAAAGAGATTTTGTTGAGATTGGAGTGTTTTTTTGTTTTTTTATAAGAATAGCTTTAAGTATTTGGAGTCTTTTTTGCAGTTTATGCTGTACAAGATTTTCGTGTCATCTATTGAAAATGTATATATATATATATATATATATATATATATATTACCTGCACGCACTAGACAGTTTGTGAAATTTTTTTTGATTGTTATTAAATGAGTTAAAATGCTGTAAAAATGAAGAAATTATTTTTCGGTTTCCAAATCTTTTCATAATATATATACATGCAGGGTGCGGAAGCAAAATATGAAATACTTTTTTAAAGTTTTTTTTTCTGATTAGCCCAATTTTCGAAAAGAACGCAATAGGTCTAAATTTTCATGATTAGCTCTATTATTCAAGTAAATTTTAAACTAAAATTCAGCCCAATATGAGTAAGCAAGAATTCAAACAATAAAGAATATATAATTTGCTTAACGCCAAAACCAATCACCACCCTCCAAATTCTGAAATAATGCGAGTGTCTTCATCAAGCCCTGATCTAACCCCCATTGATTACGATATATGGGGGCATTTTAGAAAACAATACAAATGCAACCTCAAATCTTAATATTGGTTCGCTTAAGACTGCTATTGAAGAAGAATAGAATAAAATGTCTGAAGAATTTATATTGAAGGCATGCAAATCGTTTCCAAGGCGTGTTGATACAATAATAAATGGCCGCCATATTGAGTAAATTTACTGATTTGTGTCTATCATCTTATTTTAATGTTTATCCTTTTAAAATTACAATTAATCTTGTTTTATAATAGAGACGTTTATAATTATACAAGAATATTCCTAATTTTGCTTCAGTAGCCTGTAAATATTTGACGGGACGTAAAATCTGTTTTCTTTACAAAAGTCATAAAAGCTTTTGATCTGGAAGGAGTCCCAAGTAACCTTCAAATTTGACAACTTTTCAAGACAGCAACGAAGTTTTGCCTTCTCAGTCTCCTTGGTCTATTCTGAATAAAACTTTAGAAAAATGATTTTAAATATTTTTTTTCATTTATTTAGCATTCAAAAGAAAATATAATTTTGTTGTATTGATAGATTTAAAATGGTTTTTCTTGTACAAATCTATAAGTTTTGAAAGCAAATGGAAACAGATTGTCTGATAGTTCAAATACTTATGAGTTTACGGTATATTTATTATAGTTCACTGAGCAATAAATTTACTCAACGCCTTTTGGGAAACCATTTTAAGATAATTCTGTTACCGTGAAATCTTACATATGTGTATTGATAGATTTAAAATGGGTTTTCTTGTACAAATCTATAAGTTTTGAAAGCAAATGGAAACAGATTGTCTGATAGTTCAAATACTTATGAGTTTACGGTATATTTATTATAGTTCACTGAGCAATAAATTTACTCAACGCCTTTTGGGAAACCATTTTAGGATAATTCTGTTACCATGAAATCTTACATATATGTATTGATAGATTTAAAATGGGTTTTCTTTTACAAACCTATAAGTTTTGAAAGCAAATGGAAACAGATTGTCTGATAGTTCAAATACTTATGAGTTTACGGTATATTTATTATAGTTCACTGAGCAATAAATTTACACAACGCCTTTTAGGAAACCATTTTAAGATAATTCTGTTACCGTAAAATCTTACATATGTGTATATATATATATATATATGTGTGTGTGTGTGTGTGTGTGTGTGCGTGTGTGCATCTGTGAATGCGTGTGTGCGTATAAGTGTTTATATGTGAGTACGTCTATGTGATTTGTATGTGTCAGTGTACATTCGTACATGTAAATGTGTAGTGACGTAAAGATCAGTGTGTGTGCATGGGTGTGTATGTGCGTACCGATGTATTTTTATGAATGCCTGTATGTGCGTGCATATACGTTCATGCGTGTGTAAATTGTATGTGTGAGCATACGTCCATATATGTGTGTATGTGGTCACGTCTTTGTGTGTGTACGTGCGTGTATATGCTGTTTGTCCCTTCACATGTTAAGCAAGTGTTCAACCAGCGTGGCCTGTTTGTTCTGCTAAAAATCAGATTAATTTATAAAGAAGGAGAAAAACAGTCAACGAATTACGTGCTAATGATTTTCTTTCGTCTAATGAGGAAAAATGTATTTGAAGAAGCCGAAGACAAAGAAGAGGAATTCGCTTGAGATACGGCTCAAATAATCGCTAGAAAGAACTTTAACAAGGATTAAGCCTTGCCGAACCACCAAAAATTTTTACCTAAATCTCAATTCTAATATGGATCGAAGCATTTAAGCTTACAGAATTTTTGAAAAAAGCAAACTTTCATTCATTATTTATTATCTGCATAAGACCCCATTTTTCATGTATTTTGTCAGTTTTTCTGTAATGTAGAAGTTATATTTCTCCATTAATGGCTCTCATATTTGGCTGTGTAAGGTCAGTAAGGAATCAATCAAAGAAACCCTTGCAGCCAGCGCGAGAGTGACACTTAAGGTTTTTTTGCAAAGGATCAGTCAGATATAATCCGGCAGAAGACTAATCTACGGTTTATAAGACAATACGATTTATTCTTCATCGACTCGAGAATAACTTTTCACGTCTCTCTGGTCTTGAGATTGGTCAAGAGGAATGTTGAAGCTCCAGTAAGAAAGTTAGTGGTTTTATTCTGTGACCACGAGTCTGGCTTTTTCCTTTCTTCTAGACCACGCAAGACAACAAATGACCACATATAAGACATATATGTGAGTAGGTTTCAAAATGAGGGGTGTATTTGTAGCAGTCAGTTAAGGAAATACTTATTATCATTGAGGGTGGGCACAGACCTGTACTTTTCATTGCATACCATCCTAAACATTTAGAATACCATCCTGATATACCTTTTCCACCCCAAAGAAACATAGTAATTGGTTTTATTCAGAGACTACGGCTCTGGCTTTTTCCTTTTATTTGACCAAGCCGAACAACAAATGACAGCATATGTATTCGCAGGTTTTAAAATAAGGGGTGTATTTGCAGCTATCAGACCTCATACGAGGATCAGTAAAAAAGTTTCCAGACTTTTTTCGTATGTGCACTTTTATTGATAGTACACACATGAAACTCTAGTCCCCTTCGAAGTAATCTCCTCCAGCTGCAATGCACTTTAGTACCATTCCAACAACTTCTGGAAGGCCCCATAGATGTCCTCTTGTGTGAGCGTGTCAATGACCTTCGTCACAGCCTCTTTCATCTCCTCAATTGTCTCATAACGACATCCTCTGAGCTTAGGGAAAAATCAAAAGTCACAGGGAGCAAGGTCTGGACGATAGGGAGGGTGACGTACTGTCTTGATGCCCATCTTGGTCAAATAGTCTGTGACAAGGATGGAGTTGTGACTGGTGCATTGTCCTGGTGGAAATGCCACTGACCCGATTTGAAGAGTGCTGGCCTTTTCAGACGGAATCTCTTGCTGAACTCCCTTAAAACCTCAACATAATAACCCTAACCCTAACCCTTTGGCCAATCAACTCTTATGTATTGACTTCCTTACTCCTCCCACACTTCTCATCATCCCCCACAGACTCCCCGTCCTCCTTGAATTTCTTATGCCGCTCAAAAACTGATGCTTGATTCATGCAAGATGCTCCAAAAGCAGTCTGAAGTATTTTATACGTTTCTGTGGATTTTTTTCTAAGTTTAAAACACAATTTTATTTCATATGGCTCATCTAAAGTGTCCTCATGTCCAGATTGCATTTATGAAATTCACCAGCTGTGAAAATCAGAATTTAGTAGGGTGTATTCCAATTGCTGCTGTAGCTGTTCATTTGAAGTCATAAAAATTGGTCAGTCATCTCATAAGATGTATAGCAATAAGATACTGAATTTCCAAGAGTCTACGACAATTCTAAATGCCTGTAAAAAAAACGTCTGAAAAGAGTCTACATCAATTTTAAATGCCTGTACCAAAAAAGTCTGGAAACTTATTGATGACACAACGTACTTAGGGTCACAGTGGTTGAACACAGGCCCAGTCCTCTTAATTGCATACCATCCTAAACATTGTAAATGCCATCCTGCGATGCTTTCTTCCAACGTAAAATATCATCCTGAGCTATATTATTCTTGAAACAATTGTCTGAGTTTTTCCTTTTTCCTGGTGTCAACTTGTCATCTTTTCGAGCATCATAAAACTGTGATGAAGTTAACTGTTGTATGGTTAACTTGTTTTTGAGAATATCGTTGTTGATTTTTTTTCACAACTCTCTGGATTGGGTCTATGTTAAAAATCAGTTTTTGTAATTTTTTCCCAGAGAACATGTTGATTTTTGAGAAAACATAGTTGTGTCTCCGTGAAGCAAGATGTCAACCTGTGTTGTATTTGAAAGCTGGCTAGAGGTGTCAGCCAGCTAAGGGCAGATAATATTGAAAATATATAATATAATTCAATGGAATTATAGTTTTTCCGGTGAAGGGATCGACTGATCTTGTTCAGAACATCGTTACCAGAGGATAATACCACAACTTTTCGTCAGAAGACACACTCGATCCATCAACCTAAAAGAATCACAATACTAAGAAATATCAAGGTTGACGATTCCCGACTGAAGCTGTACCGTCCGGATAGTTTTGATTAATAAACATCTCAACATTCCCACAGCTGTGTAGACACTGAGATTTTGAGACGTGGGTTCGAACTAAACAGCGAATCGACGAGAAATACATCGTGATTTTAGTGAGAGAATTGTGTTATACAGTAAGTGGGAGTGGGGTATTCTATGAACCGCAATAAAAAAAAACGATAGGCTTTCTCGATTTGCTAATGTTTTGGTGATTGGGGTACAAGGAGACGAGCGTTGGCATGTACAGTGAGCAAGGAACAATTCAAGATATTTGAAGAGCCAATTCCAACTTAAACAACGAAATTACCCAGCACTTCGTGTCAGTAATTCTTAGCTACTTACAACCACAGATCTGAGACTGAACTAAGAAAATAAAGTCATGGAGGTACCAAGGTTGCAAACGTGTTGTGTTTCTCTTTCCCTATCCGATATACTTGTTATCAGTGACGACGATACAAAAAATCTCTACAATAAATTTTGAATATATACCTTTCAATGTGTACGTTTATTTATGGTGTATGTAAGATGATTGATTTTATTAATTATTTTGGCATTATCAGAATATTTTTGAATGAAAGGGGCACTGAAATTTTCTTAGGTTTAATGGAGATCGATGTAGCCTTTTTTGAATTTCCACATAAATTCTTTTTTTATTTTTTTTTATTTTGGAATCAAAGAATGTTTAGAAATGATATTCCAGGTAAATTCAACGCTGAGATAAATTTAAAAAAACGGCTAAACATAAGTATACTTCTAACATATTTTAAAAGCTAAAAAGTGAATTTTCAAATATTATGAAAACAGAACGGATATTATTGTATGATAGTTATTAACAAACTTTACTGCATTAAAACTTAATTATCAAAATGTATAAATGTATGTCGCTACAAAAATAAGTACACTCCCAGTATATATTTATGCTGTCTTTATTTTGATTACAGAGAATCATTTGCAAGTAAGAAATATTACCAAAATATGTCCATTTTGATTATTTAATGTTACCGATTATAAAATCATGATATATTTGGTTTAGAAAAAAAATTATATTTTTAATATACATTCCTAGAGATGTATTCTTAAAGTGCTTTGCTTAGCGTACCACATAAGATCTTATGAAATTGTATTGACTGGAGTTCAAATGCTGGACCAGGCTGTGTTAATTCCACCCCTATTATCTCTTAGTAAATAGTAGGAAAGCCTGGTTTCTTTTACTTTGGTTTGGTCGCCAGTCAAGGAGAAAGAAAGCTGTGAATTCAAACCATATTTTTCCGCTTAAAAGTGGATGTGGTACCATATCCTACCTGTAGCGAACATGTTCTTATACAATACTGCATAAAAAAATCCATGTGTTCTTTATGACAGTAAGTCCCAGCTTTCTTGCTTGGACCAAGAACTTTTTATCACCTCCCCAGTACACTGAAATTTAGAGTGTTTTTCTTTCTGTTTTATCTGTTTCCGGCGTAAATGTCTCTTTTGAATGTGGTGATCATGACTCTTCACAGCTTCTTTTCTTTCCTTATTTTTAGCATGTTATGCCTCTTTTACCCTATTCTTTTCTTTTATGATAGTTTACTTCATCCGTTTGCTAAGCTTAACTTTGACATTAAACCAGAAAAATATAACACTAAATGAAAATCGAACTTCAGAATAGCTTTTCTCTTATCGAGGTTGCTAATCATTTGAGTACGTGAGACCCCCAAGCCTGTCAAATAGGTTATACGCTGTCTCGGTGTTATATCTACTGCTATAGGTACATCACATGGGTGTTAAATTCTCCAAGTATTCTTTCCTCATTATATTTCTCCAATATTTCAACTATCTCTCTTTCCGATTGTGAGTGGTTTTCTTTGAAGTTTATGTTCTCTCCTAATTTGTCACATATTATGTTGTTGATATATACTTCCACATTCGGTGTTTAAAAAAAAAGTCTTGATTGACCGCCTTAAATGACCGTCATTTTCATTGATTATTTTTCATTGATTATTTTTTATTGCCGAAGGGGAACTTCATCTTATATGAGTCACAATTTGAAAGACTTAGTTGCGTAGAATTTCCTTAATCATATATATATATATATATATATATATATATATATATATATATATATATATATATATATATATATATATATATTATGTACTTCGATGGAAATTCCATCTAATTACACTATATATGCTCTGAATGTGAATTTTGTTATATATCTGCAAAATGATAAGCGATATAACAATAGTCATATATCGAGCACTGACTTATATTTATATGATATTCCTTTTATATTCTATGCAAGAATAATCCACACCCACTCTCTTCGGACGCTGACTGGATATATATATATATATATATATATATATATATATATATATATATATATATATATATATATATATATGTACCTTTCTTTAAGAAAAAACAACGAAACCAATCTCAAAGGATTATAAATTTATTTCCATCCTGATACGCATTTTTGAAATTTCCAAAAACACGAAAAAAAATTAACAGGACTTCTTCAGATCTTCTTGATAAAAAAACTAGAATAGACACATAAGAGTGGGAGGGGATAGATGAGTGGGAGGGGATAGAAGAGGGGTGAAGAGTTACCTCTTCATTAAGCCCACTTCCGTTTTAAATTTAAATTTGGGTTAGCAATGTAGTAAATTTATTTTTAAAAAATTTTTTTAAATTAATATTTTTTAAAAATTTTACATTTAGACTTAAATTACAGATATTTTTAATTAGATTTAAACTTTAATTAATAATCTCACGTAAAGATGCAGCAATAGATATATTAAAACAAAAACAAATATTTAATTTACTTAAATATTTTAAAATTTCAAAAATATTTAGAAAGCATTAATCAGTTACATTTTTTATGACTCCCAACTCCGGTTTACCTGAACTAAGAATACTATATATATATATATATATATATATATATATATATATATATATATATATATAGTTTTGTATTTAACGCTAAATAGATGAATTTTACTCGGTGGAGGACTCACTTGAACGCTATGAAGAACACTGAAGTCATCATAATGCAAAAACCTAAACATTGCAACATAGATTTAACCTTCTTAAACATGTATTCTAAATACAATTTGGAGTAATTTATTTTGTCTCTTTCTGGAAAAGATAATGATCTAATTTGAATGATGCATTATAGAAAATACATTAATGAAATGCAGATATAGATTTAGATTATATATATATATATATATATATATATATATATATATATATATATATATATATATATAATTACATTTAATATAGAAAGACAGAAGGATGAAAGAGAATTAATGAAAATGTTTACAAAATGTATCTGAAATACAATTTAAAACCCAGTTAAGATATGACAGGGATATTTAGTGGTTCTAATGTAAATAAGATATATTAGTCATTTTTTTAGAACATATACTGATGTAAAGGATTTTTAACCCTTGGATATATAGTATATCCGAATTCTGCAATATCTGATATGAATGCGTGCAAAATCTTTTTTACGTGACTTTTTTCTGGTTGGAGTAGAAATACCTCTCACATTTTAAACTATCCTGTGAGTGATCCAAATGAAATTAGGCAAGTGACAAAGATTATTTTTGTTTGATTTTATGGGATATCAACAACTCAAGGTTATTTAATCTCAAATCCTGTTTAAACATATATATTAAATATTTGACTTGTAAACACAATTTGTAGAAACATTTTTAAAGCGAGCGTGAACTCTTTGTTGCTGACAGTTAAGTGGTTTCAAGTATTGCTATATAACAGTCAGAATTTAACACCAATCATATGTTTACACACATTTTATGGGTAATTTCATGTTTCTACATTGTTAAATGATTTTAATTATTGCTACTTACCACGACCAATTATATAAAATGTCTGAGGAGGTGCCCGTGGGGTAATGGGTATAGTCGCAGGAAATGGATACGGCGACTCGAGTTCAAATCCTGGACGAGAATGATTGCATTTCACATAGCACTAATATCCCTGGGAAAGGTATGAATCCAATTATTCTACCTCCAGCTATGGGTAAATAGTAGGACAGACTGGGTTCTTCAGCCTTGGTGACACAACTAATCTAGGTAAAGGAAAACTCTGAATTCAAACCTCTTAAACTCCGCTTAAAAATTGACCATGTGTCATATCCTGCCCGAGCGGAGGGGTTGGTAAATAGGATTATATAAAATGTCAATCATTTGTTTTCCCACCTGGAAATGGTAACAATTATGACTGTTTAACGCTAATTATTCTATTGAACAATGTCCATTCATTTATATACAGTCAAATGGTTCCAGGTATTGCTATGTTATACTAAAATTCAGTTTAGGCAGACAGTTAAAGTGTTTCAAATATTGCTATTTTACACGAATAACTCAATTCAAAATTACCCATTTGTTTGCAAGAAGTGAAATGAAATGTCTTTTTTCAGTCTGGTAAATCTCGAATTGCTACACAGACCTTTTCTTGTTTTCATGTTATGTCAGAATGATGCAATTTCGGGCAGAATTTTAAATCCATATCAGTATTGATTTTCTATCTGGAACGACATCATTCCGGGGTAACAGGAAATGAGATTGAAAGGCAATTATACATTCTTAATAAAAAATGTCTTAAAAGCAAACACACGGTGTGTGCACTGGTCTTTGCTATGACCTGTTGTTGCCCCGGAAAGGGTCACTAATGAAAACGCAAACACAGATATTAGATAACAGATTATATTACACAAGAAAGATAGAGTTTCATAGAAAAGGTAAGAAGTCTGGTATTGTTCGGATCACGCCGGTATGGATCTGACGCCTGGCAGCGAAATCTCTCAGTACTAATAACGGTGAGAAGAGTCCATTATGGTGAGATTGTTAAGGCTCCCACAACATGATCATACCTAACCGCATCTAAAAAGAATTATGAAATATTAGCGAGATAGAACTACGGTTGCCTCCTAGGTAAGTTCCCCTGCACCACAAAAGAGATAGTTTACAATGTGAAAGTTACTTTTACTGTACTTTGTATAAGCAACCTTTGAAGGGACTTCTACTGAAAGATTCTTCCGCCTATGATACTACAGTTTGGTCCATTTACACGTACCAAACAATATGCTTAATATGTTTGTACGGTACCAAATGTTATACGATCGCTTTGTCGTTGGTTTTCAGGATTGAATCATGTTTATGGCTGCGTCATGGGTTTTTAGGGTCGACTACAGGTAACGGTGCCACATATAACACCATGGTTTGCTCAGTGTGGGCCATTATCTAGAGCACAGGACCAAATATAGTACAATAACTTGACTAGGCACCAATTTTAACATTATTGCTTGGTCCGCTACCAGTTGAGTTTCCGGATATTTTGTTTATCGATCTTTTCTGTGCCCACGCTGAATTTGAAAGATCCACTGATAAGGAATCACACAATATATCTGGAACTTCCGACGGTCGGGGCGATCCGTTGGAACAAATTTGCCTGGATGTTGGCAACTAAAAAAGCAAGAAAAACTCTCCGTCAACCATTCACAATCGTTTATTGTTCGATGTTCCGACTACATACAGAAGCATCAATGTGAGAGAAAATTTGTAAGACACAAAGAGACACCCGCCAGCCCAGCGGAACTCTCCGAACGCAAACTTCTAACTGACAACTGACTGACTGATTACAGCTAAATTACAACTTTTTCAAAATTTGCTAATTTTTGTCTATATAAATTCAGGATATCGGTAAGTGTGATGTCATGTACCTAGATTATTACATCATCTCTCTCGTATCCCAAATTCACTGTTTTCCTTTCTTGAATCAAACCTGTTACAAACAAGATATGAATCAAGTTTGTTTACATTTTGGCCTTCCTGTGTTGTTCGTTATGTACTCACTTAAACTTTCCAATTTGACTAACATTTCCGCTTAATGATTATAGCTTACTTAACAGCTAACTGAAAAACCCATGGCCTAACCAAACCAGGTAATAAAATAATTAACCATCATGGTAGCTGTGTTATATGCCGAGAATTGTAGTAATCGCTTCCAAATCTGTTTTTCTTTTAGTTTACTACAAATAATACCCATAAAAATTTTATTTTTATAGTTTAGTTATTCTGATTGAGTAATTTTAACGGCATATCGACCCGTATCGAGTCACCTAATGCCAAGAAGTTCGAGAATTGCGTTCTATACATTTTTTGTGTTGTTATTTCTTAGAATACATATACAGTAACTCCTGCAGAGGAATTAGACCCTGACAAAAGAAACTTTCTGGGTATGATACAACACTCCACCTGATAAGAATCTAGAGAGTCCCTTTTATTGCCATAACTTCCAGGTCGACTCTAACCCAGAGTGATAATAACTGTCAGGGTCTTAATTATTGGTCAATCAAGTCGGCTGTGGCTGTAGAATATACCAATTGCATCTCTGCAGAGGGGTAACACCCCCTCCCGCCACCAACGAGTGTACTGGATATGACACACAACAATCTGATAGTGAGAATGAAGCCTTTGAGATTTGGGGAATGTGGAGTACACCATAATTTCTATTGCTCCCTGATTCTTTCTGAATCGGAGTGGGAATACCTGATAGGTTCATGTCTATGGATCAAACAGAAGAAACTCTGTGTAAACGAATGATTAATGTTAAAATCATGAGTGCTATAAAGAAAGGCTTGAAACCATTTGCCTAAGTGCATGAAAGAAATTAAGCTCGTTTAAGAATCTTATCTACAAAATCTAATAACAATATATATATATATATATATATATATATATGTGTGTGTGTGTGTGTGTGTGTGTGTGTGTGTGTGTGTGTGTGTGTGTGTGTAAATAATATTTGCCATTAAATAACCTCCCATCTTTGCTATACCATAAAACCCAACCTAACCAAATCATACATATTTAATATATATGTATAAAGAGGATTTGGCATTAAATAAACTAAAATGGTTGATATGCCATAAAACTCAACACAACCGAATCATATATATTTTATATAAATGTATAAAAAAGATTTGGCATTAGATAATCTACAAAGGTTGATATGCCATAAAACAAAACCAACCCAAATCTTAGATATTTGATATAAATGTATAAAAAGGATTTGACATTAAATAACCAACCTCATTTATTGGTCAATCTGATGAGTTTGAAAATTAATTGTATGCGATAGAACCCTGTTTCAAGAAAAAAAACCCCGAAGAAAGAACCGATCGAAAATGTTAATAAAAAAGTTCAATGAACACGATTACCAACGTATAGGTATAAAATAAACCTCGATGGTTTGACCTGCCGTTATAATCAATCAATTAGAAATACAGATTGAAAAAGAGAATTCACCATAAGCAAAATCTGATTAATTAGTTTGTTTTATTTGTTTAATCGGTCATGTCTGACTTCCTTATGATCGATAGCTTATCAATAGCTGTCCGTGCCTTCGTTAGCCGCGTGTCGATATCTTTTTCGGTTGATGAGACACTACTTCCTAGGTAGATGAACTTGTCTACCAGTTTCAGAGAGCTTATGTCTAGTGGGGAAATGTCACCTGTCTGATTAAAGCACAACGCAGTTTCTTCCAGGCAGGGGTCGTGTCGATACTGCTATATGGATGCACTACTTGGACGCTGACAAAACGGTTGGAGAAAAACCTGGACGGCCATTACACAAGAATGCTGCGAGCAATATTGAACAAGTCCTGGCGGCAACACCCCACAAGGCACCAACTATACGGCCACCTGCCTCCCATCACGAAAACTATCCCGGGTAGACGAACCAGACAAGCAGGACACTGCTGGAGAAGCAGGGACGAGATCATAAGTGATGTACTACTATGGACCCCACACATGGCCGAGCAAAATCAGGACGACCAGCTCGAACATACATACAGCAGCTATGTGAGGATACGGGATGTAACCCTGAAGACTAGCTAGAGGCGATGAGCGATTGGGAGAAGTGGCGAGAGAGGGTCAGGGATATCCGTGCTGGCGGCATGACATGATGATGATGATTTGTTTAATGGCATAACAGCTTTCATTAACTAGAGTCAGGGAGCATTTGAAACAGTAATTGTGCCCCTTTGCCTATATTAGACGTTTGTAGTGCTTATAGATACCGTCCAAGGAAGTTAACACGGTGGCACGAGTTCGAATCCTGAGCGAGACTGGTTGTAATTCACATTACGCTAATACCCATTGGGAAAGATATGCATCTGGTTATTTTCCTTTCATCTATGAGTAAATAATAAAACAGACAGGGATCTTTTTCCTTGTTATGGCAATTGGATTAGGAAGAAGAAAAATCTAAATTAAACCTGTTAAACTGCGCTTTAAAAGGAACTAGTGTCGCATCCTGCTAGTTCCGAAGTGGGTGGTAAAAATATATCCCCCCGATATTTTGTAATAATTCCCATATCCAACTTACGATGATAGTAACATATCCATAGATGAGTATATGTGAAATAGACATAGGGAATCTGAAATACACGCGAAACACTTTACGACTTCTTAGTTCAGGTACGAAACTCTATTACCTTTGAGTTAAAGGTTATTCGACATGAGGAGAGAGAGACACAATCTTTCTATGCTGACTGCTTTTACATCGTCAGCTCTCAACCCAACCAACGCGCGGCGCACGTAGCGCGCAAATTCGCCTGGCTCGCCTAGCTCTGAGTCTCGACTCTCTCGTTCGGAAGCAGGAACTCAACTCAATGCTTTTTCTCAAATCCCCCAAATCCTCAGCCCACGCTTCTGGTGCATGACGTCACCCCCGCTGGTCTCATTCCTTACCTGGGGTTTTATTTTGATATCTGTGAATGACACATCCCCCCTGCGCGCGCGTGAACACCTGCGCTCATGTTTGCACCTAACTTACCCATTCACTGAGCCGAAAGGTTCTCATCCTAACTAAATCGAAAGGCAAGATATACAAAACGAAACCCCTCCGCAATTATATTACATGTGTTTATTGTGACGATATAAAGCGACCTATTAGCTGTATTGTGAATTTACATTTGAACAAAAAACAAAAATTACTTGTTTCATTTTTAGTCGGCCATGCCTCTGCGTCGGGTGTACTCTGATATAGACAAATAATTTTTAAGAATTTCCTTATAGTTATCAGCACTTATTCTACGTTGACAATTATTTTAACTAGTAGTGAATATTCAATTGAAAATTTGAGAAGAGGGCCAGACGACACAGAATTAGTCATAGCGATTAACAAGAGTGACGTCAACAAAAATCGGGAAGATTATTCAGTTATTTTTGAGCAGCGGCATTCTTGTCCTTTGACATAAAACAATCACCCCCCCAAAAAAAAATAACAACAAAAATACAGAGAACGTCTGCCATTTTTCCATTGTTTAGGTAGAATGCTTTACAACCGAAGTGTCAACTTAATTAATTAAAAGAGTCTATCGCCTTGCATTAAAAAATAATACAAACGAAATTAAAAGAAAAGAACAAGAAAATACAAATGGCTCCAAGAGAAAGTATATTATTTGTCTAATGTTTTGTGCACAAAAGATTTCACTGTGGAAGTGCTTCAAACAAAAACATAACGAAAGAAAAGAGACATTGCCAATGCTTGCTATTGTTCTTTGACGAAAGAAACTACATTCACTGCTAAGACTGACAATGATTTTTTTTATTCTCCTCATATTAGGGTGTATCAAAAGTATTTTTGTTTTATTTTTTTGCAAACCTTATTCCAAAGTATATATGTGATATTGATAGCATATTACTCGTCAAAATTAAAGGGATTTTACGTATATAAGAGTACTTCAGTCTAGGAGTAGTGAAATATCTGCTTCGTATCAAATTGACGCTCCTCAGTAGTCTGACAAGATTATTTTACTGATTAATATATTATTGCCCATGAATAAGGAACACCCGACCAGTTTTTTTTTTTTAAGTTTTTTTTTTCTAAAGCTGATATATACCAGGATACTAATAGATGTTATTATGTATCATTCATTGCCAAATTTTACTGCATTAGAACTGTAACCTAAAGTGCGAACTAACTGTTGGCTGAGCTTAGAAGGCACTGACTATCCTCACCTGAGGGGCAAGCCTCCTCTGTTAGGAATAAAATTAAACGGGAGTCTGAAGTATGATACTGATGGTGAGGCTATTGTTCTGGAGCCTTGTGAAGTGTGGAGTACCACTTTACGTTCATGTCTTTTGTGTTTATTATTTCAAGGGACGAATCATCATCATCATCATCATGTCATGCCACAGGCACGGATATCCCTGACCCTCTCTCGCCGATTTTCCCTATCGTTCATCGCCTCTGGCAGGTCTTCATGGCTACATCCTATATCCTCACATAGCCGCTGGATGTATGTTCGAGCTGGTCATTCTGCTTTTGCTCGGCCATATGTGGGGGTCCATAGGAGTACATCACTTATCAGCTCGTCCCTGCTTCTCCAGCAGTGACCTGCATGTCTGGTTCGTCTAACTTGGATAGTTTTTGAGATGGGAGGCAGGTGGCCGTATTGTTGGTGCCTTGTGGGGTGTTGCCACCGGTACTTGTTCAATATTGCTTGCAACATTCTTATGTAGTTGCCGTCTATCTTCTTCTCCAGCCGTTTAGTTAGTGTCCAAGTAGTGTATCCATACAGCAGTATCGACACGACCGCTTCCTGGAAGAAACTGCGCTTCATTTTATCGGTCAGGTCAGATTTCCATATGATCGATAGTTTATCGATAGCTCTCTATGCCTTTAACGTTACGGTATTTATAAAATTCAGACTTTCAAATCCTAAAGATTCTTGTGTAATTGCCATCTAGCTTCTTCTCCAGCCGTTTTGTTAGCGGCAGACCTTACCGATAAAATGAAACGCAGTTTTTTCCAGTTTCTTCAAAGTGACGAATAATAAGTTTCTATTTCAAGGGACAAGTAAACTATCCATTATTTCAAGAGGTAAGTGGACACCCTTTAATTAACGGACAAGTCATCATCATCTTCACCATTTAGTGCTGCTAGTACGGATTTCCCTGACACCCTCTCGTCATTCGTCTATATCATTCATCGATTCCAGCAGGTTCTCTAGACTACACCCTGTGTCTATACAGAGCTGTTGTAAATAAGTTCTTGTTGGTCGGCCAAAACTTACTCGTCCATGCGAAGCGGTTCATAGGAGAACGTCGCTTATAAGTACGTCCTTTCTTCTCCAGCAGTACCCTGCATGTCTTATCCGTCCTAATTATATTGTTTTAGAGATGAGATGTAGGTGGCCATACATCTCCTGTTTTGTGGGATGTTGCTTCGAGGATTTGTTCAATATAGCTTGTATCATTCTTGTGCAATTCCCGTCTACCTTTTTTTCTATACGCTTAGTCAACGTACATGTGGTGCATCCATAGTGTAGAACTGAAACAACCACTGTTTGAAAATAACTGCGTTTTATTTTATCGGATAGATCTGACTCCCATATGATCGCAAACCAATCGATAGCAATCCATGTCTTCGTAAATCGCATATTGGTGTCACTTTCAGTAGATGTGACGCTGCTTCCGTGGTAGGTGAACTTGTCCACAAGTTTCAGAGAACCGCTATTTCGTGTGGAGATGTCTCCCTTTTGATTAAAATACATGTACCCTGTTTTGTCTGATTTCTCTGGGAAGTCAATGACAACAGCTGCTTTCTCCAGACACTGCAAACTGGGATTCGGTTTCGGTAGGTGTATTTGCCTGGAGCAAGTAACAATCTTTTTTTTTCAGAAACCAGCAACCATCTTTTCTTTCAAAGGACAAGTAACCACCATTTCTTTCAAGGGACACACACAAAAAAAAAAAAAAAAACATAAGCGACTTTTTAGGTAGCTGATTCTCATATTGTCTCTTTTATATCTATTTTCCGAATTCTTTGAGCAGTTTTAGTGGCTTTTAAGCCCATTTTGAAGTCATGCTTATAAATTGACCGTATCTAAATTCCTCTCTGCGCTTTTATGACATATAAGATATATATAAAATAAAAAAAAAACAATTGAACAAGGACATATATTAAAGAGATTGGATAATAAATCCTACAGTTAACAAATATAAAAAAGGGAGAACAAAATATTCATGTAATTCATTTAAACAATGACACGTTTCACTCAATCCGAATCTCATCAGAGCACTACGGTATTAGTTACTATTTTCTTATTCTTTAATGTTATTACGTTTCTTTTTCCTTTTTAACTGACGTCACATTTTTTGCGTTCGGAAATTTTAAATATTTTCTCACTCGTTTCTCGAAATAAAAGGTAGAACTGGAAGAGCATTAGTTGACAATTATAATGTTTTAAAACGAAATTTAGATTTGAACACGACTGCCATTCCTCAAAAACTATCAGAAGAAATGGAATTATCAAGAGGTATCATAAAAACATGTAGAATCTTGAGACAAGTTCTGTATGCACATCTAATTAATGAAATTGACAAAAAATGAATTGAAATTAAAAGTATTCTGAACTGCATTCCCATTGTATTTTCTATGCCGTTTCAGACTAATTTAAGTTACATTTTGAACTTCTTATACAATGAGGTCATAAACTGATTTTATAAACGTGGTATTCTTGTTGATTGGTTTCTTTTGTTTAATGGCATATTAACTCTTTTTAGGTTATTTAATGCCAAAGCCATTCTCATAGAAGAACAGTAGTGGTGCTATTTAACCCATAGCCGGGAGGATAAGGGGGTTCATACCTTTCCCAAGGGTATTTGCCCGAAAGTGAACGCAATAGCACAACTGGAGTACGAACTCGCGTACTACGATTCCGCAGTCAATCGCTTTAACCATTACACCACGAGGACACCCTCTATTCTTGTTGAGAATATGGGGTAAAATCCCCTGACATTGTAAACAGAAATATTTTTATTTATGATATTTCTTAGTGTGGTAGTATTTCTATCATTTGGATTTTTGAGAGGTGACATTGTCAACTGTAATATTTTCATACAAAAGACATTTCATGCGATAAAATTGATCGTTTAAAATATAGATTGATTATAAGTTAATATTGTTGGTGAGTCAACAGAAGCTGCATGTAAGACTCTAGCAATGTATATATACATATTTACCAACCACTCCGCTCGGGCAGGATATGACACAAGGTCAATTTTTAAGCGGAGTTTACCAGTTTTGAATTCAGAGTTTTTCTTCTCCTAGACTAGTTGCCTCACCCAGGCTGAAAAACTCAGTCTGCTCTACTATTTACTCATAGCTAGAGTGAAAATAATTAGATTCATACCTTTCCCAAGGGTATTAGTGCTATGTGAAATGCAATCAGTCTCGTCCAGGATTTGAACTCTTGTCGCCATGACCATTGCCTACGACGGTGACCATTACACTACGGGTACGTCCATTATTACACCATCTAGCAATGTATATATCTGGGTTGGCCAATTCAATCTGACCGTAGGAGAAGACCAGTTAGAACTCGTTCCAAGCTCTGGAAATGAAGACTGTCTAAGACAAGCTCTGAAAAAAGGATGAGGTCACTTACTCCTGAAAAAGTATTCTGCCGGATATATCCTCGGGATAATCAGTGTCCCCCAAGCGACATTATTTTCTTCTTCTTCTGACGAGTATTTCACACCAGCGTTAGTCGGTGGGTTTTCAAAGAAATCTGAGTGACCAGACTCCTCTGATTTCCAGAGCTCTTCTCATTATTTTGATCCATCTCAGCAATGCTGTAATCTGAATGGTCTCGATTATAAATCTGATTTCAAAGTGTTCCAATGCCTTTTCCAATTCTTTGGCGACCGTTCCAAGTGCACCAACCAAAATTCATATCACCCTCACTCTCATATTCGACAGCCTTTGTTGTTCTCCGACAAGGTCAAAGTATTTGTCTATTTTTGTGTTTTCCACTATTTATGACCTGTTGTTAAACGGAACGGCTAAACAAGTTAGATGAATAGCTCTTTACTGTTTGTCAATTAACACTAGGACTGGTCTTCTAGTCTGGATTAGGTGATCCATCTGCATTTCAAAATCCCAGGGAATTTCTCGCATCTCATTCTTCAGGACGGGTTCTACTTCGTGCATATACTATCAGGTTGTATGGTAAAATTATATTTTCTGGTACAATTACCAAAGTATAACCTTCCACACTCAGTCGTGTCTTGTCTTATATTCTTCTTGTGCTAGTTTTCGGCATCCGCTTTTTATGTTTTAGTGTTTAGGGAAATGGTTAATTTCTCTAACACTGTATATTTTAGGCAACACAAATGAATAACAAAACTTCTTTTTAACAACACTACAAAGAAAGGTTTATTATAGTAGCAGGCGTAAAGGAGTGAGCGTGAGAAAGTGTTTCTTTTGTGTCGCTGGTAAGTATGCTGGTCCTTGGTGTGTAGGAAGCGTGTTTGAAGCTAGCAGCGAGCGAAGGGTTCCAAGTGGAATCAGTGGCAGTCATGTGGGAGAGATGTGTTTCTTCTGCTGGTTCAGGGCTCTCTGATTTCGTCCGTTCTACCAAAAGGGACTAGAAAAATAGTTCCTAAGAGGGAGAAGGAATTAATGCGCTCTGCCAGTTGATTGGTCAGGGAGTGACCGACTCTCTTAGCGGGGGCATTGATTCGCGAAAGGATATAGATCTGTGGCTGCTACAATGTGATAAATGGTTTTTCTTCCATCAATCCCTACCCTATAGTTGCAATTATGTTAGATCTTATCTATTTTCCCTTGAACAAAGTTGGTCCTAATTATTATTCTTATTATAATTTGATTTTCAGCTTTATTTTCAATTTCTTGAAATTCTTAAGAAAGACTTTGGAAGAGGGAATATAGTTATCATAAGTGTTCTCTGTTCCATTCACACCTTTTGGTATTTCTTTGGCAATTACATTAATTGTACTTTCCTAAGAAAAAAGTCTGGAAACTTCTTGAATGCACCTCGTATGATAACTCATACTTGCAATCCTGTCACATATCATTATCATTATTATTTGTGTTGCGTTTTGGTTTAGTTTCTTCTTTTAATGGCATATCAACATTCGTGGGTCATTTAATGACTAAGCCATCCTTCTAGAAATACAACAGTGAGGCTATTTAAGCAGGGAGGATAAGGAGGTTCATGCCTTTCCCAAGGGTATTTGTCAGAAAGTGAACATAATAGAGCGACTGGAGTTCGAATGCATTTACTACGATTCCGCAGGCCAGCATTTTTGCCATTACACCACAAGGACACCCGTTTCTGTGTTGTGGTTTTTGTAATTATTCTATGTTTTAGCTGTGGTGGGGTTGATTGTTGTTTTTTCCCTCGTTTATTCTTGTTGAAAGTCATGATTTAGTTTAATTGCATTTTACAGGAAAGAGTAAAATAAAATTTAAAAATAGTGAAATCCAGATATGCCATGATAGTTTTGTTTTTTCGATATATATATATATATATATATACCATATATATATATATAAATATGTGAGTGTGTGTGTGTGTGTGTGTGTGTATGTGTTTGCGTGTGGAGAGAGAGAGACAGAGAGAGAGAGGGAGAGAGAGAGAGAGAGAGAGAGAGAATGATAAAAGCAAACATATTGGCATAAAAGCACAGAAAAGAACAAAGAGAATGGCAGTAGAAAATGTGTAAATGAATTCAGAAAGATTTAATGAAAAGAATATATGATTACGTGTGGATAAAAAAAAAGGAAAATAGATATCGGCTAAAGAAGGAAATAAAGAAGAAAAAGCGAACTAGTCCAAAAAAAGAAAAAAGAAAGACTGAAGAAAATGAATGAAGGAAAATACAAAGAAAGAACTGAACGTGTTTATTTATACCGGAGTAAAACTAGTCAGTGATAAAACAGGTATTTCCACAAAGGAATTTGCACAGAATTATAAAATCTGAATGGGAAATGATGCTACAAAACAAATAATGAAATTGGAACAAGCAAAACTGTTCATGAAAGTAAAACATACAGGGAACAAACAGAAAAAAAGACTCAAAAAAGACAATCACATACAAGTCTAACGACACATCTGGAAGAAATGAATCAAAAGATTTTGGCAGAACAGAGACTCAAAAGATACCAGGACATGGTCAAACAATACAGACAAAACAGTTCTTTCCAGGTAATAAGATGAAAAATGTACCTGCAGTTAGTGGAGACTGCGCCATGGAGCACCATCAGTAAAGATCTCCCTGATCCGCTCCCGCTACCCTTCTCTATCGTCCATCGCTTCCGGTCGGTCTTCAAGGCTTCATCCTGTATCGACACACACCTGTTGTATATAGGTTCTAGCTGGTCGTCCAGCCGTTTCTCGTCGATGTGAAGGGTCCACAGGAGTTAGTCACTTAGTTCGTCCCTACTTCTTTAGCAGTGTCCCGCATGTCTGGTTCGTCTAACTTGGATAGTTTTCGTGATGGGTGGTAGGTGGCCGTGCAGCTGCTTCTTTGTTGGGTGCTGCTTCCAGGACTTGTTCAATATTGCTCGCAGCATTCTTGTGTAGTTGTCGTCAAGCTTTTTCTCCAGACGTTTTGTAAGCATCCATGTACTGGATCCACACAGCAGTATCGACACGACGGGGCTTGAAAAAAAACTGTATTTAATCTTATCGGTCAGATCTAACTTACTTATGACCGGTTATCTATCGTTAGCTTTCCATGCCTTTGGTCTTCGCGTGTTGATGTCAGTCTCGGTTGATGAGATACTGCTTCCTAGGTAGGTGAACTTGTATACTAGCTTCAGAGAACTACCCTTTTGTCTGGAGATGTTGCCTTGAGAAATAACAAAAAGGGGAAAGAGACAAAACAATTTTTGAGTAAAATATGAAAACAGAAAGAATATAAAAGGAAGACCAAAAGGATAAATTCCATGTACAAAGAATTAAAAGAACTTGAAGAAGTTTCTGAGGCAAACATAAATCTGGAGTTCCCAAGATCAACACCTAAGAAAATAACAAATTGATGAACACCTATCCATGAAAGCATAAGTGGATTCTGGTTTAAAAATTTCCCGTCTATCCACAAGAGTAAATATCAACAAAAAGCAAGCATATCCGAATGAATGTGGAAAGAGAAAACTCCTCGGATCCAGAAGGACCCACGAAAAGTAATTATCCCTGGCAACAATAGAATTAAGGAGAAAGAGGACTCGCCAGAATTTACCATTATATAGATGCATCAACACAACATTAACGAGAGTAAAGAAAGTAGCCAATTGCAGCAGTGCAATGATTAGTAATGAGAGAAAAAAATAACAAAAAACAAGAAAACATAAATGAGAACAGAAAAAAAAATGTATTGATACAAGGGTCATTAAATAAGTTTCCAAACTTTTTTCGTGTGGGCAATATTATTGATAGCACACATATAAAACTCTTGTCCTCTTCGAGGTAATCTCCTCCGGCTGCAATGCAATTGTTGAACCATTCCATCATCTTCTGGAAGGCCACATGGAAGTCCTCTTGTGTGATCGTGTCAATGACCTTCGTCACAGCCTCTTTCATCTCCTCAATTGTCTCATAACGACGGCCTCTGAGCTTAAGGAATAAGCGAAAGTCATAGGGAGCTAGGTCTGGACTATAGGGAGGGTGAGGAACTGTACTGATGCCCATCTTAGTCAAATAGTCTGCAACAATGATGGAGTTGTAGACTGGTGGAAATGCCACTGAGCCGATATGAAGAGTGCTGGCCTCTTCCGACGGAATCTTTTCCTGAACTCCCTTAAAACCTCAACATAGTAACCCTACCCCTACCCCTTTGGCCAATCAACTTTAGTGTATTGACTTCCTTACTCCTCCCACACTTCTCATCATTCCTCATAGACTCCCTGCCATTCTTGAATCCCTTATGCCACTCAAAAACTGAATCTCGATTCATGCAAGATGGTTGAAAAGCAGTCTGATGCATACCATACGTATCTGTGGCATTTTTTCCTAGTTTAAAACAGAATTTTATTGCATATCATTCTTCTAAAGTGTCCTCACGTCCAGATTGCATTTTTGAAATACACCAGCTATGTCAATCAGGCTTTAGTAGGGTGTGTTCCAATTGCTGCTGTAGCTGTTTATTTGAAGCTGAAATCATAAAATTTGGTCAGTCATCTAATACGATGTATAGCAATAACATACTGAATTTTCAAGAGTGTACGATAATTTTAAATGCCTGTACAAAAAATGTCTGGAAACTTATTGAATTCACCACGTATTTCAAGTAACAAACTAGAAAGATTGCAGGAAGTAAGACATAGACCTGGTTGCGAAAAGACATATCTCAAGAAAGAAACTGAATCGTTACTAATATTTGCAGTAATCAACGACCAATAATATCAAAGCAAAACAGAACAACAGAATATCAAGTATATAAACAGAGCCACAAATGAATACTTCAAATGGCAATTAAACAACATCTCATACAAGAAGAACTGTACAGATCTATGGAACAGAAATCGTTTAAGAAAAAACTGTATCTTTTCTAATGGCAGCACAAAACAACGCCATTACAAATAATTATGTCAAAGCCAAAAACTTTAATGCACAACAAAAAAGCATGTGTTGGCTATATGACGACAGAGACGAAACAGATTAATCTCATAATAAGTGAATGTAGCAAACTAACACGTTAACGTATATTAGACTAGATATAATTTAGAAGAGAATATAATCCACTATGAACTGTACAAGAAAAAGATATCCAATTATACTACCAAATGGTATATGCACAAACCAGAATCTGTCCTGGAGAATGACATGCATAATATACTTTGAGGCACAAACGGATCGGATTATCCCGAGCAGAAGACCAGGACTAGTGATAATTAACAAAAGAAACTAAAGAACAAGACTAGTGAATATTTCAATCCTGCTGGGCCATAAATTTAACGTCAAAGAAAGCGAAAAGAGAGAAAAGCACAAAGGCCTTTCCAGAGAACTAAGAAAGATTTAGAACGTGAGAGTGAAGGTGATACCAATTGTAACTGGCATGCTTGGAATGGTTCTCAACGGCTCAGAGATGGAACTGGAATAATTGGATATTGAAAGAGGAATCGAGACTTTCCAAACACCAGCAGAGTCAAGATCAGCCAGGATACTTAGAAGAGTTCTGGTGTCTTTATAAGATTTGTTGTCATTCATACTCCAGTGAAAGACCATAGTCTAAAGCTGGTCTGACCACACAGTAAAACTGAAAGAAAGCGAAAAGAGAGATAAGTACCAAGACCTTGCTAGATAACTGAAAAAAACTATGGTATATGAAAGTGACGGTGATACCAATTGTAAAAGGTGCGTTCGTTATAGAGATCAACGGATTGGTACAGGAACTGGAGGACGTGAAAATAAGAGCGGAAACTGTCCAAACAACAGCATCATTACAATCGGCCAGAATACTGGGAGGAGTCCCGGAGACTTGCTGTCACTCCAACTCCAGTGATAAACCATCAGCTCACGCTTGTGAGAAAAACTCTCATAGCATTAATAAGGATAATAATAATATCAAGGAAAAAGCCCGTCTCTCTTGGACAAACTTTTAAGCAAAAATAATCAGCCCATCTATGAATATAAATAAATACGATATACTCTGAAGGGTCTAGAAACATGCATAGCTAAACACGCTTTTGAATTGTTGGCGATTGAAAGCGAAAATGTGTAAATCTGGATATTTTTTAAATTCGGTTAGAAAGGATGAAAATCTATTTTACTGTGTTGATATGCAAAAATATGTTTGGTTTCTTTGTTTAATGGTGTATCAACCTTTTAGGTTATTTAATGCCAAAGCCATTCTCTTACAAGAACTGTAGAGGTACTATTTAACCCATAGCTGGGAAGATAAGGGGTTCATACCTTTCCCAAGGGTATTTGCCCGAAAGTGAACGAAATAGCGTAACTGGAGTTCGAACTCGCTTTCTACGTTCCCGCAGTCCATCGCTTTAAACAATACACCACGAGGACCCCCTCCCAGCAAAAATATGTGTTGACACGCTTTGACATATTTTTGGTAATTGATCGAAATAAAATCAGTCTTTCGAATAGTTGGTTTGGTTTCTTTGTTTAATGGTATTCATGGTGTTATGGAATAGCCGAGGGATTTCGGTTCATGCCTTTAAGTCTAGTTAGGCTGAGAACCTTTCGGCTCAGCACATGGGTTAGTTAGGTGAAACATTGTGGCAGGTGTTAACGCGGGCGCGCGCGGGCAGATGGAGGTGTCACTCAGATGTCATAATAGTCCGAGACGAAACTGGATGACAGGGTGCAGGTGAGGTCACGCATCGGAAGCGCGCGGAGGTTTGTGTGAGAATTTGAAGAAAGAGACAGTCGAGTACTAGACGCCAAACGAGAAGGATCGACTTTTGGAGCTCGCAGGCGCGAGGCGAAACCTTTAACTCAAAGTTAATAAAAAGGTTTCGTACCTGAACAAGAAGTTGTTACGTGTTTTCGAATTCCGGGATTCCTATGTTCTTTATATGTGCTATCGTTATTAACATTATATGTCCATTTCGTACATAGCGTTAATTGTGAATATGGTACACATGGGCCTTTTACAGCCAATGCAATTTTTGTAGAAGACTTTTCTAATATTCCATAATTTAGCCTTAAGAACTGAATTCAAATAAAAGGGAAAAGTCCCTTTTCTTTAAAGTTACGAAGTCAAAATTTCATGCAATATTCAGCCTAAATATGAATAAATAAAATCTTCCATTAAGAAACTAGAAACATGGATAACTAAACAACAATTTTTTTTATTTGTCGGTAGTCGCATTCAATTCTAAAAGCGACCGTTGTGGAAAGTCCCAAAACATTGATCGCAGCAAAAACACAGCTATGAGTAAAATAGTATCTCAGGGATTTTTCGACAAATATGGTTTTGGCATCAAATAACCTACGAAGGTTGATATGCCATCAAGGAAAAGGCACCAAACCAGATAGTAAGAAGCCAGTAGAGACAAAGGTGCATGATGTAACATTTATGGGATACACATTTTTTCTAGTCTTAAAATAAGCAATAAAAACATACTTAAGAACATTCTAGAAATTTAGGATCAAAACCGTATTAGCATTTAAGTTACATTTTTATATTTTTCAACCAATCAGCTAAAAACATAGAAGAGAACATTCTAGAAAAATAAGATCGGAAGTCAAATAACAGAAAATATTTTGGCTTTAAAAAAATAGTAAAATACAAATCTGATAGGTCAATAAATATCTACGCGCCAAAATTTTAGGACGATTCTTTGATCCACTATTGCGGTATGAATAACACACAGTTAGGAAGCCGTTCACTTACACTAAGACTAAGCCTAGCCATTAAGTCAGTAAAGCAGTAATTGATACTCTGTCCGGCAAATTCCTTTCCTTCCACAACTAAAATTCATGACCTAGCTTCAGATGGTCGCGAATCACATTCAAAAGAAAAACCCAACAAACTTCCTTTCATCAACGCGACACGCTGTCGCCACAATCATAAAATCCAATATGAACTTAATGTAAGTAAGAACGACTTATTTACGGACTCCGTTAACATGAACATACACACACCTTTAAACAAATTTATTTTCTTCTTGCCAAACTTTATTTTCCAAAAGGCCATTTACACATCATGTATTTTATTTGTTTCCCTATTCTGTTTTATGCATATTAACTTGTTCTTTTTTTTGTTTAATGTTCGTTGTGTTCTATTCCATTTCTTTCAGGAGATTGTAAAGTTTTGTGTTGTATTTGTGGAGGAAATAATATTGTGAGCAATACCCGTAAAAATACGAATGCACATCTACTGAAATAACCAAATAAATACATCTCACTACCACACATTAAAATCTACAGATTAAAATAAAAAAGAGAGATGGTTAAAACTTATAATTTATAGACGTAAGTATACAACTTATTGTTTTGTGGTGTGCTGAATGTTGTTTTTCCTCTGAAGAATACAAAATCACGTGTTTGACAGGAGCACAGATAATAAAAAAAACCCTGGGTCTGGTACAATCACACTATATTACCCATGAAAATATCAAATAAAAATACCAAGCACCATGGGACTCAAATGACAGATCTGAGTGTCAGCATCAGCATGTCCTTCCTTAATAACCAACAGGGAGTCCCACTTGGCTTCCTACGAATGATGGCTGTTTTAATTTTAGGTATACAAACAAAGAACAAAGAAATAATGCAACAGGGAGATAGCAAAGGGGAAATACACGCGAGAAAACCAAAAAATGTTATACACTGTTATTTTAAAAGCAATCGAACACAAAGTCAATATAGAAGAGGGATGATCAAAATTTCAGAAGGATACGCTAAATTTGATGCTACAAGCCAAAGACTTGCTTAAGAAGAATGGAGAAGGTGATCATAAAGGAATTGTTGAAGAGATTAAAATTTGAGGAAATGATATAAGATAAAACCAAAATGTCTCCAAGATAATTAAATCAATAAAATTCTCTGGGATTTTAAAATAAAAAAGGATGATCTAATCCTGGCAAGAAAACCAGACGTAGAGATAATTTACAATGAAATAAAAAACTTGCCTTCAAGAGGGTTTTGCCGTTCCGATGGAACGCTGAACGAAAATTTAAAAAAGCATAATTATTTTCAGAAATCAACCTTCCCCCCTACACCCCACCAATAAAACAAGTCAGTGGAACGTAAATGTGACGGTGATAATGATTGTGGTCGGTGGGCTTGGAACGGTTCTCAAAGGACTGAAACTTATACTGGAGGAATTTGAAATAAAAGGAAGAATTGATACTATTTATACCACCACATTGTTAGAATCGGTCCGATTACTTAGATGAGTTCAGGACATATAAGAAGACTTCGTGTTAATCCGATACCAGTCAAACACCACCAGCCACTGCTGAGTTGAAAAATTCACGAGGAGTAAAACAATAATAATAATAATAATAATAATAATAATAAAATGGCATGCACAAAATCCTATGGGACTCTAACATACAAACGGATCACCTAATCCCGGCCAGAAGACCAGACCTTATAATAATCAACAACAACAAAAAAAAAAAAGAGAATTTGCAAAATTGTCGACTTTGCTGTCCCGGCAGACCACAGAATAAATCTGAAGGAATGTGAAAAGAAGAATAAGAACCTAGACCTTGCTATAGAATTGAAAAAGCTGTGGAACATGAAAGTAACGATTGTGCCAATTGTGATTGGTGCTTTAGACACAAAAACTAAAGGATTATTAAAAGGCCTGGAGGACTTGGAAGTTGGCAGAGGGGTAGAGACTATCCAAATGACAGCATTGCTGAGAACGGCCAGAATTCTGAGACGAGTCCTGGAGACTTGAGGAGACTTGCTGTCACTCAAACTCCAGTAAAAAACCATCAGCTAACACTCTAAAGGAGTAAATAATAATACCATCGCTAAGAAACCAAGACTGGAAAACAGTCAAGGCAGAGAGTGAAAAAATAAACGAATTATTCATACATATTTCAACGGATAACATCATAGAATCAAACGAACAAATTAGTCTATGCAGGAGCGAAATTAATCTCCAATGAAATGGATGTTCCCCAAAAGAACTCGAACAGATATTCAAAACCTGGAAGGGAAATTAAACTGGAAACACTGATAAGAAATTTACATCGGCAAGCAAAAATGATAAGACGGAGAACAAACACGAGAATACGTTGGGAGAAAAAGAAATAAAAGCTGCACAAGTTAAAGAAACAATAAAACTCGAGTAGATAAATCAGAAAGTACTATCGAAAGAAAGAAGACTAAAAAGATACCGAGACAGGATAAAATAAAAGAGAAAAAAAATGAACATTCCAAAAGCAACGAAAAAAATTATACCGGCAAATAAGGGAAGAATGCACGAAGGCATACCCACAAGTAAACAAAACAAATTTGTGGCAAAATATGGGGAACGAAGAGAACCTAAGAGTAAAGCTGAATGGATAAATAACATGGAAAAAGAGAAAAATCAAAGAAGGTTCAAAGGCGATAATACACCTTGATTTACTGAGAGCAACACTCAAAAAAGTATCGGATAACGCCAGGACACGATAGCATACGTGATTACTCGTTTAAAGAATTCACTTACATCCACGACCGATTGGCTATCGAAATGAATAAATGCTTAGAAAAAAAACAAACCAAAAAACATACCGAATGGATGACAATAGGAGAGACCACCCTCATACAAACATGTCCTCAGAAAAGAAACCGCCCCAACAACTACTGACCTATAATGTGCCTATTTTTGATGTGGAAAATACTAACGGCAGAAATAAGGGAGGAAATTTACTAGTCGCTAATAACCCGTGGACTGTTCCCCAAAGAACAGAAAGGATGCCACAAGGCTGCAAAGGAAATTGAGAAACTGGAAATCTAATTTACATTGATCAACATATCTTCAAGACGAGCAAATCCTGATGGAAAAATGTAGCTCTAGTGAGGATTGACTATACAAAGTCATGATATGATCCCACAATGCTGGATAATAGATTGTTTGAAAATATACACGATTTCTGACAAAGTCTTAAGTTTATCGACGAAACCATGAAATACTGGAGAGTGGAACTGACAGCAGGAAGAAAAAAGCTTAGCTGAGGTGAAAATCCAAAGAGGTATCTTCTTGCATATGTAATAGCGATAAGGCCACTTAGTCACAGATTTAGGAAATGCACAGGTGGACAGAAAGTTCGTAAATCGCAAGAGAAAATCAACCACTTAATGTAAATGAACGGTATCAAAGCGTTTGCCAAAAATGAAAAATAATTGGAAATTCTAAAATAAGAAGCGAGGATATTCAGTAATCTATAGGGATGGGTTTTGGCAGAGAAAAGTGTTTGTAATGAAAAGCGGAAAATGACAAATGACGGAAGAAATATAACAATTAAATTTTAAAAAATCAGAGCGGTTAGAGAAAAGAAAACTTAGAAATACTTGGGAATATTGGAATCAGACACCATCAAACAAGCTGTGAAAATACCCGCCTCTGCAGCTCGTTGCATAAGTTACTAACTCCACGTCGAGAACTTATGTGTGGCCGGATCGAGCGAGAGGCAGGTTCACAGGGAAAAGAGCAAAAACACAACTTTGAGGTTAAAACGCCAAGGGAGGATGGAGAGCGTGTAACACTTTGTGGATAATTAGTTCTAGTTTAAGTTTCAGCTGGTAAAAGATTATCTTAACTAACTAGGTCCGGCTGATAATGTCGCTGTTCGTTTTTTTCTTTGTTCCGGCCTAATTAACTTTCCTCGAACCCAAACTAAGTCTGACTGCTAGGACCCAAAACGCACTTGTATATATACAGAAAATTTCATTATTATTTCTGGCCAAGAGACACCCACGAATAAACCCATAACTTGGGGAGGGGATTTCTCTCTTAAAAAAACTGGACATAAAAATATTTCCTAGACTGGCCGTTTCCGATACAGGGACATTAAATTCAGGCCTTTTTAAGTTTTAGACCAGTACCCGACAAGTACTTAACCCTTAACCACGTCCTTGGCCGTATGTATAAACATTTTCTTATCTAGATTTCCTTAATTTAGTTAATGGGTTATCTTATTATTTGAAATTTGATACCCAGGCCGAATCTTAACTCATCTTGCCAATTATATATGTGTGTATATGTGTGTGTGTGTGTATATATATATGTGCGTGTGTGTGCACACACATGTGCGTGGGTGTATATATATATATATATATACTCACACGCACACATGTATGGGGGCACACACACACGTGTGTATACATGTATGTGCATATATCCAACTCATAGTGTCACAAAGCAATAAAGGAAAGAAAAAGTTTTTTTTTAAATCCTTCAGGAGAACAAGAAAACTACTTAAAACCAAACTATATAATAGAAATCACATCAAAAGAATAAATACCTGGTCTATCCAGCTCGTAAGACTCTCGAGACCATTGTTATAGTGGACGAGAGAAGAACTTCAACAAATGGACCAGAGAACAAGATAATGACCATGCCTGAGGTATTACATCCCAGAGATTACGTTGACTGTTTGTATGTATCAAGAAAAGTAGGAGGAAGAGGACTCGCGACCATTAAAGATAGCGTTGATACCCCGATAAACGCCTCGAAGATATCATGAAAAAAGGTTAAGAAAGACTGATTTCAGCGTCTAGAAACAATACAGGCAACATAAGAATTAGTAGAACAGCAATGACTAAAAAAAAGGGGGGGGGAGAAAAACAACCGTGTGGACACTTCAAGCAACAAACAAGCAAATTCTCAAACGGGAAAACTTGGACACGACTACGAAAGGGAAGCGTTTAGATTGGTTTGTTTGGTTTGTTTGGTTTGATGGCATATCAACCTTTGTAGGTTATTTAACGCCAAATCCATTTTTATGTAAATAATCAGTTCTAGTGAAAACAGTTAAGTTTAGCATAAGTACACAGTTTAATTGTCAAAAGCATTTCCATTTCAAAGTATTTAAGCAGTTATATGTAATAACTCAGTTAAGTGTAAATACAGTTTTAATGTCGGAAAACAGTTCAATTTGAAATAATTCAGTTAAGCATAAGCACGCAGTTTAAGTGTAAGTACGGTTTAATTGTCAAAAACGTTTCTATTTCAAGCTATTGGGCTTACTCAATTCAGTTTAGCATAAGTATGCTGTTAGTTCTATTTAACCCATAGATAGGGCCCTATCAGGTGCTACCACTCCGGGCCAGGGTGGACCTGGGAGCAATGGCAATGAAGGGGTACTCCGCATTCCCCAAAGCTCCAGCACTGCTGGAACCTCACCATCAGATTGTTTAGTGTCATATCAGGACACTTATTAGGGGGGTCTTACCCATCTGCAGAGGTGCAGTCAGTGTATTCTACAGCCCCAGCTGACTGGGCAAGAAGCGTTTAGAGAGAAACTGAATCTCTTTTGATTGTAGCACAAAACAACGTCATGATGAGAAACTACGTTAAGGCAAAAATAGATAGGATGAAACAAAATAGCAAGTGAAGGTTATGTGGTGATATAGACGAAACGATTAACCGTATAATAAACGAATTTAGTAAATTAGCGCCAAAAGAATATAACACGAGGCACAACTGGGTGGGGAAAGTAATCCACTGGGAATTGTGCAAAAGGATTTAATATGAATTTACGAACAAGACCTAGTAATAGTCAATAGAAAAAGAAAACCTGCCGAATTAACCACAGGCTATCTTTTAAACTGAGTAGTTGCTTAGAAGAAGCAGACATACATGTATTGATGAGTAAAGGAAAGACCATTCGGACCCGAAAAGAAGCGATGGAAGAAAAAAAAAATTTAAATTATCGAACGAGAAAACTTGAAACCAAGCTCTGCAGCAAGAATCTCATCTAAGAGATGAACACCTGTGTTGTTCTCTATGCAAGATAGTCGGGATTGTTCTTAAAGTGGATGAGGGAAGAACTTCAATAAATGGACCCCAGGACGAGAAAGCTAATGACGATGCATGAAGCTTCACATCCGAGAGATCCTAATGACTGACAATATGTGTCCAGAAAATATCACAAGATTATCATAACGGGGTGAAGAAAGAGAAATCTTAAGAGAGTTTGGTTTGGTTTGGTTTAATGGAATATCAACCATTGTTGGTTATTTAATGCCAAATCTTGTTTCTACATATATATTAAATATATGATTCGTGAATACATTTTTAGATACACACAGTGAAATGATCTAATAGTTCTATTTCTAAGAATTCAGTTTTTGCATGTCGCCAAAATTAAATGGTTCCAAGTATCGCCTACAACTAAAATAAGGATCAGTCATTTGTTTACACATACTCAAAATGATCAAACAGTTCTATATCTAATAATTCAAATTAGCATAAGTCAACAAATTTAAAAGATTAAAAGAATTGTTAGGTATCATTAACAATTAATTTAAGCATCAATCATTTGCTTACATATAATTAAATCATCAGAAGGTTCTATTTCAAGTAATTCAATTTTGTTTAAGTAATTTTTATGCGCCCATTTTAAATATCAATCAGTTATATTTTACCAATAGATAGGTCACTATCAGGTGTTACCTCTCCAGGTTGGATTGGACCTGAGGGCGAGGGCAATGAATATTTATACCAGGACGGGAGTTTATATTACGTCGGGGCAGTCTGGCACTTGACCCCTCACAAAATAAGTCCTAGTTAAGACCCCTGTTTCGAGCCTAAGGTAAATGGCAGATAAATTTGGGGCTAGACTGACCGCCGCTGGCAAGGGGGTCCCCAAATTTCACGTTACACACAACTAGCAAGCTACTGCGTCCTCCTACCCCCTAGGATAACGGAAGACATTGGTTAAGAAAAAGTATCATTCACTATAGTCGACGTTTCCAATTTCCCGTGTAATATTTCTAAAGGCGAAGAGGACATTTAGCGAGAATAAATTGAAGCGAAATAAAGCTGAAAAGGAGATATGCAAAAGAAGGCAACTCGCTGGGTAAATAGCACAACAAATTAATTTTAACGAGGGGACATTTAAAATATAATCAAAATTTTAATAATCGAGGTCCAAACACATTCTTATGGGGGCCGGCTATGTTTACCCGTCAGTGTCCAACATAAATGTCTTTCTTTCTTCTTTTTTCTTTTCTTTGTACTTTCCTGTCTTTTCTCTTGAACCTTGAAAAGGTTGCAAAGTTCACTCATACGTTTACAGTTTATGAAATGAATCTTTTCATTCTATTTCTCTTCTTTTCGTAATGCATATAATTCTTTATATGCTTCTTTCTTTAAATTGAGAGAAAGAGCATCTAATTGCAATACTTAGGAAGGTTGGATGGAGAAAACGGTTCTAAGGTTAACTTAGCTTTTTCGACGGGTTTCTTCTGAGATTTCTTTTCTTTTACGGGCTAGCGGGATTCTGTAGAGCTTGGCTTGAAGGCACCGGTTATCTCCTGTCCAAGAACTCTGTTCCGCTTCTTTTCCCGGAGTTTTTGGCTACAGCTTCAACACATTTTGACACGCCGACTGCTGTTCCAGACCTAATTGAAAAAAAATCCTTTTTCCAATTTCCCCTGACGAAGAGGACCTTTTTTTCGGCTTTAGACCTCTGGCCAATCATTTGCCCTCTTTCTTCCTCCTCCACCTCCCCCCTGTCTTGCTATTCATTCAGGCTACTATAATGACCTCTATATCCCCTTCTCTGTCCAACTTGTCTCAGAGTGTAGGCAGGCCTTGGCTTTCATTCTGACCTGGATTCGTTACTTCGTTCAACAAGCAGGCCGAGGAGTCGACCTTCATTCCTATTCCTCTTTTAACGGTCAATCTTTGGGGCCTGTTAATTCAAACACAGAGGTGTCGGGGAAATTGATTTTACCTCTCTCCTCTCAGTGGCATACCACGTGACACCTCTAAAGAATGTTTGGGATATGAACAGATCATTAAATTCCTACCATATGACCAGATGCAGTGATAGTTAACAAAAAAAAGAGAAACTGATTAACAGTGGACTTTGCAGTCCTGGCAAACAACAGAGAAAATCAAAGAAAGCGAAAGAAAGACAACTTCTTAGACGTTGCCAAAGAACTAAAAAGTCATGGAACATGAATGTGACGATGGCGGAGATACTAATTGTAACTGATACTATCAGAACGATCTCTAAAAGTATTTTCAGAGGGATGAAAGCATTGGAAATCAGAAGACAAACTGAAACCTCCCAAACTACGGCATCGTTGAGATTGGCCAGAATACTGAGAAGAGTACCAGCGACTGGAAGAGAATTGTTGTCTGCCTCCAGTGAAAGACAATCAGCTAACACTAGTGTGAACGACTCGAAAAGGAATAATAATGATGATGATGATGATGATGAAAAAAGAAGAAGAGAAAGAAGAGAAGGGGCGAGTAGAACAACAAAAAGAGGATATCTTTACAAAACTTAGGGAAATAGAAAATAACAAGTAACTGGGAATATTCAGAGCGACACCGTCAAACAAACAGCAATGAATAAAAAATAATAAAAAAAGAAGTTTATCCCAGAAGAACAAGACAGCTACTCGTAACCAAGCGCTTCAGCGCAAATTATATTAAAAAAATAAACACCTGGGCAGTACCATTTGTAATTTATTAGGCATTATTCTTAAAACAGAAAAGCTAGGGAACCCCAACAGATGAATAAAAATAAAAAAAAAACAAGGAAATTGATGAGTATATACAAGGCCTTCAATTGAGAGATGATAGACAGACTATATGGATCAAGATAAGAAGGAGGAAGAGAAATTTTCACAGAAATGGGGAATGCGTAGATACGAAAATTCCTTATTTGAAGAATTCACCAAAAAGAGCAAAGAACGATTAATTACAGTAGCCAGTAGCAACAATGTCAACCTAAGAATAAACAGTAAAATAACAAAATGTAGAATGCGAAAATAGGAAGAAAAACAACTAAATGAATACTTCAAGCGATAAATTTGAGAGATTACACATGAGATGACCAACACATGGCTGAGAAAGGGAAACTGAATCTTTTTTAATTGCTCTATAAAATAATGCTAAAAAAACAAATTGATTATTCACAACGGAATTTGAAAGTGTTGATAAATTATATGGAGATAGTATTAAAACGGTTTATCAAATAATTAATGAATGCACCAAACTAGCATAAGAAAACTAAGTACGACTGATTGGGTAAAATGATCCACTGGTAATTATGCAAGAGATTAGAATTTGACAATACTAACAAATAGTATGTGCAGAAGTCAGTAAAGGAAACATATAAAATTTTTTGGGTTTTGGGATTCGAATAGATAATCAAACCATGTCAAGAAGGCCATACCTAGTGTTAAATGACAAGAAAAAAAGAAAAAGAAACAAAACGAAAAAATCGGGAACTTGTCATCTGGTGGTTTTTCCTTTTCCATAGGACTTCAAAAAGAAAATGAAAGAAAGTGAAAACATAAGCAAATAATAGGATCTTGCCAAAGAGCTGAAAAAGCTGTAGAACATGAAGGTGATCGCTATTCCAACGATAGTTGGTGCACTAGGAATTGTACCGAAGGGCTTGACATAGGAAATGAGTGGAAGAATCTAGACTATAAAGGCCACAGGAGATGCCCGTGGTGTAATGATTATCATCGTAGGAAATGGTCACGGCGACACGAGTTCAAATTCTAAACGAGACTGATTGCATTTCACATAGCACTATTACCCTTGGGAAAGGTATGAATCCAATTATTCTCCCTCCAGCTATGGGTAAATAGTAAGGCAGACTGATTTCGTCAGCCTTGGTGAGGCAACTAGTCTAGGAGAAGGAAAACTCTGAATTCAAACCTGTTAAACTCCGCTTAAAAAATTGACCTTGCGGAAGGGTTGGTAAATATGATAAAGACCACAGCATTGTTGAGATCTATTAAATGTAGAGGTAAGCTAAAGCTAGCTTGAAAAACTTTCAGTTGACCACAGGGTAAAACTGAAAGAAAATGAAAGGAAAGATAACAGCGTAGACCTTGCTAGAGTACTGAAAATTATGGTACAAGAAAGTGACGGTGATACCAATTGTAAATGGTGCGCACGTGACAATCCCCAAAGAATGGATACAGAGACAGGAGGACGTGGAAATAAGAGGACGAGTGGAGACCATCCAGACTAAAACATTATTAAAATCGGACAGAATACTGGCGGAACGTGATAAAATGCAGAAGAACGTAAAACGTTCACATAACTCTTTTTGTGTAACGTTTTAGAAATTTTCTTAATCGTTATCATGTGTCAATTAAGAATGCCTTTACATTTAAATGTATAAAAGGGTACTCCTCGTAGCGGTGTGGCTAACGAGCAGGACAGCGACATCGTAAAAATCGAGTTCAATTTCCAGTTGAGTTATTAGATAAACTTTTGAACTTATATCCAAAGGAAAGTCTTGAATCCGCTAATACCATAATCTATAAGTTAAATAATATCACTTTTGTTTTTCTCCGAAGATAGCTTTAGCATCGAATAACCCCCGAAGGTTGATATGAAAAGAAACAAAGAAACCAAAGCCTTTAATGCATAAATGTGCGAAATAATTTTCAAAAAACTTTGTAATCTAAAAATAAGACGCAGTAAATCTGATAGTGTGAATCATAATTTAATAATTTTTTTACAAAATTGCGTCAAAGAGAAATAAATAAATTTGGCGAAGCTAGTCGAGGGTGACGCGAAGGCTCGCTTTTCAATAGCAACTACTCCGAAGTGTAGCGGAAGGCGCTAATCCCTTCCCTGGATTTCTCCACTTTACCTTTGACCCTTACCTTATAATACTGAGTGTTAAGCAAGGCGGAATCAAGTAGCATTTTTGATTCTTTGGTATGACTCGATCTGGGATTGAACTTCGGTCTCCTGGACCATTGGCGAACACTCTACTCATTAGACCAATGGCCTGGTAAAAAGAGAAATGACGAATCTGAAAAAAACTAACTCCCTAAGATTTATTCTTTATTTTTCATTTTACCGTGTCAATTTTTATCTCCCTTCATCAGTTTAAGATATCCAGTAAAAGATTCCTCAAGATATGGTAAAGTCTGCACTGAATACTGACAAGTCAAAAGACTTATATATATATACAGAATATAGATTTCTTTAAAGTGTTCACCAATGGTCTAGGAGACCGGAGTTCAATCCCAGGCCGAGTCGTTCCAAAAACTCATAAACTTCTTCTTTGCTTAATACTAAGCATTACAAATTACGGATCCAGGATAAATAGAGCAATCAAGGGAAAGGAGTAGCGCTCCCCCCTTCTCCTCGGTGTAGAAGCTATTGAAAAGGGGGCCTTCGGGTTGGTCTCGACTACGGTCAGCCAACTTACTTTACTAAAAGATTTAAAAAAAAAAAAACTAGAAAAAAGGAAATAATTATAAGGGAGAATAAAACGTTTTGCAGTATTTTGGTAAGTTATTTAATTTATTCTTCAACTTACGACAAAAGCTGCCTATTATTCAAAATAGAGGCCATCGTGTTTCTCCGTCTAATGTCACCTTTTTCAGTTCTTTGAACTCATGCAAATATCAATTTTTATTCTTAGAGGCAAACAATTCCTTCAATCACCCTACCTTTGACTGTCGAAGGGTCACGTGTACAAGAAGCGAGCCATGGATTAGAATAAGTAATAATTCAAGGGAGCTACCTCCAGTTAGATGCTGATCGAAGCCACCTTCCTGACAGTTTAATGATCTCGCGCTGATACCAGTTCTTGTCCTAGAAAAGTCAAAAGGAGGTAGATATGTTGAGTAAAGAGAGTGTTTGACCTTGTATTAACCCCAGGGTGAGGCTTTAGAAGTGTATGCATTTAACCAATCCAAGCACCCGCAGGATGTGACAAGAAGTCATTTTGATCTTTCGGGCTTAGAGCGTGATGGTGGCCTACATAAACTATACACAGTTTAAGCTATTTGGACAATAACACCTTTAAAACACAATGATAACAACACGAAAAGAAAGTCGCCAGTATTTTTCGTTATCAGAGTCAAATTAATTAGAATTCATTTTGTCTTTTTTAATTTAGGTCCCAAATCCCAGAGATCTTACTGCGACACACACACACACACACACACACACACACTCTCTATCTATCTATCTATCTATCTATCTATCTATCTCATTATCTCACTCTTCCTCTCTCTTGCCCAGTTGGCTTGGCCTGTAGAATACACCGACTGCTGCTCAGCAGAAGGGTAATACCCCCCTCAATTAGTATCCTGCATATGACACTAAACGATCTGATGGTGAAGCTCCAATGATGCTGCAGTTTTGGGGAATACGAAGCACCACTTCATTGCCATATCAACTCTGGCCCGGATGGAAAGCACCTGATAGGGCCCTATCTATGGGTAAAATAGAACTAACGGCATACTTATGCTAAACTGAATTGTTTAAACCAGAACTGTTTGACTAAACTGAATAGCTTGAAATAGAAATGTTTTTGACAATGAAACTGTGTACTTACATTTAAATTGTGCGCTTATGCTAAACTGAATTGTTTAAAATGGAACTATTGTTGACATTGAAACTGTATTTACACTAAACTGAATTGTTTAATATAGAACTGTTTTGACATTTAACTGTTTGTAAACTAGATCTGAACTTATATTAAATTGATTTAGCTGAATTAGAATTGTTTTACAAAACTGAATAGCTTGAAATAGAAACGTTTTTTTTTTTACAATTGAACTGTGTACTTATGCTAAACTGAATTGTTTGAAATAGAACTGATTATTTGCATAAAAATGGATTTGTCGTTAAATAACCCACAAAGATTGATATGCCATAAGACCCAACCAACCAACTAAACAATCTTCCTCTCTCTTGATAGGAACATACAAGAAAAGGTGAACAAAAATATGTTAGATAGAAACATGAATAATTTGGTATTTCGAATTTGTTTTGGTTTGTGTGTAAGTAGTTCAGCAATCACCTGCATGAAAATGAGTCTATTAATTCTCTTCATTGATATTTTTTTTTCTATTTTACCTTTTTGGAGAGGCTTGCAAGCTATCATTCCCTTTTTTTAATTGATTTATGATCTGTCACAGCAATGCTTTCATTTTAACACTTCCGCTGCTAGTAAACGTGTCCTTGACACACTGTCTCGAAACACTTTTCTATTTTTGACATGAACATCTCTGTATATATATATATATATATGTTCGTGTAAGTGGTTATAAATATATAAATATAGGTTAGCATGGCTTACACATCTATAGGCAATGACTAAAATTTCCCGAATTTTGTAAAATTTCACAATAATAGTGCTTAGTAAAATCTTTTCTCTCTCTCTTACACACCAACAGGCGCGCGCGCACACACACACACTATATATATATATATATATATATATATATATACGAGAGTGTTTATGTGTGTGTGTGTGTGTGTGTGTGTGTGTGAAATAGAATCAAATTCTATCTATCTGTCTATCTAAGTTGTATTCACAATATCGAGCGAATTTTTCAAATTGTTTTTCAGAATTTTTTCCGTTAGTGTGAACTCAGCATTGTTTGAAATTTGCTAAAAATTATTATAATTTCATATACATTATTTCTTTTGAGATAATTTGAAATTACAGCAAATTATTCAGAGTTCTCCAAGCTAGAACCAGGGTCATTCATTAGAATTTTTGCCGTCTGTGAAGATTAAACCATTTGAAATTTACTGAAGATTTTGTGATTTGTACAGAAAAGCATGTTTTATTTTTTTTTAAATTGTGTTTCGACTAAACATGAGTTTGTCTCTATAAACGGAAATCGAAAAGATAGTCCATGGAGTGAAAACACATTGACTCTCCGGTTAAGAAAATGTGCTGGGCGCAGTGGTCCGTATGGAAAAGGAGTCATCACTATTGATTTCCTTTTAAAAAAATTACATCTCGAACGAATGTTTCTTGCAGCCTAAAAAATAATTATTGAATAAAATAAAAATAAGTAAATAAAATTAAACGATACAAAAAGTAAAAAAATATAAAATTTAAAAATATCATTTGATATGATATATTATAATAATATATTTTAAGATTATTTTATGGCATATATAAAAATATAAATATTGTGCGATTAAATATTAACTTATATGCGTTGTAAATAATTTATAAAAGAAATACATTGGCAATTATTTTTACAATAAGATTCATTTGGAATAATTTGACGATAAACCTGTTGCGACGTGGAATGCTATAGAGAGGGGGAAGGGGAGGTCAATTCCCTTACTCTTCTTCATTTGAATCAACAGGCATTAAGACTGACCGTTAAAACGATAGGGGAAAGAAGGTCAAGCTATCTGCACTCTGTGAGCTGTAGTCTGTTGAACGAAAGAAGTCTCGGTTAATCGAGTGGTGTGACCTGATGAGGTGGCGGAAGAAGAAAATCGAATGATTGGTCCACAGGCTCTTCACGCCAAGAAGACCATCACTTGTTAGAGAAATTTGAAGAAGAAATTTCACTTTTGGAAAGAAGCAGCGTTCAAACAGCATGTTGAATTAAGACGACTCCGGGAAGGTCACTCACCTGTAAAAAGGAGAGAAAGAAATCTGAAAGATTGAAAACCCATCAAAGATAAGTACAACTCAACCTGTTTTCCTTCTATTATTCTTAAACTTCGGAAAGTCATATGTATTCAGGAAAAGAGAGACTGTAATTGTTCTACTTTACCAATAATTAAATTTGTTGAATGAACACTACTGCAAGCATCAGTCCGGCGACTAAGACACTTTTACTCACGTAAGAGAAAAAGAAAGAAAAAAAAAGAGAGCGAAAAAAAAGGACAGTTGAGAGACATTTTTGTTTGATGTTTTCCTTTTGGCTCAACATTTTGTTATGTTTTAAAAAGAAAAGAGAAAAGAAAAAAGAACTGTTTCTTAACTCTCATTATTTGTTTGATCGTCGCATATTAAAATTTTGTTATATTATAAATGCACCCTGTTGGAATCTTTTGGTTGTATTATTTCCTCTTTCGATTTGACTTCCTCTGCATTTATCTGTCTTAGCCTCGTATCGCTTTCAATAATTCTCGCTAAAAGTCTTAATACCTCCCTAAAACATTACAAGAGAATTTTGGAAATCCGTCTACAGTTAATATTATCTAACTTTGAAGTTCGCTCTTCCGTGATCTGAGGGGGTAGAAGACGAAAGACTTGGTGGTGTATGTGAAAGTTAATTGCCCGCCCCCCATACCAACGTCTGAGGTCAGTTTAACCCCTAATTAACCTGCTCATCATTTGTCTGTTTATCATACGCCAGAAATAGGAGTCTTGACAGGGATTTATTTTGTGGGGTGTCAAGTGCCAAACTGCTCCCGACGTAACAATATACAGGAAATGATTATTTCTTTAAGAATGAATTGCAAATTTAGTAGCTTCACCGTTTGGATCTCTATGCAGACATTTTCTATTTAAGACTATAAATTAAAATCTGGTCTTGAATTAAGTAAATCATATCTCAAAAAAGAAAATGAAAATGAGACGAAAAGCAACTGTATGGATTCGTCAAGCGACAAAATAAGGAAATTACACACCAGACAATGTGGACATTAATTAGAAGTGGAAACCGACAAGGATGCGACTGAATCTCTTTTGATAGGTGCGCATAATAATACTGTGTTATAGCATAGAAAGACAACAACGCTGATGTATAAATATTTAATCTGCTTCTTTGCTTTACTTTTACGACCAAAAATGTACAGATGCGTAGAGAGTAGAAACAGCTTGGCGGTACACACAGGAACCGATAACATATCTCGGACGCCTTTGCTTGTTCACAACTCCAGCCTGTTGTATACACGTTGCACGTAGACACACATCCTTCTAGCATGCAACCCTCACAAATTCTCGTGGTCACCCCACCAGCTTGCTGCCTACACAGAACACGTGATCAGGCTTCCATCTTGCATGCCACGCAATTTACGCGACAGTTCGACAGAGAACACCTGCGACTTGTTTACTCTAGGTACTAGGTGGATTCCCTGTTATTTTTGCTCTCTGGGTCCGACCTCCGAAGCTGCATCGATAGATATCAAAGGAATCTTCAAGTCAATAGCTAAAAATACTATGAGGACCAGTACTGGTGCCCGAGATGAAAGGTTAATCTCAGAGTAAAAGGCTACAGCAAAATGGCTCAACAGTAATATGTGATTTGGCTTGATCTAGTGGAAAACGGGACAGACAAGAAACAGAAAATTGTACCTTACAGACAAATAACATTTGAATATACCAAAATCTATTCTCGAAAATAAAATGTAAAAAGATTATCGGAGGTTTGGAAATACAAATTGCTCACCTAATCCTGGCCAGAAAACCAGATCGAGAATTAAAAAACAAGAAGAGTAAATACTAATTAAGAAGAAAATCTACTATTTATTAACAGGAAGAATATTTAGCATTAATTAACTAGAAGAATACCTAGTATTACGTGGAGAATTCAATAAGTTTCGAGACTTTTTTTTTTACAGGGATTTAAAATTGGCGTAGACACTTGAAAATTCAGTATGTTATTGCTATACATCTCATGACATGACTGACCAATTCTTATGATTTCAGGTTCAAATAAACAGCTACAGCAGCAATTGAAATACAACTTACTAAAGCCTGCGTGCCACAGCTGGTGAATTTCAAAAATGCAAACTGGACGTGAGGACACTTTAGAAAAAAGATACGCAATAAAATTCTGTTTTAAACTTGGAAAAAATGCCGCAAAAACGTATGGAATGCTTCAGACTGCTTTTGAAGCATCTTGCATGAATCGAGCATCAGTTTCTGAGTGGCATAAGAAGTTCAAGGTAGGTAGGGGGTCTGTGAGGGATGATGAGAGGTGTGGGAGGAGTAAGGAAGTCAGTACACCAGAGTTGATTAGCCAAATAAAGAATTTCATGGATAAGGACCGTCGTGTGTCTATAGAGACAATAAGTGCACAGTTTGATGTCAGCGAGGGAACTGTATTCACAATTATTCACAAGGAACTGAAGATGAGGAAGATTTGCACGAAGTTTCTTCCAAGCGTGCTCAGAGATGTGGGAGGAGTAAGGAAGTCAATGCACCAGAGTTGACTAGCCAAAGGGTTAGGGTTAGGGTTACTATGTTAAGGTTTTAAGGGAGTTCAGCCAGAGATTCGGTCGGAAGAGAACATCATTCTTCAAATCGAGTTAATGGCATTTCCACCAGGACAATGCACAAAGTCCACAACTCCATCCTTGTCACAGACTATTTGACCAAGATGGGCATCAACACAGTTCCTCAGCCTCCCTATAGTCCAGACCTTGTTCCCTGTGACTTTTGGTTAATTGACATGCTCACACAAGAGGACTTTCATGGGGGCCTTCCAGATGTTGTTGGAATGGTACAACAAGTGCATTGCAGCCGGAGAAGATTACTTCGAAGGCGACTAGAATTTCATGTGTGTACTCTCGATAAAAGTGCCTATACGAAAAAAGTCTGGAAACTTATTTAATGATCCTCCTAATTACCAAGAAGAAGGCTGAATATTAATTAACTAGAAAAAACAGGTATTAATCAACGAGAAGAAGACCTTGTATTAATTAACGAGAAGATTTAGTATTAATCAACGAGAAAACTTAGTATCAATTAACAAGAAAAAATCTAATATTGATGAATTAAAAGAAGACTTGGTATTAATTAAGAGGTAGACAGAATTAATGAACAAGAAGAGACTAAGTGTTAATTAACGAGAAGTCCTAGTATTAATCAACCAGAAGAAGACTTAGTATTAATTACCAAGAGGAACTTGCAATGGAGTTTATATGATTGTTCATATAATGGAAATAAATGTAGGCGAAAAAATATATAAATGTCTAGACCCTGCTAGAGAACACTAAACACTCTTTAACATGAGAGTGATTATGGCGCTCTTGAATCGGTTACCAAAATATCAGACTGAGAGAATTGGAGGTCAGAAGAAAAATCGAGACCATCAAGTTCACAGCACTCAGGAGACCAGCTATGCTGCTAAGAAGAGCTCTCAAAACTTGATTCGATGACGGTTCATTTCGATATCTTTGTTTAATGGCATACCAACTTTCGAGAATTACGTAATTCCAAAGCTTGCCCAGTCGGCTTGGGCTGTAGAATATACCGACTGCTTCTCTGTAAAGGGGTAAGACCCCACCCCACCACCAAATGGGTGTCCTGGATATGACACTAAAAAATCTGATGGTGAGGTTTCAGTGATGCTGGAGCTTTAGGTAAGGAAGTGCACATCATCATTGCCATTGCTCCCAGGTCCAATCTGGCCCGGAATTGTAGCACCTGATAGGGCCCTATCTGTAGTTTATATAGAAATAACTGCATAATCATGCTAAACTGAATCGTTTGAATTAGAACTGTTTGACTAAACTGACTTGTTTGAATTAGAACTGTTTGACTAAACTGAATAGATTGAAGTAGAAATGTTTTGACAATTAAACTATATTTATATTTAGACTGTGTGCTGATGTTAACTGAATTGCTTGAAATGGAACTATTTGACATTGAAACTCTACTTATACTAACCTGAATTGTTTAATAAAGAACTGTTTTGACATTTGACTGTATGGGAACAAAATATGTACTTATACAAAACTGATTTAGCTGAATTAGAACGGTTTGAAAAAACTGAATGGCTTGAAAGAGAAATGTTTTTGACAATTAAGCTGTGTACTTATCCTAAACTGAATTTTTTGAAATGGAATTGACTATTTCCATAAAAATGGATTTGGCGTTAAATAACCTACAAAGGTTGATATGCCATAAAACCCAAACAACCAACGAAATAATTGCAAAGACACCCCAGTAGAACACCAGTGGCTGTATTTAACTCATACTTTCGGGTATTACGGGGTTCATATTGTTGCCAAGCGTATTAGTCTGAAAGTGAACGTAATAGCCAGACAGGAGTTCGAACTTACATACTATGATGTCGAGTCCAATACGTTAGGTAATACGCCACGGGGACTTTCCACTTTGGAAATCTAAGGACACTTCAGTGAAATACTACCAGATATAACTAGTGAGAAAAAATCAAAAGGATTAAAAAAATAAAGGTAAAAAAAAACAACAGTGGAACATGAAAGCGACAGGGACACAAATCATAGGTGGGGCTTTTGGAGCAGTGTCGAATTATCTAGAAAAAAGACTTGATGAAATCTTGTATCGAAATAATCCGCACAACATCACTTCTAAATCGGGTAGGATACTGAAGAGAGTCTTGTTGACTCGGTGAGACTTACTGTCACTTAGACTCCAAAGAAAATTATCTCAAAGAGTAGATCTGATAAACTACTATAATGATAATAATAGTTAGAAGAAGAAGAAGAAGAAGAAGAAGAAGAAGAAGAAGAAGAAGAAGAAGAAGAAGAAGAAGAAGAAGAAAGATTCCTTAGTATGTCCATTTAAAATTCATGAATGTTTGAGAAAACTGGCGTATTTGATGGCATTTAAAACCTAAATTTTTTTACAAATATTATAATTTCATTAATTGGTAAAAAAAAAAAAAACAACAGAAAATACATAAAATGAACTTGGCCAAATGCGGAATATAGATGAAGTTCTAGTAATATTTCATTTTCCATCAAGCATATTTTCCTTTAATATTCTTAGATGCAATGACGGTCGGTTATGTATATGTTATCAAATACGGTAATTACTTTTTATTAAATATATATATATATATATATATATATATATATATATATATATATATATTTGAGTTGGATCTTTTTATTGATTTCATGTCCAAGAACATTTTCCGTTCTTGCATTTGCAGATAAGGAAGTTTCAAATTTAGATGAGTAGCTTTAACATATGAAATTGTAAAATATGAATGTTACAATTTTTTTCACGAAGCTTTGTCAGTCATCATCTTTTATTATTATTATTATTATTATTATTATTATTATTATTATTATTATTATTATTATTATTATTTACTCCTTTAGAGTTTTTCACATCAGTGTTAGCTGATGGTTTTTCACTGGAGTTCGAGCGGCAGAAAGTCTCCTCAAGTCTCCAGGACTCGTCTCAGTATTCTGGCCGTTCTTAGCAACGCTGTTATTTGGATAGTCTCTACCCGTCCGCCCACTTCCAAGTCCTCCAGGCCCTTTAATAATCCTTTAGTTAAGGTCTTTCACTGGAGTTTGAGTGAAAGCAAGTCTCCTCAACTCTCCAGGACTCTTCTCGGTATTCTGGCCGATCTCAATAATTCTGTAGTTTGGACACTCTCCATTCGTCCCGTTATTTCCAAGTCCTCCAGTTCTTGAGCCAATCCTTTCGTGACTGTACCAAGAGTACCTATTAAAATCGGTGTAATCGTCACTTTCATGTTCAACATTTTTTTTCTATTTCCTCGCAAGGTCGAATCACTTATCCCTCATTTCGTTTTTTATTATTTTTTTTTTACTCCTTTAGAGTTTTTCACATCAGTATTAGATGATGGTTTTTCACTGGAGTCTCAGTGACAACAAGTCTCCTCAAGTCTCCAGGACTGGTCTCAGTATTCTGTCCGTTCTCAATAATTCTGTCGTTTGGAAGGTCTCCACACGTCCGCCAACTTCCACGTCATCCAGGACATTTAATAATCCTTTTATTACTGTGCCAAAGGCACCAATTACAATTGGTATAATTGTCATCTCCAATTTTTTAATTTCCTAGCAAGGTCGAGGTACTTAGCCTTCTTTTCACATTCTTTCAGTTTTGTTCTGTGGTCAGCCTGAATAGCAAAGTCGACAATTTTGCAAATTCTCTTTTTTGTTGATTATTAAGGTCTGGTCTTCTGGCTGGGATTTGGTGATCCGTTTGTATGTCATAGTCCCATAGGAGTTTATGTGTGACATTTTCAGGGACGGGTGATTGGTTATGCATATACCATTTGTTCGTATGGTCATATTTCAGATTCTGTCACATTTCCCCGTGGTTTATCTTGCCCATCAAGTCGTGTCTAGTCTTATACACCTTCTGTGCTAATTTGCTGCATTCACTTATTATGTGATTGATCGTTTAGTCTCTGTCACAACATAGTCTACATTTGCTATTTTGATGAGTCTTATCAATTCTCGCTTTGATATAATTTCTTCTTATTGCTTTGACTTGTGCTGCTATTAAGAGAGATTATGTTTCTCTCTTAAAGTTTCCTCTTCTTGGTCAGTTCCAGGTTTTCTCGTATGGGATGTTGTTTATTAGTCGTTTAAAACGCCCATAGAGTTGTTTTTCTTCCCATTTTTGTTTCCTAGTTATTGTCATACTGTTGTCTCTCGTGTTGTCAGTATTATTTTTGATGGCTGTAATCAGTCCTTGTTCGTGTTTTCCTATATAGTTTTTGAGTTGTTGTATCGATGCGTCAACGCTGTCTTCGATGCTGGCAAGTCCTCCTCCTCCCTCTTTTCTTGATACATATCGTCTGTCAACGTCGTCTCAGTGATGTAATGCCTTGGGCATGGTCATTAGTTTTCTTGTTCTTTAGTCCATTTGTTTAAGTTCATCTCAGGTCCACTCCAAAAAGGGTCCCGAATATCTAATGAGGGGTACAGCCCAAGTATTTATTCATTTGATAAGGTTTCTGCTAGAGAGTTTTGTCTCGAGTAGTTTTCTAGTTCTCCTGAGATATACTTTTTTAATTTTGTCATTCATTTCCACTTGTTAGATGGTGTGAGCCTACAAGTTGCCTAAGTATTTGTAGGTTTCCTTTTCTCCGAGCGTTCTAATCTTGTCTTGATTTGGTAGTTCCATGCCGTCAGTTATATGTTGTTTGCGACTTTTCCTTACAAGCATGGCACATTTTTCTATGCCAAATTCTATTCCTATGCGCTGATTGTATATTCTGAATGCGGGTTATTATTATCATTCACTCAGTAGAGCTTTTCACATCTGCATTAGCCAATGGTTTTTCACTGGAGTCTCAGTGACAGCAAGTCTCCTCAAGTCTCCAGGACTCTTCTCAGTATTCTGGCCGTTCGTAATAATGCTGTAGTTTGGATGGTCTCCACTCATCCGCCAACTTTCAAGTCCTCCAGTCCCTTTGGTAATCCTTTAGTTATTGTTCAAAACGCAACAATTACAATTGGTAAAATTGTCACCTGCATGTTTCACAGTTTTTTCAATTCCCTAGCAAGGTCGAGATACTTATCCTTCTTTTCACATTCTTTCAGTTTTATTCTGTGGTCAGCCGGGACAGCAAAGTCGACTGATTTGCAAGTTCTCTTTTTTTTTGTTGATTATTATTAAGTCTGGTCTTCTGGCCGGGATTAGGTGATCCGTTTGTATGTTAAATTCCCATAGGAGTTTATGCGTGGCATTTTCTAGGACAGGTGCTAGGTTGTGCATATACTATTTGTTAGTATGGTCGAATTTAAATTTCTTGCACATTTCCCAGTGAATCACCTTGCCGATGCAGTCGTGTCTTGCTTTATATTCCCCCTGTGCTAATTTGCTGCATTCACTTATTATGTGATTGATGGCTTCATCTTTGTCACCACATAGCCTGCATTTCCTTTTTTGTTGAGTCTTATCTATTCTCGCTTTGATATGACTGGTTCTTACGGCATTGTCTTGTGCTGCTATTATTATTATCATTATTATTGCTGTTATTATTATCTAATTCTTTTGAGAGTTTTCAGTACAACGTTAGCTGATGGTTTCTTACTAGAGTTTGAGTGACAGCAAGTCTTCTCAAGTCTCAGGGACTCTCCTCTGTATTATGTCTGATCTTAATAATGTAGTTTGAATGGTCTCTAATCTTCCTCTTATTTCCAAGTCCTCCGTCCCTCTATCAATCCTTCGGTGACTGTTCCAAGTGTACCAATTATAATTGGTATCACCGTGACTTTCATGTTCAAATATTTTTTAATTCCTGAGCAAAGATGAGGTACTTATCCCTCTTTTCGTTTTCTTTCAACCTTACTCTGTGATAAGCTGGGACAAGAAAGTTCATAATTCGGCAAGTTCTCTTTTTCTTGTTGATTATTACTAGGTCTGGTCGTCTGGCTGAGATTAGGTGATCTGTTTCTTTCTCAAAATTCCCTGAGAATTTTTTGTGTTTGATTCTTCAGAAGTGACTATATGTTGTGTAAATACCATTTTTTCGTATGGTCAAATTTAAACTTCTTGCACAGTTCCCAGCGAATCACCTTTTCCACCCAGTCGTTTCTAGTCATATTATTATTATGATAAAACTTGAGAGCTTTTCACATACGCATTAGGTGATGGTCTTCACTGGGGTTAGAGTGACAACAATTCTCCTCATGTCTCTAGGATTCTTCTCAGTATTCTAGCCGATCTCAACAATGCAGTAGTTTGGTTGGTCTCCACTCTTCCTCTTATTTCCGAGTCCTCCAGTCTTGTTACCAATCCTTTGTTGACTGTACTAAGAGCTCTAATTACAATTGGTATAATCGTCACTTTCATTTTCCACAGTTTTTCCTTAGTAAATTCGAGGTACTTATCCTTCTTTTCGCTTTCTTTGAATTGTATTCTGTAAGTTCTCTCTTTTTATAATTATTATTAGGTCTGGTCATCTGGTCAAGATTAGGTCTTCCGTTTTTATCTCAAAATCTTAGAGGAATTTTTGCGTCTCATTCTCCAGGATTCTGGGTTATGCAAAACCATTTGATCGCATGGTCAAATTTCAATCTCTTGCACATTTCTCAGTGGATTACCTTTCCCACCCGGTCGTTTCTAGTCTTAAGCTCTTTGTGTGCAAATTTGCTATATTCGCTTAATATGTGATTAATCGTTTCACGTATCCCACCACATAACCTACATTCTATTTTGTTGCGTCTTATCTACACTTGCTTTAATATAGTTGGTCCTTATAGCATTGTTTTGTGCTGCTATTAGAAGAAATTCAATGTCTTTATAAGGTTTCCTTTTCTTAGTCAAGTCCACGTTTTCTTGCTAGAGATTTCGCTTTGTCATCATCATCATCATCATATCGTGCTGGCAGCACAGATATCCCTGACCCTCTCTCGCCACTCCTCCCCATCGTTCATCGCCCTAGGTAGGTCTTCAGGACAACAACCTGTATCCTCACATAGCTGCTGAATGTACGTTTGTGCTGGTCGTCCTGCTTTTGCGCGGCCGTGTGTGGGGATCCATAAGAGTACATCTCTTATGAGTTCATCTCTGCTTCTCCAGCAATGTCCTGCATGTCTGGTTCGCCTAACTTGAATAGTTTTCGTGATAGGGGGCAGGTGGCCGTACAGTTGGTGTCTTGTGGGGTGTTGCTGCCAGGACTTGTTTTCTGGTTATTTCTGTTCTGTAGGTCCACGTATCGTCAGTCTTGTTTTTGGTGACTGTAATCAGTCTTTCCCTGCGTTTTGTATGCAATCGTTGTATTGATGTGTCAACGCTGTCTTCAATGCTGGCAACCCCTCTCCTCCCTCTTTTCTTGACACATATAGTCAGTCAACATTATCTCTAGGATGTAATACTTTATGTATGTCATTAAGTTTGTTGTTATCTGGTCCATTTGATCAAGTTCTTCTCTGGTTCACATCAGGAATGGTCCCTAGTATCAAACGAGGCATCAGCCCAGGTATTTATCACTTTGTTAAAGTTTTTGCTCTATTGTTTTGTGTCGAGTAACTTTCTGGTACTCCTGAGATAATCTTTTAAAATTTTTCTTTCATTTCCACCTATTTGATGGTGTCCGTTCCAAATACTGTGAGTTTCTTTTTCTCCGAACATTCTGATTTTTTCTTTCATGTTCGATTCCTTTCCTCATGTGCAGTTTGCCACTTTTCATTAGCTGCATTGCGCCTGTTTCTATGCCAAATCCCATCCCTAATTTTAGACAGTTTATTCTGACAGTCTGTATCAGGGTTTCCAATTCTTTTTAGTTTTCGGCAAACCGTTTGATGTCGTCAATGTACATGACGTAGTTAATCTTTTCTTATAATTTACTGAGTTAGTATCCGCCAGTGCATTTCCTGAGAATGTGATTGCGTGGTATGGTTGCGATTACAAATAGTAATAGAGATAGTGCATGTCCTTGGAATATACCTCTCTTGATCCTTATCCATTCTAGGCTTTTTTCTCCGGCTGTCAATTCCACTCTCCAGGTTTTCATGGTTTTCTCGATATACTTTTTGACTTCGTCAGGTATTTATACATTTTGAGGCTGCTTAAAATCCAGCTTTCGGGAGCCTTTTTGTAGTCAATGCAAGTCATTGGTAGATTATTATTATTATTATTATTATTCCCTTTTTGGAGTTTTTCACACCAGTGTTAATTGATGGTATTTCAATGGAGTTTAAGTTTGAGCAAGTGTCCCCCAGTCTCCTGAACTCTTCTTAGTAATCTGGCCGATCTTAATAATGCTATAGTCTGGATGGTCTCTACTTTTCCTCTGAGTTTGAAGTCTTCTAGTCTCCTTATGTTATGAAATAGCCGAGGGATTTCGGTTCATGCCTTTGAGTTTAGTTAGGCTGAGAACCTTTCGGCTCAGCATATGGGTTGTTTGGGTGTAAGATTGAAGCAAATGTTAACGCAGGTGCGCGCGAGCGGATGGAGGTGTCACTCAGATGTCATAACAGTCCGAGACGATACTGGGTGACAAGGTGCAGGTGACGTCACGCACCGGAAGCACGCGGAAGTTTGTGTGAGAATTTGAAGAAAATAAGAGTCGGGTTTTGGACGCCAAACGAGAAGTATCGACGCTTGGAGCTCGCAGGCGCGAGGCGAACGTGCGCCCGATGGGGGCCGTTCGAGTTGAGGGCCAAATGAATAAGACGGCATAGAAGATTGTGTCTCTCCTCCTTACGTCCAAACCTTTAACTCAAAGTTAAATAAAAGGTTTCGTACCTGAACAAGAAGTAGTTACGTGTTTTTGAGATTCCTGTTCTTTATATATTCTATCGTTATGAACAATACATGTCTATTTCGCACATGGCCATATTTGTGTATATGGCTACGCAACATCGACATATTTGGTGCCAGAACTTGGGCATAGCGTTCATGATATGATTTTCGATTGGGTTACCATGGTTCCACGAAGACGATCAGAGAAGCGGCTAAGAACAAGGAGGAATCTATTTCGGAGCGGCTTGTTCAGGCGATCGAGGGAGAGAGAGAGAAAACACAAGGCCCCAGAAAATAAGAAACAAGGAAAAGAGACCAAAAACACGGAGAACAAATTCGGCGCCCCCCAGAAAGAAAAAAGAAAATGTCCAGCACCGAAAAAAGAAGAACAGCGCAACCCCAAAAGAAAAGAAAAAAGGAAGGCGTGAAAAGAAAAGGAAAAAAAAGAAGTAACACAACTTAACTCCAAGAAAAAAAAAGGCATGAAGAAAAGAAAAAGAATAAGAAGGTATCTGCTCATTTACGTCTGTCGTAGTTTAATTGACGAGTAGAGTTTGAATGGTTGTGGAGGATAGATTTGGAAATAATTCTATAATTTAAAAAAAAAAGAAGAAAAATCGTTGGTAGCATAGAAAATTATTATTACTACTGTATGTGACTTCGTACCGTGGTGGGAGGAGAGAAAGAAAGAGTAACAGAGAAATAAGCTCGCAGTGACAGAGATGATAAAAGAAAGGTGGTCGCTGTGCGGACAGAGGGTTGTTTCGCGCACAAGATTGACAGCAATAGTAAACAATATTTTGTAAAGAAATTTTATAGTAATAACGTATTTTTAGGAATGGATTTTACGATAGACGGGGTCATTGTAGGTGAAGTTTGTAGTAAATAACGTTTTTATGAATGAAAACTTGTAACTTGTTGGTGGTCCGAGCTAATAATATTCGGAGATTAGAATTTTGATTCGAGACCTTGGAGATTTCGCTCATCGATGGGATTGCCGGAAAAATTTCTCATACGTGTAGTTGGGAACTTTGGGACATGTTTCGATGTTGGAGAATCGATATTTTGGGCGCTGAAGAAATCAGGCCAGGTTTTTGTTTAAGTTGTCGAATCCGAAAAAGTCGGATGTACGGTGGAATGTCCGTATCGACTGGAAAATTGTCTCAGATATCTCGCCAGAGAGGCAGATCAACGAAGAGAGGGATGTTTATTATGTCTGACAGGGAAGACGGTTATTTTGTGAGTTTCCCCTGGAGTGGGACTGTGAGGTTTTGTTGAGGAAGATGTTCGGAAAAACATGGGTTTGGAGATTAGTTATTTAAGATATGCGCAGAGTTTTGGTGGTCTCATTGGATGTGTTTGTAAAATTCGGGTACTCGATTTTGTGTCGAGGGAGAAATTTTATTGAGTGAACTGATAAAGGTTTGGGTGGTTTAGAAAAGAACACCCAGTATTTTAAGGGCGAAAGAAAGAAAGAAGATAAGAAAGAAGGGTACTCGTAAGATGTTGAAAAGATGTGAGATAGACCGGTTGACGGTGATCAAAAGTTGGGAAAAAACGGGGAAACATTTATCTTGATTTGATTACGAGCTATGCTTGGTTGCAGAAGGTTCAAATGTGTACATTAATTAATGACAGATATTACGTGAGAAGGAGATATAAAGTTAGCAGTAATAAGTATGGACGTAGAAGGAAGGCAAAAATGCAAAATACAAAATGAGCAATTGACCTGAGATTTAAAAAAAATACATTTAAAAATATGAAAATAAGAGAACAAATTAAAGACTGAAAAAATATACATGCCGATCGAGAGACTGTTGAAAAAATTTTAAAAAAAAGAAAAAAAAGAGAAAAAAGAACTAGAAAATGTGGTCGGAAAAAGAAAAAAAAAATGAAATAAAAAAAAAAAACGATGGACAATACGAACACTTTTTATTTTTATTTCAGTGACTTTTGAGTTTGGGACTGACGCATGCTTTTTGTTGTATTATTTTGTTGAAATTGTATTGCTGAAGATTTTGTTGCTCAGTTCGACATAAGGGTGAGTAGCACAATATTTTAAGAAAATAATTTGTCATCATCGATGACAAATGATTTTATTGTGGTTGGATAGGTATGTTATGAAATAGCCGAGGGATTTCGGTTCATGCCTTTGAGTTTAGTTAGGCTGAGAACCTTTCGGCTCAGCACATGGGTTGTTTGGGTGTAAGATTGAAGCAGGTGTTAACGCGGGTGCGCGCGAGCGGATGGAGGTGTCACTCAGATGTCATAACAGTCCGAGACGATACTGGGTGACAAGGTGCAGGTGACGTCACGCACCGGAAGCACGCGGAAGTTTGTGTGAGAATTTGAAGAAAATAAGAGTCGGGTTTTGGACGCCGAACGAGAAGGATCGACCCTTGGAGCTCGCAGGCGCGAGGCGAACGTGCGCCCGATGGGGACCGCTCGAGTTGGGGGCCAAATCACTAAGAAAGCATAGAAGATTGTGTCTCTCCTCCTTACGTCCAAACCTTTAACTCAAAGTTAAATAAAAGGTTTCGTACCTGAACAAGAAGTAGTTACGTGTTTTTGAGATTCCTGTTCTTTATATGTTCTGTAGTAATGAACATTACATGTCCATTTCGCACATAGCGTTCATTGCGAATATGGTACACTTATGAATCCTTTAGATCTTGTTCCAAGTGCACCGGCTAGAATTAGTTTCACCATCACCTTCATGATCCAATTTGTTTTTAGTTCTGTAGAAAGGTCTGGATATTTCTCTCTTTTCGTTTTTTTAAAATTTTTTACTCTTTTTATTTTCTCATATGAGAAGTTTTCACACCAGCGTTAGTTGATGGTTCTTCACTAGAGTAATCATGTCTCCAGGACTCTTCCCAGTATTCTAGCTGGTTATTATTAATATTATTATTATTATTATTATTATTACAATAGTTTGATGGTTTGGTTTGGTTTTTTGGGTTTATAGCATATCAACCGTTGTAGGTTATTTAACGCCAAATCAATTTTTATGCAAATTATCAGTTCTATTTCAAACAATTTAGTTTAGCATGAGTACACAGTTTAATTGTCAAAAACCTTTTTATTTCACGCTATTCAGTTTAGTAAAAGACTTCTAATTCATCTAATTCAGTTTAGTATACTTGCAGATTTTGTTTACTAACAGTTAAATGTCAAGACAGTTCTATATTAAACAATTCAGTTTAGTGTAAGTACAGTTTCTATGTCAAAACAGTTCCATTTCAAGCAACTCAGTTTAGCATACACATACAGTTTAAATGTAAGTACAGTTTAATTGTCTAAAACATTTCTACTTCAAGCTCTTCAGGTTAGTCAAACAGTTCTAATTCAAACAATTCAGTTTAGCATAAGTATGCAGTTAGTTCTATATAACCCATAGATAGGGCCATATCAGGTGCTACAATTCCGGGCCAGAGCGAATAAGGGAGCAGGGGCAATAAAAAGTGCCCCGCATTCCCCAAAACTGCAGCATCACTGGAACCTCACAATCACATTGTTTAGTGTCTAATCCTGGACACTCATTTGCGGGTGTCTTACCCCTCTGCAGAGGCGCAGTCGGTGTATTCTACTACCCCAGCCGACTGGGCAATATTATACTTTGAGTGTTTCTAACTAATGGATTTCAATGAAATCTGAAACTAAGTCTCCTCTAGTCTACTGGACTCTTCAAGGAACCATGATTGATTTTAACAATGCTGTGGTCTGGTTGGTCTCGATTCTTCCTCTCATCTCTTGTCCCCTCAGTCTCTTTTCCAGGTCTTTAAGAGTCTCTCAAAATGTAGCGACTAGAACTACTCTCCGTTTATATTCAACTGCTTTTTGACAAGATCCTCGTACTTTTGGGGGCTCTTTTTTACCATCAGTATATAATTCATTGGCACCGCAAGATCCACAACATGAAAAGCTATTTTTCTCTTGTAAATAAAGAAGTCTCAGATTAAGGGATTGAAATATTTTTCTATCTTTATACTTTCTTTTAAGATTCAGTGGAACGACAAAATTCACTTCTTAAATCCTCTAAATTCTTTTCTCACAGAACACTAAACCTCGCTGTCACTTTGCCTACTGGGGCATTCCTCGACTAGCCCCAGCGGCCATTTAGATAGCTGATCAAGTTTGGAGAATTTGGTAACTTTTGATTAATTGCCGTTTTTAGACCGGGGTGCTAGATTAAGTACATTTTATTGAGCTTAGCCTACTGGATGAGATCTTGAATTTTGTCTATACATCTCGGCTATAGGATTTCCAAATAGGACATCTAGTTGCACCCCACAACAACTTGTTTACAGTGTTACACATTTTTGAATCGTCAGTGCGAGTCAGAAAATTGTAAAGTGTACCAGTAAAAGGGTGAAGCGGCTGATATGAAGATGCACTGTAGCGTAACGGTTATTGGTTGGGAAAGTGGAATTGGTGAACCGATTCAGAATTTTGGTCGAGACCATTTTCGTCCAATTCTCACTGATGCTCTTGGGAGAAAGCTTAAATACTTACTTGCAAAGACTAAATGTTAAAGCCCACGAGACCCTATGGCAATTTAAAGCCAGTCCATCTAATTGAAGGTTACTTAGAGAACACATTAATCGATAATAGCATTTACGTTCAAGTTCTCACGACAACACTAAAGAAAAGCATCTACAGACCGTTCATCCTATGTATGGATAAGTGGTATATAATTTGGTATATAGAGCCAAGACAAATGAAAAAAAAATTGATTTTTTTATGATAGTTTCCATGAAAACAAATTGGAGGCTTTACATTGACTGCGTCTTTCACACAAACACACACACACACACATATATATATATATATATATATATATATATATATATATATATATAATGTAGTATGGTATTGTTATAAATAACTTGGCTAACAAGTTGAGGGCAACCAGAAGGCTCTATTTTTCAATAGCTTCAACGCGGAGGTGTAGGAGAAGGCGCAATTCCTTTCTCTTGATTGCACCACTTACCTTTTATTCGTACCTTATAATGCTGAATGTTAAGCAAAGAGGCATAAAGTGCCATTTTTTAGTCTTTAGGATACGACCTACGATTGAACCCCGGTATATCGGACCATAAGCTAACACTCTAAACACTTTATAAATGACCAATTGTAAATAAAGAGTGGAGTATAAATAGACATAAGATAGGATAACGTGGAAAGAAAGTCAACGGTGCTTGGCGAGCGTCAGTTTAACGACTCTGTGATTATCGAACCATTGGTCACTAAGTAACGTTGACACTATCTTAGCATAGATGCACATATGCACTAACATTAATATTGAGCAATAATCACACACACTGCGCGCATATATATATATATATATATATATATATATATATATATATATATATATATATATATATATGTACTAACCCGTCCACTTGAGTAGGGTACAGCATAAGATCAATTTTTATTCAGTTAAATAGGTTTGAATTCAGACGTTTCCTTCTCTAAGACCACTAGGCATACTAAGATTAAAGAGCATAGTCTGCACTACTATTTACCCGTAACTGGAGAGAGAATAGTTTGATTTATACCTTTGCCAAAAGTAGCAGTGCTATGGTTGCCCAGTCGGCTTTTCTGCAGAGTGGTAAGACACCCCTCCGCCGACGATTGTCCTAGATATGCCACTAAAGAATCTGATAGTGAGGTTCTAGTAATGCTGGAGTTTTGGGGAATGCGGATTACCCTTTCATTCCCATCGTTCCCAGGTCAACTCTTGCCCGGAGTGGTCACACTTGATAGGGTCCTATCTGTGGGTTGAATAGTACCAAATCGTACTTTGTTGAGTTTACTGATTTTTGCATTTAAACAGAGAATTTATCCTAAACTGAATAGTTTAAAATAGAACTGTTCTAACATTTAATTTGCGTACTTATGCTAAACTGAATTTCTCGAAATTGAACTTTTTTGACATCAAACCTGTATACTTATGCTAAACTGAATTATATGAAATAAAACTGTTTTGATATTAACTCAGTGTATTGCCCAGTCGACTGGGCTTGTGGAATACACCGACTACACATCTTCAGAGGGGTAAGAACCCCCAACAGGTGTCCCATATATGATACTAAAAAATCTGATGGTGAAGTTCCAGTGATAATGGGGTTTTGGGAAATGCGGAGCACCCTTTTATTGCCATGGCTCCCAAGGTATACTCTGGCCCAAAATGGTAGAACTTAAAAGGGCCCTAAACTGAAATGTTTGAATTAGAATTGTTTGACTAAACTAAATAACTTGAAAAAGAGATGTCTTTGACAATTAAACAGAGTACTTATATTTAAACTGTTTACTTATGCTAAACTGAATTGTCTGAAATGGAACTGTTTTTTACATTGAAACTGTACTTACGCTAAACTGAATTGTTTGATACAGAATTGTTTTGACATTTATGTCTGTGTAAACAAAATCTATACCTATACTAAACCTAACTGGCTGAATTAGAAATGTCTGAATAAACAGAATTGCTTGAAATAGAAATGTTTTTGACAATAAAACTGCATAATCATACGAAACTGAATAGTTTGAAAAAGAACTGATTATTTATATAAAAATGGATTTGGCATTAAATAACCTACAAAGGTTGATATGCCATAAAACCAGAACAACCAAATCAACCAACCCGTGTTATGGGAAATGCAAACAGTCTCGTCCAGGAAATCCTTTTATATATATATATATATATATATATATATATATATATATATATATATATATATATATATATATATATTATAATAGTGTTGGGTGTCACTGAATCACTTTGAGAGTTTGTGGCGAACCAAGTGCAATATATATATACATATACGTGGAGCAGTCAGTAAGTTTCCAGACTTTTTTGAACCGGCATTTAAATTGCCGTAGACTCTTAAGAATTCGCTATGTTATTGCTATACATCTTATGAGATGACTAACTAATCTTTATGATTTCAGGTTCAAATGAACAGATACAGCATCAACTGGAATACACCCTACTAAAGCCTGATTGTCACCGCTGGTGAATTTCAAAAATGCTATCTGGACGAGAGGATACTTTAAAAGAATGATATGCAATGAAATAAATGGGATGCTTCAGACTGCTTTGAGAGCATCTTGCATGAATCGAGCATCAGTTTTTGAGTGGCATAAGAGATTCAAGGAAGGCAGGGAGTCTGTGAAGGATGATAAGAGGTGTGGGAGGAGTAAGGAAGTCAATAGGCCAGAGTTGATTGGCCAAAGGGTTTGGGTTAGTATGTTGAGGTTTTAAGGGAGTTCAGGAAGATATTCCGTCGGAAGAGGCCAGTACTCTGCAAATCGGGTCTGTGGCATCTCCACTAAGTCAATGTACCAATCCACAACTCCATCCTTGTCACTGACTATTTGACCAAGATCGGCATCAAGACAGTTCCTGATCCTCCCATTTTTCCAGACCATGCTCCTTGTGATTTTTGGTTATTTCCTAAGCTCAGAGGCTGTCGTTATGAGACAATTGAGGAGATGAAAGAGGTTGTGATGAAGGTCATTGACACGCTCACACAAGATGACTTCCATAGGGCCTTCCAGAAGTTGTTGGATCGGTACAAGTGCATGGCAGCCGGAAGCGATTACTACGAAGGAGACTAGAGTTTCATATATATATATATATATATATATATATATATATGTATATATGTTGTTGGTCCAAAGAGAGAAGGAACATATTTTAAAATAGGTACGTCCACGAAGATAATTGTTTTTTTAGAATATATGTATTTATTTTGTTCTTAAATACGTGTATGTTTCCAGCTTGTTGTTTTCGTCAGAAATCATATTTAGTGCAAGACCTTGTTAGTGGGGTACTCAATGAGACTTGAACTCACCTGTGTTTGCAGTCTGAATAATTTTCAGTTAGATATGGGTTTATAAAGACGTCATCCTCTCTTTTTCTTAAAGTGTGTTTACCTTAGTCTGCTTTACTCCTCATTGATATTTGATATGTTTTTGCCGTTGTTTGTGGGCGTGTTGGGGTTATTTTGGATTTCACTAACAGTTATTTTTCCTCTGCGTGTGAGTGTATGTTTTGGGTATTTTGGGTGTGTGCTTGTGTGGTAGCGTGGAATTAGCAGAAAAATACCACAAAGAGAATTAAGGAACCGGAAAAAAAAGATAAGAACAAGAAACCCCTAGCATACGTCGCAACCTACGACTTAAACCCTTTTATTTTCCTTAAAATGAAGTCTATTGAATAACATTTGGATTTTGAAAAATGTTTCTTTTCTATTGACATAAATTGCTGGGGATATTTTTGAGTAATTTGTATCTAGGTTAATCTTGGCAGCAAACACTCTGACCTTTAAACATCAATAATGATATAAAGAAATATTTTTTTGTTTCATTCATCGGAGTTTAGTTTTGGCGAACATAATCCTTCCATTCATGTGATAAAACCTAATCAATATGAAAAAAAAAGTCTGTATCGTTGCTGACAGCTCAGCACTATCAGGAATGGTAAACGATTGCAGTGAACTTCGCAAATTGGTTCCAAAATTGGTTAGAAGATAGTGTGAGCATCAGTACAAGAAGCGTTTGATAAAATGGATTAAATTTGACTCCTGTGGGAGGTGAAACATTTTTACGAAAAAGAAATCTAATTCTTCTGTTTTAGACCTCTTCAGTTGTTTTTGATTTCTTTTACTTTGTCATCATCGTCATCATCCTTAACATAAGCATAATTTTCTTGTTTTTTTTCTTGTTTTTTCTTATTTTTGTAGTTGCTTTTATTGTTGTTTTTTGTTGTTCTTCTTCTACAAGAAAATTGTCCAATCATATTTTATTTTTCATTGACGTTCCTCTGGGTTTTTTTCGTCGTCGTCGTCGTCGTTGTTGTTGCTGTTGTTGTTGTTGTTGTTCTTCTTCTTCTTCTTCTTCTTCTTCTTCTTCTTTAATATTCTTTTTCTCCTTGTTCTTGTTATTGTTCTTCTGCTTCTTCTTCTTTATGAAAATTGTCCATTCATTTTATTTTTTATTCCCGTAGTTGTTGTTGTTTTTCTTCTTCTTTTCTTCCTCCCCTTCTTGTTCTCCTTGTTTTTGCTCTTTATCCTCTTCTTTTTTATAAAAATTGTCCAATCATATTTTATTATAATTCAAATTCCTCTTGTCATTGATTTTTGTTGTTGTTGTTGTTGTTGTTGTTGTTGTTGTTGTTGTTCTTCTTCTTCTTCTTCTTCTTCTTCTTCTTCTATACTAAAATTCTTGTCCTCCTTGTTTTTGTTCATTATTCCAACTGTTCTTTTTCTTCTACTTCTTTTTCTAAATTCACCCATACCTTCTTTTTCTTCTCTGTCCACCATTGTTCGATTTCTTTTCCGAATTGCGGAACATTTCCACCTTTCTAAAAGCTTGTCTAATAAGTTGACGACTGAGTCGAATCTAATATTCCAAATGATCTGCTGTTAAACAATTAGTCTATCACTTATACATAAACTCGTCAATGCATTGATTGCCACGGCTTCACCCAGTTACCATGCGCATTTTACTCACAAATAGATAATGAATGTATATCACTGTTCGGCTGAACGACGCTATTACAACGGCCTTTCACAAGGATGTCACACTCTTCTTATAAGTCCACAAACTTCTGTCAAAACCACACCCAGTTTTATCCGATTAATTGATTTCAATTAGCATTCGCGTTCTGCAATTAATAAAACTAAGAATAAAAATTACAATTTATCCTCGTCATTACTGAGTGAGTGTCAATGTCTTGCCAAATTTCTCATTATGTCTGTCTGTAAATAACCGTCTCTCAGTGAAGCCGCGTAGCAAGATTTACTGATTTAAATGATATGTCAACCTGTTCCGGGTTATTTTGCGCCTATAGATCAGCGTACCGCGTACATTGTACGTTTATATGTACATTTTTGTGGAGTGAAAGAATTTCTCCTACACGTTTCTTTGATATCTAACAGTTGTCAAACAGTTCTATTTGACCCATAGTTGCAACCCTAACAAGTACAAACACTATGTGTCAGAGTGGACCTGGGATTAATCCCAATGAAACAGTATTAATTTACGAAACTGTTTGCTTCGATTTGGCACAAGGCCGAATGAATGGGGCACCCAATGAGACTTGAACTCACTCGTGTAGGTTTGCTAGTCTAGCTTGCTAACCGTTACACCACCACAGGTGCCCATCCCAATGAAACAGTACTCTAGACAACAAAGAGCTATAGAACTGTGACCTCATCACAAAATGGTTTTTAGTTTCATACCCGTGGCAATCTTTTTTGTAGGGTGTCTTAATCTCTTCAGAAGATAGAAGTAAACAGGGCAGCGCAATCTGGGCAGTTGGGTACAACAGGTGTGTAACCGGAAGGAGACCACGTGATTAGAACCACACGGTCAGATTTGGACAGAGGCAGAGAATCGCAGTCGAACGAGGGACACACAGCCGATCACAGGTCATCTCTGACGAGCTCGCAAGGGAGTGCAAGCGTTGGCACCCCCGGGCTCCCGGAAAAAGATATGGGAAGAAGAAGTCCTCTCTTTGAGTATATGTCTTAACATGCATCTCTCAACTAACAGCAAATAGTGGGACCCAGTCGAGAATAAAACGAGAGATATATTTTTATTAGAAAGTGTTTCGTTCGTACCTGTACTGTTATTATTGAGATTACCAAATCGATATATAACACTAATTCTGAAACTGATTTTCAAAATTTCTTTCTGGGGAAATGTTATTGAGGTAAATCAGATCACGACGCTTGTCGGAACTTAATGATCATGCTTTATGAGAATTGGTGGAATGCAATTCGCGCAAAAGTACACAAGAATTTGGTCTTGAACTCAACGCATCACAATCCACGATCCTCTGCAGCCAGAAAAAGATTGCAAAAGCGAGCATGAAAATCTTTTAAGTAAATGCTCCATACCTGACAATAGAAGAAACATTGTCCATAATAACATTAGGATTATGGAGGTGCTGATGGTATAATGGGTATCGTTGCAGGAAATAGACACAGCGACACGAGTTCAAATCCTGGACGAGACTGATTGCATTTCACATAGCACTAATACTCTTGGAAAAGGTTTGAATCCAATTATTCTCCCTCCAGCTATGAGTAAATAGTTGGACAGACTAGGTTCTTCAGCCTTGGTGAGGCAACTAGTCTAGGTGAAGGAAAACTCTGAATTCAAACCTGTTAAACTCCGCTTAAAAAATTGACCGTGTGTCCTATCCTGTCCGAGCGGAGGGGTTGGTAAATATGATATGATAATAACATTAGGATCACGTTGGAGAAATATTGGATTTAAGCTGGTCTGTTCAACCCCATTGATCATATTTACCAGACCTTGCATGAAGTGATTTTCATCGTTTTCCTTCTCTACAAAATAGTCTGAATGATAAAAAATTTTCTCAATAGCTTTACGGTAGAACGTTTGTTGAAAATTTATTGAGATCGAAACCAGCTGAATTTTACACAAAATAACTCAAGAGGGGGTCCTTGTGGTGTTATGGTTAAAGCAATGGACTACGGAATCGTGGTAAGCGAGTTCGAACTCAAGTCGCACTATCACGTTCATTTTCGGACAAATACCCTTGGGAAAGGTATGAACCCCATTATCTTCCTAGCTATGGGTTAGATAATACCACTACAGTCCTAAAAGGATGGCTTTGACATTAAATAACCCGCGAAGGTTGATGTGCTGTTAAAAACAATAAACCAAACCAAACGAAATAACTCAACAAGATACTTGATGAATGGCAAAATGTGATTAAAAATAATAGCAAATATATCGTTGATAAAAATTGATTTATTGTTTAATTATTCATGAATATATGATATTTTACTAAAACGGAAATTATTTATGACGTAAAAAGTAAATGCTTCAATTTTATTTAAAGTAATCCAATTCATGTCTAAATTTCCTCTTCTGATATGATTCGAAACTGCATCGCTTTACTTCATTTAATATCATGTACGTCCCTTAATCTGACTCTTGAGACAGACATTAATCTTAAGAAGCAAGAAAAAATATTGAATAGAGCTAAGTCTGGGGAATGATATGGAGGGGGCTTCACTACAATCGAAAAAATACAGGTACAAGAGAATCCAGAATGAACACCAAAACTTTGTTGCAACTGTTCAGACATTTAGATATCATCACGCACGAATTTGTCTTCTTACAGAACTGTATTCCAGAGCGTATTAAATATTAAGTTTCCTGTTCCACACGACACAATATTTCATTTCAGTGGTGTTGTTTTGTAGATAAAACTGTAGTAATAATACTATTTAAATATTAATTACCTTTAAGTGAGGTTAAATATTTAAAAAGCTTCCTTCGTAAATATATCTCGAAATTGAAATCGCAAAACTAAAATTATATATTTTATAGGAGCCTTTGAGATCATTAAAAGAAAGTGTTAACAAATGCTTGGTCGACTCAAAAGTTTTGCCATATATTCAGCTATCAGTTTGAGTAAAAAGTTTTTTTCGGATTTCAACTTATCACTTTTGGCAAATTGTGTATCCATTACATCTCAATAATTTGGTCAAATTTTTCCTACCGTTGTTAAATTGTTTATTCTTGTTTTTTTACTACATTACATATAAAAATCGTATATACTTTCATATATACTTTTGACAACGAGTGGTGAAAAAATGATAAAGAAGCCGTTTTATGGTGCTTGTGGGAAAATGACTGGCTGCTAGGGCAATGGAAAAAGCAATCAATAATGTAGAAGGCCCAGGAACTGTCAACGAAGGCGGGGATATAAACCTGTTTTAGCCATTACCAGTCTCAAAGACCAACCAAGTTCAGGGATACTTTTTGATGAGAAAGGTGAGGCGTTGTTTAAAATTGTAGAACATCTGTCAAGCACAAATACTTGCACATTGTTGCCAGAACATTATAAAGAATCATAAATCAATGCATTCATGAGTTCAGTATTGGTGATCAGACGTTGAAGTACTTCAGATGAGAAAGACGAGAGTCATTCAATAAATAAGGTGAATTTTGAAAGTCGGAAATACCGAGAACTTTTTTCATTTACGACTTTTTCAATGAAATCAATTGTGAACCTTGCATATTAATATTACATTTACTAATCGCTGAGTGCGAAACATTTTATTCTCCTAAAATTCAGTGTGTTTCTGTTGTATTACCGTAACACAAATACAAGCGGAAACATAATCAAAGATAATGACGAACCAAACACACTCGTTTAGAAAAATATATCTCTCGTTTTATTTTCTAAAAGAGCCCACAGTTAGTTGTTGTTACTTGAGAGATAGATGGAGAGACATATACTCAGAGAGAGGACTTCTTCCCATATCTTCTTCTAGGAGCCAGGGGGTACCAACGCTTACACCCCATTGCAAGCTCGTCAGAGACGAGCTTATAGGCTGCAAGTCCATCGCTCGACTCCCGATTCTCTGCACTCTGTCTAAATGTGACCTCGTGGTTCTCATCACACACACACACACACACACACACACACATATATATATATATATATATATATATGTATATATATATATACATATATATATAATTTCTAGCCACAATGATGAGTCTGATAGAACGAAACAGATCTATCTGTGGATGACTATAGAGATATATACTCCTCTACCCGCATAAGGTTGAGTTCTCTGGCGAAGAAGTAATCGTGTTGCAATTAGCGTTTATTGCAAGCCTCTTCATATATGAATTGAGGTCTCGGTAGCCGTTAAACGGATGTATGTTAACAATAGTAATTGTGATTCATAACCGTTTAAAATTTACTTCGCAGCTAATGGCTCCTCGTGGTTGAAGGGTTAGAAACTTGGCTTGGCGTTTGAGTCAACCGGGTTTTGATCCCGGCTTCGGGAAGCTAATGTCTAGCTACACTGATGAGTTCTGATAGAACGAAACAGAACTATCTGTGGATGACTATATATATATATATATATATATATATATATATATATATATAATCGTTTTCACCGGGGCGTAATGGCTAATGCACTTAACTGAGGCTTCAAAGGAAACTTGTTATGCTATTATTTTCACTTTCAGATTAATACCTTTGGGAAATGTATAAACTCCTTGTTCGTCTATAAGGATAACGTAAGCATTAAATAACCCTCGAATGATTTTAAACTTTAAAACAGGAACATCAGAAATAGGGCACAAGGTTATTGATGGGAAGGTCTAACAGCTACTGCTATACCATCAAAATCCACCACTGATCAAATTATTTTTTAATCAATGATATTTGAATATATTTAGTTAGCTATTTCTATCAAATACAAATAATTTGTAACGTGTTTAAACAGATTGAAACTTTATACTTCTTTTGAATATCAATATTTCAAGTGCCAGTGTATTAATGTCACTAAAGATATAGATGCAACCCTTGCAAGTACTACACCCCAGCTCATTGCTGACCCATGCGTTATAGCGACAAAAGGAAAATTCCACCAACTTCAACTGGAACTTCAACGCAGTATGCAGTTAAGCTTTATGATCAGAGTAATAGATTATTTTTCCCAGTCCGCCTGGGCTGTAGAATACAACGACTGCTTCTCTGCACAGGGGTAAGATTCCCCCAACGAGTGTCTTGATATGATACTAAACGATCTGATGGTGAGACTTCGATAATGCTGGAGTTTTGGAGAAGGTGGAGAACCTCTTTATTGCCGTCGCTCCCAGGTTCATTCAGGCCGGAATTGTAGCACCTGATAGGTTCCTTTTTTTGGGTCAAATAGAACTAAATTGAGTACTTATGCCAAACTGAATTGTTTGAAATAGAACTGCTTATATGTATAAAAATGGATTTGATATGCCATAAAGCATATCAAAGCAAACTAAACCATAGGTTATTAGTGGGAAAGGTTCAACAACTTCTGACACACCATCAACATCCACTTAAGATAGAATCTGGCCAATATAATGAATTTTGGATGCTTTCAAATATTCAATCATCAAAGAAGGGTTTCTATCTAATTCTAGGAGGTGCCCGTAGTTAAATGGTTATCGTCGTAGGAAATGGACACGACCACACAAGTTCAAATCCTGGACAAGACCGATTGCATTTGACATAGCACTAATACCCTTGGAAAAGGTATGAATCCAATTATTCTCCCTCCAGCTATGGGTAAATTGTAGGGCAGACTGGGTTCTTCAGCCTTGGTGAGGCAACTAGTCTAAGAGAAGGAAGATTCTGAATTAAAACCTGTTAAACTCCGTTTAAAAATTGACCTTGTGTCATATCCTGCCCGAGCGGAGGGGTTGGTAAATAAGGTTTCTATCTAATACTGAGTGCAATTTGATTTCAAGTATTCCTAATACAGCTAATTTTCCCACAGTTACATTATTTCAAGTATTCCAATCAAATACAAAAATTTTTCACAGTTAAATAATTTCAAGAATTCTAATAGAATAAGAATAATTTTCACACTTATTTTCGGATTGACTCTCTTATTTTATTGGGTAGAGATGGTTCGAGAATTTCGGTTGTTTTTCTTTTTTTCCATTTCCATCGAATTCTTCATATATAAGATGTACAGCTTGTTATTTTATATAGCATAAAAGTAACTTTACATCATATGCAACATAAATAATTCTATCGTTGTATTTTATTCGAGGGTAAGAATCATTCGATTGACATAGGATACAACAATTATCAGAAATATTACCTTTGGCTTTAGCCACATCTCGAACAAGGTTGTTCAACATCTATTCTTATTTAAAGAGTATCAGTAACATAAGACTCAACTCAATAGAAATTCATTTAGTGTTTTCTCTCGTTATCTGGAAGGCGATTCTCCTTATGAAACCTTAGAAATGGCATAAAACTGGGGGGAAATTACCAATATTTTATGCAGGACATTTTTAAGGGTTCCCCTACGCGAAAATAATCTTCATATTTTCGCTACAAGTGGCAGTTGTGTATAATGGTACGGCTTATCTTGAAACTGAATGTGTGTTTCATGAGGGTCAGCTGAATGTTTGGCAAGATATCACTTATTGGTTTGTTTAATGCAAAACGCATTCTTTTTATAGCAATTATATAGTTTCAAGTAACTAGCGATAATGATTAATAGATAATTATCACGTCAAGTAACTCTTCTTGATATTAATTATACTGTTTCCAGTAAATAATATTATTTGATAATATTAATTATACGGTTTCCAGTAAATATTCTTATTTAATAATTATAGGATCACCTAATCCCGGCCAGAAGACCAGACCTAATAATAATCAACAAAAAAAGAGAACTTGCAAAGTTGTAGATTTTGCTGCCCCGGCAGACCACTGAATAAACCTGAAGGAAAGTGAAAAGAAGGATAAGTACCTCGAAAAAAAGCTGTGGAACATGAAAGTAACGATTGTGCCAATTGTGATTGGTGCGTTAGGCACAATAACTAAAGGATTATTAAAAGGCCTGGAAGACTTGGAAGTTGGCGGATGGGTAGAGACTATCCAAATGACAGCATTGCTAAGAACAGACAGAATCCTGAGACGAGTCCTAGAGACTTGAGGAGACTTGCTGTCACTCAAACTCCAGTGAAAAACCATCAGCTAACACTGATATGAAAAACCCTAAAGGAGTAAAATAATAATGATAATAATAATAATTATAATAATAATAGAAAACAAAAATGTGAAGGAAACAACTCTATGGGCGTTTTAAACGACTAATAAACAACATCTCACCCGACAGAACCGGGACATGGCTAAGAAAAGGAAACTTTAAGAGAGAAACAATCTCTCCTAATGGCAGCACTAAACAGTGCCATGAGAACCAATCATATCAAGGCGAGGATAGATAAGACGCAAGAAAATAGCAAATGTAGACTCTGTGGCGACGGAGATGAAACTATCAATTACATAATAAGCGAATGCAGCAAACTGGGACAGAAGGAGTACAAGGCTAGACACGACTGGGTGGGCAAGGTGATCCACTGGGAAATGTGCAAAAAATTTAGATTTGGCCATGCCAACAAATGGTATATGCACAACCCAGCACCTGTCCTTGAAAATGACACACACAAACTCCTATGGGACTTTAATTTACAAACTGATCCCCTAATCTCGGCCAGAAGACCAGACCTCATAAGAATAAACAAAAAAAAAATCTACACAACTATCGACTTTGCTGTCCCGGCTGACCACAGAATAAAACTGAAAGAATGTGAAAAGAGAGATAAGTACCTCGACCTTGCTAGAGAATGGAAAAAACTGTGGAACATGAAGGTGATAATAATACCAATTGTGATTGGTGCTTTTGGCACGGTAATTAAAGGATTATTAAAGGGCCTGGAAGATTTGGAAGTTGGAAGCCGAGTGGAGATCATCCAAACAACAGCATTGTTGAAAACTGCCAAAATACTGAGAAGAGTCCTGGAGACTTGAGACTTGTGGTTACTCAGTCTCCAGTGAAAGACTATCGGCCTACGCTGATGTGAAAAACTCTTATGAGTAAATAATAATAATAAAAATAATAGTAATAATTATCATTATTATTATAAAAAGAGAATTGTGGACTTTGCTATCTCGGCTGCCACAGCGCAAAGTTGAAAGAAAGCGAAAAGAAAAAGTACCTGTAAGCAGTTAAAAAATGAAAAAAAACAAAAAAAAATGTTGAACATGAAAGTGATGGTTATACCAATTGTAATTGGTGCTCTTGGTACATTCACTAAAGTATTGGTAAAAGGACGAGGGGAGACCATCCCAACTGCAGAATTATTGAGATCAGCATGAATACTGAGGAGAGCCCTGAAGACAAGAAGAGACTTGTTGCCCCTCAGATTCCAGTGAAAGACTATCAGCTGTCGCTGATGGGAAAAACTCACATGGAGTAAAATTGATATTCTCAAGAAGACCAAACTATGGAGCAAAATGTAGGCAAGAATTGACTACAAAAAACCTAGGATATAGAGCCATAAACTTTGATCATAGATAATTTGAAGATGTATAAAATATATGACTCAGTCATAATTTCACGGAAGTCATGAAAAAATGGTAAATGAAAATCTAGGGAGGCATCTTTTTGCGAATAGCCTGATAGCATCTATATACATAAGGTGATCAATCTTTTCTTGTTATTTTGTAAATACGAGGATCATTAAATAAGTTTCCAGACTTTTTTCGTATGGGCACTTTTATTGATAGTACACTCATAAAACTCTAGTCCCCTTCGAAGTAATCATCTCCGGCTGCAATGCACTTGTTGTACCGTTCCAACAACTTCTGGAAGGCCCCATGGAAGTCCTCTTGTGTAAGCGTGTCAATGACCTTCGTCACAGCCTCTTTCATCTACACAATTGTCTCATAACCACAGCCTCTGAGCTTAGGGAATAAGCAAAAGTCACAGGGAGCAAGGTCTAGACTATAGGGAGGGTGAGGAACAGTCTTGAAGCCCATCTTGGTCAAATAGTCTGTGACAATGATGGATTTGTGGACAAGTACATTGTCCTGGTGGAAATGCGACTGACCCGATTTGAAGAGTGCTGGCCTCTTCCGACCGAATCTCTTGCTGAACTCCCTTAAAACCTCAACATAGTAACCCTAACCCTAACCCTTTGGCCAATCAACTCTGGTGTATTAACTTCCTTACTCCTCCCACACCTCTCATCCTCCCTCACACACTCCCTGCCTTCCTTGAATCTCTTATGCTACACAGAAACTCATGTTCGATTCATGCAAGATGGCCCAAAAGCAGTCTGATGCATGCCATACGTTTCTGTGGCATCATTTTTTCCAATTTTAAAACAGAATCTTTTTGCATATCGTTCTTCTAAAGTGTCCTGACGTCCAGATTGCATTTTTTAAATTCACCAGCTGTACAATCAGGCTTTAGTAGGGTGTATTCCAATTGCTGCTGTTGCTGTTCATTTGTAGCTGAAATCATAAAAATTGGTCAGTCATGTCATAAGATGCATAGGAATAATTTACTGAACTTTCAAGAGTCTACGGCAATTTTAAATGCCTGTACAAAAACAGTCTGTAAACTTATTGAATATACCACGTATAGTTTCAACTACAACTACTGCGAATACTACAACTACTGCTACTTATAATCATCATCATCATCATATCGTGCTGGCAGCACGGATATCCCTGACCCTCTTTCGCCACTCCTCCCTATCGTTCATCGCCCTAGGTAGGTCTTCAGGACAACAACCTGTATCCTCACATAGCTGCTGAATGTACGTTCGTGCTGGTCGTCCTGCTTTTGCGCGGCCGTGTGTGGGGATCCATAAGAGTACATCTCTTATGAGTTCATCTCTGCTTCTCCAGCAATGTCCTGCATGTCTGGTTCGCCTAACTTGAATAGTTTTCGTGATAGGGGGCAGGTGGCCGTACAGTTGGTGTCTTGTTGGGTGTTGCCGCCAGGACTTGTTGAGGATTGCACGCAGCATTCTTGTGTAATTGCCATCTAGTTTCTTCTCCAGCCGTTTTGTTAGCGTCCATGTAGTGCATCCATATAGCAGTATCGATGTGACCGCTGCCTGGAAGAAACTGCGTTTCATTTTATCGGTTAGGTCTGATTTCCATATAGTCGATAGCCTATTGATAGCTGTCCATGCTTTCGTTAACCTCGTTTCGATGTCCTTTTCGGTTGATTCGACGCTGCTTCCTAGGTACGTGAATTTGTCTACTAGTTTAAGAGGGGTTCCTTCTAGAGTGGAGATGTCCCCCGTTTGGTTATAGCACATATATTCCGTTTTATGTGCATTAACATGGAGGCCTATGCTTGCTGCTGTTCGTTCCAAACTATGCAGAAGTGTTTCGGCTTGGTCAGGTGTATTTGCCAGTATCGCTATGTCATCGGCGTAGTCGGCGTCGGTAATTGTTGTTGCGGGGTATCTTCTGCTTCTTTTCTTCGTCAGTTCGAAGCCATTCTCTTTGATTTTGTCAATCGATGTTCTAAGTACGTAGTCTAGACAAATGATAAAGAGATACGGAGCCAGCGTGTCTCCTTGTAGTACTCCTGCTACTATGTCGAAGTATTCTGTGTCTCCATCTGGTGATCGTACTTTTACTTTAGTGTTTCTATAGAGAATCGTTATTGCCGCTACGGTTTCTTTAGGTATGCCGTACGCTAGTAGGATTCGTTCCATCTTTCCTCTGTGAATGGAGTCGAAAGCCTTGGTAAAGTCGACAAATATTAATGTCGCTTGTAGGTTCTTTGCCCGTACACCTTCAAGGATTCTGCGGATGGTTAATATTTGTGAGGTCGTAGATCTATTTCTTCGGAAGCCATTTTGGTTTTTTCTAAGTATGTTGTCGATTTTGGGTTCTATTCTGTTTCGTAGTAGGGCATTGTAGATTTTGGCAGCTATGGATGTAAGTGTTATGCCTCGGTAGTTTTTGGCTAATCCGAGGTCCCCCTTTTTAGGGAAGGGGAGTATGCATCCCTTCGTCCATCTATCTATCGGATTTTGATTGTATACTGCGTTGCAGTGTCGGAGCAGTATGTCGTCGAATTGTCTGGTCTTCCATACTTCCGGGGGAATTTCGTCCAGTCCTGCAGCTTTTCTATTTTTAATTTTTCTGAGAACCGAGTCGAGTTCTTCTTGTGTGAACGGTCCAAGTTTAATGTCTAATTGTTTGCTAATTATTCTGGTGATTGGTTCAGGCGTTATTTTTGGTGGGTTTCCAAGTAAGTTTTCGAAGTGCTGTTTCCACAGTTTTATTCTTTCTTGTTGGTTTGCTGCTTTAAGTTTTGCTTTGGCCGTGTTCTTTCTTCTGCTCACTTCGTTTATTGTTTGCCAGGCAATTCTAGATTGTCTATCTTCCACCGAGTCTCTAATCTTATCTATCTGATTTTGAATGTATTCTGTCTGTTCCTTTATATATATGCCTGTTAATTGATATTGTGCCGTTTTTAGTTTTAAGGCATTTGTGTTTGTTGGGTTTTTTCGATAGTTTTTGGAGGCTGTTTTCACTAGTGCACGTTTTTCTCTCACCGCTAAAGTTTCCCATGGGACTCTATATTTAGTTTTAATTTTTGTTGGAATGTATTTTGCTGCTGCCTCGAGGTGTGCATTGACGAAATTTTCGTATTCGTCGTTTGGTGTACTTTTTTCCGTCTTTTCTTGTAGTGTTTCGAATCTGTTTCTTAATTCTAATACGTATTTATCTCTTACATCTTTGTTGTTTAATAGGGCCCAGTCATAGTGTTTGGTGGTCGCTGTTCGTTTGTCGTTTTTTCGTAGGCTTAACCGTATTTTCGCCGTGACTATTCGGTGATCGGTGGACACACCCTCAAAAGAGGAGTATGCCTCGCAATTCAATGCACTATTCTTCCATTTCTTGTTTATAAGGACGTAGTCTATCTGAGCTTTAGTATTGTTTGCGTACGTGTATGTCCATAGTTTGCCCTCTCTTTTTTGGTAGTTTGTATTGAGGCATGCTAATCTATTTTCTATCATGAAATCTGTTAGATGTTGCCCATTTCTATTTGACGTGTTGTGGAGGCTGTTTTTGTTGTTTCCGTTTTTCCCGATTTGTGCATTCATGTCTCCGCCAATGACTAACATGTTGTGTTTCGGGATGCTACGCACTAATGAGGATAACTCATCGTAGAAGGTGACTATTTCATTTTCTTCACTAACATTGGTGGGGCTGTAGCATGAGACGATTGTTGCTCTGGGGTTTCCGTTAAATGTAGCTACCATCATTCTAGGTTGTATTTTCTCTATGCTATTAAGCGTTTTTAGTGCTCTAGGTCCTATAAGCAATCCTACCCCTCCCACTGCGGCGTTGACAGAGTTTTTCCATGCGGATACAGTGGCGAGCGACCATCCATTGCTAGTTTCGTGATATTTGATATCTTCTGTGTGTGTGTATCTGTGTTCTTGTATGCATATTATGTCTATTTTATGTTCTTCGGCCGATGCGATTAGCTCTGGGAGTTGTCCTATTCTATTTAAGGTTCTTACGTTAAATGTGGCTATTTGTAGTGTTTGCTTGCATTTTAGTAGTTTTGATTGTTTGAGCTCTGTAGCTGATTTTTCGAACACCGAGGCCAGGGCTCCAACCTCAGCAGGACGCGCCCCTTTTTTACCCGCGCGAAGAGCGATGCGGTTTGTGTAAGTGGTTTGAGTGTGGGTCATGGTTATCTTTCGATGGCTGTTTTATTCTCTTCTATAGAAGCCACTCTTATAGAGGAGCAGCAGTAGTTCCCCGATCGAACTGTCGATCCTGAGCGAAAAGTCTTCAGACTCACGTCCAGGACCCATTTGGGTATTGAGTTTGGTCGTCCATTGTTTTATTCAAATACCTTTACGTACATCATGCTGCTTCCCATGTGTACATTTAAAAAAAAAAAAAAAAAAAAAAAAAATTAAAAAGAAAAATAAATAAAAAAAAAAAAAAAAAAGAAAAGGGTGGGGGAATTTGTTTTAAGTTTTAACTTAGTTAAAGTCCAACATTAAGGTACTTTCTTAAGACTTTCACTAGTACTGACTTATACTTTTACGAATTTTTAAATTATTCGATAGAAGATATTCAAAAACATTCTGCCTTGTTCGCTGACATGTGGATAGGCTTAATATCAAATTGGCTTTATAGTAGAGTAAGCGTGCCTTTACATTTAAAACGCATAGTTTAAGCATTATTTCACAAACAAAATACAGCATAACATTTTGTAAAATTCAGCATTTTAAATTGGAATTAAAGACATACTGACCAATATTGACATTTCTTCCACTCGGCTCCTGAGTTCAAAAGCTCTTCTTCGTTTGGACTTTTATTTACTACTGATATTTTAGGTAGCTTTGGGGGTGGCGGTCTACTGGGGTGGAGGGGAGAATTCGTTTTTGTTGGGTTTTTTTTTTTTCTTTTTTTTTTCCTTTTTCCCTTTCTGAGGGGGGGGGCTGTGGTAGCATTCTAGGCTTTTCTTCTAAACTACTGTTAGGGCTTTCTTTACGAATTTTTAAATTATTCGATAGAAGATATTCAAAAACATTCTGCCTTGTTCGCTGACATGTGGATAGGCTTAATATCAAATTGGCTTTATAGTAGAGTAAGCGTGCCTTTACATTTAAAACGCATAGTTTAAGCATTATTTCACAAACAAAATACAGCATAACATTTTGTAAAATTCAGCATTTTAAATTGGAATTAAAGACATACTGACCAATATTGACATTTCTTCCACTCGGCTCCTGAGTTCAAAAGCTCTTCTTCGTTTGGACTTTTATTTACTACTGATATTTTAGGTAGCTTTGGGGGTGGCGGTCTACTGGGGTGGAGGGGAGAATTCGTTTTTGTTGGGTTTTTTTTTTTCTTTTTTTTTTCCTTTTTCCCTTTCTGAGGGGGGGGGGCTGTGGTAGCATTCTAGGCTTTTCTTCTAAACTACTGTTAGGGCTTTCTTTACGAATTTTTAAATTATTCGATAGAAGATATTCAAAAACATTCTGCCTTGTTCGCTGACATGTGGATAGGCTTAATATCAAATTGGCTTTATAGTAGAGTAAGCGTGCCTTTACATTTAAAACGCATAGTTTAAGCATTATTTCACAAACAAAATACAGCATAACATTTTGTAAAATTCAGCATTTTAAATTGGAATTAAAGACATACTGACCAATATTGACATTTCTTCCACTCGGCTCCTGAGTTCAAAAGCTCTTCTTCGTTTGGACTTTTATTTACTACTGATATTTTAGGTAGCTTTGGGGGTGGCGGTCTACTGGGGTGGAGGGGAGAATTCGTTTTTGTTGGGTTTTTTTTTTTTCTTTTTTTTTTCCTTTTTCCCTTTCTGAGGGGGGGGGGGCTGTGGTAGCATTCTAGGCTTTTCTTCTAAACTACTGTTAGGGCTTTCTTTACGAATTTTTAAATTATTCGATAGAAGATATTCAAAAACATTCTGCCTTGTTCGCTGACATGTGGATAGGCTTAATATCAAATTGGCTTTATAGTAGAGTAAGCGTGCCTTTACATTTAAAACGCATAGTTTAAGCATTATTTCACAAACAAAATACAGCATAACATTTTGTAAAATTCAGCATTTTAAATTGGAATTAAAGACATACTGACCAATATTGACATTTCTTCCACTCGGCTCCTGAGTTCAAAAGCTCTTCTTCGTTTGGACTTTTATTTACTACTGATATTTTAGGTAGCTTTGGGGGTGGCGGTCTACTGGGGTGGAGGGGAGAATTCGTTTTTGTTGGGTTTTTTTTTTTCTTTTTTTTTTCCTTTTTCCCTTTCTGAGGGGGTGGGGCTGTGGTAGCATTCTAGGAATCTCTTGTAAACAGTTTTAACTTTAAGTAACTCTTCTTAATATAAATACTAAACTCACAGTTATATAGTTTCAAGTATTCCTATCAAGTACAAATACTTATGAAACAGACCTATTTAATCCATACACGGGGACTATAACAAATTACTGCTGCCTTGCGTAGCCTGAAAGAAAGTTGGTGGTGACGAAAACTAGATTAAGAGTTAACAACAAATTCATATCAGATGAAAAAACGACTGAGTCAGACACGTGGTCATAGAAAAATAACACTGAATTTATTATCGGTATTACAATCTTCCTATACATCGGTCTCCGAGACAAGAAGACGAAAAGTGGTATCGACGAGTCGATATAGAAAAAATCAAATTTACAAAACGTAACTGATCTCTGATGGAGTTTGGGAGCAGTTTACTAGAACTGCAATTTAGTTCGTTATTTGTCACTCTGTCAGTAGATCACTGATTGACCTTCGGCAATGCCTTTCTTTTTACCAACCCCTTACTCTCGTGTGACCATTAATCGTACCTACCACGCTTGAACCTTTGTTGTTAATTAGTCAGGGGAAGAGCATGTTTACCGATGTTAAACACGGCCACTCCATTATATTACCACTTCGAAACAGAGTGAACATTTGAGTAATGACAATGAATAGATGATGCCAAATATCAAATGCTCCAGAACTGCAGTATCACCAAAAGAAATAGGTAAGTGTACTATCCAGGACACCCCATTTTTAGAAATGGAAGTATTACCTCATTGTAGCGTATACACTTGGCCCATTCAAAGCTCCGTCCATTGGGAGGGCAAACTGTTTTGTGTTTTTACAAAGAAATCCATGACACAAAAATGAGTGAAGCAAAGCAGTTTTGAGTAGTAACGAATTTCAGATTTTCCAGATCAACCACAGCACAGGACGAACTCCAATCGTCAACACGAAGGCAAGTAGAGATAGAAAAACATTATTTTTTTTATGTCTGAGAACGTTCAAATACATTTTCCATATAATTTAACTTACACTGCTTCTTTGCATTAGAACACTTGGGAAATGGAAATGGTTTATAGAATCTTTTTAAATTTTAGGAGGCTCTCGGAAATTAATGGTTATCGTCATAAAGATGACATAGCGACTCGGCTTCAAATCTTAGACGAAGCAGTTTGTTTTGAAATTGCACTAATATCCTTGGGAAAGGTTTGCATCCAACTATTCTCCTGTTACCGAGGGGCAGTATTGGCTCTTTAACCTTGTTATATAGCAACTGCTCCTGAAGGAAAATTCTGAATTCAAACCTGCCGAACTCGTCAAAAAAATTGACCTTGTGTTACATCATGTTTATGGGGAGGGGTTGGTAAATACAGATAGAGACTGTCTGCGTGACTCTGGATAGCGGGTGGGGAGTAAGGTGTTCTTATGTAGGTCTTTGGGGAAAGTGAATAGGCACAAAGCATTTTTTTAATGGTCGTAGGGATGATGACAATGATGATGATGATGATGATGGTCCTTGCAATACATTTGATGCTCTAGGTATTAATGGTATCAGTGATTCATTAACAATTAATTTCGTTGTCATCGTGATGATGGTAATGGTTGTAATTTTAATTTTTAAATCCAAATCGATAAAACGAAAAAATGCCTATAGAAATATCAATGGCGATAAGGAAAAACCTGGATACTCAATAAAAATTAATTTAAGCGCTTATTTTATCAGAAAAGGGAGAAAAATGAGTGAAAACTAAAAAGGAAAAAGTAAAAAAACAAACAAACAATAATAATAAAAAGCATCTGAATTAGATAGAAAGAAAAAGAAATAACACACACACACAAACACACACACACACACATATATATATATGAAAATTTCTTTAAACATAATAGACATTTTATGTCTACATATTTTCTTCTGGATCCGTTCGAATTCCTGTATTACTTTTATCGTATTCGGCGGGGGGGGGGAATTGATTTATGTATTGTCCATAGTTGTATGTATCCCTAGTACTTAATAGAATTAATTTTCAAACCAGTGCTAATCTACTTAAATGTCTTTAGCTACTGACACTAATTATAGAAACCCATTTAAAAGCAAACGCCATAATCTTCAACGGTAAAGACGCCCTTACACAGTAGTAATATGCTAAAACAAAAGTTACATCATTTTGTAATTGATCCTCCCCTGATGATGGCCCAAAATCGGGCAGAAAGTACTAGGGATACATACAACTATGGACAATACATAAATCAATCCCTCCCGAATACGATAAAAGTAATACGGGAATTCGAACGGATCCAGAAGAAAATATGTAGACATAAAATGTCTATTATGTTTAATGAAATTTGCATTAACGAAGAAATGCTGCCTATATATATATATATATATATATATATATATATATATATATATTTATATATATATATGTATATATATATATGAATGTATATATATATATATATATATATATATATATAAAAGACTGAAGGAAAGGAAGCGAAAAGATACAGATGCAAAAAAGAAAAGAAAGAAAAGAAAGTATTCGATAAATAATTAATTAAAAGAAGTTAAGATCAAGAGAAAAGATGAATTAATGTCAACATAAAAAGATAAGAAAGAAAGAAAGAAAGAAAGAAAGAGATTGGCATAAAGAGATAAAAGAAATAGGCGAAAAATTTCAAGGATCGTTCAAAAAATTTTAAGCCTCTCACACATGAAAGATTTGTCACACACCTCCCACCTTTGAATGTACCTCACCAGCAGAGAAATTAAGACAGAAATCTCAGTCCTTTTCTACTTTTAGAGAAAAAAACATTCAGTTATGGTAATTTTTTTAGGTGGAGGCTTCGATTTCAGAAAAAAAGATGAACAAAAAAAGAGAAAAATAAAATCCGAAAGAAAACTTGAAAATAAGAGAGAGAGAGAGAGAGAGAGAGAGAGAGAGAGAGAGAGAGAGAGAGAGAGCAGAAGAGAGAAGGGAATATGCTTAATAAATCAGAAACGCTAATTTTCTTGTTGCTCCAGTAAAAGATATCGGCATTCAAATATATATTGATACAAAAGAACTGCTAAGACTGAAGATAAGACAAGCAAGAGAAATAGGCAGAAAAAAAATGAAGAAATAAGACACGACGGAAATTATAAATAAACGTGAAAAAAAGAGAAAAGAAAAAAGAGAATAAATCAAAAGCAATAAATAACCAAAGAGAACGAAAAATGGGCAATAAACAAAAATTGAGAATATAAGTGAAAAGAAAAGATCGAAAAAGGGGAATTTAGAGAAATATGGAAAGGAAGAAAAAGGTCAATTTAGAGAAAAATATATTAAGAGTAGAAATTGAAGAAAAGAGAAAGCACAGAGAGAAAAAGACAGAAAGACAGAGAGAGGGGGGAGAGAGAGGAAAGGGAGATGCGTAGAAGAGGTTAAAATAATCTCAAAAGGAAAACAAAAGAAAGGGAAAAAAATGAAAGAAGAAATCTCAAAGAAAGAAAGAAAGATTAAAATAGGAATAAGAAAAACGCTTGTTATCATATTTACCAACCCCTCCGGTCGGGCAGGATATGACACAAGGTCAATTTTTAAGCGGAGTTTAACAGGTTTGAATTCAGAGTTTTCCTTCTCCTAGACTAATTGCCTCACCAAGGCTGAAGAACCTAGTCTGCCCTACTATTTACCCATAGCTGGAGGGAGAATATTTGGATTCATACCCTTCTAGTGCTATGTGAAATGCTATCAGTCAGGTCTAGGATTTGAACTCGTGTCGCCGTGTCCATATCCTGCGACGATAACCATTACACCACGGGCATAACGCTTGTTATAGAGATAGAAACAGACGGAGAAAACGAAGGAAAGAGGAATGGAACGTAAGAAAAAACTACAACAACAACAACAACAACAACAACAACAAAAAAAGCAGTAATAAAGAAAAAGAAAGAGAGATAGAAAACAGTAGAACAGGAGAAATAGAAATAAAAAGTAGAAAGTTTTCTGTGTTCTAACTTCCCAAATTTCAGCTGAAGAAAGAGAATGTCACAAAAAATTGTCTTAAGAGAAAAAAGAAAAAAAAAAGAACGAGTAAAAAGAGAGCGAAAGAGAGAGAGAGAGAAAATTATTTTGAGTAAAAATTGAAGCCCAAAGAGAGAAATATATATATATATATATATATATATATAGAGAGAGAGAGAGAGAGAGGGAGAGGCTGAGAGAGCGAGAGAGGGGAAGTGAGTTAGAGAAAAACAGAGAGACTTGAATAAAGAAAGAGTGTCAAAAGAGAGACAGTCAGGAAACAACGAAACAGAAAGTCACAAAATTTGTCTAATCAGGAAAAGAAAGAAAGAAGGAAAAAGAAAAACCTAAAAACCAAAGAAAAGAAATGGAAGAAAAAACTTCACACGGGGTGTGTACAGATATTGGAACTGAATTAATTGTGCAAAAAATATTATTTGATCCGAAACTTTTGATGTCTCAACTTCTCCGTCTTGTTCCCTCGCCATCCATCTGTGCAAACCCAATGCCTCACCATAAGTGGAGATAAGAATGTTTACTTAAAGAATAAATCGTTTCCCAAGAATCAGGAATTTCTTATCCGTTTTATCACTATTTTCCTTTTTTCCGTTGGGACAAACTTCGCAGACGTCTACTAAATAAAAATAAAGATAAAAACATTACAATTATAAGGAAAATAAATACGCCTGACCAAATATTTAAATAATTCAAAGCTTCGTTCATTTTTTTCCCTATTTTTTTTTCTTTTTCGACAAAAAATCTAATGAGTCATAACTTTGCTTGAACAATAAAAAAATGCATGCCCTTGAATTTTGTTGGTTGTGTTTTATTGCTGATCATCCCTTGTGGGTCATTCAATGTCAAATCATGATTTTGTCCTGACTGCATCTCTACAGAGGGGTAGGATCCCCACGACGAGTGTCATTGATATGACAGTAAACAATCTCATCCCAGCCTTTAGCAGCTGTAGAATACACCGACTTTGTCTCTACAGAAAGTTTAGACTCCCATACGGAACGTCATTGATATGACTCTAAACCATATCAACCCAGTCTGTAGTGGCTGAGAATACACCGATTTCATCTCTACAGAAGGTTTAGACTCCCAAAATGAGCCTCATTGACATAACATCTCAACCCAACCGGTTGGAGCTGAAGAATACACCACTTGCATCTCTGCAGAGGGGAAAGACTACCCTTACTAGTGTCCTTGATATGATACTAAACAATCTGATGGTGAGGCTTCTGTAATGCTGAGGCTTTTGGATATGTGGAATACATCTTCATTGCCATCGCACCCAGGCCCACTCTATTCTGGAGTGGTAGCACCTGAAAATGTCTTACCAATGGGTTAAATAGAACTGTTCAACATCTAAATTGAGTGCAAACAAATGATTAATGCTGAATTGAATTATTTGAAAAAGAACTGTTTGATCACTTATCTGTGTCTAAACAACAGACAAATGTTTAATTGAGTGTTAGTGATACATAGCAATACTTGGAACATTATTACTTACAAACCATCCACTTAAAAAGTAAAAATGAAATTACCGACGAACTAATTTATTACATATTTTTATTCATTTAAATGTATGCAAACAAATGACCGATGTTAAATTGTTACTGTTACATAGCAATACTCGAGACGATTTAACTATGTGCAAAGAAATGATTAAAAGTAAATAGAATAATTCGTTTTAAATAGAAATACTTGAAATCATTTGACTGTTAAGAAAAGTTCACTCAGTTTTGTTTAAAAATGTGATTTGCAAAATGTTTACAAATCATGCATTTAATATACAATGTCATCTACAGACAGGGTGGGATTGAAACCCGCCCAACTTTACCTTAGATTTAGTATCATTCCTCTCAGCCACCAGATGTGAGCTCAGTATTTGTAAGGCATTATGTAGTAGCTTTTGTTTGCTTTCATTTTGCGTTACTGGATACCATAGTGCTCAATTCATTAAAAGAGCTTTTGCATTACGCAAGTGGCAGTCGTTAATTCCTTCGGCAGAGTGCTTATATATATATGAACAGGATTTGGCATTAAACAACCGATTTTTGACGTCATTAACATCCACTGGTCAACCTTTCTATTAGGGATTTTTATTTTGACATCTGTGAACGACACATCCTCTCCGCGCGCGTCAACACCTTCGCTCAAGTTTGTACCTAACTAACCAATGCACTGAGCCGAAAGGTTCTCAGCCTAACTAAACCCAAAGGCATGATGCATAAAACGAAATCCCTCGGCCATTATATTACACATGCACAGTTTTGTTCACCACCACAGAAAAAAAAATGAAAAAATGAAAAATAAAAAACAAATCCGTAAACAAACAAATAAATAAAAAAACCAAACCAAACCAAACCACGCACTCAATTTCTAGCCTACTGCCACTATTTACAAAACTGCATTAAGTTTTAGCAATATCTATCCGAGGAGCTGTCAACAAAATTTACTCAAACATATATCCACTTTAAATTCTCTACGCCTGACTTCTTAGTCTAGAGACAGTCCTCGTGTTATCGTGGCTAATGTACTGTATTGCAACATCATAGCAAGCGAGTTCGATCTCCAGTTATGCTTTTAAGTTCCCTTTCGGGCTTTTCATACCTTGGAAATGGTATAAACTTCTTAATGTCCAATCTATTGGTAACACATTACCACTATTGTCATTTTACAAGGATGTAATTGGCATTGAATAACCCTCATTGTTTGATATGCTCGGGCAGGATATGACACAAGGTCAATTTTTAAGCGGAGTTTAACAGGTTTGAATTCAGAGTTTTCCTTCTCCTAGACTAGTTGCCTTTCCAAGGATGTAGAACCTAGTCTGTCCTACTATTTATCCATAGCTGGAGGGAGAATAATTGAATTCATACCTTTCCCAAGGGTACTAGTGCTATGTGAAATGTAATTAGCCTGGTCCAGGATTTGAACTCGTGTCGTCGTGTCCATATCCTACGACGATAACAATTACACTACGGGCACCTCCTTATTTGATATGCCATTTAACGAAAATACCAAAAGAGAGCAAAATATAATTTAGATTCCCAAATTTGCTCAGAATAGATAATAATAGAAACTTCCACGCTATAGATATAAGAATAGGCATAACTTGGTAGGAAATGATCCATGAATGAATCAAACTTAAATCTTTCTTCTTTTTCTGCAATGGGGAGGTGCTGCATTTGGTTAGGAATTCTCAGGGCCAAGTTACCCTTATATTTTCTTGCTTCTTCTCGGAAGACGAGAGCAAAAGTGATGAAGAGCATTTACGACCCATTTGGTTTGTGATATAACCTCTGGGTCTTGAATGTCTAACCGTACATAGTCTTGAAGTTCTTATATCTTTGGTCAGTAAGTAATCCACGAGTCTTTAGAACACCAAGACACTCTATCCATTTGTTCCCAGTATATTCTCATTTTCTTCTTATCCGTCAGTCTCTTCAAGTCTTCTTCTTTCTTATTGAACAATTATCATTGCCATATCATCATAACATTTTGCTGAGCAGTGGATAATTTAACCTTGCTTACAGTGATATTGGGTATAAATTCCATGGTCTCTTAGCCTAGATTACTAACATTTATATCACTGGAAACCTCAATATAGCTTAAGAAAGAATTAAAAGTGCAAGAAAAAGTTGCGCGGAAAATTTAGATAAGAATAGTCCCACAGATAAACTGGAAATTAGTTAGATTATATATATATATATATATATATATATATATATAAGTGAAAGAGAAAACAGATTTGGAAAACTGACACGACTCCCGGCAAAAAGTATAGAGATACCAATCTGAGAGGATATTCCCACCGGGCCTTTTTTTTTCTTTCCTTTTCTTGAAATAAATAAATTACAGATAACGAAAAGCACTTTTTGTTTTATAGCTGAACATTCTGGCTTCGTGAAAATACTGATCGAACAATTTAGATTAAATTATTCAAATTAATGGCATAAATTTTGCCAAGAAATAGAGGAAAATATATGGAATCACCGAATGGAAAGAAGAACATTTTGAATTATCAATAAAAAAGAAAAAGAAACAATCAAATAACAATTAAAACTTTGTTGCTTTTCCTCGGGCTCGAGGTATTATATTAACGGAAGATTTTCTTTAATGAACGGACTTCACTAATGAGGAACATCAAGAACATGTATATATAAAGCAGCTTATTTCGTCGAGGTAAATTTTGTAAGTTTTTTGCACTTAATGGAGCAGTCATCAACAATGAACGAATATATAAAAAAGTAAAAAGGTAAAAGGAAAAAGACCATTGCGTAAAAAGTATTGGATATCATGGAAAAAGTACCGAATATCTGGTAAAAGGGACCAGATTATTGTTTGAATGTAAACGATACGAGGTAAAAAAAAAAGTACCAAATACCAGGTAAAAGGGGCCGGTTTATTGTTTGAATGTAAATGATACGAGGTAAAAAAAAAAGTACCAGATACCAGGTAAAAGGGGCCGGATTATTATTTGAATGTAAACGATACGAGGTAAAAAAAAGTATTAAATACCAGGTAAAAGGGGCCGGTTTATTGTTTGAATGTAAATGATACACGATAAAAAAAAAGTACCAGATACCAGGTAAAAGGGGCCGGATTATTGTTTGAATGTAAACGATACGAGGTAAAAAAAAAGTACCAAATACCAGGTAAAAGGGGCCGGTTTATTGTTTGAATGTAAATGATACACGGTAAAAAAAAAGTACCAGATACCAGGTAAAAGGGGCCGGATTATTGTTTGAATGTAAACGATACGAGGTAAAAAAAAAAGTACCAAATACCAGGTAAAAGGGGCCGGTTTATTGTTTGAATGTAAATGATACACGGTAAAAAAAAAAGTACCAGATACCAGGTAAAAGGGGCCGGATTATTGTTTGAATGTAAACGATACGAGGTAAAAAAAAAAGTACCAAATACCAGGTAAAAGGGGCCGGTTTATTGTTTGAATGTAAATGATACACGGTAAAAAAAAAAGTACCAGATACCAGGTAAAAGGGGCCGGATTATTGTTTGAATGTAAACGATACGAGGTAAAAAAAAAGTACCAAATACCAGGTAAAAGGGGCCGGTTTATTGTTTGAATGTAAATGATACACGGTAAAAAAAAAAGGTACCAGATACCAGGTAAAAGGGGCCGGATTATTGTTTGAATGTAAACGATACGAGGTAAGAAAAAGTACCAAATACCAGGTATAAGGGGCCGGTTTATTGTTTGAATGTAAATGATACGAGGTAAAAAAAAGGTACCAGAAGGTACCAGACACCAGGTAAAAGGGGCCGGTTTATTGTTTGAATGTAAACGATACGAGGTAAAAAAAAGTACCAGATACCAGGTAAAAAAGGGCCGGTTTATTGTTTGAATGTAAATGATACGAGGTAAAAAGAAACTACAATATAACAGGGAAAAGGGGCCAGATTATTGGTAAAACGTATCAAATTCTTGGTAAAATATAAAAGATACCATGCAAAAATTACCAAATAATTGGTAAGAGGGACGAGATTCCTGGTAAAAGGTAAAAGACTTTAGGTAATTTGTAAAATATACAGGTAAGAATTACCAGATGCCAGGTAAAAATGGACTAGTTTCTGGGTAAAAGATAACAAATTCTACGTAAAATGTAAAATACACCAGGTAAGAAATTACCAGTTACCAGGGAGAAGGGACAAGATCCTTGGTAAAATGTATAAGATACCACGTAAGAATAACCAGATACTTGATAAAAGGGACAAGATTCTTGGTAAAAAGTAAACAATACCAGATAAAAAAAGTATTTTTATCTGGTGGTGTTTTATTATATATCATTTTTTATGGGTTATTTAATGCTAAATACTTTATATTTTCAAATGATGATTTTGTCATTTTTATTTGTACAACATCCATTATTTTCATTAAGAGTGTAATTGTGTTAACATGTCTTTCTGGTTTTAACAATTTTTTCTTTGTGTAACATACCATGATACAGATATGTGAAAGAGACATAATGTTCATAAAATGTTCATAAAAATATATAGGAATCCGAAAACACGAAATTGGTTCAGGTACGAAACTTTTATTCCCCTTTTTGAGTTTAAAGGTTTTTCGACATGAGGAGAGAGAGTGAGAGAGAGACACACACACACACACAATCTTTCTATGTTGACTGCCTTTACATCGTCAACTCTAAACCCAACCAACCCGTAGCACACAAATTCGTCTGGCCTCGCTCAGCCCTGAATCTCGACTCTCTCGTTCGGAGGCAGGAACTCAACTCACTGCTTTTTCTCAAATCCCCAAATCCTCAACCCACGCTTCCGGTGCGTGACGTCACTCACATTCCCTTGTCCTAATTTCTATCTGGGATTTTTATTTTGATATCTCTGAATGATACATCCTCTCCGCGCGCGCGTGAACACCTGCACTTATGTTTGCACCGAACTAACCCATGCACTGAGCCGAAAGGTTCGCAGCCTTACTAAACCGAAAGGCAAGATATACAAAACGAAATCCCTCCGCAATTATATTCCATTTGGAAAGAATCATTACCATAATGAAATTCGATTTCATCATCACCAAATCTATATTCTGTTGTTAGGACGGAAAAAAAAAGCCCAAAATTGCTGTATCTATGTTAACATCGACAGTTGAAGGAACAGTCGTCATCTCCTCTGCTCTTTTGTCTATCATGCATGACATACAAAAAAAATCATTTGTTTAATTCAGACAGTAATCTTTATATGTTTAATTGAACAGTCCCAAAACGCCGAGCGTTAGCACTCGTGATTTCTCTCCGAATATCAATTTCATCCAAAAATCCACATTCTATCATTATTTCTTTCGAGCGCGCAGCAATTTCTTCTCAGATTTATAGTATTTTGAAAAAGTGATTTTATTTCATAGTATATTAACTTGAACAAATCTTGTTCAAATGATCTCAAATATAAAGAAACAACTCAAACTTCGACATTCAGTATTTATAAAAGGCCCTTTCTTTTCTTGTGAATGCAATTTCTATTCTAGAAGAAAACATTAATGATAAAATTTTGCGTCAAAAATCGATATTATTTGAACAAGAATTGAACAATTGATTACATTGCGAAATGGTATAATTTTTTTTTTAAACAATATCACGTTTTCTGTCAATATATATATATATATATATATATATATATATATATTCGTGCCGGTTGGGGCATCGAAATCAATGGCATTTTCGAGGCCGAAAGGCCTCTAGTTTCGGCTGAGCTACTTTCGGGTGGACGAGCAGCAACACTGACACCTTTGTCCCCTATGTATAGCACTGGAACTTACTGTTAGTGTAGACATTTCAACTTTGTCGCAGCCAACTTGACTGCCTTTAGATTTCGATTGTTTTTTAATTTCTTCCAGTAACTACTGTTCGTAAGTGATTACCCGTTCAGAAATGAAGCGGCTCATCACTGCTTAACTTCATGATCAGAACTGAACGTAAGTCAGAGAGCGAGACTTTGTTATCTTTCAAAGTTTGTTTACTTTGACACACAGGCTCCAATTTTCTGCCAGAGCCTGGTGTTACAAAGTCATCACCTGTCGAGAAAAGAAGACGCTAATGGCTGCTTAACTTCTGAAATATTTTTGGGAAACTGTCGAAGCGCACGTCCTGATATTCAGCTGTTAAGTTATCTATCTATCTATCTATCCGAAGTGCGATTAAATTGTCGCCATATTCAATCATCAATTTCACGCAAACACTTTATTTGTGTCAGGTTTTATTTATCTAGCGAGAGAAATCACGCACGCGGCAGCTCAAAGCGTGCACGAATATGTCTGATGTGTAAAATGAGATCAGGGAGAGAGAAACGGGCGATTGGGGAGATCGTGAATCGTGTTTGACGTCAGGACTACCTACACGGTGGCGAGCATGTAAATCACCTCATTGTGCGTTTGACCAGGATGTGGCATATTAGTATGGCTATTCAAATCTTGCCTGAACTCCGGGGGCAGACCGGGAGTTTTGAGTCTTGGTGACGCACGACAAGAGACGAGCTTGGACGTAGGACTGCTAAAGAAGATTGTTGCAGCCAAGAAGGAATTCATAGGAAGAAGCAATGAGAATTGTCATTTTCAGCGTAGAAATTCGGATGTACGACACAGCAACAGCACTTGAAATTGATTCCACGCGTTCAGTTACGAGAGACTTTTCTTTCTGTAACTGACAAGGCACACTATCCACCGACCTCTTCTTTCAATTTACTACGCAGCAAACTAGAGTCAATTAGACTAAGTCTGTGAGGAATGTAGCACCATGATGCAATATATATCTTCAGATATTGATGTGCAGTACTCTTGTCTTTCAAACCGGTAGCTCCAAAACGATTATTTCCGAATGTTTAGGGCACAAAATTCATCTTAATAAAAGCACTAGGTCTACGTTATGGCGTTTGGTGTGGCCATAAGTGATGATGACGTTATGCCTCCATTCACCTTCCCACATATCTTCTCATTCAACTTGGATGCCTACATGATATTCCTACAGGGGCCCGACAATATTTTTCGGACACTTTCAAAAAAGTACTTCAAGGTGGTCACTAGAGCCAAAAACCTTTGAGATTGTAAGTACGTAGTTGAGGAGTGAAAATCCACAACTAGTGTAATCATTTTTTTTGTTTGGCTTTGATAATTTTAGTTTTTTGTGATTTTTGCGAAAACTTGCGCGACACTATTTTTCGGACATGACAAAAAATCCTATTTTTTTAAGAGCTATGTTCATGTATATGTTGCTGTATGCAGATTTTCTGCTTGTACACTGATTAGGGGCACTGGCGCCCCAACTACTATGTTAACATAGGACAATCTAACAGCATAAATAGTCCGGACATTTCTTGGCAAAACAATTAAGTTTAATGAGGTAAATGCATTCAAAAGAAGTCGTTCGTTTGGCACGGAAGAAGCGGGAAGATGGCCTCAGCATCAGAAGGATCGCCATAGGTTTGAAGCTGTCGAAATCAACGGTCGAATACATGCTAAAGACAAACTCCGAGCGGAAAAAGAAGAGAGGTCGGAAAAGAGCAATTGGCAAGAGGACTGAAAGGAGAATGAAGAGGACTGTGAAACGACTTTTGATATCTTGAGAAAAAGTTACAGCAAGAAAAGTGAAGGAGAAATGTGAATTGGATGTAAACGTCCGAACAGTACAAAGAACGCTGCGTAGGATTGGTTTGAAGTATGCAAAGGCTAAGAAAATTTACACTAACAAAGAAACACAAAGGAGCAAGACTGGAGTGTGCTAAAAGGTGGTTAACAAAGCATGTTGACTTTAAGAAGGTTATATTTACTGATGAGAAGCGTTTCAAGTTTGATGGGCCCAATGGATGGTGTACTTCATCGAGAAGGGGAGAGCCTGTTGTACTGAACAAACGACAGATGGGAGGAGGAGGAGTTATGGTTTGGGGTATGATCTTTGCTAATGGAAATATATGGTTGGAGTGGCTGAAAAGACGACAGAACAGCGAAAGCTACAAACAGTTGCTGGACGAGAAAGCTCTACCAAGGATAAGAAGAGAGATGGGGAATGATTTCATTCTACAGCAAGACAATTGCAGCATCCATGTGTCAAAACTCAAGAAAGAATGGATGGCTAAAGTGAATAGGACTATTTTGGAATGGCCTGCAAGAACCCCAGATCTAAATTTAATTGAAAATGTTTGGGAAATGCTTGCGCAACTTGTCTATGATGGACCTGAAATAACGAAAGAGGCTCAACTATGGGAACGAATACTAGGAGCCAAAAAACTCGTAGAGATGTTATTGTGCATCTGTTTGATCATTATGAAGAGAGATTGATAAAAGTTATTGAGAAGAAAGGAGATATTACAGACTATTAACAGTTTTTCAACGATGTCCGAAAAATAATGTCGCGTGTGTTTTGTAAAAAAATGATGAAAATTAAATATTTTTCCTTACCTAATCGATTTTCTTCCATTTTAATTACAGGTATTGTCTTTATATGTTTATGCTATTCTATTGAAGGAATTTCGCCACTTTATGGTACTCGGAAAGTTGAATACTAAAGTGTCCGAAAAATATTGTCGGGCCCCTGTAGAGGAGGTAGTGCTAGCGTGGATCGTGAGGGTGGCTGTTGGAAGACCCTTTGTCTAGCAAGAGGACTCTGCCCTATGCCATGCAAGCAGGAGAACCGAATGTAGGCTGTGATAAAATTTCTGCGGCCACATAAACCCACACATATTGCTGCCTAATTCCTCAGATTACAACTCTATTGATTATTATGTGTCCGGGTTGGTTGCACTAAAGGCCAACAAATGTCTGTATAAGACCAAAGAGGATATGAAGGTAAGGATAACGGAGGTTTGGAGAATTTAAACAAGGACGCCATCTTGCAGGAAATTCCGAGGTCGTCTGGAGGCCGGGGTTGAAGCCAAGGATGATTTCCTTGAATCTGCAGTATTTCAAGATATTTTCATATAATTTTGGTTAATATATCTGATAATGTGAGATGTCAGAATTATTTTCATTTTTGCATAACGTAGACGTCAGTTTACACATCGCATCATATATATATATATATATATATATATATAGGTATTATTCGGTCCAGTTAAACCAGAGTTGGGAGTAATTCCTTCAGGACAAGAAAATCATTCAAAAACTGAACATTTAAATTTTCCTGATAGAGAGCTCTATGTAATTAATATTACAGAGCAATATTCAGACCCTGAAAAGTAATTAGATAAGAGATGTGAATTAATAGCAAGATGTAGACATAAGACTAAATTTAAGATATAGACTAATTATCATAAATAAAAGTTGTTCCTAAAAAACATGGAAATGAATTGAGAAATAAGGTAAATGAACAAAAATAAAATAAAATAAAAATAAAGAAATGAAAAAAAAAAACGTATCTGATATACGTACAACAAAAAATAGGTAACTGAGGAAATAGGCTTGAAATTAATTGAAAGTATTAATATTTCCCTTACGAAAAAGTTATTATATAAAAAAAACATAAGAAAAAGTTAATTATCGAACTTAGCTAAAAAAGAAAATAAATAGCAGAAAAATAAAAAAAGTTAAATTACTATAATTCCAACCGAGATTAAAATTAAATAAATAAAAATAAATAAAATAAATAACCAAATAAAACAACGGAAGTGAGAAAAAACGGGGAGATAACACTTCACTCCTCGTCTATCGCCCCCCCCCCCCCTCGTGACTTTTCTGATCTATTTTATCCATAGATCTGAAGATGTCCTGTTAAATTTTTATTCGTGTTTTTGGTTTACATCAGAAATAAATAATAGGATGGAAATAAATTTATAATCCTAAAGTAACCAGTCTTTGGTTTTTCTTAAAGAAGATAAAGAATATATATATATATATATATATATGAGGTGCATACGATAAGTTTCCAGACATTTTTCGTATGGGTATTGAAAATTGTTGTAGACTCTTCAAAATTCAGTATATTCTGGCTCTACATCTTTTGAGATGACTGACCAATTTATAGGATTTCCGGTTCAAAGAAACAGCTGCAACAGGAATTGGAATACACCCTACTAAAACCAGATTTGACCAAGATGGGCTTCAAGACAGTTCCTCACCCTCCCTATAGTCTAGATCTTGCATCGTGTGACTTTTGATTATTCCGTATGCTCAGAGACTGTCATTATGAGACAATTGAGGAGAAGAAAGAGGCTGTGACGAAGGTCATTGACACACAAGAGGACTTCCATGGGGCCTTCCAGAAGTTGTTGGAACGGTACAACAAGTGCATTGCAGCTGGAGGAGATTACTTCGAAGGGGACTAGTGTTTCATGCGTGTACTATCAATAAATGCGCCCATACGAAAAAAAGTCTGGAAACTTATCATATGCACCGTGTATATATATATATATATATATAATTTTTGTTTGCTGACAAGTGCAAACCATAAAAATGTTACAGAATAATGCGTGATATATTGGAGAAGATTGTTTTAATTCTTAGAAATCGTTACAAATGGGCTAATCATGGACTTTCCACGACATGCATGGGCCGAAAACACCGTTCATATGGAGGAAACACATATATGTAGCACTATGTGGGTAGGCCGCCAAAGCAGACGAGTCTGTTTTGGCACGAAACCAGACAAAGGATTCTTGGACATGAAATCTCGCCGTATCCGGAAGTGGTAAGAGGACGCGAATGAGAGTTGACGACGCGACCCAGCAGAGGGCAGTTGGCGGCTGGACAGCAGAGAGGCGAACAGCAGAGGTTGGCGTGGATCCACGGACAGGGGCAGTCAACACCAGACACCGGAGCAGAGAGGCGAGGCAGCATGGGATAGGGTCCAGCTAGAGTGAGTCAAGATGAGTCTGATTCCAGTAGCATTGTGGAATTTTCGCTAGTAACCCATGCTAGCGATAGTCCGCACATGCATATAGTGTTGCAATACCTCTTTTCTGCTCTTGGTTAACCCCAAGCTTTGTTCGTGTTTGTTCGTTTGTCCTTCTATTTTCTCCGTTCCCTCGATCCTATTCTGGTGTAGGTAAAGAAATGTGCGTTACCCCCTCGAACCACTAGTTGATCACCGGCCGGCGTAAGAAGTGACAGGGTTAGAAGAAAGTTAACGTGTGAGGGGGCGAGAGGGGGTAACGTTTACAAATGGTGCCGTTGACCAGAGAAAAAAAAAACTGATGAAAAAAAATTGGAATTGATCGGGGAGCGGGGGAGTTTAGAGACTGACAGACGAACGGAAAAAGAAAAAAGTGAAAAAGGCCATAAAGACCGCCACCAGCGAGACAGAGAGAAAAGAAAAAGAAAACGGAAGAGACAAAGAAAAAAAGTGAAAAAGAAAGAAATCTACATAGGTAGGAATACACATTCCCCCCTCCCCCACTGCACTCGAATATAAGAACAAAAAAAAAAGATTTGTTAGATTAAGGAAATTTTAAGATGTAGAAAAAAACCCAAAAAAACAGGTAATCTATTTCGTTTTTGTGTGTGTGTGTGTGTGTGTGTGTTTAACCCCTTAACTGCTGATAATTTTTGTTGTATTTTTGTGAGAATGTAAGGGAAGGTCTTCTTCTTCCCCTACCCGCTTTTCACACTTAACTTGACTGGTAGAATTCAAATGCTTTTTTTTCTACTTCTTCGTAGCAGTTTCACATAGTAATTTTTATACTTAAGTGTTAGGACCAGTGGCTTAAGAAAGAAAGTTAGTCCGTTCTGGGAAGTTTTATAGTAATTTTTTTTAATGCTGGAAAGGTGATAAGTCACCGATTAAAAAAAAAAAAAAAAAAAATTTCCTGCAAGGTTCACTAAAAAAAAAAAAAAAAAAAAAAAAAAAATTGTGGTATTTCAAAACCCCAGAGAAAGGGAAGATGAAACGAAAAATAAGAGAGAGAGTGAGATTTCGAAGCTAGGTTAAAATCGACTGGTCAAAGTCGGGTCGTTCCGAGTGCATAGGGTAGAAGGTGGAGGAAAGCTTCTACCACAAAAACAATTTAAAAAAATGGAAAATATAAAAAAAAAAAAATGAAAAAAAAAAAAAAAAGAAATGGCGGAAAAATTGAACAAAGAAAGAGAAGGAAGAACAGATAAAGTCATGAAAAAGAAAAAAGAAAGAAAAAGAGAGAACGAAAAGTAGAAAGAAAGAAAGATTGCTAGAGAATTTTTGTCACTGCATCCATGCCTGTCTCTGTTAAAAAAAAAAGAAACAAAGAAAGAAAAAGAATAAGTAAACTTGGGATTTTAGGAAGAAAAGAAAGTTTTTGTTTTTTTGTGGATTTAAAAAAAAACGGTTGGAAGCAAACGCTATCCCCTCCCACACTACCCCCGGTAGAGGGAAGAATTCAAGTGGACAGGAGAGAAGGAAAGTAAGACGCAAAGAGAAATGGTGGAAGTGGGCAGAGATCTCAAGGGAAGAGAGACAAGGGTTAGAAGGTGGATGCGTGACAGATTCCTTCAGAACAATTTTATTTTATATAATTGTCAATTGTAGTTATTTTATTTTTTTTTAATTTTTTTGTCTGTGAATTGTTTATTATTAATTTTTTTTTCTGTTGTTTAATTTGTGTGGATTTTTTTTTGCTATCCTTTGTTTTGTTTTTTTTGTTTGTTTGTTGTTTTTTTTTTTGTTATACTTTGCCTTGTTTTTTGTTGGTTTTGGGGGACTGGGCTTACCGTGTCATTTGCTTTGTTGTTTATTGTTATTTGTTTATTCTTTTCTTTTAAATTTATTTTTATTTTATTTTTTTATTTTTATTTTTTTTTACCTTCATGGATTTTCTGGGTTTATTTTTTGTAAGTTTAACTGCTCTTGGCACTTCTTCACTTCGTCTGATCGTGTTTCCCCGGGGGGTGGGGTGCACGGGTTTCGCGGACTGGTATCGAGGGGTAGTAAGTTATACAAATGATGATTTGGGAAAGCGAGTGGCCTGATTGACATAGAATTGATGAACATGGTACCGAGGAAACGGTTGACGATGGGTTGGGAAGACGATACCTGGGCGCGGGGCGGTGTCCGGTTTCTCCTCCCCCCTGGCTGGTCATGGCTGGACGATCTGGGAGATGGTGTCAATTGCTTTGTTTTTTTCTTATCTTTTGAAAATCCATGGTGATTGATGGCTGAGAGACTTGTTTTGTTTGTTGCAGGGGGCAGTGAAGGCCCCCAGGTTGGGAGGTGGATTCCACAGTGCTTTCTGAAACATTATTCCTGTTACGACACCGATCGAACTGCGGATATTACTGATGCTCCCACGTCGTAAGGAAAGGGGGGAGACAAGTCCAAAAATACTCCTGAATTGTTGGGTAGGTGGTTAAATTCCCCTGTGTTCTGATGGGTTGGAGAATGGGGTGAAATGTTCGAAAATTAAATAACGTTGGAGGTGAATGGAAACGTCCTCTTAAAATCGTTGGGTAGGGGTGGTTAAAATTCCCCTGTGTTCTGTTGGGTGGGGGCGGGGCGAATTGAAAGGAAATTGAATAATGTTGGAGGTGAATCGAAAAGTCCTATTGGAATGAAGAATAGGGATGAGTCAGGAGACCCCAGAATTGTTCACAGGAAAGCAAGGTGGAAGAGCTGAATCCAGCAATATTTTTTTTATTTAAAAAATTTTTTTTTATGTGTATGATGATATGGTGTTGTTATATTATTTATTATTTTTTTTTTTAGGGACGACCGAACCCCTTTAAAATTTTGTAAGTTCGGTTGTTACTTACTGTAAATGTTTTTGTTCTTTTGCTTGTTGTTGAGTTGTGTTGTAATTTATTGAGAATAAATGACAAGGGTAAGAGAGGGTGTTATGTAGCACTATGTGGGTAGGCCGCCAAAGCAGACGAGTCTGTTTTGGCGCGAAACCAGACAAAGGATTCTTGGACATGAAATCTCGCCGTATCCGGAAGTGGTAAGGGGATGCGAATGAGAGTTGACGACGCGACCCAGCAGAGGGCAGTTGGCGGCTGGACAGCAGAGAGGCAGTTGCGGCTGGACAGCAGAGAGGCGAGGCAGCATGGGATAGGGTCCAGCGAGAGTGAGTCAAGATGAGTCTGATTCCAGTAGCATTGTGGTATTTTCGCTAGTAACCCACGCTAGCGATAGTCTGCACATGCATGTAGTGTTGCATACCTTCCTCTGCTCTTGGTTAACCCCAAGCTTTGTTCGTGTTTGTTCGTTTGTCCTATTTTCTCCGTTCCCTCAATCGTATTCTTGTGTAGGTAAAGAAATGTGCGTTACCCCCTCGAACCACTAGTTGATCACCGGCCGGCGTAAGAAGGAATGGTTAGAAGACTGTGATAAAGTGGTGGGGGTGAGGGTGTAACGTTTACATATAATCTCCTGTAAACAAAACTTTCCTTGCGCTGTTATCAGTAAAGTAAGCCATGCTGATCGTCATCGGGGACACGAAAGGACCCATCCCTATTCCTTTCCTTGAGAAAGGTGCAATGGTAAACAGTACTTTCATCTGCCAACTCTGGCAAAATTCGGCACAAGCACGGTATTACACTCATTCTCTCTCTCTCTCTCTCTCTCACACACACACACACACACACGTGTGTGTATATATATATATATATATATATGGAAGTAAATAAAGAAATAAATCCGATTGTATGAAGAAAGTTGAAAAAGCAAAATAATGCAAAATTTGGTGAACTTATCATGAAAGTCGACTTTGAACGTTTCAGTTCTTCAGGACTTTAAATTCATAGAAAATGTGGTTAAAATAGCGATGGATGTTTGATGTTTTTTTTTTCATTAAACATCCATTGCTATTTTAAGCACATTTTTTCATGAATTTAAAGTCCTGAAAAAGGTTATTACAACCGAAACGTTCAAAGTTGACTTTCATGATAAGTTCACCAAATTTTGCATTATTTTGCTTTTTCGACTTTCTTCACACACACACACACACACACACACACACACACACACACACACACATATATATATATATATATATTCTTGTAAGTAAAAGCAGGATAAACATCTTCCGAGGGAAGTCCTCGTCGTGTAGTGGTTAACGTACTAGACAGTGATATCAGTGAATTTAAATTCCAGTCGCGGTAATGCGTTCATTTTCAGACTTATACTCTTTGGGAAGATATTTACCTACTTATACCTGCAGCAACAGGTTAAATAGCAACACTACTATTTAACCCATTGCTAGAGGGATTAGAGGATTCTATACATTTCCTAACATTTTTACACTGAAAGTGAAATTAATCGGGCCACTGGATTTCGAACTCGTATACTTCGAGGCGGCTTTCCAGCACTTTAGCCATTATGCCATTTCGAATTCCCCTTTTCATTAAGATGGAGATGTAAAAAACAATATCGCAGTTTTTCTTTGTTTGGTCTATAGCGGGTAAGAATGTTTGTTATTGTTATTAGCCGAAGAAATGTATTCTTGCGCCTGTGTGTTATTTCCTCGGTAATTGTTGCTGTTAATAAAGGAGGATGAAGTAAGAAGATGAAGTTGCCGTTAGCTTTTTTAAAGCTTTTTGAAGCTTTTTAATGGCAGCATTGAATAAAGAGTTTACATTTATGCTGCAAGTCTCGTAGGAAGGAAAGAAGTAAGTGAACTATTTGAAGTTATGATAGAGTTGAGAAAGTAACGCGTATTGCTGGACGTGCGACGGAGATATTTTCGCCATTGTATAGCAAAAGACGTGTTTGCTGTTTGAGGAAATAAACGTTGAAGTCACCGTGATTTTGTGGCTCTGGTTGTTTCGGGGAGAAGCATGCGTTTCTCCAGAAAATGTTGCCCAGAGGTGAAATAAGAGCTAGGTGTCGGAGCGTGATTTTGCATCGCAGTCGACATAGCCAATTTTGGGGGTGACGTAAAGTTGTTCCTGTGTGTGGCGTATTGAATGTATCTAATCCATATTCACCTGGGAACCCTTGGTCTAAGAAAAATAGCCAGGAAGTCCATGAATTAGACTGCTTCTCTCATAGTGCCATGCTACTGCTGTTGCTATTGGAGAGCAGACGGTAGACGTCTGCACTGAACGAAGTTATTCAGCCAAAGAGAGTGTTTGACGGTTTTCCCTAATTACTACTGCCCAGAAAGGTGCTTCGGTCTGAATAGGATAAGTCATCCTGATTGGGTGAAATTATGCGTCGACCCTAACGGTCGAATTAAATTACGCGCCAAACAAAAATACGAAATTCCTTCTGCCGCAGGTCTAAAAATCGCGTCAAAAACTAAAATGATTTAATTGATGACTCTTTCAGGTGACACTTGAGTTTTAATCTCTGCAGAATACCAGGAAAAAATCCGTAGAACAATATTCTTTTTATAAGATAATATAAAACTACCATTTTAGTCTTTGATAGTTGTTTTCGCCAGTGTTTGTTGGTGGTCTTTCACTGGAGTCTGAGTGACAGCAAGTCTCTTTAGTTCTTTTGGACTTTTAGTACTCAAAAATGCTGTGGTCTAGATGGCCTTGATTCTCTATTATTATTATTATTTTTGTTTGTTAAGCGTCCTTAGGCGTCTAATCTTTTTACTCTCTTCTCACATCAAATTTTGAAAAAAATCTTTGAACAGAACATACACACTGTTATAACAATATCTATACACAGATCAATCTCTGCTTAGATTATCATCCGATAGTTCTGAAAATACAATCGTAAATTCTGTTTCTTACCCTTTTTTCTGTAATCATTCTATCTAATCATTTTTTTTTTTTTACTCTCTTGCAGTTTTTGATCTGATAAGCCAATTCGTTTCAAAAAATATATTCCTCGACAAGCAAGAAAATCCCATTGGTTAGCAGACTCAGTTTTTGAAACTTTTAAGTACGAGGAGATATATTGAAAAAAATGTCTTCAATAATTAGAAATTCCATTAATAATTTTGAAAGATTCTAATAGATGACCTCTTGTTCTTCTTTCAAGTAAAATAGTTTATCCTAGCTTCCCCAATACTTCTCTGAAACTGTAATATTTCACATTTTTATTGGTTTCGTCATTCTTCTTTTATGACTTCCAATTTCAATATTACCCGTCAATTTCATGGAGGTGCCCGTGGTGTAATGGTTATCGTCGTAGGAAATGGACACGGCGACACGAGTTCAAATCCTGGACAAGACTGATTGCATTTCACATAGCACTAATACCCTTGGGAAAGGTATGAATTCAATTATTCCCCACTCCCTATGGGTAAATAGTAGGACAGATTGGGCTCTTCAGGCTTGGTGAGGCAACTAGTCTAGGAGAAGGAAAAACTCTGAATTCAAAACTGTTAAACTCCGCCTAAAAATTTGATTTTGTGTCATATCCTGTCCGAGTGGAGGGGTTGGTAAATAGGATTACCCATCAATTTCCATGTCTAGGCACTCAACAATAAAAAAAAAAACTAATAGAAAAAGAGACAAAAATAATTCTTTTATGTGGATTTTATTGCAGGAGTTAACATTTGTAATTATTCTTGACATTTTTTTCTTAACGAAGATTTTGAAATATTAATCATTTATTTTTTTAATCTTTTTACTCAATCCACTCATAACGGGCAGGTAATTTTTAATCGGGGAAAATCTGGGTTGAATTCAGAGTTTTTCTTTTCCAATTCTGGTTGACTAACTAAGGATAAAAACCCCATTCAGCTTATGGGGAATATAAGAAGGATTATTATTTGGTAGGTTATCCGTGAATTGTTGTTAGTATTGTCCGGAATTCCGAGTTTCGTATCTGACTCTTTTTTCTTCTTCTAATTCCATTCACTTGTTGCCTTCATTTTTTCGTGGAAAACTAAAAGAGAATAAAGGACGAAAGGAAAGATTTCAGGATACCGTTAAACTCAAACTTTATTTTGAGGTTTAATGAATATTCTGTGGTGATATTTTTCCTGAGCAATTAGAAATAGTTGCGTCTCCTTGACAAGGCATTGAAATATTTATTAGAGTCATTTTCGGTGGGTTATTCAATAAGTTTCAAGACTTTTTTTTGTACAAACATTTAAAATTGTTGTAGACACTTGAAAATTCAGTATGTTATTGCTATACATCACATAAGATGACTGACCAATTTTTATAATTTCAGGTTCAAATAAATAGCTACAGCAGGAATTAAAATACACCCTACTAAAGCCTGATTGTCACATCTGTTGAATTTTTAAAAAATGAAATCATGACGGGAGGATATTTTGGAAGAACGATATACAATAAAATTCTGTCTTAAGTTTTGAAAAAAATGCCACAGAAACGTATGGAATGCTTCAGACTGCTTTTGGACCATCTTGCATGAATCGAGACTCAGTTTTTTTAAATGGCATAAGAGATTCAAGGAGGGCAGGGGGTCAGTGAGGGATGATGAGAGATGTGGGAGGAGTAAGGAAGTCAATACACCAGGGTTGATTGGCCAAAGGGTTAGGGTTAGGGTCACTATGCTGAGATTTTATGGGAGTTCAGGAAGAGATTCCGTCGGAAGAGGCCAGCACTCTTCAAATTGGGTCAGTGGCATTTCCACCAGGACAATGCACCAGTCACAACTCCATCCTTGTCACAGACTATTTGACCAAGATGGGCATCAAAACTCTTCCTCAGCCTCCCTATAGACCAGACGTTGCTCCCTTTCAGTTTTGGTTATTCCCTAAATACAGAGGCAGTCGTTACGAGACAATTGAGGAGATAAAAGAGGCTTTGACGAAGGTCATTGACACGCTCACAGAAGAGGACTTTCATGGGGCCTTCCAGAAGTTGTTGGAACGGTACAGCAAGTGCATTACTGCTGGAGGATATTACTTCGAAGGAGACTAGAGTTTCATGTGTGTACTCTCAATAAATGTGCCCATACGAAAAATCTCTGGAAACTTATTTAATGATCCTTGTAAATTTGAGATTGATCGTATGTCCAGCAGGTGTGTTCAGTGACGTAACATTAGAGGTAGTTACAAGCTGATGACACGGCTGGCTAATAGGCTCAGGCATCCAATTAGCACGTACGCTTGCTACAAGCAGCCGTGAGAAAAGAGGTTCGTCCTGTAAAAGTGGTGAATGCTTACCGAGAAAGAACTTATCTTCGGCGTCAAGTAGCCCATCTTTTCAGGCATGCACGGATTTCGCTTTTTTTTTTTCGAGTTTATGTATTTTATTTTTATTTCTTTTTAAATCCACACAAACTAATTTTTACTCATTGACAGGTGGTGAGAACATTTGGATTTATACTTTTCCCCATAGCATTAACACAAAGCATCAACTAGCAGCCTCCGCCTGAATAGCCGATTTAATTTATTACGATAATATCCGTTAGACTAAACGCGTGTCTTTAAAAAAAAAACAATTCAGTAGAAAGTATTCATGATATTGGTGTGTTAGTTTTTTTTTTCTGTGATCTAGAGCTCTTACCTTACGTTGACGTGTACTTCAGCTAGTGTACATATGTATACTATATGTTGTTTAAATATATTTTATTGATATTCTACAAATTACAGTAGTTTCCGGTACTCATTCAGGAATCTGGGAGAGAATATTTTTTGTTTTATTTATTTCTGGAGTTTATCCTATTTTTGATCATCAAATATACTGATTGTCAAACGAGCACTTGTCGGTAACTAATAAAAAAATATGATGATGCTTTTTTCTCTTTTTGTTCATCAAGTTACGGAGAAGTTGCACACGGCATGTCGCAAGCATTCAAGCACATGATTCTCTCTCTCTCTCTCTTTCTTCCTATCTCTCTCTCTCTCTCTTCCTATCTCCTTTTCTCTCTTTCTTATCGATCATTTTCAATGAATATAATAATGCAATAATCGAATTCGAAATATAACAGCTGCTTCCATTTCCGTGCGCTCGATTTCACATGTCTACCAATCTGATTGGACCTTAGAGCGATCTGTAAACCTCTGCAGGGCAAAATGTTTAGCTGCAAGGGGTTCGTGCGTCGCACAAGATTAAAAATATGAGAATCGATTCTGTCAGTTTTCGGGTTTCCTTCGCCTGACATAAGTTGTTTGATTTTTTTTTTCGTTTGATCGTTACTTTCTGTCTCGGATTTATCTTCCTTTTTTTTCCCTAGCGCTTAGATAAGTCTGCTTTTCTTTCTTTCTTTCTTTCTTTCTTTCTTTCTTTCTTTCTTTCTTTCTTAAATCAAATATGCTTTTCCCTTTCTTTTTTCTGCATTTTCTTTTTTATATTTTTGCTTTTTTCCGCATTCTACTTCTTTCTTTCTTTCTTTCTTTCTTTCTTTCTTTCTTTCTTTCCAACTTTAATACTTCATTCTTTCTTTCAATTTTAGTTTCATTCAAATGTTCCTTCTTTCATTGATTTTTAGATTATTTCTTTCATTTCGTCCTTTCTTTTAGTCCTTTCTTGTTTTCTTCAATTCATCCACTTGTTATTTAGTATTCCTTCTTTTTTTTCTTCAAATTTTCTTCTCCCAGTGTTTTTTCTTTCTTTCCTTTAATTTGTTGTTGAATTTTTTTCAATTTTTTCATTCCTTCAATTTCCCTTTTTTCAATTCATTTTATAATTATTTCTTTCGGTTTCAACTTTGCTTCATTTCTTCTTTATTCCCCTTGTTTTTTCTTTAGGGGGGGGTTATTTTTAAAAGTTTTTCCTTCGTTTACTTTTTCTCCTGTTCTTTTATACTTTACTTTGCTCATCATAGCTTCCACTTTTCATAATCAGGCTTTCTTCTTTCATTTCTTTTCTCTTTCATTTTTCCTTCCTCCTTTCATTCAATTCAGTGTTTGATTCTTTTCGTTACTCTTAAATTCCGTTTCTCAATTGTTATTCCTTTTTTTCCTTCTTCTTTTCCTTCTTTTCATTTCCTTTTTTACTTTGTTTTTCTTTCTCTTGCTTTTTATCTTATTGATTTCTTTCTTGATTTTATTTTATTCCTAAGTTTCACCCCACCCACTTACTTTTCCTTTTGTTTATCAGTTACTTTTCTTATCCTTCTTCTTTTATTTCTCTTTTACAAACGCCATCTTTATTTCCCCAATCCTTCTCTGCCTCTAACTCATAAGCTTTGATGTTTTTATTTTCTTGGTCTTTCGATTTTTAATTCATTTTCCTTATCTTCTCCTTTATTTTTTCTATTTCTTTATTATTTTATTTGATGGATGATTTTCTTTTCAGATTTTTTTTCTATATTATTTATTCAAATTTTATATTTTCGGTTTTATTTAATTTTTTTTTTGTATTTCCTTTATCTAATCAAACTTATTTTTTGCTGAAACTTTTATTTTACCTAACAGTAATTCAGTTTTCATTTTCGTTTAGTTTGCTTCTATTTCTTCTGTTTTTTTTCCATTTAAATGTTTTCTTTATTTCTTATTATCTATTTTCTAACGTTTGTCTTTTGTTCCTTAAATGATTTTGTTTGGCTCACATATTTCTTTGTTTATTTCTTCGTTTATTTCTAGGCTTCTTTCTGCATTTCTTCTTTTCTTATTTGTTAATTTCTTTCTGTCTGTCTTTCTTTCATTCTTACTTTCTTTCTTCATAATTTTTTGTTTATTTCTTCATTTATTCTTACATTCTAAATTAATCTCTTCGTTTTTTCATTCTTTAATTATTCCTTCTACTTTTCTTTGTCTCCGGTTTCTTTCTTCGTTTTTTTTTTTTTTTAATAATTTCTTTTTCTGCTTGTTTGTTTATTTCCCCATCTTTTTTTTCTTCGTTTATTTCTTCTTTGTTACTTTGTTTCTTTCATAATTTGTTCGATCATTAGTCACTTCTTTCTTTCTTTCTCCGTTTATCTCATCTTCTTTTTTGTTTATCTATTCTTTCTTTCTTTCTTTCTTTCTTTCTTTCTTTCTTTCTTTCTTTCTTTTTCCGTTTATCTATCTGTTTTTGTTTATCTTTCTTTCTTTCTTTCTTTCTTTCTTTTTTCTTTCTTTGTCTATTCGTCTTTTACCTTTCTTTCATTTTCTCTTTTATTCTGATATCCATGTTCTTTTTTATTTCTTTTCTTTTTCTTATTTCATTTCGTTTTCTTTCTTTCTTTCTTTCTTTCTTTCTTTCTTTCTTTCTTTCTTTCTTTCTGGTCATTGTTCTTCTTTTAAATTTCTGTTTGTTTGGCATATACCTCAATTAATTTAGTAGCATATTTATCACCAGTTATCACAGAATTATTTGCTCATATATTCTTCCTATCTTTGCGTTCGTCATGTGACATTATCGTGTTGACGACTGGAAAACGTTTAATTGAAATCTTTTCAAGTCATGCGAGAAAGCAAAAGGAATAAATGAATAAAACACTAGAAAATAGACGTGAAGAGAAAAATAAATTGGTTCGCTTTTTTTGTTTAATCATATATCAACTATAGTTGGTTATTTAATACCAAATACATCCCTGTAGAATAGCAGTAGTCGTTCTATTTAACCAGCACATAAATGTATGCAAATCTTTCTTAAGGGTATTAGCCAGAAAGTAAACGCAATAGCCCGACTGAAGATCGAAATCGTTAACTAAAACACTACATTCCAGAACAATAATTACAGCGTGAACGTAACTCCTCCAAAAAGAAAATTGGAAGGAAAATAAAATCTAAAAAGTGAGAAAGAACACAAAAATACAAACATGTTGTTTTTTTTGGTTTTATGGCATATCAACCTCTGTAGGTAAATTAATGCCAGAACAATTTTTTTAAAGAAATTAACATTTCAATTTCAAACAATTCAATTTAGCATAAGTACACGATTTAATTGTCAAAAACATTTTTATTTCCAGCAATTCAGTTTAGTCAAACAGTTTTATTTCAATGAATTCAGTTTAGCATAAGTATGCAGTTTAGTTCTTTTCGACCCATAGATAGGACTATCAAGTGCTACCACTGGTACATTTGACTTTAAACCTTTCTATACTTCTGCCCATCATCTTGATAAAATATATCTCCAATTTCACAACAAAAATCTTTAATGAAATCTTTTACAAGTGACTTTAAACCCTTCCCTACTTTTTCATATTAGAATGGAAAAATTATTATAAGTATAAATATAAAAAAGCAGCAAAGAGACAATATGGGGGTCCAGTTGTGATGGTTGTGGACAATGCCCCATGTCACTCAAACATTGAAGAAGTTTTTAGTGAAGAAGAATTTCTAGGATGTGAAGTGCTTAAGTTGGGACCATACAGTCCAATGTTTAATCCGATTGAACAAGTATGGTCTTTAATCAAAGCTTACGTCAAGCAGGAATTGGCTGCTAAGATTGTGAGTATTCTTGCAATGGAGAGAAGAGATGTCTTGTCAATTACTGAACAAAAGGAAAGAGCTTTGACTTCATTAATTGAGGAAGAATTGGGAAGGGTTCCACCAGAAGTATGCAATCGTTTCATAGCTGGAATTCAATCTAAAATTCCTGCAGCTGTAGCATTAGAAGATGTGTTCTAATAAATGACTCGAAGAATTTTTTTTTTATATTATAAAATGTTAGCAATTTTATCGCTAAAATGATTTATGAAATATTTTTTATATTTATACTCATAATAATTTTTCCATTTTGAACTGAACTACTCCAATTTTGAACTGGAAAAGGTATAGAGTAGGCAATTCTAGATAATGTTCAATCTTAAAAAGGAGGTAACGATGACTGCAGATTTTGTCTGGGAGACAAAAAATTGTTCAACTTAGAACATGCTGAAACAAATTCATGAAATAAAGAAGCTAACAGATATTAAATTTTAAACATAATACCTTTCTACTACTTCCATATTTGTTCTTGTCTGTTTGGCCAGACGTGTTCTTATATATATATACATCATCATCCACAGACAGATTGTTTCATTGTATCACAAGTCTTCAGTGTAGCTAGAACCGCGAGATTCTTCAAGCCGAAATCAAAAGCCTACTGACTATATCAGTCGGTTATCTTACCCTAGGTCCATCGTCGTTTTAGCCGCAGTGAAGAATTTTTTTTTTACGTATATCATTTTTACATGTACTCTTTCAGGTACTGGAAAGCTCAATCCATAAGAAGAGCTATTGCATTTCTGCGTATGTGGCTGCCGGTAAAATCCCAACTGGAGTGCTCAACCGATGGGGTTGGGGAACTACATATATTGTCATCCTTCTTCCACAGGTGTGCGTGTGTGTGTGAGTCAAGTATAATTTCATTCCGACACGTGGTTTTACAACACTAAATAAATACGGTTGTTTGTCACTTTTTTCTCCTGGTGATTATTCAAACAAACATGGAACTGAGAGTCACCGACTTCTAGAGTTCATAATTAGATATTTGTGGGGGGGGGTTAATACCTACTTTGCCGAGCACTTTTTCTTACAATTTTTTTCTTTTTCATTGACCTTTTCTATTGTATGTACATACCGTTCTTTTTTCTTGCGTTTCCTAATTCTTTATTTCTTACGACTTTACTTCACATCTTCCTTCTTTTCCTCCATTTTTTTCTACGTTTCTTCAACTATATATCTTTTTACCATTATTACTTTCTTGTTTCGGTCCATTTTTCTTTCTCCCAGTTTTACTTTAGTTCTTTCTTCTGCAAGTACTTTTTTTCCATTATTGCTAGCAACTTTTCTTTTATTATTTTTCCTTTCTTACAGTTTTACTTTGATTACTTCAACCCTTTTTTCTTTTCTCCTGAAAGGTTGCTGTAGATATCTTACCAACGATATACCTTGTAAACTGTGTGATTGACAGCAAACTCTCGTGGTTAGTGCGAGAAACGTTCATAAGAGAATTGGGGATTTTTTGGATCCGGTAGAGGAAGAGAAAGGAGTTTATATTTCGAAGGTCGTGAAACCACCCTCACCTTATCGGAGGTGGATTACGACTAAGCAATTCTTTCGTCGACTCAAAAATATCACTTCGCTTTTCCCTGATTTGAGACCGGGCTATTTTTTTTTTTCTGCGATCTCGTGTCTGAGTTTTTCTTTCCCCTGAACCGGTCGTCTTCTCATCATCTCGTTATTGTCTCTGTCAACTTTCGTCACGACTCTGCAATATAACATTACAATGCTTTCTTCTTTCCTTAAATTCTTCATACTTTCCCAATTTTCCATCTATTTTACTTATTTTTTCTTCTTTCCATCCTTTTTTAAATTCTGCATTCTTTATTTCAATTCATTGTATTTTTGGTTTTTTCCATCGAATTTTCATTTCTCCATTTCTTACTTCAATTCTTAATTATTGTTTGGTTTCTTTGTTTCATGACATTTTAGTCTTTGTTGGTTATTTAAAGTCAAAACCATCTTTGCAGAAGAACATTAGTGCAAATATTTAACCCATAACTGGCCGAGATAACCGGGTTCATATTTCCTCCTAAGGTTTTAGTCCGAAAGTGAACACAATAGTATGATTAGAGTCCCAACTTGCTTGTTTTACTTTAGTTCTTCATTCATTTCCGCTATTCCCTCGTTTACACAGGTTCACATCCTGCTTTCGAAATATCTAACTGTCAAAAGTCAATATGTTACAGCTTAACACTATGTCACAGTCCATGACGTTAACCACTACTACGTTATGAGGAATCCATCATCTTAAATCTTTGATCAAATTTGTTCTTTCAATCTTATTCAGTTTTGCTATTTTTTGTCTGACGTTTTATTTTGACTTTCGGTTTATTTAATCCTAAGAAACACTCGTGGCATAACGGTTATCATATTTACAAACCCCTCCGCTCGAGCAGGATATAACACAAGGTCAATTTTGTATACCAGTGAAGGAACGACAATATTTGTTTATAAAAATATAATTTTCTCTTCTTTATTGCTCGAAAGGGTTGAAATGCTGCGGGTGCATATGTGTGTGTTGGGAGGGGGAGAAAGACAAACAGATAGACAGAGTAAGAGACTGATACACGACTGCTATATTTGACACGATATCTTCTTAATCCACGTTGTGTTTCTGTATTCAAAGCCGTACTTGACGGGGCTGACCAGGGCCACTTTTCGACGCCAGGTTTCTTCTCAACTCGAGACCACTAGGCCCCTGGGTCGTGATCAAGGCAGCTTCAGTTCTGACTGCTCACTTCTCCTAACTGACTGCCTTCCTGTGGGGGTTCAAACTGTGTTCTTATGTAGTATTCATAACGCCTACACGTTTTCTTTCCGATTCCCAATTCATGTGATTCATTTCCACTGTTCTCTTGTTTACACAGGTTCACATCCTGCTTTCGAAATATCTAATTGACGGGTCTGTCAAAAGTCAATATGTTACAGCTTAACACTATGTCACAGTCCATCACGTTAACCACCACTACGCTATGAGGAATCCATCATCTTAAATCTTTGATCAAATTTGTTCTTTCAATCTTATTCAGTTGTATTTGTTCAATACAGCTCGTAGCATTCAGGTGCAACTGTCGTCAAGCATTTAAGCCATGTATAAATTGTAAGGCAACTTATATAGCGACCGATCTTGGAGATTAGAAAAACCTAAATTCAAATGACTTGTAGACTGTAAGATGGATGGGTATTGAGAAATTATTCATACTCAAGAAGCGATTCATGTGTCGAATCCCTAAAACTTAGCTGGGCGCGTGGGCTGCTGAAAAGTAACTTTTCCTTTTATTGTTTCTCGTAACTTTTCATTTTTTTTTCTATACTTATTCCCATTTTTATTGATAGAGTTCAAGAAATCTTCATTTTATTTGTATTAAATTTCTTCCCTTTACTTTTACTTTCTTTGATTTGCCTAGATTTTATAGAATATCAGAAATGCAGGATACTGCTGGAGAAGCAGGGACGAGCTCATAAGTGATGTACTCCTATGAGCCCCCTCATATGGACGACCAGCTCGAACCTACATACAGCAGCTATATGACGAGATTTGATGTAGCCCTGAGGACCTTCCAGAAGCGATGAACAATATCGTGCTGGCGACATGACATGATGTTGACGATGATTGATAGTGGTGGAAGGACCTTTTATGTATTTCGTTTCCCCTATCTGAGCGTCTATTAAATGATTTCAATAAGTGGCTATAAAAAGAATTTTTCAAAAGAAATCTAAGAACACATTTTATACTGAATAACGAATTTATCCAATGTTTTTAGAAGAAATTCTATTAAAATTAGTGGCATGCGAAATGTTGCTACTAAAATCAGTAAATTTAATAAGGTTAAATAAGTTAAAATAAACCAAAACGAAAAACTACCGCGAAATTGTAATGAAAAATTTAAGGAGATATAGTATACTTGGTCTCTTTTTAAGAAGGTTTTCTGACCATTAAATTACCCTTGTATATGAAAAATGCATGCAAATAGCACCTTACTTGTTAAACAAGTCTAGGAGTTTAAAAACAATTATGGTGCAGAGTCTATTTTGGTTTGGTGTCTTTGTTTAATGGCATATCAACCTTTGTAGGTTATTTAATGCCAAAGCCATTCTCCTAGAAGAACAGTCGTAGTACTATTTAACCCATAGCTGGGAGGATAAGGGGGTTTATACCTTTCTCAATGGTATTTGCCCGAAAGTGAACGTAATAACGCGACTGGAGTACGAACTCTCTAACTACGATTCCGTAGTCCATCGCTTTAACCATTACACCACGATGACACCCTCCAGTCTATTTTGAAAAGGGAAATTGTTAAGAGAACCCGTAATTTTAAGACGAATGATAAATATCACTTTTTCCGTACAGAGAAGCTGGCTATTGTAACGTAATCCAATGCTGATGAATTGTTGCCTAAAAAATCTGAGATATTGAACGGATGTAAGCGAAAAAATAGCTGCTTAATCGTTAACTGTCTATTAATGTGTTTTTCCCCTTCTATGCAAATTTTACTGTGTTTTTGGGCAAATTTATTTGCACCGATAACTTTCTGCTAAAGTTTCCCTGAAGGAAGAAGCAAGCTTCAGTTATTTACTCCAAACTCTAACCGGCTCAACTCACGTAATGAGCACTTCTTCAATATTTAATTCACTGTTTTTTTTGTTCTTTTCCGACGTGTCATCCTCATTTTTCACCCGGACACTTACTCACTCATACACACATGTATATACGTATATATATATATATATATAGTTTGGTATACTTTTAAAAAGTGTTCAATATCAGAAATATATATATATATATATATATATATATATATATGTGTGTATGTGTGCGTGTGTGTGTATGTATGTATGTACACTATGCGTCCACACCATTTAGCCACCCTCAGATTTGTTTTTATTTCTCATTCTCAAGTGTTATTTTTAATGAAAAAAGTTAGACACAACACTTTTTTTTTCTTTAGCATACTAAATAAGTCTTCTTCAGTAACTGTGAGCTTAGAATAACCAGATATCTATTTAAGAAAAACATTTGGAAGTATTTTTCTACTTTAGACTTAAGCATGGTTAGATTGTTAGGAGACATCAGAAAATGGGACGAAACAAGACCTAAAAGTAAGGCTGATAGACGAAGAGCAATAACAAGAACTGGGGTCAATTTTTTCAGAGTCCCTAGCTTGCGTAACAGAAGGCTGACTGCTTCAAATATCAGTGTGCCACTGAACCAATATCGTGAGCAGAAGAGTCTGTAAAGCTGGCCTATATGGCAGAATTGCAGTCGAGAAACTAGTGTTGAGGAAGCAAAACAATATCAAAACGCTCAAGTGGGCCACAGCTCACAAAGACTTGACAATAAAGCAGTGCAATAAAGTCGTTTTGAGGGTCTATATTCTGCTCAAAGTTAGTGAAAGACCTCCAATATGAACTGTATCACACCAACCGTATCGCATGGAGGAGGCTATGTTATAGGGGGGCTTTTGCAAATTGCCAAACTCGGAATTTTGCATCAGGTCAAAGGAAAATTGATTCAGACCGGCAATTACAGCATACTGCAGTGTTACGTGATCCCATCTGGAACGCGGTTTGCGGGTCAAGGATTTGTACTCATGCAAGATAATGGCCAAAAGCATACTAGTAAAATCTGCCAGAGGTACATTAAGAGCAAAAAGGTACAGCATGCTATTCAACTGATGTTGTTGGCCAGTGCAATCTATGGACTTAAATCTCATTGAAATGGAATGCGATGAACTTGAACGAAAAGTCAGACAACCAACAAATGCGGTTCATCTCGGGTTACTCTCAGAGAAAAGCCAGGCGGAAAATTTATAGTCTACCTCAAGTCTTTGATGAAAAGAATGCCAAGAGACAGTGAAGCAGGGATCGTGGCAAAGACGGTTACTTGGATGAATAACAATTTTTAGAGGTTTTGTGTTTCTTTGGTTTATTTTGTATATAATATAGAACTGGAAGAACTAAAACCATTGAGGTGCTTGAATTGTTTCATTAAAAATAACAGTTTTAGGATGAGAAATAAACGTTCTTGTGAGTCGCCAAATATTTTTGACTGGGAGTATATATATATATATATATATATATATATATAAAGACACATTTTGTCGATATAATCTTATCTAAATCTTTTCAAGTTTCATGATAAGTGTCTTGTTTTCAGGTTGAAACTGGTGGATGAATTTACCAAAATTGTCCCGAACGCTTTTGGTAAATTTATTCATCAATTCACACCTAAAACAATACAATTATCAGGAAATTGAAAGGATCTTGATAAAATTATATAAACAAAATGTGTCTATATTACTTAATCAAACATGCTTAAAAGATAGACTGCTGTCCAACTATATATATATATATATATATATATATATATATATATATATAAGTTAGGATAGCATCGGTATATACTTATCAGAATTTGATAACTGTCACTTTCTCGCCTATGATCAGACGTTGTCAAGGTACTCTTAAATCAACTAGAACATCCTTTCGAGGTTTGATTTGACTTTTTGAATAATTTCTTAAAGATTTTCAGCCTGAGGAACGGTTTTGTTCCTGTCATGGCTCTTCCAATAACCAGAATATATCATTTTGGCAATTGCCCTGCGGCTCAAATTGTCATTCATTTAATTACGTCATTCATTTATTCATTTGAGAAACTCCCTAAAATTAACCATTCTAGGCTTGTTGCAAAAAGTCGAAACGCAAAATGATGACAGTAATGCAGTCATATTCCAGTGATGGATCGATGAAATATGACAAATGTTTCTAAGTGGGAGCAAAATGACTTAGAGATGAATATGTTCGCGAATTAGATTGTGTGAAGATTAATATCCGGGTACTTTTTTTGCTTGTCATTTTTCTGTGTACTTAATTCTATATTATTTGGTAATATATTTCTACAAAGTAGTTCTTTGATTTTTTATGAATATAAATCAACAATGTAAATTTAAATTAAGAGAAAACTTCGGAAGTATACTAAATATTGTGAGTTTATTTAACTACTTCTTTCATGCATTTTATTTCTTTTACTCTCGCTCTGTCAATCTGTGTGTGAGTATATATATACATACATATATATATATATATATATATATATATATATATATATATATATATATATATATATATATATCACTCTCTCTATATATATATATACATATATATATATGTGTGTATGTGTGTGTGTGTCTCTCTCTCTCTCTTTCTCTATCTATCTATCTATCTCTCTCTCAGTCTATATACGTGTTCGTGTGTGGGTGCGCGGGTATATATATATATATATATATATATACGACTTCTTAGTCAGATTAGACAAAATCTCATCTAACAGTGGGGGCAGTGGCACGAATCAAGACTTATGTGCGGCTATCAGGAAAATGCTTTGTCATTTCCTAATTCCCCTTTAGGCCCTCCTCAGGTAACTAGGAATAAACTCATCTCTTCCTCGAAGGAATATATATATATATATATATATATATATATATATATATATATATATAATTGTTATTCTTATCTTTAAATTTTACCATACGATGCGTGAGAACGCGTGCGATACCCAGACCTCATCAGCCACCAATCAAGGGTGTTGCCACAGTTTCGTGGCTAAGGTGCTACACCAACAACAGCTTTTGCCATCGGATAAGGTATGAAGAAAGTTCCTCGTTGCAGCTTACCGAAGGAATTTATATAGAGTGTTCGCCAATGGTCCGGGAGACCTGGTTTTAATCTCTGGTCACGTCATACCAAAGATTTAAAAAATGGTACTTGATACCTACTTGCTTAACAATCAGCAATATAAGGTACATATCAAGGGTAAAGTAGAGCAATTCTGAGAAAGGAGTAGCCACCCCTACAAAATTATATATATATATATATATATAGCTATTGAAAAGGGAGCCTTCTGGTTGCCCTCGACAACGGCCGTCAACTTTACTTTACTTATATATATATATATGTATTTAGCCGAAGATATAGCCGAAAGTGCCAAAAAATTGAAACCTTTTTAAAAATTTATATATTCATTTCACCACCAAGTCGGTTGGGGCTATAGAATGTGCCGACTGTACATCCACAGTATGGTAAAACCCTCTCGTTGGTGGCAAACTGTAATGCTTCAGGACGCGATCCTGGCGGCTGAGTTATTCGTGACTCGGCAACTGAAATGCTCACCTGACCTGCAACACTCTATTTACAACCTTACTGGGATGATGGTCAGTTGGTAAGGCCCTATGTGACTATCATGCTCTTGCACTTATATGATTATTCCGATTGTATTACTCAAATTGCTATCATGACAAACAAGTACCTTACCCTATTCTTTAAAATGCGAGAAGTGGATTTTGAGTGTCAATTGCACAGAGATTGTAATGTTTTAAAACATTTAAAGTGTGTGCAAGTAAATGATTAATATTAGATAGAATAATTAGTGCTTGAATACTTCCAATCATTTAACTGTGTGCATGTAAATGATTAATATTCAATGGAATTATTAGCGTTAAATAACATTACTTGAAGCCAGTAAACTATGTGAAAATAAATTATTAATTTTAAATTGAAATTTTAACATTAAACAAGAATATTTAAAACGATTTAACTGTGCGCAAACAAATGATTAATTGTTAATAGAATTATTTGTGCTTGATAGCAATACTTGAAACCACATTACTGTGAACAATCAAATGAACCTTATTTTAGAAATGTTACCTAGCAATTATTCCCTTATAAATCACACACACACACAAACACACACACACACACACACACACACACACACACACACACACACATATATATATATATATATATATATATATACATATATATATATATATAAATGATATGCAATAAAATATCATCAAACCAAACAACATTGATTACATCTGGATTACGTTCTGTTGGTTGTAATCAAGGTTGGGGGTGCCCGTGGTGTAATGGTTATCGTCATAGGAAATGGACACGGCGACACGAGTTCAAATCCTGGACGAGACTGATTGCATTTCACATAGCACTAACACACACACAAACACACACACACACACACACACATATATATATATATATATATATATATATATAAATGACTTGGCATTAAATAACCCACAAGGATTGATATGCAATAAAATATCATCAAACCAAACAACATTGATTACATCTGGATTACGTTCTGTTGGTTGTAATCAAGGTTGGGGAGGGTGCCCGTGGTGTAATGGTTATCGTCGTAGGAAATGGACACGGCGACACTAGTTCAAATCCTGGACGAGACTGATTGCATTTCACATAGCATAATACCCATGGGAAAGGTATGAATCCAATAATTCTCCCTCCAGCTATGGGTAAATTGTAGGGCAGTCTGGGTTCTTCAGCCTTGGTGAGGTAACTAGTCTAGGAGAAGGAAAACTCTGAATTCAAACCTGTTAAACTACGCTTAAAAATTGACCTTGTGTCATATCCTGTCCGAGTGGAGGGGTTGGGTAGATATGGGTTATCAAGAGATACATTACAAAAGTTCTATATACTTTCTCGTCTTATATATAACACATATATATATATATATATATATATATATGTGTATGTGTGTGTGCGTGTGTTTGTGTGTGCGAGTGTGTTCGTGTGTGTGTGTGTGTGTAATTATAATACAATAACTGTACTCACACCTTTACTGCCACCATTCACTCATTGCACTGGCACACTTTCTGAACTCCATCTCTCACCACACTTATACAAGCACTCTAATCATGAACACACATACACTGCAATCGTAAATGCAATGCATTCACTCACTTGCGACACTGGCATACTTACATCACTAACTTACAGCATCGTAAGTCAATGCACTTGTGCAATCAGTGCACTCGAACACTCTCTGCGCTTGTATATTCACTGCACTCTCAGGTTCACTTACAATCGTATAGTCTAATAACATCAATCTTCAAACATCAAAGGCTCAACTTCAAACGCGTATCAGTTCATGTTAAACTTCCGGGTTCGTAGGTCTTGTTTGACGAAATAAGTATTCACATTTTAATCTTCTATATTTCAGCCAATTAATATTAATTCAGTGCATAAAGCAACTTAAATATACGCAGTCTGATGTAAGTTCTCATATTATGATACTTGGAAAATTTACATATCTATCTATCTAGTATCTATTTATATGTGTGTGTGCGTGTGTGTGGTGGCTCATGAGCGTAACAATCACTCACTGATCGGAAACGGATTGGACGAACCAAGTTCAAACCCTGGACGAGGTAGTGCATTTTCACATTTTGCTAATGCCATTGGGATTGCATCAATCATCTTCCCGCTTTTGGGCAGACTAAGCTTTCAAGCCTTGGTAGGCCACCAGTCTAAGAGATAGAAAAATCTTAATTTAGAACCTAATATATAGCATGCTGGCACACAATTCTTCTGTAATGAGCTCATAAAAAAACTGTAGCTCGTCCTACACAGGCTTTTATTAGTATTCATCATCATCATCATCATATCATGCTGGCAGCACGGATATCCCTGACCCTCTCTCGCCACTCCTCCCTATCGTTCATCGCTCTAGGTAGGTCTTCAGGACAACAACCTGTATCCTCACATAGCTGCTGAATGTACGTTCGAGCTGGTCGACCTGCTTTTGCGCGGCCATGTGTGGGGATCCATAAGAGTACATCTCTTATGAGTTCATCTCTGCTTCTCCAGCAGTGTCCTGCATGTCTGGTTCGTCTAACTTGAATAGTTTTCGTGATAGGGGGCAGGTGGCCGTACAGTTGGTGTCTTGTGGGGTGCTGCTGCCAGGACTTGTTCAGGATTGCACGCAGCATTCTTGTGTAATTGCCATCTAGTTTCTTCTCTAGCCGTTTTGTTAGCGTCCATGTAGTGCATCCATATAGCAGTATCGATGTGACCGCTGCCTGGAAGAAACTGCGTTTCATTTTATCAGTTATGTCTGATTTCCATATAGTCGATAGCCTATTGATAGCTGTCCATGCTTTCGTTAACCTCGTTTCGATGTCCTTTTCGGTTGATTCGACACTGCTTCCTAGGTACGTGAATTTGTCTACTAGTTTAAGTGGGGTTCCTTCTAGAGTGGAGATGTCCCCCGTTTGGTTATAGCACATATATTCCGTTTTGTGTGCATTAACATGGAGGCCTATGCTTGCTGCTGCTCGTTCCAAACTATGCAGAAGTGTTTCGGCTTGGTCAGGTGTATTTGCCAGTATCGCTATGTCATCGGCGTAGTGGGCGTCGGCAATTGTTGTTGCGGGGTATCTTCTGCTTCTTTTCTTCGTCAGTTCGAAGCCAGGTAGAACACTCCTTCTTAACAACATATCTATCGAGCATGTCCTTCATCGTCTTACTATGCTTAGGAATCAGAACTTCTTAATGATAAATATCAAAAGAAAATAAACATTTTCAAAAATCCAATATTTTAAAAAAAAAACCTTCAACATGAGAATTTAATGGAATCTGAACGGAAAATGATCATTAGATTAGCCGAAAGCGCCAAAAATAAGTTAATATTTTGGCCATTCCATTCACACAATGTTTCTCAAAAGATTTCGATTACATGAACACAAGAATAAATGAATAAATAAAATGATAAAAGCCTTTTGAGTTACTCTTTTTTACTGATCTGTAATTAATCTCGCATGAAAAAGAGTGTGGTTCTTGTTCGCCAATGGCCCGGGAGACCTGGGTTCAATAATCCCTGGTCGAGTCATACCAAAGACTCAAAAAATGGTACTTGATGGCTCCTTGTTTAACACTCAGCATTGTAATGTACGGATCAAGGGTAAAGTGGAGCAATCCAGGGAATCGCTCTCCCCTAAACCTCGGTGTAGTAGCTATCGAAAAGGGAACCTTCGGTCACCCTCGACGATGGTCACCAGCTTTACTTTTTTTATATTCGGCTGCTGTTCCTCTTCCTCAAGTCCCAGGCTGCTCTATTTATTTCAAATCAAATTCATTTTAATCTTACATCAAGGGAACTACATATATAAATATATATAATGAAAATATCTTTGTCTGTATATAAACTTTTCAGCAAGCTCCCATATTCATACCTATATATATATATATATATATACGAGTATTGGCAAAAAAGTTCTTTGGCTAACCAAGATACTCTCATGAAATGTGTTCAAATTATTTTTTTTTTCAATAACCTATGAAATTTTTTTCCTTGTAACGTTTTCAGTCGTGGGAATTTTTTGTGCTTTTCTTTTTCGGAAGAGAAAAATTTTGAAGTCACTTTCAATCCCAAAGAATGGCATCCAAGAAAAGTGGTTGTCCTTACTGGAGAAAGATTAGAAGAAAAAATATAAACTGAACTTTCTAAAAATTACCTTAAAATGATTTTTCTTTTTTTATTTCCTGTGAAAATTTCCGTTCATGTTGACATTTTTTCAGAATTTAAAACAATGAAAATAAGGCTTGTAGAGCTCAGCTATTATTGTTAAAAGATGGAATTGTGGTTTAGGTGTGGTTTGACCTCAGATCTAAAAAAAATTGTACATTTGAAACCAAGTTTAAATCGGCAAAAATCAGTAAGTTTCATCTAATTGACTTGATGTTTGTCATGAATATCTGAAGGAAGCTCAGCATGAAATAAAAACTTCATGAAGTTTATCTTTAGTACCGAGTTTCCTTCAGTGCGCTGTTTGGCTGTCAGAAGGGGTGTAACTTTGAATATATCTGAAGATGAAGATTATCAGACAATTTTCGAAGTCACAGAATGCGAACGCTTACGTGAGTATGTAAATATTGCAATATTACAAACTTAATGTTTATTGTGTAAGATATGGAAAATTAGAAGATGAATTATCATTTCGTTAAATAAGATTATCGAACAAGGAAAGTGTTCTTGGTGTGAGAGTTATTGTTGAAGGAAATGGAATCCAGGGCGATTAATTTGAACCAGCTGTACTCCTTTTAAAGATGCCCTTTGACACATGCTGCCTTTGGTAACTTAGAAAATCAGAATTGTCATCTTAATAGTTTGGTTTGATTTTGTTTAATGGCATACCAACGTTCATGGGTTATTTAATGACAAAGACATCCTTGTAGAAGAACATTAGTAACGCCATTTAACCTATACTTGATGGAGAAATAAGGAGGGTTCGTGTTTTATAGAAAGGTAATAATCTGAAAGTGATTGTAGTAGCGCAAAAGAGTTCGAAGACGTTTACTTCGAGGTCATAGTCTAACGCGTTAACCACTACACAACAAAACATCCTTCTCACCTCTATATGATGGGATTGTAAGTGAAGTTGAGAGTGTCTTGAATTGTTTATGAGCGTACAAGTGCAGTGAGTATACGAGAGCTAAAAGTGAGCCAGTGCAATGTGGGAATTATTCTCGAAAATTGCGCGAATTCAGTGATTTATATGAAAAGGGACAGAAATTGATACGGTTCTGTGATAGTAAAAGTAAGTGATTGGCTGAAAGCTGTAAGAATGGGGATATCATCATCATCATCATCATATCGTGCTGGCAGCACGGATATCCCTGACCCTCTCTCGCCACTCCTCCCTATCGTTCATCGCCCTAGGTAGGTCTTCAGGACAACAACCTGTATCCTCACATAGCTGCTGAATGTACGTTCGTGTTGGTCGTCCTGCTTTTGCGCGGCCATGTGTGGGGATCCATAAGAGTACATCTCTTATGAGTTCATCTCTGCTTCTCCAGCAATGTCCTGCATGTCTGGTTCGTCTAATTTGAATAGTTTTCGTGATAGGGGGCAGGTGGCCGTACAGTTGGTGTCTTGTGGGGTGTTGCTGCCAGGACTTGTTGAGGATTGCACGCAGCATTCTTGTGTAATTGCCATCTAGTTTCTTCTCCAGCCGTTTTGTTAGCGTCCATGTAGTGCATCCATATAGCAGTATCGATGTGACCGCTGTCTGGAAGAAACTGCGTTTCATTTTATCGGTTAGGTCTGATTTCCATATAGTCGATAGCCTATTGATAGCTGTCCATGCTTTCGTTAACCTCGTTTCGATGTCCTTTTCGGTTGATTCTACTAGTTTTAGAGGGGTTCCTTCTAGAGTGGAGATGTCCCCCGTTTGGTTATAGCACATATATTCCGTTTTGTGTGCATTAACATGGAGGCCTATGCTTGCTGCTGCTCGTTCCAAACTATGCAGAAGTGTTTCGGCTTGGTCAGGTGTATTTGCCAGTATCGCTATGTCATCGGCGTAGTGGGCGTCGGTAATTGTTGTTGCGGGGTATCTTCTGCTTCTTTTCTTCGTCAGTTCGAAGCCATTCTCTTTGATTTTGTCAATCGATGTTCTAAGTACGTAGTCTAGACAAATGATAAAGAGGTACGGAGCCAGCGTGTCCCCTTGTAGTACTCCTGCTACAATGTCGAAGTATTCTGTGTCTCCATCTGGTGATCGTACTTTTACTTTAGTGTTTCTATAGAGAATCGTTATTGCCGCTACGGTTTCTTTAGGTATGCCGTACGCTAGTAGTATTTGTTCCATTTTTCCTCTGTGAATGGAGTCGAAAGCCTTGGTAAAGTCGACAAATATTAATGTCGCTTGTAGGGTCTTTGCCCGTACACCTTCAAGGATTCTGCGGATGGTTAGTATTTGTGAGGTCGTGGATCTATTTCTTCGGAAGCCATTTTGGTTTTTTCTAAGTATGTTGTCGATTTTGGGTTCTATTCGGTTTCGTAGTAGGGCATTGTAGATTTTGGCAGCTATGGATGTAAGTGTTATGCCTCGGTAGTTTTTGACTAATCCTAGGTCCCCCTTTTTAGGGAAGGGGAGTATGCATCCCTTCATCCATCTGTCTATCGGATTTTGATTGTATACTGCGTTGCAGTGTCGGAGCAGTATGTCGTCGAATTGTCTGGTCTTCCATACTTCCGGGGGAATTTCGTCCAGCCCTGCAGCTTTCCTATTTTTAATTTTTCTGAGAACCGAGTCGAGTTCTTCTTGTGTGAACGGTCCAAGTTTAATGTCTAATTGTTTGCTAATTATTCTGGTGATTGGTTCATGCGTTATTTTTGGTTGGTTTCCAAGTAAGTTTTCGAAGTGCTGTTTCCACAGTTTTATTCTTTCTTGTTGGTTTGCTGCTTTAAGTTTTGCTTTGGCTGTGTTCTTTCTTCTGCTCACTTCGTTTATTGTTTGCCAGGCAATTCTAGATTGTCTATCTTCCACCGAGTCTCTAATCTTATCTATCTGATTTTGAATGTATTCTGTCTGTTCCTTTATATATATGCCTGCTAATTGATATTGTGCCGTTTTTAGTTTTAAGGCATTTGTGTTTGTTGGGTTTTTTCGATAGTTTTTGGAGGCTGTTTTCACTAGTGCACGTTTTTCTCTCACCGCTAAAGTTTCCCATGGGACTCTATATTTAGTTTTAAGTTTTGTTGGAATGTATTTTGCTGCTGCCTCGAGGTGTGCATTGACGAAATTTACGTATTCGTCGTTTGGTGTACTTTTTTCCGTCTTTTCTTGTAGTGTTTCGAATCTGTTTCTTAATTCTAATACGTATTTATCTCTTACATCTTTGTTGTTTAATAGGGCCCAGTCATAGTGTTTGGTGGTCGCTGTTCGTTTGGCGTTTTTTCGTAGGCTTAACCGTATTTTCGCCGTGACTATTCGGTGATCGGTGGACACACCCTCAAAAGAGGAGTATGCCTCGCAATTCAATGCACTATTCTTCCATTTCTTGTTCATAAGGACGTAGTCTATCTGTGCTTTAGTATTGTTTGCGTACGTGTATGTCCATAGTTTGCCCTCTCTTTTTTGGTAGTTTGTATTGAGGCATGCTAATCTATTTTCTATCATGAAATCTGTTAGATGTTGCCCATTCCTATTTGACGTGTTGTGGAGGCTGTATTTGTTGTTTCCGTTTTTCCCGATTTGTGCATTCATGTCTCCGCCAATGACTAACATGTTGTGTTTCGGGATGCTACGTACTAATGAGGATAACTCATCGTAGAAGGTGACTATTTCATTTTCTTCACTAACATTGGTGGGGCTGTAGCATGAGATGATTGTTGCTCTGGGGTTTCCGTTAAATGTAGCTGCCATCATTCTAGGTTGTATTTTCTCAACGCTATTAAGCGTTTTTAGTGCTCTAGGTCCTATAAGCAATCCTACCCCTCCTACTGCGGCGTTGACAGAGTTTTTCCATGCGGATACAGTGGTGAGCGACCAGCCATTGCCAGTTTCGTGATATTTGATATCTTCTGTGTGCGTGTATCTGTGTTCTTGTATGCATATTATGTCTATCTTATGTTCTTCGGCCGATGCGATTAGCTCTGGGAGTTGTCCTATTCTATTTAAGGTTCTTACGTTAAATGTGGCTATTTGTAGTGTTTGCTTGCATTTTAGTAGTTTTGATTGTTTGAGCTCTGTAGCTGATTTTTCGAACACCGAGGCCAGGGCTCCAACCTCAGCAGGATGCGCCCCTTTTTTACCCGCGCGAAGAGCGATGCGGTTTGTGTAAGTGGTTTGAGTGTGGGTCATGGTTATCTTTCGATGGCTGTTTTATTCTCTTCTATAGAAGCCACTCTTATAGAGGAGCAGCAGTAGTTCCCCGATCGAACTGGCGATCCTGAGCGAAAAGTCGTCAAACTCACGTCCAGGACCCATTTGGGTATAGAGTTTGGTCGTCCATGGGTTTATTCAAATACCTTTACGTACATCATGCTGCTTCCCGTGTGTACATAATAAAAAAAAAGGGGGGGGGTAAATTTGTTTTAAGTTTTAACTTAGTTAAAGTCCAACATTAAGGTACTTTCGTATGACTTTCACTAGTACTGACTTATAGTTTGTTTTTTTTTTGCAGTATTGGGACTTTTCCTGGGTTTTTCATTTTTTTTCCTACAGTTGGGGACCTAGTATGCTTCAGGAATTATAGAGCTTTTTTTTTTTTTTTTTTTTGCCTTCTCTTGGGGGGGAGCTCTGGTAGCATTAGGCGTTCTAGGCTTTTTCTTTTTCTTCTAAACTACTGTTAGGGCTTTCTTTACGAATTTTTAAATTATTCGATGGAAGATATTCAAAAACATTCTGCCTTGTTCGCTGACATGTGGATAGGCTTAATATCAAATTGGCTTTATAGTAGAGTAAGCGTGCCTTTACATTTAAAACGCATAGTTTAAGCATTATTTCACAAACAAAATACAGCATAACATTTTGTAAAATTCAGCATTTTAAATTGATAGGGCTTAAAGTCATACTGACCAATATTGACATATTTCTTCCACTTGGCTCCTGAGTTCAAAGGCTTCTTCTTCGTTTTGACTTTTATTTACTACTGAAATTTTAGGTAGCTTTGGGGGCGGTCTACTGGGGTGGAGGGGAGAATTCGTTTTTTTTTTGGCTTTTTTTTTTTTCTTTTCCTTTTTCCCATTCTCTTGGGGGAGGGCTGTGGTAGCATTAGGCGTTCTAGGCTTTTTCTTTTTCTTCTAAACTACTGTTAGGGCTTTCTTTACGAATTTTTAAATTATTCGATAGAAGATATTCAAAAACATTCTGCCTTGTTCGCTGACATGTGGATGGGGATATAGTAAGTGTAAATCTACTATGATATTAAAACTACACGAAATGCAAGTGTGCAGCAAGTTTAAGAGTACAGTTGGTTTACACTTGAATTAAATATTGTGTACTATGATTTTACATGTATGTGACCACACTGGCAAGAAACAGACCGTTACCAAGCAGTGTTTATTCTCTGTTTACGCTATCGTAAATAAGATATATATATACTTTATCATCGATTTTGGGGAGAAGGAGTGTCTTTGTGGTGTAATGGGTAAAGCGATGGACTGCGGAATCCTAGAAAGCGAGTTCGTATTCCAGTCGGGCTATTATGTTCACTTTCGGGCAAATACCCTTGGGAAAGGCATGAACACCCTCAACCTCCCAGCTATGGGTTAAATAGTAACACTACTGTTCTAGGAGAATAACTTTGGCATTATATAACCTACAAGGGTTGATATGCGATTAAACAAAGAAACCAAACCAATCATCATACTTTTTTTATAAATATATCAAAGAAAAATACTATCACACTTACACACACAGACATATGTATATATACATATATATATATATATACATGTATTGTCATCCAGAGACAGACTGTTTCGTTGTATCCAAACTCTTCAGTGCTGCTTGTGAATTTGCAAGAAGTGGTAGGTCATCAGCGCAGTATGCTTCTGTCATAGTCTCTGCGAATATCATTTGCTTCTTATATTCTTTTTATGAATCAATTTTCTCTGAATAGATCTATGGAGATTCGAAGTACGTAGTCTAGGTAGAGAATAACAAATACAATGCAAATATATCTCCTTGCAAAACTCCAGTGACAAAGTCGAAAAAATCGGTGCCTCCATCAAGAGAGCGAACCATTTGCTTTTGTGTTTTTGGCCTTTTGGCTGGACCACCTTCGGATCGGCAGTCATTCACCAGCATGTATAGCACTGGACCTCTTGGTTCAGTTTAAGCGAAAATCATGTGTCTGTATCTGGATTCATGTTTAAGTCCATGTCTAGCTAAGCTCATCAGGTTCACATTGCACTAAGTGAGCCGATGACCAGCAATGTCCAGCAATGTTCGGGCCTCGGCTCGTGTCCGATCTTCCTCTCGCGTGACCCTCCGCTTTAAGTCGACCATCGGGTCATTGTCTTTGTCTCAAGTCCTGTCTGATGGAAGGCAGAGACAAATCTGTTTGGGGGAAATACATGAGCAGTAGTGTTGCCAAGAGATATTTTTATCAGTACTTCTTCTATAATCTGAATCTTTATCAGAATCTTTGAGGTTGTTGAGTGATTTTCGTAAGAATATTCTTGAGTTTGGTTCGCATATAATTGAGAAAGGCAATATTAACTTTACCAAATTTGTAGTTCTTTATGATTACGAGGTCACCTTGCTTTGGGGAAAAGAACGATGCAACGTTTCGTCCATTTCTTTATTGTTTTGTTTATAGACAGCGTTTCGTTATCAGAGAAGTAAGTCGTAAAGTTTTCATATCTTTCAAATGTCAGTGGTATTTCGTTGAACCCAGCATCTTTTGGTTTTCATTTTTTAATACTGAGGCAAATTCCTTCTCCGTAAACCGTTTTCGTATGAAAAGGTTAGCTAATTGTAATGTAATAGAGTTAGATTTCTTTTGATAATATCATAGTTTTAATATTCTTCATAGCTGTCTGGATTGGGTTAATTTAAAAGATCAAATTTTTCTAGTTTTATCAGAGGACAGGTTGATTGTGGAGAAGACCAGGTGTGACCCCATGCAGCGAAACGTCAAACGGTGTTATGGATTTTGAAGCTGGCTAGAATGACTGCTATGGATTGATGATGTTGGATTGATTCGTCAGCAGAGGAGATAACCACAGCCTTTTAGTTTGGGAATCACCCATTTGCTAATCATATGAGAAACAGAACACTTTTTGAATATCAAGCTAATCGAATTGCCAATAATATAAACGCCCCACCATTCTGACAACTATGCAGAGAGTGAGATTTCGCGCGGGGTTCGAATTGGGCAACACGTCATTCAGAAATACAAAGTGTTTAGAATGCAGGAATTTAATCTTATTCACTGCTTTGGTATCTATTTAGATATTTAATTTACTTGGATAGGTTTTTAAGTGATTTTGGGAGGGTTCCTGGGCAGAATCTTGAAATGTTCTTTCCCCTCCAGAAACATTTCTTATTGGCTGGGGAGGGAGGGGCTATCTTACGTTTCTGAACATCGGCATTTGTTGTTTTTTTTATTGAGTAAGGATACTTAGTTTAAGTTATCTCTTATTTTTTCCGAACGACTAGTGACTCCCATGGAACTCTACCTTTGGATCTTGGTTTGCTTGCTATGCACTCTGCTGTTGTATCCTCGTGGGTGGTAAGAGAATTTTTATTTTGTCATTTGGCGTATGGATTTCCGATGTCTCCTGATGAGTATAACATTTGGATCTTACAGTTATCATATATTGATTGCTAATATACCCATTGGTAAGAGAGAATTAGTTATAATATAGGGCTTTGACTGTTTTTTCCTTATTTCCACGTAGGCTCAGGTGTATCTTTGCCGAAACGATTCTGTAATCGAAAGATACCCACTCGAAATAGCAGTACGCATCACAGTTCAGAACGCTATTCATCCACATCTTATTCATGAGTACATAATCTAGCTGTTATTTGGGTTGATGTTGGTCCATAGTTTTTCCTTTACTTTTTTTGTGGGGGGATCTAGTGTTAAGACATTCACGTCTGTTCTTGAGTAAAACCCTGAAAAATATTAATGTCTATTTGGCCAGTGGTGTAAGCAACATTTATCATTTTCTTCTTTACCTATTTGCCGATTCATGTCTCCAGCTATTGAAAGTTACCAAAAATAATTTCGATTTTTTAGTAGAATTTGAATGTGTCGAGCGACGGAAGATACTTCATGATTATTAATGAGGCTGTTGCAAGAGACGATTGTTGTGCAGGGGTTGTCATTAAATGTAGCACACATAATTCTCGGTTGGGTTCTCTCGATGCTATTTCAATGTACGAAGACCGAGAATCATTCCTACGCCTGCATTGGCAGATTTTTTTATTTACGCAGATGGCGACTCAAATGACCATTCATTACCAAAATCATGATATTTTAATTTTACTTCAATATGGTGATGTATTTGTTCTTTCACGCATATAACGTCTATGGACTACTCGACTTGAGATACATTGATATATATATATATATATATATATATATATATATATAATATCATATTTTTATATATATATATATATATATATATATATGCCCACATTTTTGTATTGCAAATAAGATATAACTGTTAAATAACTATCTGTATATTATTTATGCTAAGTTATGGCGTTTTAGTTTGTTTTTAAAAATGCATTTTTTGTTTCAGTTTGTAGATTTAGGCGTTGTTTCACTCAGATATTTTCATTTTTAGCTATTCGGCCATTTTTGTGACACACGTTTTTTGTTACAAAAATTCAGTCTCAGCTGTCGCGTATTTTCCATAGTCAAAACTAGTGAAAATTTTATATTTTCAACGGAAAATTCTGGGAAATTTTATGTGTTCTGGAAAATGTGACAGGAAGTTTTGAGAATCTTAGATTTACTAATGAGTATGACGTTATCATAAATTCAGTTGATTAAATAGACTCTCCTACGTCACTCGGTTTTTAAAACGAATGCCTCAAATGAAAATCATCATCATCATCATCATCATGTCACGCCGCCAGCACGGATCTCCCTGACCCTCTCCCGCCACCCTTTTTCTATCGTCCATCACTTCCAGTAGGTTTTCAAGGCTACATCCTGTATCGGTACAGTGCTGTTGTACGAGATGCATACGATAAGTTTCCAGACTTTTTTCTTATGGGCACTTTTTTTGAAAGCACACACATGAAACTCTAGTCCCCGTCGAAGTAATCTCTTCCGGGTGCGGTACATTTGTTGTACCGTTCTAACAACTTCTGGAAGGCCCCATGGAAGTCTTTCATCTCCTCAATTCTCTCATATCGACAGCCTCTGAGCTTAGGGAAGAACCAAAAGTCACTGGGAGCAAGGTCTGGAGTATAGGGAGGGTGAGGAACTGTCTTGATACCCATCTCGGTCACATAGTCTGTGTCAAGGATGGAGTTGTGGACTGGTGTATTGTCCTGGCGGAAATGTCACTGGCCTGATTTGAAGAGTGCAGGCCTCTTCCGACGGAATCTCTTCCAGAACTCCCTTAAAACTTTAACATAGTAACCCTAACCCTACCCACTTGGCCAATCAACTCTGTATTGATTTCCTTACGCCTCCCACACCTCTCATCATCCCTCACAGACTCCCTACGTTCCTTGAATCTCACATGCTGCTCAAAAACTGATGCTTGATTCATGCAAGATGGTCCAAAAGCAGTCTGAAGCCTTCTGTGGCATGATTTTTTCCAAGTTTAAAACAGAATTTTATTGCATATCGTTCTTTTAAAGTGTCTGATTGCATTTTTGAAATTCACCAGCTGTGACAATCAGACTTTAGTAGAGCGTATTCCAATTGCTGCTGTAGTTGTTGATTTGAACCTGAAATCATAAGAATCGGTCAGTCATATCATAAGATGTACAGCAATAACGTACTGAATGTTCAAGAGTCTATGCCAATTTTAAATGCCCATGCGAAAAAAAAAATCTGGAAACTTATCGTATGCTCCTCACATGTCGGTTCTAGCTGGTCGTCCTGCCTTTGCTTGTTCATGTGAAAGGGTGCACTACAATATTTCGTTTCATTATATATATATATATATATATATATATATATATATATATATCATTCAGAAGGTACAACATCACATATTAACCGTGCATCATCAGATGGTTTAATACAAAAACTAAAACATTTAACTTGGACAAATAACAAAACTAAAAACAAAATCATTCACTGCATTGCTTACTTTTTTTTCCCTCTTTGTACATTTATATACTGTTGGATACATTTCTATTTACCAAGGAATCTCGTCTTTTTTCAGGTATTGGGAAACGAATATATTTATATGTGTCTCTATCATGTCTATTAGCAGCTTGGCTTAGAATACGATTTTATAAGACTGTACGATATGCTTTCCCCGCTCTCGAAATGATACACTGGGCATGTCACTTAATTGCATCACCAGTTCTGACGATCTGGGGAGTGTAGAGGACTCCTTTATTGCCATTAATCACAGGTCCACTTCAATCCGACGTAATAGTACAAGATAGGGTCCCATATAAGTAAAAATATATGTTTAAAAATTATCCGTATTTATAGGCCCCTGCACAATACAAAAATTCGTTCGAATTTATAGGGCTGGGCTAAATAAAAAAAATTATCCGGATTTATAGGCCCCTGCACAATACAAAAATTCGTTCGTATTTATAGGGCTGGGCTAAATAAAAAAAATTATCCGGATTTATAGGCCCCTGCACAATACAAAAATTCGTTCGTATTTATAGGGCTGGGCTAAATAAAAAAAATTATCCGGATTTATAGGCCCCTGCACAATACAAAAATTCGTTCGTATTTATAGGGCTGGGCTAAATAAAAAAAATTATCCGGATTTATAGGCCCCTGCACAATACAAAAATTCGTTCGTATTTATAGGGCTGGGCTAAATAAAAAAAATTATCCGTATTTATAAGCCCCTGAACAATACAAAAATTCGTTCGTATTTATAGGGCTGGGCTAAATAAAAAAAAATTATCCGGATTTATAGGCCCGTGCACAATAAAAATTATCCGTATTTATAGGCCCGTACGCAATAAAATAAATCATCCGCATTTATAGGCACAACAAAATTATCCGTATTTATAGGCCCGTGCGCAATAAAAAAATATCATCCGTATTAATAGGGCCGGGCGCAATAAAAAAATTATTTGTATTTATAGGCCTGTGCACAATAAAAATTATCCGTATTTATAAGCCCGTACTGCTCTCTCGGTCGACCCCAAAACCTTCAGAATGTTATTGGTTAATTGAATCGTATGTAAATTAGATACACCCATAAAAGTAGTAAATTAATATCTAGCGGTGTTTAGTTAATCCAATGAGTCTCTCAAGACCTACTTAGCGAAATATACACATCATAACCAGTAGAATAGATGAAGCATAGAAATCTTAGACACGATAGTCTATATCAATAAGAATTTGCAATCTATTGCTCTATTATGAAACTGTACAGATAAGTAGCATACTGTTGTATAGTCACAACCGACTATACATACACATATGCATATGCATGCAGAAACATGACGACACAAAGACGAGCGGACACAGTCCTTTAGAAAAATATACCTCTCACTTTATTGAAAGGGTTGTGTGTGACAGCGAGTCAGAGACCGAACAAAGACTGCAACATATTGACCCCATAACTCTTTTAGCTATCACAGCCTTTCTTTGTAGGAGGTGCCCGTAATGGTTATCGTCGTAGGAAATGGACACAGCGACACGAGTTCAAACCCTGGACGAGACTGATTGCATTTCACATAGCACTAATACCCTTAGGAAAGGTATGAATCCAATTATTCTCCCTCCAGCTATGGGTAAATAGTAGGACAGACTAGGTTCTTCAGCCTTGATATGGCAACTAGTCTAGGAGAAGGAAAACTGTGAATTCAAATTGTTAAACTCCGCTAAAAAATTGACCTTACATCCTGCCCGAGCGGAGGGGTTGGTAAATATGATCACAGCCTATTTTTCCAGTTCTCCTGGGATGCTCAACTGGGAGCCTGGGGGCCCAGCCTCTGCTGGGTCATGGTTCTCATTCCAGAATCTTCTCTCCAACTGATCTGGACTTCCTGTTGCCGGGGTTATATGATAATATGACGTCCACCTACTTCCTGCGAGCGTCAAAATTCGCACTCAATTCAACCCCTCGACAGTCAAGGTCGCCCCTTGATATCTTCGACCAGATGCACCTTTTATTTACACAGGTGCATTTCTTCTTTTGACAGCTTGGCCGGGGTCAATATGCAACAATAACATGCTTGTCTGAACGGCCAAATGGGTGCTTTGACATTGTATTTATCGTCAGATCATCAGCTGTCAGAAAATTTGAGTTTGAGTTTTGTTTAACGGCATATCAACCCCTGTGGGTAAGTTGTAAGAAAGGGCGTGTGATATAACGTTAATACACAGTGTCATGCAAAAGTTTACAACACATTACATACCATTTTTTTATGTATTTCTAATGTAAAAGTAAAGTTGTCGACCGTAGTCGAGGGTAACCCGAAGGCCCCCTTTTCGATAGCTACTACACCGAAGTGTAGGGGAGGGCGCTACTCCTTTCCCTGGATTGCTCCACCTAACCCTTGATACGTACCTTATAATGCTGAGTGTTAAGCAAGATAGCATCAAGTACCATTTTTTGAGTCTTTGGTATGACTCGACCTGGGATTGAACCCAGATCTCCCGGGCCATTGGCGAACACTCTAACCATTATGCCAATATGCTGTCAAAAAATAATTTTTAAAAAATTCAAAAAAGTGTTCCACGAAGAAAAACCGATGTTTAGTAGCGTAAAAGTTTACAACACATTTTTTCAAAATTTACAATAGCATTTTTTTAAATAAAAGTGTTAAAACTTTACTAGAATTCCAAAACAAGCATGGGGTTAAACTGCTCGGTGGAAATGAGAATGGCTAAAGGAGCGTTTTCTATCCGTTACTTGGTAAATAACTACCTTCCTTTCCTTATAAAAATGTTAAAACTTTATTGCATGTCTCTAATTAAGATCAGGTTGTTTTAAGAACGTTCCGAATTCATTTTAAGATTTTTTTTGAATGATTAAAAGTATATTTTTTGAATGACTTAAGTATTTTTTTTGAATGATTAAAAGTATTTTTTGAATGATTAAAAGTATTGCGTCATTCTTTTATGATTATTCTCTGGAATGATTAAAAGTACTTTTTGGATTGATTAAAATTATTGGGTCATTCTTTTGTGATTTATTTTTTGAATGATTAAAAGTATTTTTTGGAATGATTAAAAGTATTGCGTCATTCATTTATGATTATTTTTTGGAATGATTAAAAGTATTTTTTGGAATGATTAAAAGTATTTTTTGGAATAATTAAAAGTATTTTTGGAATGATTAAAAATATTGCGTCATTCTTTTATGATTATTTTTTGGAATGATTAAAAGTATTTTTTTGGAATAATTAAAAGTATTTTTTGGAATGATTAAAAGTACTGCGTCATTCTTTTATGATTATTCTTTGGAATGATTAAAATTACTTTTTGGAATGATTAAAAGTATTGGGTTATTCTTTTGTGATTTTTTTGGAATGATTAAAAGTATTTTTTGGAATGATTAAAGTTTTTTTTTTGAATGATTGAATTATTTTTTTTGAATGATTGAAGTATTTTTTGGAATGACTAAAAGTATTGGGTCATTCTTTTGTGATTATTTTTTGGAATGATTAAAAGTATTTTTTGGAATAATTACAATTATTTTTTTTGAATGATTAAAAGTATTGCGTCAATCTTTTTCTGTCAACCATCCTTAAACCTTGACAAAATGGGGAAAAACAAAATAATTGATCCAGACCACAGAAAAGGTATGGTTGACCTTTTTCAAATTGATTAGGTAATTGGAAGATATCTTGTCAGTTAAATAGTCCATTGAGATCAGTTGGTACGATAGTTCGTCAGTGGAAGACGTGTCATTCCATTGGTCTCAAAAAATGATCTGGTCGTCACAGAAAATAAACGGAACGTGCGGCAAGGTTACGGTCGAGAAAAGTTAGCCATGGATCCCGAGTCACGCTTAAAGAACTTCAGGGAGAACTAGAAATAAGTGATGAAAAAATGAGCATAGATACAATTAGTCATTAACACTGTCGATATGGCATCTTTTTGAGAACTGTATAAAAACAACTTCTTAAGCAAAGACACGTTCTTGCTTGGCTGGATTTTGCAAACGTGCATTGTCTCAAACCTGCAACATTTTTGAAAAATGTTCTATGGTCAGACGAAATGAAAATTGAACTTTTTTGGAGAAATGCTGTGGCAAATGTTTTGAATTTTGTCGTGAAGAATTGGAAAATCTAAGTCGAGAAAGATCCAAGAAATTTTTAGGGGGACTATTCTGAACGCTGGCATGCTGTTATTAGCAATAACAGTTTCATACGATCAATCTCCTGAAGGTTTTGGGGTCGACCAAGAGAGAAGGTAAAGATCTCATCTAGGATTTTGACCTAAAAATCTTGAGGTCACATTGTTTTTTTCAGATAATTAGCAATAACCGTAAATTAGAGATATTGATAGATCAAATGATAAATGTATTGTACATTTTCCTTCCATATATATATAATTTTTCTTGTGATATCTTTATTGATTTTTCGTTTTAATCTGATTATTTGACTGAAACATATTTATTATTATTATCAGTAAACGTTTCATTAATCTCACAGAGTTAGACATACCTGAAAAAAAAAATTTATAATGAGTTATGAACTTTTGCGTGAAATATAATTGTTAATTTTTATTGCAATTCGACAGGGTGGAACGCTAAAATTGTCGACCGAAAGAAAACAACACTACAGCTTTATTTTAAAACTTTTATTGAAAAAATCAATTCAGGTAACTTGATTCTGTAGTAGAGCTGATATCTATTCAATGTAGCCGCCTTCAGCCTCAATACGGATCCGGAACTGGGAGCATGCCTTTTCCACAGGCGCCGGTGGGAGCTCGGTGAATACTAGGCGGATGGCGGAGATCAGGCTGGCTTTGGTGTTGTGGGAGGTTATGTTGGGGATGTTCTTGACGTATGACCAAACGAAGTAGTCCAGCGGGTTCAGGTCGGGGGAGGAGGGGAGCAGTGAGAGAAGGGTACAAAGTCGTAGCACACCTTCTGAAGCCGAGTGCTGCTGCCACACGCAGGGTCTCCAACCGGCCACCTGGTTGCACCGAAGGATCACCACACGCTTCAACACATCCAGGTACACTTTTGTGTTGACTTTCAAGCCGACTTCGAAGATGTGAGGTGGCATGATGTGGCTCTCTTGAACCACACCAAAGACCATAACCGTAACCGGAAACTTTGTTTTCATCACCCTGGGCACGTCCCTGGTATTCGTGGCAATCCAGCGATGGTTCTGGCGGTCATAACTTGGATCGGTAGAGCGCATGAGTTGTACAGCGGCTCATCTCCGATCTCGCTCATTAAACATTGTATCACTTTCAGACATGATAGAAGGCTCCTATCGCTCTTGGGATTTCTACATAACTGGCCAACTAGTTGATGGTCTGCAACAAAAAAAGAAAACCGCTTTTTATTAAACGGAAATGAAATCATATCGTCTTTTCATGGGTGACAATTTTATCGTTCCACCCTGTATATTATTCTGTGTGTTAATTTGTTAGACATGTTCACCAAGCACGTGTTTGAGTTGTAGAAGTCTGGCTGAGATACGGTAAGTGGTGTATATCGATTGTTAGTTGGGCTGTTAGATTGATTGACCAATATTTGGTAGAGGATTGGACTTTTGCACTGCCATATAAGTCGCCCCCTAGTTTAAAAATTTTTTTTTTTTCAGGCTTAAAACGGACGACGCAAATGCTACAATTTATAGTTGTTATTTTGACTCACTGTCCTGTCCTACTTTTTTTTCTCTCCTCTATATCGACAAGAGGCTAAATGGGTTGATAAATTCAGCGCGCCAGACGCCGTGTTAAAATAAGTCGAAGTAAAACTATTGTATTATCTCATCTGACATCTAACGAGTGGCTGTCACTGCTTTCTTTCGAGCGCTACAAATTCCATCTCTTAATGAAAAAGAATTGTTGTTCGTATGTATCGATTTTGTCTCTGCACAGACTCTCTGCGCATGGAAAAATCTTCCCCAGCAAGTTAATTTAATGCAACAAGGATGAAAGATACTCGGAATAAGAAAAAAAAAGGCCACGAGATAATCTACGTTTTATAAGCCCCGTAGAATTGGTTAGATGTTAATAATATTTCGTTGTTGAGATACATCCTCATCAAAATACAATTTTAGAAATTAAAAGAAGTCCAATGTTGATGAACGTTTGGTTTCACTCTTATAAAGTTGTAAAAATTTCCACAGAAGAATTTCCTTGGGACCAACTCAATATTTTTCGGATACTTAACTTTTTTTTTTTTGCTTACAATGAATGTTTTATTATTTAAAATTTTATTCCACTTGCATTCGTTAACTCTTATCTTAATTCTTGAAAGATAATATTTACATAAAAAGTTTAATAATACAAATAGAAATTATTATAATTCACATACATGAACATTTTGGAATTTGGACATTTATGAAATTTATTTAACATTTTTTTATTGGTGCTCTCTGAACTGCAGTAAAATTTAATTAAATATTCTCTTAATTAAAATTACATATTCTCTTAATGGATTTAATTATATATTCTCTTGATTGCTGAAACGTCAGGAGGGCAGGAAGTTAGACAGGGATAATAACAAGTAATAATCTTGAGACGTTAAGTCAAGGTTATATATTAAGTGTCGCTTTGAGTTGATTCCCTTATGTTCCCGGAGTTTATTTTGGATCTTTCGAACAATATGAAGTCTTTGAAAACAAACACGAGAAAGAAATTCAGATGACATTATTAGCGGTAATATAATGCGTTTCATTTAATCTTTAATTGCTTCAAAATAGCTTTAATTCCACCAGCAAATCATATCAATGTTATCTACTTAATCAAAAATACTTTTCATGAATACAAAAGTGATATATACGTGGTGCCCTCCATAAGTTTCCAGATTTATTTTTATATAAGCATTTAAAATTGTCGTAGAAACTTGAAAATTCAGTATGTTATTGCTATACATCTTATGAAATGACTGACCGATTCTTATGATTTCAGGTTCAAATGAACAACTACAACAGCGATTGGAATACTTCCTACTAAAGCTTGATTGTCACAGCTGGTGAATTTCAAAAATGCAATCTGGACGTGAGGATACTTTGGAATAACGATATGCAATAAGATTCTGTTTAAAACTTGGAAAAAAATGTCACAGAAACGTATGGAAGGCTTCAGACTCTTTAGGACCATCTTGTATGAATCGAGCATCAGTTTTTGTGTGGCATAAGAGATTAAAGGAAGCCAGGGAGTCTGTGAGGGATGATGAGAGGTGTGAAAGGAGCAAGGAAGTCAATACACCTGAGTCGATTGGCCAAAGGGTTAGGGTTAGAGTTAGGGTTACTATATTGAGGTTTTAACGGAGTTCAGGAAGAGATTCCTAGGGAAGAGGCCAGCACTCTTCAAATCGGGACAGTGGCATTTCCACCAGGACAATTCACCAGTCTACAACTTCGTCCATTTCACTGACTATTTGACCAAAATGGGCATCAAGACAGTTCCTTACCCTCCCTATAGTCCAGACGTTGCTTCCTGTGACTTTTGCTTATTCCCTAAGCTCAGAGGCTGTCATTATGAGAGGGTTGAGGAGATGAAAGAGGCTGTGACGAAGGTCATTAACACGCTCACACAAGAGGACTTCCATGGGGCCTTCCAGAAGTTGTTGGAACGGTACAACAAGTGCATTGCCGCCGGAGGAAATTACTTCGAAGGGGACAAGAGTAACAATAAAATTGCCCATACGAAAAAAGTCTAGAAACTTATTTAATGATACCCGTATATATATATATATATATATATATATATGTGCACACGAGCATGTGTGTATATGTAAACGTGCGTTCGATTCTTGATGTAGTACCATATTTTAAAATACAGAATATGTTCCTACAATAAATATTCAAGAAAGATATTTCGGTTTTTATTTGTTTTGTTTTTTCAAATTTTTATATTACATTGAAAGACAATCTTTCATACAAAAAATGTATTTTAATAATCATGTAACATTTCTCCGTAGGCATCATATATATATATATATATATATAGATAGATAGATAGATATGTGTGTGTGTGTGTGTGTGTAATAAATTTGAAATACGACGGTATTTCCAAATATAATTTATATTATTTCGAAATCGAACTGAAGTTAGTTTAAAATCTAAAATCGTAAAAAGACTATTGAATTCAACATCTAACAAAAATCACGTTTGATATATATATATATATATATATATATATATATATATATAGGAAAAGAGCAGAAAAGATGCCGAATATACAGAGCTTCTTGCAAATACACCCGCCCAAGCCAAATACTTTCTGAATTGCCTGGAACAGGTAGCACGAGGCATTGATCCCCACGCGAACGTAAATTAAACAGAGTATATGTGTTCCCAATGAGAAAGAGCCATCATCCCTGTAAGTGATGGATCTCTGAAATTACTTGACAAGATCACGTACTTCGGCAGTTTTTTCACATCATCGGAAAAAGATGTCAATATAAGTCTATGTAAGACGTGAACAGCTATGGATTGGTTATCGTTCACATAGAAGATAAAACGGAACTTTTTCAAACCTCTGGCAGAGTCAATACTATTATATGAATGCACCACATGGACGCTAACAAAATGAGTTGAGAAAAATCTAGATGGGAACTACTCTGAATGATTCGGGCTATTTTGAACAAATCCTTGAAGTAAAACTCCACGAATCTACAGCTGTACGGCTGCTTACCTCTCATCTCAAAGACTATTGTAGTAAGACGAACAAGACATGCAGGACACTGCTGGAATTGCAAGGACGAACCCATAAGTGTCTTTATTATATTGGAGGTGCCCGTGGTGTAATGGTTATCGTCGTAGGAAATGGACTCGGCGACACGAGATCAAATCCTGGACGAGACTGAATGCATTTCACATAGCACTAATATCCTTGGGAAAGGTATGACTGCAATTCTTCTCCCTCCAGCTATGGGTAAATAGTAGGACAGACTGGGTTCTTCAGTCTTGGTGAGGAAACTAGTCTAGGAAAAGGAAAACTCTGAATTCAAACCTGTTAAACTCCGCTTAAAAAATTGACCTTGTGTCATATCCTGCTCGAGCGGAGGGGTTGGTAAACATGTTTATTATATTGACCCCTACACATAGATGTGCCAATGTGTCTAACGAGCAAAAAATTCTTTATATCAGCTCTGTGTGGTCACAAGATGTAGTTTGGAAGACCATCCCGGAGCGATAGATGAAAGGGACGAGAGAGAGAGAGAGAGAGAGAGAGAGAGAGAGAGAGAGAGAGAGAGAGTCTGGGAAATCAGTGCTGTCTACACGACTTGATGATATATATATATATATATATATATATATATATATATGTATGTGTGCGTGTGTGTGTGTGTGTGCGTGTGCAGCAATAATAGTTTCCATTTTAGTAAAACATAAATGATTGATGATTACTTTAATAATGAATTGGTTTCAATTAATAGCATATACACAATTATTTTTAATAACGTCTTCCCCTATATCTGGTAGGTTGTTGATTTCTCTCAATGAAAAATCAGCTAGTTTCGACGCCGAAAATATTTCACAAACGTTTTCTCCTATAACATTTTTTGGTCATTCGGATCATTTTGTGAAGAACAAAAAAGAATTAAATCATTCGGTACAAAGTTTAGTGAAGATAATGGGTGCGATTGAAGAGGCCAGCAAAAGTCCAAGATATTTTTCTGCGAGATTCTTGTTGGATTTGGCCTTACGCTTTTGATAAGAATTAAAATGGTGTGGCGTTTTCTTAGATTATTTTCCCTTACACGTGGCAGTAGTTTTGAGTACAAGCTTACATTGAGTGTCTGTGTAATATATTAACGTGACCTGCAGGTGTTGAACACAGTGGATGTTGTTGACAGATACATTTATAAGATCGGGGTGATTACCAGAATGTCACCATGTCCTGCTGGTGTTGTTGTATCGGCGGATGTTGTTGACAGCTTCATCAAGCCGAAGATAATATCAACACGGCGATTATTGGAATATCATCTTGACCTATGGACGTGGTTGAACTCGGAGAATGGTGGCAGATACGTCTGCTCATAGAAGTGGCTACAGGGAAACAAACGGTAAGTGAGCCAGGGCAAGTAGCCAATGAGGAACAAGTAACACATGGACGTCAACTGTAACCAATGGAAAATAAAGAAGTGAGACGTGGGCGTAATCATAACCAATGAAAAATAAGAACTGCTGCAGGTCACGTGGTAGTTGTAGAGTATATAAGTTCCCGAATTTTGGCTAAAGTCAGTTATTCACTGGCTCTTCTGACTCCCGACGGACCCTTTACGTCAGCGAACTCTCCGGGATTACTCTTCTGCTACACATGAGTATCATCGTCAAGAATAATATATAATCTTATATTTTTATATATGCGTGTTTCTCGTTATTCATCAAGACACAGCTGTTGTATACAACATCTCATTGTGCTTTAAAAACTCAAAACGAATAATAACATGGCGATCACACCATATAAACAGCATAAAGTTGTCTTCCATGAATCTCCGCTTTTGGGGATGGCGTCGAAGATTTCTCGTTAGCAATCTATTATCTTTTGTATTAAACATTGTCATAAAAAAAACATTTTTCGTCACATGTTATAATATTCTTTAGAAGCAGGTCATTTCTCCACCTTAAAAGAAGTTTTGTCACCATAAACATGCGATCTTCCTTATTCTTCTCACTAAGAGTATGTGGAACCTAAACACCCAATTGTCCATTTTTCTATCATTTTCAAGCGACGGTAGCGTGTAAATTGGAATATGCTGTAGTGGAGTGCTAAATCTCGAGTAATATCACGAGCATAGCATTCCATCACTTCTCTTAAAGCATATTGATCGAGATCAGATGATCATCTTGGTGTAGATACTTCTCTATAACGAATCGTCAAAATGAAACTTTGATAACCAGTTTCGGACTTGGCCATTTGTCATGTAAACTCGACTATAAATACTAGCATAAACAGAAACATTTTCTAAGCTGTTTCAGAAACGTTTTTGTTGTTTTTAAACTTCCACAACGTTACAAGCCAAATATGCACTTTCAGTTTATCCATTTTGGAAACATGAGATAATAGATTAAATTTTGATGCAGACTTTTTCGCTTGTAAATTAAGAATAAGCGATGAAGGCTCTCTTTAATCAGGTAATTTCGTGTCGTGCTTATTGGGGGTTTGAAAAGTGGAGTTACAACTTCCTTTAAAAAAAAACAGTAATTATTTACGACACAACGAAATATATCAGAGGGTATCCTCGCGGTGTAATGGTTAAAGCGAAGGACTGCGGAATCCTAGTAAGCAAGTTCGAACTCCATTTGCGCTATTACGTTCAATTTCGGACAAATACTCTTCTGAAATATATTAACCCCCTTATCCTTCCAGATATGAATTAAATAGTACCACTACAGTTCTTCTGACGACGACTACGTCGATTACATAGCGATACTGGCAAATACATCTAACTAAGCCGAAACACTACTGCATAGTTTGAAACGAGCCGCCGCAGGCATTGGCCTCCATGTCAATGCACACAAAACGGAATATATGTGCTATAATCAAACAGGCGACATCACCACACTAGACGGAACCCCTCTTAAACTAGTAGACAAATTCACCTACCTAGGAAGCAGCGTTTCATCAACCGAAAAAGACATCCACACGCGGCTAACGAAGGCATGGACAGCTATCGATAGACTATTGATCATATGGAAATCAGACCTGACCGATAAATGAAACGCATGCACAACTTGGACGCTAAATAATGGCTGGAGAAGAAGATAGACGGCAATTACACAAGAATGTTGCGAGCAATACTGAACAAGTCATGGCGGCAACACCCAACAAGGCACCAACTATACGGCCACCTGCCTCCCATCACGAAAACTATCCAAGTTAGACTAACTAGACATGCATGTCACTGCTGGAGAAGCAGGGACGAGCTCATAAGTGATGTACTTCTATGGAGCCCCACATATGGCCTGGCAAAAGCAGGACGACCAGGGTAGATAGGATGAAATGATACCAATTATCATAGGCAAATTAAAAGGTGCGATTTTTAAAATGATTGCATTGGATCGTGTACCCTACCCATGATAAGGATATGTGTGAAATGTACATAGAATGTTCGCAACATGTAGACATAGAACATAGGAATTCTGAAACACGAAAAACACTTACGACTTAGTTCAGGTACGAAACTTTTTATTACCTTTGTGTTTAAAGTTTCTTCGACATAAGGAGAGAGATACTCATTCTTTCTATTCTGGCTTTTGCATCTGCCCCCCCCCCCCCATCTCATGTGGCACCTACCATAAAACCACTGGCCTGGCTTCGACGAGTAAGCGAAAGCCAACCGTCTTCACCCGAGGCAAAACTCAACTAATTGACTTTTTCAAATCTCCCAAAATCCTCCGCGCGCTTCCGGTGCGTGACGTTATTCGCAATCGCTAACCCTGTTTCTCACCTGGGCTATTGTGACATCTCTGAGTGACACGTAGGCTCCGTCCGCGCGCGTGAAAACCTGCGTTAATGTTGCACCTAAGTAACCCATGCACTGAGCCGAAAGGTTCTCAGCCTAACTAAACCCAAAGGGTATAAAACGTCGAAATTAAAAAAAAAAAGAATTAAAATTAAAACTAATGGATTGTACAGAACATATTTTACTTTTTTTGTAAATTCTAAAATAAGTTTGCATCACGAGCATTTTTTCAATTCCAAAAACATTAAACAGAATGTACGTTTCCATCTTATAATAGTAAAAACAATTTTTGATAACCTGATTGATTAAAAATAAATACCTTAAATGAAATACTTGTTCCCAATCACATTTTGATTGCTTTATTTATTTATATTTGTATACTTTTGAACAAATAGTAGGTAAAATAAGAATATTCATACCTTTCTAAATCCCAGCTATGGGTTAAATAGCACCACTACTGTTCTTGGCTTTGGCGTTAAATAACCTAAAAAGAGTTGATATGCCATTAAACAAAAGAAACCAAACCAAACCGTACCTTTCTAAAGGGCATTAGTCCGAAAGTAATTGTAACAGCGAGATTGGAATTCGACCTCACTTACAACGAAGTCATTGGTCATCACATTTGCCCGTTTTTAGTAAACATTTTGAGTGAAAGCTTCTAAATAAAGCTCGATCTTTTATTACTTGAGTATCAAAAATCATATAATATAGTGAATCTTAATACTTTCATTACCGTATGGAACTACAATCGAATGCCTCCTACAGTGTAATGCATAACTCCACTCGAATTTCGAGTGCCGTTTCCTTCTATGTTCCGTTGACGGGGGAGAATTTTTCGCCTGCTGATGAATACCCAAACAGGGTTCAGATGTTTAGGCAGCAGTCCATGACCTATGCTACTACAGCCGAATACCTCGTACAATGTAATGCATAACTCCAGTCGAATTTCGAACGCCGTTTCCTTCGATGTTCCGTTGGCGGGTGAGGATTTTTCTCCTGCTGAAGAATACTCAAAGGCGATTCAGATGTTTAGGCAGCAGTCCATGACCTATGCAACTATTGTGGAATATTTTCCCGGAATATGCATGTTTGAGAGATACTGAAAATGAAAAATGTGGCAACAAAGTCTAAGGATATTTGCAATTCCAACATTGTAAATCTTTTGAATCTCTTTTTAAGGTTAGCTTAGCTGTAGCAGAAAGCCAGGGATATGAGACACCTAATAAAATTGTGAAATTGATAACAACAGTCTGCTTTCTATTCATTACAAAACGTCCTTTAGATAGAGTTTAGAGAACGCCAAATCATCCTCTGCTCAGAAGTAAGAATCCTTGCCTTTAAAACGTTGTCTAACCTGTGTCGTGACTCCATTTATAGTGCTCAGAAGAGTACTCATTCCTTGCTAATAATCTCAAGTTCTCTTTGGCCCAAAGTGTTGGTGCTTATTGAGGTACAATCAATGGGATAAATAGGTCTGTTTAAAAATTATTAGTAATAAAAAGAGATATTTGAAACCATAAAAAGTTTGTGTTAACAAATAATTATTATTTGTAAAAATAGTTACATTTTATTAAAAAGCTGATTGTGTATAAATTGTATGTATTAAAAAGAGTTACATGTAGCTCCTAAATCATCAATGTAAGACGAACAAGACAAAAGATCTACTGGATAAGTGAAGAACTCAAGGAGAATGTTCTTTTATTGAGTCCTACACATGGACCCAACAGTGTTAACCAACTACAAAAGAATTACATTATTCACATCTGTACGGACACTGGATGCCGGCTAGACAACCTACCAGGAGTGATGAATGATGGGGTCGGGTGGAGAGAGTCAAGTAACTCCGAGCTGTCATCCCATCAGGATGAAGATGATGATGATGATGATGATCATAATTGTTTATGGAGGATTTAGATAATTAGGAACATAAAACCATATAATAGCTTGCTAAAAAGACTAACTTGGCCATTAAATAACCCAGAAAAGGTCGGAATGCCGTAAAACCAACCTGACATGTAATTATTATGTTGTATTACATTGGTCTAATGAGCAGAATGTTCGCTAATAGTCCGGGAGGTCAGGGTTCAATCCCAGGTCGAGTCATACCAAAAACTCAAAAAGTAGTACTTAACACTCAGCATTATAAGGTAAGGATCAAGGGTAAAGTGGAGACATCTAGGGAATGGAGTAGCGCCCGCCCCTACACTTCAGTGTAGTAGCTATTGAAAAGAGAGCCTTCGGGTCACCCTCGACTAAGGTCGCCACTTTTACAAGACATATTTTGGGAAAGTAGTGAGGCTAAACGTGGTAATTTACTAAGCTTTTTGCTTAGATGTGGCACAAGGCCATATGAAAGAGGCACCCAATAAGACTCGAACTCACTCGTGTAGGTTTGCTAGTCCAGCTTGCTAACCATTACACTACCAGTTTAGTGAGGCTAAACGTGGTTCTCAGGGGTTTTTTTTGGGTTTTTTTTTAATCAGCGAATTTTCTTTAAGATATTTCAAACTTAAAAGGATGTATAAAAAAGATTTGAAGTCGTCCAAAAAAGTAACAACGAGAAGGCTTGACATTTGTACCAATCTTGGAGAACCACACCAAAAAGGAAATTTTTTCTTTCCATCCAAAAATCCTCTAATCAGTCTTTGGTAAGTAAATAGTAAGTACTGACTGCAGGGGGACTACTTTGCTCAGAGAGTAAATTAGGTCAGTATTTTTGCATATAAGATAATGGAATTGCAGATGCAAAAAACGACCGATAACTTCGTAATACACTGAATCCCATATGTCTTTATATGAAGGAATACAATTGCTTTTAAGTTGTAAAAAGAAACAATTTAATGGGAAAAAAGTTACCGACAATTATCTTCGGCTATTCAACACTTTTTTTAATTTGTTACATAGACTGAACGATATATATTAGAATTCAAACTTATATATATAGTCATCCTCAGACAGGTCTGTTTCGTTCTATCAGAACTCATCGGTGTGGCTAGACTGTATCTTCCCGTAGCTGGGATCGAAACCCAGTTGACTCAAACGTCAAACCAAAGATTCTAACCATTCAGCCATGAGGAGATATTAGCTGCTAAGTAAATTTCAAACGGTTATGAATCACAATTAATATTGTTTACATACATCCGTTCAACGGTAGCCGAGTCATCAAGTCAACTACGAAGAGGCTTGCAATAGATGCTAATGGCAGTGTAAGTTAATTAGTATATATATGTATATATGGATATATATATATATATATATATATATATATATATATATATATATGCAAATAAAAGCTGCTCGGTAGCGCCAGGAGTGGCAGTACCGCCTTGAGCTACCGAAACTGTGTTATCACCCTGGTTGGCGGCTGATGAGGCTAGGGTATCGCACGTGCTTCAACACGTATGATAAAAATTAAAAAAAAAAAATGGATATATATATATATATATGCAAATTTCATTAAACATAATAGACATTTTATGCCTTCATATTTTCTTCTGGATCCATTCGAATTCCCGTATTACTTTTATCGTATTCGGGGGGAATTGATTTAGGTATTGTCCATAGTTGTATGTATCCCTCGTACTTTCTGCCCGACTTTGGGCCATCATCAGGGGAGAATCTATTACAAAAGTGATGTAACTTTTGTTTTAGCAAATTACTACTGTGTAAGGACGTCTTTGCCGTTGAAGATTATGGCGTTTGCTTTTAAATGTAATTCTGTAAATATATATATATATATATATATATATATATATATGTGTCTGTATTGTATTATTTAGTCCAATTAAATATTCCGTCAGGACAATAAAAATATTCAACTATGAACAAGAAGTCCTGCTAATTTTTGAAGTTATTGATTCATATAACAGGATGGAAATAAATTTAAAATCCAAATGTGACCAGTTTTTGTTTTTCTTAAATTTATATATATATATGTATATATATAGTATCCATTTCCAAGTTGGATCTGGAAAAGTCCTGTTATATTTTTCTTCGTGTTTTTGGTTTACACCAGAAACTGAAAAACACGATGGAAATAAATTTATAATCCTAAATTAACCGGTCTTTGGTTTTTTCTTAAAGAAATATATATATATGTATATATATATGTGTGTGTGTGTGTGTGTGTGTGTGTGTGTGTGTGTGTCGGAGGTGTTGGTGGTGTCACGGTTATCGACGTATGATAAGGACTCGATGACGTGAGTTCAAATACTAGAAGCCTTTTTTTAACATAGCGCTAATACTCTTAATGAACTTGCGGAAAGTAAATGATGAGTAAAGTAGGCTAAGATAAACGACTCTAAGAAAAAGGAAGGAACAGCATTCATAAAACATCATCATCATGTCGTGCTGGTAGCATGAATATCCCTGACCCTCTCCCGCCACTTTTCCCTATCGTTCATCGCCACATAGTTGCTGAATGTATGTTCGTGCTGGTCGTCCTGGGGTCCACGAGAGTACATACTTATGAGCTCGTCCCTACTTCTCCAGCAGTGTCCTGCGTGTCTGGTTCGTCTAACTTGGATAGTTTTCGTGATAGGAGGCAGGTGGCCGTACAGTTTGTGTCTTGTTGGGTGTTGCCGCCAGGACTTCTTCAAGATTGCTCGCAGCATTCTTGTGTAATTGTCGTCTAGCTTCTTCTCCAGCCGTTTTGTTAGAGTCCATGTAGTGCATCCATATAGCAGTATCGACATGACCGCTGCCTATAAGAAACTGCGCTTCATTTTATCGGTTAGGTCTGATTTCTATATAATCGATAGCCTATTGATAGCTGTCCATCCCTTCGTTAACCTCGTGTCGATGTCCTTTTTGGTTGATGTGACGCCCATTCAAACTACAAACACGAGTGAGTTTAAGTCTCATTGAATAGCCCATTAACTAGGTCTTGTGCCATACATGTTCAATGACGAAAGCATCAAGCTGGAAACATACACATATTCATATACATACACAATATATATATATATATATATATATATATATATATATATATATATATATACGAGATGCATATGATAAGTTTCCTGACTTTTTTCGTATGGCCATTTAAAATTGTCGTAGACACTTGAAAATTCAGTAGGTTATTGCTATACATCTTATGATATGACTGAACAATGTTTATGATTTCAGGTTCAAATGAACAGCTACAGCAGGAATTGGAATACATCCTACTAAAGCCAGATTATCACAGCAGGTGAATTTCAAAAATGCAGTGTGACACTTTAGAAGAACGATATGCAATAAAATTACGTTTGAAACTTGGAAAAAAGGCCACAGAAACGTATAGAAGGCTTCAGACTGCTTTTGAACCATCTTGCATGAATCTAGCATTAGTTTTTGAGTGGCATAAGTGATTCAAAGGAGGCAGGGAGTTTGTGAGGGATGATGAGAGGTAAGGGAGGAGTACGGAAGTCTATAGACCAGAGTTGATTGGCCAAATTGTTAGGGTTAGGCTTAGGGTTACTATATTGGGGTTTTAAGGGAATTCAGGAAGAGATACCGCCGGAAGAGGCCAGCACTCTTCAAATCGGGTCAGTGGCATTTCCACCAGGACAATACACCAGTCCACAAATACATCCTTGGTACTGACTATTTGAGCAATATAGGCATCAAGACAGTTCCTCAGCCTCCCTAAAGTCCAGACCTTGCTTCCTATGACTTTTGGTTATTCCCTAAGCTCAGAGGCTGTCGTTATGAGACAATTGAAGAGATGAAAGACGCTGCAACAAAGGTCATTTACACGCTCACACAAAAGGACTTCCATGGGGCCTTTCAGAAGTTGTTGGAACGGTACAAGTGCATTGCAGCCGCAGGAAATTACTTCGAAGGGGACTAGAGTTTCATGAATGTACTGTCAATAGAAGTGCCCATTCGAAAAAAAGTCTGGAAACTTACCGTATGCACCTCGAATATATATATATATATATATATATATTTACACACAGACAAAAATTATTAATAAAAATAGTTACAAGTAAATTTTACACCTCACTACCACACATACACACACACACACACACATACACACACACACACACACACACACACACACACACACACAGAAATCTACAAAACTCACAATCACACACAGTGGAAATATAACTCTTCGTGAAATCCTAAACCACTCCCAAACTACAAAAACATAAATTTTCAATGTAGAGTAAAGCAGACTAAGGTAAAGGGCAGCTTTTATATAAACCTACAAAACTGAAAATCATTCAAAATGTAAACACAAGTGAGTTCAAATCTCATCGAGTACCTCATTAATAAGGTATTGTGCCATAGATATACTCTGACGAAAGCAACTAGCTGGAAAAATACACGTACGTAAAAACAAAATAAACAAATTCTAAAAATATAAATCTCTTCGTGGACCAACTTATTTTAGAATACTTTTATTCTCTTTTTGGACCTACAACAAAATTCCATATATATATATATATATATACATATAAATATATATATATTTGTTTGTTAGTATTTGTGTGTGTATATCTATATTTATGTGTGAGTACGTATATATATATATGTGTGTGTGTATGTGTGTGTGTGTTTGTGGGTGCATTGGTGCATGTGCTTAGATATACAAGCCCTTTGATCTCAATATAAACAAAACAACTCAAATCCATAACGCTGCAGTTAGACTAAAAGTACTCCCTGCCATGCGCTCGTCTATTGGTATCACTATAAGGTGATTGATACGAAATTAACTAGATAGATAGATACATAGATAGAGAGAGAGACAGAGAGAGGAGGAGAGAGAGAGAGAGAGAGAGAAAATATTATTTCCACATAACAATTCATTTTAAACCAAAAATTATACGAAAGCGTTCACATAAAAGTTATGTTGTAAGTAAAAAGTTCTTAAAAGTGTTATCCTCAGTCAGCATTATGCATCTCTCTCTCTCTCTCTCTCTCTTTCTCTTTCTGTACTTCTTTCTACCTCTCTCTCACTTACTCACTCTTTTTATGTATTTAATTATTATTTAGCAAAATATCAAATATCAAAATGCAAACATTTATTGCAACTGTAATAGTCAGGTGGACGATTTCAACATTATCAAGTGATAGAAATGTTTTATCTCTTCGAACTGACAGTATCTTATGAGATCACGAAAATGTAAGATTAACAATTTCGAAAATATTTCTAATATCTTCGCGTTCTAATATTTTACATAAAAGTAGCAATTGTCTTTAATTGGAATCACTTTGAGATGAGGCTTCTTAATCTGAGAATTAATTTTTTATTTATTGTGAACTTTTTGTCCTTGGTTGTTGTTTCTTCTTCGCTACGTTTCGGCCAAATTTCACCTCTGGCCTTCTTCAGGTGATTTAACCGCGACCTTGTAACCGTATCCCCCAGCAATTACTGCTTTCCATTGTTGTTGTCTATCGCACGACATTTTTGACCAAGTAAACCTCTGGCCGGCTTGGGTAGTAATTGAAACTGCAATCTTATGACAATGCTCAACAGGAACCGTAAAGACTCAACGCCACTGTCCGCTGCGCCACGGGCCCCGAAGGTGAAATTTGGCCGAAACCTAGTGAAAAAAGAAACAACACAAAAACTACCAAGATGAGGACAAAAAGTCCGCAATAAATGAAAAATTAATTCTCATAGATATAGCACTTTTAAATTCTGAGAAATTCAAGAAATGACCGCTGGGTATCAGTATTTTGTCTTTTTCCCATTATCAAATATCAATTATATATATATATATATACATATATATATATATATATATATATATATATATATATATATATATATATATATACCAACCCCTCTGCCCTGGAAAGATACGACACAAGGTCAAATTTTAAGCGGAGTTTAACAGGTTTGAATTCACAGTTTTCTTTCTGCTTGACTTGTTGCCTCTACAAGGCTGAAGAACCTAGTCTGCCCTAATCTTTACCCATAGCTGGAGGGAGAATAATTGGATTCATACCTTTCCCAAGGATATTAGAGCTATGTGAAATGCGATCAGTCTCGTCCAGGATTTGAACTCGTGTCGTCGTGTCCATTTCCATATATATATATATATATATATATATGTGTGTGTGTGTGTGTGTGTGTGTGTTTGCAGTAAAAAATATCATCACTTCACTGGAAGTATCACATGATCACAAAAGAAGGGCTGATATCTTTCTTTACACTATCTTCTTCATATGTTCCCCATCCTTGTCAACACAATTTTGGAAAATTATCCACGTGTTCTACGAAGCCCTGAAGCACATTTCCTTGACTATTGTTACATTTACATCTGCAATCTTCTCACGGAAATCTTGCACATGTTTTGAAGAACTTCTTGTAAATGTGATCAGCTGACAACCTTGAGGGCGGGTCTCGGTTGAAATGTTCTGCATATTTCCCTGAAGTGCTACAGACGAATGATTGGAAGGCGTCCATCCATGCGGTGATTTTTCTTCTTTTTTCTGTTGAAATTTCAGTCATATTAGGAAAAAAAGAAAGACAAGAATTAAACATCGCTAACATCTTATAGAAAGAAGTAAAAGTAAATCGTGATAACATTTGTCGACGCGTGAAAGAGAAAATAGTGTTAACTATTTGAAAGGAAGGACATGAAAATGTGTTAACGTTTGTAAGCAAGGAAATGAAAAAAGTGTTAACATTCTTTGTAATATCCTAAAGGGATATGCGTGCATGTGTACGCGCACCAACACATAAAGCCACACACACACACACACACATATATATATATATATATATATATATATATCTTCATCAGTAATGTCTAAGTAAAGTAAGTTGGCGACTGTAGTCGTGGGTAACCTGAAGGTTCCCTTTTCGATTGCTACTACACCGAGGTGTAAGGGAGGGTGCTACTCATTTCCCTGGATTGCTACACTTTATCCTTGATCCGTACCTCATAACGCTGAGTGTTAAGCAAGGCAGAATCAAGTACTTTTTTTTTAGTTTTTGGTATGACTTTACCTAGGATTGAACACAAGTCTCCTGGGCCATTGGCGAACACTCTTACCATTATACCAATATCCGTTGATAAACAACAAGTAATGTCTATTTAATCAAAATTTTGTAAGATTTCGATATATAAGAGACAAGAATTGTGTGTATATCTTTGTATATCTGTCAGCATGTGTGTGTACATGTGTACGTGTGTGTATGTATGAGTATGTGCATATATTTACGCAAGGCATCTGCCACAGGTCGGATGGGACACAATGTCAATTTTAAATAGGTGTGAACCTGGTTGGAATTCAGAGTTTTTCTCCTCGTAGACAAGTTTTCAAATCATAACCAAGAAACCAAGTCATCCCTATTATTTACACATAACTGTGGATAGCAAGGATGGGACACAATGTTAATTTTAAATAGGTGTGAACCTGGTTGGAATACAGAGTTTTTCTCCTCATAGACAGGTTTTCAAATCATAACCAAGAAACCAAATCATCCCGATTATTTACACATAACTGTGGATAGCAAGGATGGGACACAATGTCAATTTTAAATAGGTGTGAACCTGGTTGGAATTCAGAGTTTTTCTCCTCGTAGACAGGTTTTCAAATCATAACCGAGAAACCAAGTCATCCCTATTATTTACACATAACTCTAGATAGCACGGATGAACAGATTCATGCTTCTATGAAAACCATTGTATCAAGTAAAACGCAAAAAATCTTGTCTAGGGCTTAAACTCGGTTTGTTTTGGTTTTATTGCATATCAAACATTGTAGGTTATTCAAGGCCAAATCAATTTTCATAGCAATAAACAGTCCTACATCAAACAATTCAGTTTAGCATAAGTACACTGTTTAGTTCTATTCAACCAAAAGATTGTTCCCTATCAGATGTTTCTTCTCCGGGTCAGAGTGGACCTGGGAGCGATAGCAATAAAAGATATTCCGCATTCCCCCAAACTCCAACAATACTGGATTCTCGTCATCACATTGTTTACTGTCATATCTAGGACGCTTATCGTGGGAGTCTTACCCCTTTCCAGTCGGTGTATTTTGTAGCCCCAGCTAACTGGGCAACAGGATATCGGTTGGGGGATGGAGTCTTACCCCTCTACAGAGATACAGTCGGTGAATTCTCCAGCCTCAGACGACAGAGCCACCGAACACTCGTTCAAGGAGTCTTACTCCTTTTTAGAGATGCAGTCAGTATATTCTCCAGCCCAATCCAACTAAGCCACTTGTTGGGAAGGGGCCTCATCCCTTGGAAGAAATGCAATTAGTATATACTGTAGCACCCCCAGCCGACTGGATTATTTGAACTCGGGCTCAGTATGGGTATATGTATTGTAATATATTGTGTAAAATCAGGACAAAGAAGAGTTTGTTCGGTTCATGACTTTATTGTAGACTTGCGATGGGCCATCAGATATATGAGATAATTGGGTAGAGAATTATTTTTGTTTCTTGATGTCTCGTTGCTGAAGAGTTCTAAAACAAGGGAGATAACTTATTCCATAGTTGCCTAAATTTCTGAGACGAAGTTTGTTGATTTTTATAATTATCTTCATCTTTTTTGTTATTTCCATAACGTTTCGGCCGATATGTCCTCCGGCCTTCTTCAGGTGTTTGTCGAACTCAGGAACCTTCACGGAACTTCGAACTACGTCCTTTATTGAAACCACGGGGTCGCCTGTTCTGATTCCGTTAGCCATAACCGGGTACAAGTGTTAAGTATTCCTCTATTGTAACTCGCCTGTAGTAAGGATTGAACCTGCAACCTCCAGATGATTGTCTCCTTAGAAGCTTAGGGAACCAATGCCTATAACCGTTACGCCATGTGTCCTGTCTTACTTGACTAGGATTACTACTATTATGTATGATTTTTTACCTGTGCTCATATTCAGATTTTTTCTAGCCTTCTTAATTATCGGTTAGATGGGATGGGGATAACGAATTCATATATTTTCCAGGTGTTCTGGAATGAAAATAAACGCAATAGCCGGACAGTTTTTCAAACTATCTTACTCTTAAATTTGGCATTCAATAACTTACAAAGTTTGATATGCCATAAAATCCAATCAATCAACCAACGAACCTTCCCAATCGGTTATTAGTCTTGACAAGTCTTCTAGAAGGCGTGCAATGTCAGCACAGTGTTGGTGAATCAATGTTTTTTCGGTATATGAACTGGTTTACTAGTTTCAGAGGCTTGCAATTTAGTGAGGATATAGCACCAGCTGGATTAAAACAAATGGACTGTTTCATCTGAGCTTGATATAATAGGAATAAGTTATTTTTATTATTAAGTGTTTTCTGACTATTGTCTTCATCTTTATTAGTATTTTCACAACGTTTAGGCCGATATATGCTCAGGCCTTCTTCAGGTGCTTGTCGAACTCGGGAACCTTCACCGAACTACTTCCAAATATATTTTAACGCAAATAATTAGTTCTATTTCAAACAATTCAATTTAACATGAGTACGCAGTTTAATTGTCAAACACATTTCTATTTTAAGCTATTCAGTTTAATCAAAAAGTTCTAATTCAACCAATTCAGTTTAGTATAAGCAAAGATTTTGTTTACTCACAATTAAATGTCAAAACAGTTCTATATTAAATAATACAGTTTAGCATAAGCACAGTTTCAATGTCAAAAACTGTTACATTTCAAACAATCATATCTAGCATAAGTACCGAGTTTAAATGTAAGTACATAGTTTAATTTTTTTTTTTAATGAACTCATAAGAGATGTACTCTTATGGATCCCCACACACGGCCGCGCAAAAGCAGGACGACCAGCACGAACGTACATTCAGCAGCTATGTGAGGATACAGGTTGTTGTCCTGAAGACCTGCCTAGGGCGATGAACGATAGGGAGGAGTGGCGAAAGAGGGTCAGGGATATCCGTGCTGCCAGCACGTCATGATGATGATGATGATGACATAGTTTAATAGACAAACACAATTCTATTTCAAACTATTCAGTTTTGTCAAAAAGTTTTTATTCAAACAATTCAATTTAGCATAAGTACACAGTTTAGTTCTATTCGACTCATTTATAGTACTCTATCAGGTTCTACCCATACTTGTCAGAGTGAATCTGGGAGTGATGACAATGAAGGAATACTTCTCATTTCCAAAAGCTCTAGCATTACTCGAACCTCATCATCAGATTGTTTTGTGTCATATTCAGGATCCTTGTTGGCGGGGGGCGTCTAAGTCCTCTGCAGAGGTGCAGTCTATGTATTTTACAGCCCCAGTCGACTGAGCAACGATGGGGAAGGAAACAGTACCAAAGGTCGGTACAAGGGCAGGAGGATTTAGAAAAAAAGAGGACGAGTGGAGACCACCCAAATTACACCATTTTTGAGATCAGTCAGAATACTGAGCAGAGTCATAGAGTCTAGAGAAGACTTGCTGGCACTTGGACTCTATTGAAAAACCATCAGCCAACGCTGGGGTGAAAAACTCTTAAAATGTTAAATAATAATAATAATAATAAAAATAATAATAATAATAATAATCGCAACCATCGAAACTAATGCACTTTTAAAATTCGTAGAAGAATCTAAGAGACATGAGAAGACTTACTGTCGATAATGATTGAGTAGATAAGAAAAACACCATATTAAAATCGTTCAGAGTTAAAATAGTAATAATCATACAATATATGGTTTCAAATATTTCTAAAACTTATGATATGTACACACTTACATGATTTCTTGTGGCTAGTCCAATCTAATGATTATATTAAACACTTATTTCCACACAGTAATATGATTTTAAGAATTCCAGTCCAATACTAGTAGGGGATAAAAGTAGATATCGCGTGACAGTATTTTTGAGATCGGTCAGAATACTTAGAAGAGTCTTGGACTTCAGTGAAAAACTATCAGTAAAAAAAAAAAAAAACTCTCAAAATGTTAATTAATAATAATCCTATTTACCAACCCCTCCGCTCTGCCAGGATATGACACAAGGTCAATTTTTTTAAAGCTGAGTTTAACAGGTTTGAATTCAGAGTTTTCCTTCTTCTAGACTAGTTGTCTCTCCAATGCTGAAGAACCCAGTCTGTCCTACTATTTACCCATAGCTGGATGGAGAATAATTGGATTCATACCTTTCCCAAAGGTATTAGTGCTATGTGAAATGCAATCAGTCTCGTCCAGGATTTGAACTCGTGTCGCCGTGTCCATTTCTAACGACGATAACCATTACACCACAGGCACCTAATAATAATCACCGCATGAAATCAGAGAAAGATAGTTTGAACAACAGTCAGTTTACTTTCAGATTAGAACACCTGGAAAATACATGAATTCGTTATCCCTATCCCATCTATGGATTGAGTATTACCCCTTTTGTTCTTTTATAAGGTGGACTTGGGCATTACAAGGCCCTTGACATTAAAGGCAAAGAAATCAAACCAAACCAAAGCAAACCTCATTATAATAACTTTCAAACAGATCTATTTGGCCCATACAGGGACCCCAACTGTCCAGAGTAAACCTGGTAATAATAATATCATAGAGTTCCATAGAGTTCAACGCGGTTTCTGTTTATTAATGTTACATATTTTGATTTTTTCAATGAAATATTAGATTAGTTTCAATAGATATATTAACGCACTTACAAACTGTGTGCGATGGGTAAATCTTCGCCATTTTAAGTCAGGAATTTTGCGCATGCTCTTTATTTCTAACAGAATTTCACGCCTGTAGAGTAAACTTGCCTCATTAGGGCATTGTCTGTAAGGAAATCAGCACCACGACGCAATTCACCCCAGCAAAGATTTGGAAACGGCATGCTTTTCTGCTATTCATTCACGTCGAAAACCCAATTTCGGAGCGTTTGGGTGTCAATCTGAGGACAGCTTTCCATTCATGTTGATCAAAACCAAACACCCAGTTGACCACATGGGATTTGGTTTGGTTTCTAGAGTTTTATGGCATATAAACCATTGTAAGTTTTTTACTGTGAAATCATATCTATTTACATTGTAAATCTATGAACTGTAAACTGATTTTGGTAATGATATTTTTAAACGGGCTTGAGGTCATTAATTTTTGAACATTTAAAGAGTCACAAATATTGCTTTGCCTATTCAGGTGGGGCTGTAGAATACACTGACTGATTCTCTGCAGAAGGCTAAGATCCACACAACGAGGGTCCTGATATGACAATAAACAATCTGATGGTGAGGTTCCAGTAATGTTTGAGCTTTGGAGAATGCGGAGTAGCCTTTCATTGCCATCGCTCCCAGGTCTATTATGGCCAGGATAGGGTCCTATCTTTTGGGTCAAATTGAACAAAACTTCGTACTTATGCTAAACTGAAAAACTCAAAGTAGAACTGTTTTGAGATCTAAACTGCGAACTTATGCTAAAATGAATTATTTGAAATACAACTATTTTTGACATTTAAGTACGATTATACAAAAGCTATACTTGTTCTAAATTGAGTTGTTTGAATTAGAACCGTTTGACTGAGCCGAATTGCTTGAAAATAGAAATGTTTTTGACTATTGGACTGTGTACTCATTCTTTTTACCGCACATTGGCATACTGGTTAGAGTGTTCGCCAATGGCCCGGGAGACCTGGTTTCAATCTCCAAGTCGAGTCATACCAAAGACTCAAAAAATGGTACCTGATGCCGCCTTGCTTAACACTCAGCATTATTAGGTAAGGATCCAGGGTAAAGTGTAGCAATCCAAGGAAAGGAGTTGTGCCCTCCCCCACACCTTGGTGTAGTAGCTATCGAAATGGGAGCCTTTCGGTCACCCTCGACATCGGTCGCCAACTTTACTTTTTACGTACTCATTCTAAACTGAAATGTTTGAAATAGAACTGATTATTTGTATAAAAATGGATTCGGCATTAAATACCGTAAAAAGGTTGATATGATATAAAATGCAACTAACATACCAACCATCAATAATTCGATTCAATATTACTCATTTGTCTGTGTTCAGTAAATTTTTTTCTGGTTTTGTATTTTATCACTGACAATTCAATTTCACAGTCACTCGTTTACACGCAGATAAATCATCAATCAGTTGTATTTCTAACAATTCTGTCGAATAAAAATAATTTGTTAACACACAGCTCAAATTTCAAACAGTTCTATTTGACCTGTTGATAGGGATTCATCAGGTGCTTCCATTCTGGGCCGGAGTGAACCTGGGATCAATGGCAATTAACGGGTATACAACTTCCCCAAATATCCAAGGTTGGAGCGTCGTCATCAGATGGTTTAATGTCATATGCAGAACACACGTTGGGGAGTCTTAACCCTCTACAGAGATACAGTTGGTGTATTCTGGGCTCATGGTATCAGGATCTGTCACTCAATATGGTAACGTTATACTTCCATCTAACTGCCAGCAAGGCTTCAGACTCAACAAGGAGACCAATATAATGTGTCTAGAGAAAAAATTAATACATTTGAACAAAAACGTGGTCGCTAGAAATCCTTAAGTCTGGCTATAGTAATCTGTGACATGACCCACAATTAGGAGAACCAATTCTTGACAGAGAAAAAAATTCTGCCAGAACAACCACTGTAACATTAGCCAATCTAACAGCTCAGATTGCAATCCCCTTGACTATTATGTGTGGTGTGCTGTTCAGTGAGAGACCGACAAAACACGGCACAACACCAAAGACGAACTGAAGGCAAGGATAACGGCAGTATTTACTAATTCAAACAAGGAAACTGTCGGAAAGTTTTCCTCGAGATTCCGTAGTCGTCTGGAGGCTGAGGTTGAAGCAAAAGACGATTTCTTTAAATAACTTCAAACTATTTCATAACATCTTCATGTTATTTTGACTAATATATCTGATAAAATGAGACGCCAGTATTAGTTTCCTTTTTTTTTTTTTGTAAATTAGTCTTCAATTTACTCATCGCACTTGATATAATAAAAAAATATTAGAAATCTCACTGTATTTTATATAAACTTATCAAGAGAAAAGCCTTATATATATATATATATATATATATCGATTTTTTTGCGTGTGAATTTTTGTGTTCACACATGTATATGTTTTGTCCTCATATGTGCTTCTTCGTGTTTATCCAGAATTCCGTTACAAATTTGATAAATATATATCCGCTTCCCGGAGAAAATATGCAGTTCCCAGATACAACATTAAATCAAATTAATAGGTACCTCATCTAGTCAGCTATTTCAAATTCTCCAGCTCAAAATGGAATTTATTCATTTGTCAGGTGCTCCTTTAAGCACGAACGAATCACATTTGTTAGAATATCGCGGTCATTTGATTATTACTTGCTTACACATACGTAGGGAAAATAAATATGTCTTCCGATTAATGACGAGATTACGGTCCAATTACACAGTACGTTTACAGAAAATGAACTAACTGTTAAAGCGAGTACTGATCACATAAATTTAAAATTATACATAATCACATAAATCTAACAATATGCATTGAAAATATTGGGCTCTCACTGCGTTGAGTTACAGCGGAAAAATGACACAATTGATACTGTTTATTCACGAGGGTCGTTCAAAAAGTCCTAAGCTTAATGCAGTAAAAAGAGACTTAGTTGAACATTTTTTCTTGTTGCAACACACTGTTACTTCTTATAAAACTAGAAAAAATATTCAGGATATCTTCTTCATTCTGAAGTTCACTCAAAGATGAGTGAAGTGTGACAGATCAAAAATCTGGATGGGCCTTAAATATCGTCATACGACCCTCGTATATATATATATATATATATATATATATACACGAGGGTCGGTCAAAAAATTGCATACACCTCATGAAACAACAGCTGTACAGCCACTTCCTTCTTATATCTTAGACAATCATTGTAATACGAACAAGGGAAGCAAGGGTGAACTCATCAGTGATGTTCTTCTATGGACCCTTACACATGGTCGTGCCAACCTTGTCCGGCCTGCAAGAACCTATTTACATCAACACCGGATGTTGATTGGGACATCTTTTCGGATGGACGACAGGGACGGATGGAGAGAGACAATCAGGGAAATCCGTGCTAGCAGCGCGACGTGATGATGATATCTTATTAGCCAGTCCATTTGATGTATTCTGGCAACAATGATTTTGTATTTCGTTCTTGTTGTTGTCCTTCAACATTTTGGCCCGAATATCTTGACGTTTTCGTTTTATCATTGTGGTGCTCTTTCGAGTGGAATTTATTTTAAGTTACGGTGCGGAGGAATGTTTAAAGATCCATGCTCAGACTATTGTTGCGTGAGCACACACGAAGCAATGTAATTCGGAAGTGAAGCCGAGAAAAGGATATGATCATGGTGTAACAATAGTGAAATTTTCGGTTGATTGGACTCATCCCAAAGTTTATATATCTCAGGTGACGCGTGCAGTTGACGAGTGGTATCTGAAAGACCAAAAATACCACTCGGAAGACCACCCCTCTCTCTCTCTCGCTATATATATATATATATATATATATATACACACACACACACACATATATATATATATATATAATAACGAAGAAGAGATATGACAGTTGCATCACAACCCTTGGGCTGGGAAGCTATCGTCCATTGATGGGGAGTGGACTGATAGTATTAACAATGTGCAAGATACACAGATACTACACGATGAATCCAGAGAAATGTGTAAAAAAAAAACTCGCTCCACTGGTCTGCTTTATACAAGAGGGCAGCTGCATAACTTGATAACTGCAATGCAAGTGTCATATCTCTTCTTTCTTAACACAAACACACATTCACATAATCATATACATTCATACACACACATTCACATACATACATACACACATTAGCATACAGACAAACTCACACACACACACACACACACATTAACATACATACATACATAAACACACAAATATTCACACACGTACACACACACACACTCACGCACACACGCATAAAGACACACTCACATACATACATACAATGACAGACGTGCACACACGTATACACATGCATACACACACGCACGCCAGCATTCGCATACATGTAATATCACACAGGAGCATAGACAAACATTCAGATACATACACAGTAACATATTATATATATATATATATATATATATATATATATATATATATATATATATTTATAATTTGTTACTGTGGAAATTTACTAAGCTTTTTGCTTAGATGTGGCACAAGGCCATATGAAAGGGGCACCCAATGAGACTCGAACTCACTCGTGTAGGTTTGCTAGCCGAGCTTGCTAACCATTACACAACCAGAGGCGCCTATAATTTGTTACTGTGTGTGTATCTGAATGTTTGTCTATCTCTCTCTCTCTCTCTCTCTCTCTCTCTCTGTATATATATATATATATATATATATATATATATATATATATATATATATATAGGAAAAAATGACTGTGAATATCCAAAGAGTGCTCAATGCACGGCTATTTAATGCAAAAAATTTGCAGAGCAAAATATATACTACTTCTAGATGTCTTGTCTTTAAAAAAAAAAAAAAATATATATATATATATATATATATATATATACACACACACACACACACACACACATATATATATATATATATATATATATATATATATATATATATATATATATATGAAATTCTTTCAGAGCCATTTCTGAAATCCCTCCTCTGTTCATGAATACGTTTTTTGATTGGGTTTACGTTTTCATATAATTTTTGCCAAATTCCGTACCCAAGACGGAATAGACGCTAGTTTCGGTGTTGATGGGATTCTTTTTCTTTTTATTAATAACTATGTTTCTAATTGTTTTAGAAGAATCTGTCATCGTCGGGATATCAAATCTGTTTACATATCTATGTAACAGATTATCATTGGTTTGATTTGGTTGTGTTTTATTGCATCAACTATTATTGCTTATTCAATGCCAAATAATCTTTATACATATACGTGGTGCTTTCAATAAGTTTATAGACTTTTGTTTGTACAGGTATTTAAAATTATTGTAGAGTCTTGAAAATTCAGTATGTTATTGCTTTATATTATATGAATTGACTGACCAATTTTTATGATTTCAGCTTCAAAGGAACAGTTACAGCAGGAATTGGAATACACCCAACTAAAGCCTGATTGTCACAGCTGGTGAATTTCAAAAATGCAATTGGACGTGAGGACACTTTAGAAGAACAATATGGAATAAAAATTCTGTTTTAAACTTGGAAAAAAGGACACAGAAACGTATGGAATGCTTCAGACTGCTTTTGGACTATCTTGCATGAATCGAGCATCAGTTTTTGAGTGGCATAAGAGATTCAAGGAAGGTAGGGAGTCTATGAGGGATGATGAGAGGTGTGGGAGGACTAAGGAAGTCAATGTACCAGAGTTGATTGGCCAAAGGATTAGGGTTAGGGTTACTACGTTGAGGTTTTAAGGGAGTTCAGGAAGAGATACCGTCGGAAGAGGCCAGCACTCTTCAAATCGGCTCAGAGGCATTTCCACCAGGACAATGTATCAGTTCACAACTCCATCCTTGTAACAGACTATTTGACCAAGATGGACATCAAGACAATTCCTCAGCCTCTCTATAGTCCAGACGTTGCTCCCTGTGACATTGGGTTATTCCCTAAGCTCAGTGGCTGTCGTTATGAGACAATTGAGGAGATGAAAGAGGCTGTGACGAAGGTCATTGAGACGCTCACACAAGAGGACTTCCATGAGGCCTTGCAGAAATTGTTGGAACGGTACAACAAGTGCATTGCAGCTGCAGGAGATTACTTCAAAGCGGACAAGAGTTTCATGTGTGTACTATCAATAAAAGTGCCCATACGAAAAATCCTCTTGATAGATAATTTTTAAATAAATATGATTTCTTAACACATTTTGTTGACAGCTTTTCAGAAGAGCCTAAGCTTGTATTTTTGCACACATTTAAATGATTTCAAGTAGTTTTAGCTAATATGAAATAATTTTATTTGCAATTAATCATTTATTTTCAAACAATTAAATGGATATACTTCTGTTTAAAAAATGAATAGTTTGTAGGTAATTTCAGTTTTTAATCAGAATGAATTTGTTTGCATACTAGTATTGCTTTTGTTTCAACAGTTATATTGGTTTAGTTATAGCTATCACCCACTAAACATTCTATTCAATATTGCTTATCCATATTTACCCAACCCCTCCGCTCGGTCAGTATATGACACAAAGTCAATTTTTAAGCGGAGTTTAACAGGTTTGAATTCAGAGTTTTATTTCTCCTAGACTAGTTGCCTTACCAGGGCTGAAGAACCTGGTCTACCCTACTATTTACCCATAGCTGAAGGGAGAATAATTGGATTCATACCTTTCCCAAGGTATGAATCAGTACAATGAATTAGTACAATGAAAAATACAGTCAGTCTCGTCCAGGATTTGAACTCGTGTCGCTGTGTCCATTTCCTACGACGATAACCATTCCCCCACAGGCACCTTCTAATATTACTTATCTGTTTGCAAACAGTGAAGTGCTTACACGTACTGCTAGTTTACGTAATTTATTCTATTCAATACAATTCAGTCGTTTGATTTCAGTTAAATAGTTCAAAGTGTTGCTATGCATCACTTACAATTCAATTAATTGCCAAGTCGGCTGGGGCTGTAGAATACACCAACTGAACCTCTACAGATAAGCAAGACCCTATAACGACTGGATATGAGAGAAAACAATCTGATAGTGCGGTTTCAGTAATGCTGGATCTTTGGGGAATGCAGAGTACCCCTTCAATACCATCGTTCCTAGGTCAAATCTGGCTCTGAGTGGTTTCAACAGATAGGGTCCTATATATGGGTTAAATAGAACTAAAGACTAAACATATGCTAATCTGAATTGTTAGAAATAGAACTGTTTTATATGTATAATAATGGATTTGGCATTAAATAACCTACAAGGGTCTAATGTGTCGGTCAATTAGATTAAAACTGTGTACTTAAGTTAAACTAAGTCACTTGAAATAGAATTGTTTTGACAATTAAACTGCGTACTTATAGTAAACTGAATTACCTGAAATAAAACTGCCTTTACATTTAAGTCTATGTACTGCCCGGTGCTGGGGTTGTAGAATACACTGACTGTTTCTCAACAGAGGGCTAAGTCCTCACCTGGATATGACACTAAGCAATCTGATGGTGCGGCTCCAGTAATGCTTGAGCTTTAGGGAATGCGGAGTACTCCTGCATTGCCATCGTTCCCAGGTCCTTTCTGACCCAGAGTGGTAGCACCTGATAGTGTCCTATCTTTGGGTCAAATAGAACTAAATTGCGAACTTATGCAAAACTAATTTTTTAAAAAATAGAATCGTTTTGATATTTAACTCTGCGTGAACAAAAACTATACTTATACTAAACTGAATTGTTTTAATTAGAATTGTTTGACTTAAATGAATTGCTTGAAATAGAAATGTTTTTGACAATTAAACTATGCTAAACTGAATTGTTTGAAATGGAACTGATCATTTGTATCAAAATTAATTTGGCGTTAAAAAAATACAAAGGTTGACACGCCATGGAGCCCAATAACCCACAACCAATTCAATTAAACATCACTTATTTGTTTACAACCATTTTAAAGATCAGACAGTTCTATTTCTAGCAATTCAATTTAGCTGAATCCATTTGTTTGCACACAGTTTAAATGTCAAACAGTTCTATTTGACTCATAGATAGGGCCCTATTAGGTGTTCCAACTCTGTTTCAGAGTGGAGCTCGGAGCAGGGTCAATAAAAGAATACTCACTTTCTCCAAAGCTCCAGTATTGGAGACTCACTACCTGAGTTTTTAGTGTCATATAAATAACACACTTTGGGAGATTTTACTCTTCGGCAGGGATGCAGTCAGTGTATTCTATATCCCCAGGCAACTAGGTTAGGTTTTTTTTGGAGCATTTGTTATTTGAAATGTGTGACACAATTTTGAAACCATTGCTTTAATTTTAAAGGTTTTAAAATGTCAGTGTATATATATATATATATATATATATATATATATATAAAGTGTGTGTGTGTGTGTGTGTGTGTTATTATTTGCAGATTTCATACAATCTCATGAATTTGAGGTCTTACGATGTATAATTAAAAATAAAGTAAATCTGCCATGAATAGAAAGAATCAAGTCATGAATATAATACAATTCAATGAACACACAGACACAGATGCTTCATTTAATGCAAGTGCTGAAAATACAAAACAACAAAAGAAAAGTTAGTTCACTATATCTTCCAGATAAGATCTCTGTGAAATAGATTGTCAAAGAGACTTTCTTTTTCGCTATCAGAGGCAGACATTTTCGCTTTTGTTAACTCCTTAAAGGTTGCATTCCGGAAAAAGTAACGAGTTTTTTTTTGTGATTTTTGCTGCTAAATTGTTGCAGCATTAAATTTTGTCATATCAACTTCGATGATTCACTTGTACAGGATCCATAAGGGGCATTATTAGCGCACATGCGTTCATGCACACACACACACACACACACACACACACACACACACACACACACACACACACACACACACACACACAGTGAGGAGCACGCGTATATATTTCATAGAAATGTAAGGGGCATTATTGACAGCATATACACTCACACATATATACACACACGTATATTTACACCCCCATATATATATATATATATATATATAATAGAAAGTCCATGTCTACTCTGAATAAGATTATCAAAAGTAGAAACAGAAGTAAGCCAGGGAGAAAAGTTTTGACAAATATAGGAAATAAGAAAATTTTTCTAAAAAACATTATTTCAACTTAGCTAACAACTCTTTTTTTTACTTATATACACGTATGTGTGTGTATGTGTGAGTGTGTGTGTGTGTCTGCGTGTGTGTGAAAATGCAGCTGCAATGTTATATATATATATATATATATATATATATATATAAGATTGCATGATATCAGTCAATACAATACCAGATATGTAATAGTATATACACAAGGCAGAATCTGTCCAAAAATGTTCTCTGTGATTTCGCAGTACAAAATCGAAGAACCGAAGGTTATAGGTTTGGTTTCTTTGTTTAATGGCCTATCAACCTTTATTAGGCTATTTAATGCCAAAGCCATTCTCCTAGAAGAACAGTAGTCGTACTATTTAACCCATAGCTGGGAGGATAAGGGGGTTCATACCTTTCCCAAGGGTATTTGCCCGAATGTGAACGTAATAGCGTGACTGGAGTACCAACTTGCGAACTACGATTCCGCAGTCCATCACTTTAACCATTTCACCACGAGGACAACCCCCGAAGGATATATGAAGCACTAAAACCATCCTGACGAAATCAATGCTATAACCTCCTAGGATATTTAGCTAGAGATTGTTTCAACGAAATCATAAGAAGTAAGGTTGTAATAATGATAATAATTTTAATTTAAAAAACATTGATTTTCCGTTTCTCGAAAAATCTTTTGGTGAATTTTTGTATTTTAAATTAAGACTTTTTAATTCCCAGAACTATTTTCAGCTAAACTATTTCAAAATCACGAAATAGATTTGTTTGAATTTAGTGCGATAAACTCTGACTTGCTTGTTACCGCTATGAAGAGAGTGTCAGAGGATTTAGGGGGAATGGTAGGAAGATATAAGGAACAAAATTACTTCTTTTAAATATAACATTCTAGAATATCGCGTAATGTCTATTTCTTAGAATATATATATATAAATATATATATGTGTGTGTGTGTGTGTGTGTGTGTGTGTGTGTGTGTGTGTGTGTGAAACTCCCTCCCCGCCCAATAATTAGATGGCAGGAATCGAACTATTTGGGCAGATGAACAAATCTTTGCTGTGTTGTGTTCGAAGCAAATCGGGTCAGTAGAATTTCTTTAATCTTAAAAACATTGATTTTCCGTTACTCGAAAAACCTTTTGGCAAACTTTTGTGTTCTAAAAGAAGACTTTTTAATTCCCAAAAATATTCTCACCTAAACTAATTCGAAATCACAATATATTTGCTTAAATTTACCGCACTAAACTCTATATGACTCATCTATGATTTCTCTAAATCTTTGAAAAATACGTAACTGATATAATTTGAAAGGGCTAATAAGAACAATTACCGTCCTCATTTCAACCAGAAAGACATCAGGTGTCTCATCTTCATTTCCGTTGAGGCTGTTCATATTTCAACATAGTCTCAAAATAGGCCAGTAAAAATAACCCATCGATGTGATATAGGAAAATCTGAAACTAGTTCCGGTTAGTTCCAGAAAAAAGGCAAAAAATAGCAAAATAATGGACATTAACTAAGTTAAACACTTAGCATGTTATTTATGCAGTGTGTGTGTGTGTATGTGTGTGTGTGTGTGTGAGTGTGTGTTGTGACACGCTGTTCATGAACAGTCAATGTGTCTGTTCTCGGTCATATCTGTGTCAGGCGCTCAGATAATAAACTACCTCTGGGTCTCTTATAGCGACAATATACTACCCATGATAAAAATGTTGAATCAAAATATGACACAACATGGGACCCAGACTGCAGGCTTAGGTGTCATGATCACCAGGCACTCTCCTGATAGCCAACATGGGAGATATGACGGTCATCCTACGAATGTTGTCTGTTCTTTTTTCAGGTAGACGAATGACGATTTAAGGAACCACAACAACCAGAAGCGTAAACGCAAAACATGGACTAAGGAAGACAAGCAACTTTCACTGCACTGTTATTTTAGTAGCAACCCTTCACAAAGAGGATATAGGAAAAGAATGACAGAGATCCGGCAAGAACGTGCTAGTTTTCAGACAACAAGCCGACCAAGTTAGAACAATAGTAAAGAAAGGTTGGTTTTCTGACCTTGAAATACAAGAAATAGATCAGAAAATAAATAAGAAACAAGATAATAATACAGTACCAGACACATCAAGAATTAACAAACGAATCAGCCAAACAGAAATGAACAGCCAACTTCGGAAAATGGAAACACCACACAACCAAATAACGCACAACCAAATTATCACAAGAACAAAAGGCAAATCTAGAAAATTTAAAGAGAATTATGAACAGTGAAAAAACTACCTTACCATCATTAAGAAATATAGAAAGGAGAAGAGTTAAGACGGAAACGAATAAAATAAATCAAGAACTACCCTATATATCAACGAATAATATAACCAAATTAAATGAACTAATATTTGCTTGAGCTAAATCAGTTTGTGAAAAAATTGGGATCTCCTCATAAAATACGAAGAAAAAACCAAAACCAGGATGGGAAATTCGACTGGAAACGCAGATAAAAAAATCTACGAGATCAGGCCAAAATGATAAAACCAAACAGAGACGCTAGAATATGTTGAAACAAAGAACACAAGAAAAGATAACAGTATAACTTGAGGAAGTAAACCAGAAAATACAGTCGAAAGAAGGAAGATGAATATGATATCGACAAAGGGTAAAATAATACAGACAAAACAGGACATTCCAAAACAACGAAAGGAAATTCTATCAATGACGTGAAGGAGATGACACGAAATCATACCAACAATCGGATGCAAAAGAAACCGAACGATTTTGGACTAAAATATGGCACCCCCCCCCAAAAAAAAAAAACACAACGAAGAGGCCGAATGGATAAACAATATGACAACTCGACTGACTCGAAGAAGGCCCAAAAGCGGAAATACCCACCGATTTACACAAAACAACACTAAAATAAATATCAAACTGGAAAACGCCATACCATGATGGAATACATGGTTTCTGTTCCAAGAAATTTAACTCCATTTACGACAGACTAACGCTAGAAATGAACAGATGCCTACAAGGAGCACACTTACTCGAATGGATGACCAAAGGAAAGACCACCTTGATCTAAAAGGACCCAAGCAAAGAAACCGCCCCAGACAACTAGAGGCCTATAATTTGCCTACTGATGATTTAGAAAATGTTAACAGTACAAATAAGGGAAGAGATTTATTACTTGATAACAAGCCGCAGATTGTTCCCTGAGCAGTAGAAAGGATGCCGCAAAGGATCCAGAGGCACAGCAGAATTACTTTACATGAACCAGCACATGCTGAACGAGAGCAAGTCCAGACGGAAATATCTAGCTATGGCCTGGATTGACAACAAAAGGGTATAAGATATAGCCCCGCAAAGCTGGATAATAAACTGCCTCAAAATGTATAAAATATCAGATGAAGTCATAAATTTATCAAGAAAACCATGAAAATCTTTGTGTGAAATTGACAAGAGGAGGAAGAAGCTTAGCTGAAGAAAAGATCCAAAGAGGTATTATTCAAGGAGATGCAATATCACCATTACTATTCATAAGTGCCATAATGCCACTTAAACACATTCTCAGAAAATGCACTGCCGGATACAAACTAACTCAATCGCAGGGAAAGTTCAATCACTTAATGTACATGGATGACGTCAAACTATTTGCAATAAATGAAAAAGAATTGGAAACCTTTATACACTCAGTTAGAATATACAGTCAGGACATAGGAATGTATCTGTCATGGGAAAATGTGCCATGCTAGTAATGAAAAGTGGCAAACGACATCTAAATGACGGAATGGAACTACCAAATCAAGACAAGATTAGAACGCTCGGACAGAAGGAAACCTACAAATACTAGGGCATCGTGGAGGCTGACACCATCAAACAAGTGGAGATGAAAGAAAAAAAAAGAAAGAATATCTCCGTAGAACTCGAGAATTACTATGTCGCAGAAACCTGGAATGTGACCCTCGTCACATATTCGGGAACCATTTTGAAGTGGACCAGAGGTGAACTTAAGTAAATGGACCAAAGAATAAGAAAACTAAGGCATTACATCCCAGAGACTACGTTGACATATTATATGTATCAAGAAACGATGGAGGAAGAGGACTTGCCGGCATTAAAGATAGCATTGACGCATCTGTACAATGACTCGAGGACTAAATAGAAAAACAGAAACAGGGACTGATTAGAGCCGTCAGAAACAAGACCGACAACAGGAAGGACAACAGAATGACAATAAATAGGAAAAAATAGGAAGCAAAACAACTCTATGGACGTTTTAAATAATAAACAATATCTCACACGGGAAAACCTGGACGTGGCTAAGAAAAGGAATCTTTAAAAGAGAAACAGAATCGCTCCTACTGGCAGCATATAGCAACGCCATAAGAACCAATCATATCAAGGCGAGACTTGATAAGACGCAATAAAATTGCACATGTAGATTATGTGGTGATCGAGTCGAAACGATCAATCACATAATAAGCGAATGCTGCAAATTAGCACAGAAGAGTATAAGACTAGACACGACTGGGTAGGCAAGGTGATCCACTGTGAGATATGCAAGAAATTTAAATTTGACCATACGAATAAATGGTATATGCCCAACCGACCAGCTATCCTAGAGAATGACACAAATAAACTCCAATGGGACTTTGACATACAAATGGATCACCTAATCTCGGCCAGAAGACCAAACCTTATAATAAACAAAAAAAGAGAATTTGCAAAACCTTGGACTTTGCTGTCCCGGCTGACCACAGAATAAATCTGAAAGAGTGTGAAAAGAAGGATAAGTACCTGGACCTTGCTAGGGATTTGAAAAACTATGCAACATGAAGGTGACAATTGTACCAATCGTGATTGGTGCTTTTGGTACAGTAGCTAAAGGCTTATTGAAGGGACTAGAAGACTTGAAGGTTGGAGGACTAGTAGAGACAATCCAGACTACAACAATAATAAGAACGGCTAGAATACTGAGAAAAGTCCTGGAAGTGACTTGCTGTCACTCAGGCTCCAGTGAAAGACCATCCACTAAAGCTGATGTGAAAAGCTCTCAATTAATAGAAGAGAAAATAGGTTTGGTTTCTTTGTTGAATAGCATATCAACTCTTTTAAGGTTATTTAATGCCAAAGCTATTCTCCTTGAAGAACAGAAGTGGTGCTATTTAACCCATAGCTGGGAGGATAAGGGGGTTCATACCTTTCCCAAATGAATTTGCCCGAAAGTGAATGTAATAGCACGACTGGAGTACGAACTCGCGTACTACGATTCCGCAGTCCATCGATTTAACCATTACACCACGAGGACTCCCCCTAGAGAAAATAGATATTGTTAGGTAGTTTGCATGTTTGGGTTTTATGTCATATCAATCTTTGTAGGTTTTTAATGCCAGGTCCATTTTTATACACATGAACTGTCCTATTTCAAACAATACAGTACACAGTTTAAATGTTAAAAACATTACTACTTCACGCTATTTAGTTTAGTCAAACAGTTTAATTCAAACAATTCTATTTAGTATAAATATATATTTTTTTACAGAGAGTTAAATGTCAAAACCGTTCTATTTCAAACAATTCAGTTTAGCACGAGTATGCAGTTTATTTATCGAAACATTTCTGTTTCAAGCATTTCAGTTTAGCCTCAGTACGTAGTTTTGTTCTCTTTGACCCACGGAAAGAACCCTATCCGATGCTACCACTCCAGACCAGAGTAGACCTGGGAGTGATAGCAATGAAGGGGTACTCCACATTTCCCAAACTCAAGCATTACTGTTAACTTACCATAAGATTGTTTGGTGTCATATCAGGGCACTTGTTGCGGGGGTCTTAGCCCTCTGCAGAGGTGCAGTCAGTGTATTCTACAGCCCCAGCCGACTGGATAAGAAAAAATAGATGTGGTGCAACAGAATACCTATTGGGATGTCCTCGTGGTGTAATAGTTAAAGCGATGGACTGCGGAATCGTAGAAAGCGAGTTCGTATTCCAGTCGCGCTATTACGTTCACATACGGGCAAAATACCCCTGGGAAAGGTATGAACCCCCTTATCCTCCCAGGTATGGGTTAAATAGTACGACTACTGTTCTTTTAGGGGAATGGCTTTGGCATTAAATAACCTACAAAGGTTGATATGCCATTAAAGAAAGAAACCAAACCAAACTAAACCACACCAGAATACCTATTGAAGGTTATGGTTGACAGAGGTTAGGCCATTAATCCTAATATTAGCAAATGTAGCAAATTTGAGGGAAAATACCAAGCCTAGTGTTAATTTAAAAAAAAAGAAGTGAAGGAGAACTTGCTCTATAGTTGTCTTTACCGTCCCAGTCGACTGCAGAGAGAAAGGCAAAACAAACGAAAAGACAGGTACTTGGATCTTGCCAGAGAACTAAGAAAGCTATTGGTCAAAAGGATGATGGTGATACTAATTGTAGTTGGCACGCTCGGAACGGTCCCCAAAGGCATAGAAAAGAGACTGGATGGGTTAGAAATCGGAGGAAGGATCGAGACCATTTAAACAACAGCATTGTTAACATAGGCCAGAATACTGCGAAGAGTCCTGGGGACCTGAGGAGACTAGCTGTTTCTCATACTCCAATGAAGAATCATCAGGTAACACTTTTCGTCAAAACTTGCAAGGAATATATTAATCAAATAATGTGAAGAAATCATAAAATCCCCAAATTGATATCGTATAGCCATGTTCTCAACCATGCAAAATAACCAAGACCATTCTTTTTAGAATCCCTCCAAAACTAGATTAATCTTTCCATCACGTTCTATATTAAAGTGTGTATATATTTTCCCACCCCTCTGCACGAGCAGCATGTTATACTGTATTAATTTTAAGGGAAATTTTACAGGTTTGAATTCAGAATTTTTCCTTCTTGACCGGTTGCCATACCAAAGTTAAAAAAGTAATGTGATTTAAAAGAAAGAGAAAACGTCATAGAAAAATTCAAGCCCACACTGCATAAAATATAAACTATACACACTTACAGACAGAAACAAACGCTCACACACACACACACACATACACATATACATACACCAAGAAAAAGTAAAAAGTAGTAGTCAATTGAATTCTAAGCCAATATAACACCCAGAAAAACGACTAATAAACGCTATAGCATATCAACTATACACACACAGTGACAAACATACACGCACGCACGCACGCACGCACGGACGGACGCAACGAATCAAAGTAAAACAACAAAAAGCTTTATAGCACATCAAATAACAAATACTAATTGGATGAAAAAAGTACACCTACAAGGAAGGACACTAAACATAGTTTTAGAAAGAGAAAGTCAGGAAAAGAGAAAAAAGAGAAAGAGTGAACCAACCCATAAAAGAAATTTAACACCGAATAAAAAAAAAACAAAAAAAAAAAAACAACCACACCATCAAAACAGTTACTTCTACATAAACCAAACACCACACCAGAAAATCATTAAAAGTTCTCTGAAGAAAGCCGTAGGCTGGAAACATGAGTATAAACTAAATCAATCTTTAAAAGAATATAATTTTGCGGGGGACCAAATCATCTATATATAACAAGTGAAGTAAAGTTGGCGACCTTAGTCGATGGTAACCCGAAGGCACTCTTTTCAATAGCTACTACACGGAAGAGTAGGGGAGGGCGCTACTCCATTCCTGGATTGTTTCACTTTACCCTTGATTCTTACCTTATATTTCTGAGTGTTAAGCAAGGTGACATCAAGTACCATTTTTGTGTCTTTGGTATATATATATATATATATATATATATATATAAACTGGGTTGGGTTATTAAATAACCCATAAAACCTTTGCCCAGTTGGCTGGGGCTGTAGAATACACCCACTGCAGAGGAGTAAGACCCCCCCCCCAATGAAGGTTCTGGATATGACGCAAAACAATCTGATGGTGAGGTTCCAGTGATGCTGGGGCTTTGGGGAATGCGGAGAACCCCTTCATTGCCATTGCTCCCTGGTCCACTCTGGCCCGGCGTGATAGCACCTGATAGGGTCTAACGGCATACTTATACAAAAATGAATTGTTTTATTAAATGGATTTGAAATAGAAATATTTTCTGACATTGAAACTGTACTTACACTAAACTGATTTGTTTTATATAGAACTGATTTGACATTTTACTGTGTTTAAAGAAAATTCGTACTTATATTAAACTGAATTAGCTGAATTAGAACAGCTTGACTAAACTGAATAGCTTGACATAGAAATGTTTTTCTGAATTAAACTGTACTTACATTTAAACTGCGTATTTATCCTAAACTGATTTGTTTGAAATAGAACTATTTGTCTAAAAATGAACTTGGCGTTAAATAACCTACAAAGGTTGATATGCCATAAAACCCAACCAATCAACCAACCATAAAATCTGATAAGCAATAAATCACAACAAACCAACCAACAGACTGTTTAAGATGTATATTTGGTGGTAAAGATGGCTATCATTAGTCAAAATTGTTGGTATGGTTTCTTTGTTTAATGGCATTTCAATCTAAGTAGGTTGATTGATGCCAGTACCATATTTGTGAGAGCAACAGTGACATTATTTTGCACATAGATGGGGGAAAAGAAGTTTCTATATCTGTTATTTAATTGCGGAAGGATTTTTTTTATATTATCATTTTTCATTGGTTATATCTTATCATTCGGTTTAGTTAAGCTTAGAACTATTCGGCTTATTGCACGTGCAGGTGCATACATTGAGTGCAGTTCACGCTCGTGCACGGAGGATGTGACAATCACAAATGTCATAATAAAAACCCTAGATAGGAAATGAGACTGGGATGTGAATGATGTCATGCTCGGAAGCGAGGGGCTGGGAATCTTGGTAATTTTTTAAAAAAGCAATTAGTTGAGATTTGTCTCTGGGCGAGGCTAATTGAGATTTGAAACTGGGCGGGGCGAGTTCAGTTTGTGGGCTACGGAATGCGCGCGCGTTTGTTGGGTCAGTGAGTTGAGATTCGGACTCTGGGCCGAGAGTTCAGCTGGGAGTTGACTGAAGAACGATGTCGAAACAATCAGCATAGTAAAAAAATTGTGTCTCTCTCTCCTCATGTCGAAAAACTAAAAGTGAAAAAAAGTTAATAAATGTTTCGTACCCGAACTAAAGAAAGTCGTCAGTGTTTCGGGATTTCTATGCATGTGAACATCTTACGTATCCGTATATTTGTTTAGCATGCATATGTATATGTTACATTACTTTTCTGACGGGTATTATTCCGAAAGACAACGTTATAATGCGACTGGAGTTTGAAGTCAGTTACTTCGCAGCCGCAGTAAAAAAAAAGAAGCCATTTCGTCACGGTGACTACTTCCGGTCAAAATAGATAGATCAGTAGATAGCTATATAGAGAGGAGTTACATTATTATTTTTGGTATTGTTCTTTCAGGAGATTTAATTTTCTTCCAATTTACTTTTCTTCGTCAACCTTTTCAGGTATATAATGTCACACATAGAAAAGAAAAAGCCACACAACAATCGTTGCCTTGAAAGCAAAGCAAAGAGATACGTATATAGCCCACTTCTTGAACGCTGCTCGATCCAACGAAGCCAAAGTTCGAAATAAGATGGATAATCCCCACTGGGATCCAACTACAGTTGCGAATCGCAAATCGGATTTCTTTTTACAATTTTGGATAATTAAGAAGAAACTGGCATAATGTTGTTTTTTTGTAAATGTAATAGGGTATGAAACGAAAATTATAAAAGTGAAAGAAGATTCATGTATATGAAAACAAAATAATTATCCTCCTTAATGTACTCTTTGAATTGCTCATGTTATAAATTTTCTTAGGAGCATCAAATATATCCATTGTCTGGTTTTAGATTATCGTAATATATAATTTTGTACAAAAAGTTCAGTAATTATCTCTTAAAACCCCAGAAAGACAGAGTTTGCAGCAAAGGAACTCGAGGTTTTAGAAAACACCATTAGGAGAGTTTGGGATGAGCACATCTGGTAAAAGTCGAATTTAATTCAGTGGAATGAGCTTATGTCGAATGTAATAAGACAGAATCGTTTTTACCCGAGCAAAGAACTTATTAAACAAGTTCAAACACAAAGAGACTAGAAAGCTTTGTTATTTTTTTTTTCGATGCGGAAAATTAGATTTTGACCGTAAACTAAACCGAATCTACGACAAATGGTTATGCAGGGACTATAATAAAGTTCCAATAACCATGCATGCTAACTATGAAGGTTCAAGGATGCCTCAGCAATGTGGAAGATATCATGCTTCCTCACAGTTTTCACAAGGCTAAAGTGTCAATACCGTTGTCTACACATAGGTGTTGGAGAATGTTCTTTGGCTCTGAACAGGCAGATTTCAAAGGGGAAGACCTTACGTCTTCCAAAGGGATTCTAAAAAGTCTCATAAAGTTAGGAAAACCAATGTATAACTATCGCCATGAATATTTTTTCCAAGACACTTGACTTCCCAGCTCACGAAACCTCAGTCTACGAGCATTTACCTATAGGGCATAGCTGAGAAAGACAGCGTTCAATCAATACCCTCATAACTCCATATTATCTCTCCGATATAAACAACACTACGTCTGAAATTGTTGAATATCATCTGATTCGGGTCTGTCAAACGCTTCTGATGTCATATTGAAGCAGCCATTGATTCTAACAATAGATTCATTGAATAGTTGGGATAAAACGTTTTTGAAGCTTACTTGTACCAATTTATTTTCTAATACAGCTTTTTATGTGCTATGTAAATTCATAAAAATTAACTAAAAAATGTCACCTCTCTCTCTCTCTATATATATATATATATATATATATCATCATCATCATCACTATCATCATCATGTCGTGCTGCTAGCACGGATATGCCTGACCCTCTCTCGCCACTTCTCCTTATTGTTCATCGCCTCTGGCAGATCTTCGGGGCGACATGGCTGCTGAATGTATATTCGAGCTGGTCTTCCTGCTTTTGCCCGACCATATGTCGGGATCCTTAGGAGTACATCCCTTATGAGCTCGTCCCTGCTTCTCCAGCAGTGTCTGCATGTCTGGTTCGTCTAACTTTGATAGTTTTCGTGATGGGAGGCAGGTGGCCGTATAGTTGGTGCCTTGTGGGGTGTTGCCGCCAGGACTTGTTCAATATTGCCCGCACCATTCTTGTGTATTTTTTTTATTGGAAATCCTTTTGAGATGAGGCTTCTTAATCCGAGAATTAATTTTTTTTATTGCGGATTTTTGTTCTCGTCTTGGCATTTTTTTTTCTCACTAGGTTTCGGCCAAATTTCACCTCTGGACGTCTTCAGGTGATTAACTGCAACCTCGGATAGGAATGCTGAGTCTTGTAATCGTATCCCCAGTAATTACTGCATTCCGTAGTTGTTCCATAGTCCACTTTTTTGACCAAATAACCCTCTGGCCGGCTTGGGTAGGAATTGAAACAGCGCCGCCTCTTCTGACAATACTCACCTAGAACCGTAGAGACTCCACGCCTCTATCCGCTGCGCCAATAAAAAAATGAATTCTCATTCTTGTGTAATTGCCCTCTAGCTTCTTCTCCAGCCGTTTAGTTAGCGTCCAAGTACTGCATCCATACAGCAGTATCAATACGACCGCTGCCTGGAAGAAACTGCGTTTCATTTTATCGGTCAGGTCTGATTTCCATATGATCGATAGCGTATCGATAGCTGTCCATGCCTTCGTTAGCCGCGTGTCGATTTCCTTTTCGGTTGATGCGACGCTGTTTCCTGGATAGGTGAATTTGTCTACTATTTTAAGAGCGGTTCCTTCTGGTGTGGAGGTGTCGCCTTTTTGATTATAGCACATATATTCCGTTTTGTGTTCATTGACATGGAGGTTAATGCCTGCGGCGGCTGGTTCCAAACTATGCCGTACGTGAAAACTGTATAAATGCCGGAACAAAACACAATTCTACAAATTTAATAAATTTGAGTTTTCTAACTTTAGCGAAAATTGAGTTGAAAAAATATTCTAAAATTTTTCTTTGATAGAATAAGTCATATTTGAGTGTAAATATGTCCTGATATTTACACTTCAAAAAAGAAAAATTCTCGCTTTTAATGTAACAGTTTTGCATTGTTTCAAATCTAGATAATATATTTTGTTGGTGCAAAAGATCTTTGGGTGACTGGTACTGCTTAATGCTAAATCATATCGATGACCCTTCGATGAAAATCTAAAATCAGTTTAATATCAGCGGCTAGATTCTGTAATGTTGGTGTAAACACATCTAAGTAAACAAATAATCCTCATTCTCAAAAAAATAATTTTGAAATTAATTAGAACTTAAAGGAACAGTTGTCTAGACACGCAGGACGCTCGAAGCCTGAATCGAAATCCGTCCAACTTTACGATAGACTAAGGCTTCAGACCACACGGCCACAAGCGGACTACGTTAGCTAAGGGCATTTTTAGGTATTTTATATTTAGCAAACATCAGCAGCAGCCTTTGTTTACATTTTTTCACACCCTACCGGCTACCAGAGAGCTCAATTCTTTCGAAGAGCCTTGCATTACGCTAACAGTGGCCGACAATTCCTTTCGCCAGAGAGCTCAACCCCCATGGGGGAGCATATATATATATATATATATATATATATATATATATATATTCTCTAATCCACATTTGAAAAAAAAATCGGAATGAGACAGCATCACAGGATAACATCACCTTGAAGATAATCTAAAAGCACGAAACATTAAACGTTGGCATATCACTTCCATAAAAAATGAATGCCCCGTTTGAATATCTTTTATTTCACATTTTCATAATTACATACTCTTGAATTTAGTTCCATTTTTGTTACACACGTATATATATATATATATATATGTAACAAAAATGGAACTAAATATGTGTTTATATATATATATATATTGCTATTAATCTTATTAACTCAAACACGGTAGTTCAGAGTCCTTTCTTTTTTATTGTGGAAGAATTGTACTCGTCGAAGAACTTGTATTTTAGGTTAAAAGCTAACCAGTTAGCTGTATTGGTATTTAATAATTTCACCTATAACTCGCCTAGTGGCTTTAAAATGTGGTTTCGCTCGAGATTTGGTGATATCTGTAACACTAAATAGCGTTCGGCAGACTACAGCCAACGTCTGTGCCCAGCGTTAACTAGTGAACTTGGCGGGAACGAACAGCACCCTGCAAGCTTGCTGGGCACATGGCGGTTTAACAATATATATATATATATATATATATATATATATATGTATGTATGTATGTATGGAAGTAGATAATGGATTGTAATTCGACAATATATAAAGAAAAATAAAGACTCAACTACTGACTTCTTCAAATCTCCCAAAATCCTCCGCGCACGCTTCCTGTGCATGACGCCATTCACATCCCTGGTCATATCATCTCTCTGTGATTTTTATTTTAACATATGTGAACCACACATCCTCCCCGCTCGCGCGTCATCACCTGTGCTCAAGTTTGCACCTAACTAACCCATGTGCTGAGCCGAAAGGTTCTCAGCCTAACTAAACCCAAAGGCAAGATATATAAAACTAAATCCCTCGGCCATTATATTACATATTTTTAGAGATGATAGTTTTTTTTTTCTTTTGTTCGTTTTTCCATGTATTTCTTAATTGTTACATGTGAAGCACTCGTGACGCAGTTGCTATCGTCGTAGGAAATGGACACGGTGACCTGTGTTCAAAACCTGGCAAGACTGTTTGCATTTCCCACAGGACTAATACCAAGGAGAAAGGTAAGTATATAACTCTTCTCCCTCCAGTTAAGGGTGAATATCAGGCTAGACTAGACTTTTTAACCTTGATAAGGCAACCAGCCTAGGAGAAAGAAAAATTTGAATTCGAACCAGTTAAATCTCATTTTATCAAACAAACTTTGCGTCTCATTCTGCTCGTGTTAAGGTGTTGCTAAATACATATGTGTAGTAATTTATAATGTATATTTTGTAATAATAGTAGTAGTAGAACTTGGAAAAATAGTAGTAAATGATATATGGTAAATGTTTTATGATATTAAAATACTAAATGCCATTACTACTCAATGGATGCACCACATCGACGATAACAAAACTCATTGAGAAAAAGCTAGACGGGAACCGAATGGTCCTGGAGACTGGGGTTCAATCTCAGGTCGAAGCATATCAAAGACAAAAGAAAACGGTACCTGATGCAGCCTTACTTTAACACTTACAAGGTAAGGATCAAGGGTAAAGTGGAGCAATCCAGGTAATTCTGTAGCGCCCTGCCTTAAACCTCAGCGTAGTAGCTATTGAAAAGGGAGCATTCAGGTCACCCTCGTCAAAGATAACCAATTTATATTGACCAAATCCCGGAAGCAACACCCCACGAAACGAAAGCTGTACGGTTGCTTACCTTCTATCCTACAAGTCTATCTCTCTGCATCTATCCCAATCGTTCATCGCACCAGATAGATCGTATATACAGCATCCAGAGTCCGTATATTGCTAATGTATGTTTGTCTTTTCTGGTCGGCCAACACTGATGTGTCCATATTTCGGAGACCATTGTAGAATGTCGCTAATGAGTACCTAGCATGTATCATCCATCTTACTTGGATGGTTTGAGAAATAGGAGGAAGGTTGCCGTACAGACTTAGTGTTTTGGGTTTTTGCTATCAGGATTTGTTCAAAATAACCTGAGGCAAACTTTTGTTGTTTTCTACGAGCTTTTTTCGCCTAGAGTCCTGGTGATGCAAGTAGACAGTGTTACCAACGCAGACAAAATTGCAAGAATTCCCGTTTTGTTTTATCTGAGAGATCAGATATCCATACGGTCAATGTCCAACCAATAGCAGTCCACGTTTTACGTATTCATATATTGACATCACTTTCAAGTATATAAACTGGTTTACTACTTTCAGAGGCTTGCTATTTAATGATGAGATGACATTGTCTTGATTAAAATACATGAACTTCTCTTTCTACCCTGTTATTCCCTTGCTATCCTTCAAGTAGAACAAATGAAAATTATTTTTCATAATAACTATTATTGACGAAAAATACAGTTTTATCATTATGAAATAGTAAAATGTAACAAAAATTATCGTATAGGTCTACGATTTAAGATTTTACTAGTTTTAATGATACAGAGTGTCTCAAAATAGAAGCCACGCATTTCAAAGACTCAAAAATGGTACTTGATGGTACATTGCTTAACACTCAGCATTATAAGGTAAGGATCAATGGTAAAGTGGGGATATTCAGGGAAAGGAGTAGCGCCCTCCCCTACACCTCGGTGTAGTAGCTATCGAAAAGAGAGCCTTTGGGTCACCCACGACTACGGTCGCCAACTTTACTTTTTTACTGAGACAAGCACAATGGCGGTCATTTGGAACTCGTCTTATAAAAAATACATCCTTTGAGCAGGAGACATCAAATCAATGTTTTTTAACTGTTATATCCGCTTCTCAGATATGGAATCTTTTTATTTTTTTTGAGTTTCTTGTCTCAGTAATAAATCATTATCATAATAATGGGTTGCATTTATTTTCAGACAGTTTTGAATGATTTTGTTTCCAAATAAGTAATGACATAAAACATTTTTTCATTCTCTTGTCCAAGACGTTGTGATTAATGATTAATAATTGTTATAGTCATACTATTTTAAAATCTGAAACAATTATTAGCAGTCACATGGGTTCCCTGTATATTGAAAAACCCTACATATAATATTTTGTCTGGTTAGTTTTGGTTTCTCTTTTTAATGGCATATCAACCTTCATGGGTAATTTAATGCCAAAACCATCTGAGTAGAAGAACTGTAATGGCACTATTTAACCCACAGCTCGAGGGTAGGGGGAGTTCCTTTATATATTTCCCGAAGGTATTAGTCTGAAACGGAACGTAACAACGTGACTGTTGTTCGATCTCGTTTATTACGATGTTGAAGTCTAGCGCGCTAGCTAATATACCCTTTTCATGCTTGGTTTGTGTTGAGCAATATATTTCTTTCCAAAGCAAAAGATCTTTACACATGTTGTTCTGACGTTTTTATGCGTCGAAAAAAGGCTTTTTTTTACACATTATACATCAATTGTCAATAACACTATCTTAATTTCTCTTTTGTTGTGTTTGTACCATAGGTCCAACGTTTTGTGCTGTAAGAAAAAAGTCCGCAGAAAAAGAAATACTCAAACTCGAAGGTAAGGGAAGAAACTATCATCATCATCATCATCATGTCGCGCCGCCAGCGCGGATATCCCTGACCCTCTCTCGCCACTTCTCCCTATCATTCATCGCCTCCGGCAGGTCTTCAGGGTTACATCCTGTGTCCTCACATAGTTGCTGTATGTAAGTTCGTGCTGGTCGTCCTACTTTTGCACATCCATATGTGGGGGTCCACAGGAGTACATCGCTTATGAGTTCGTCCTTGCTTCTCCAGCAGTGTCCTGCGTGTCTGGCTCGTCTGACTTGTATAGTTTTCGTGATGGGGGGCAAGTGTCCGTATAGTTGGAGTCTCCTGGGGTGTTGTCGCCAAGAGCAGTTGTTTATTATTCATCTATGCTCGCAGCAACTCGAAAAGTTCATTTTAGTTGCGTCCTTCTTCCCCCTTCCTCTCCGTGGTGACGGGATGTGGGTGAGAGCTGGCTGTTTGACATACACCTGACAGATAGGTCATAGCAGACTGGGATAGGACGGGTCGGGACCTCGGAACCTTTAACGCACCCGTTTTGTCAAGTGTCTTCAACTCTGCCAAAACCTCGTCACTTGTTTTCTTATATAGAGATTTTGGAGAACAAATTGAAGATCCTCGAATGATCGATGTCACCAGTGAAACACGTGATAATACATCTGTGATTATTTTAAAATCACGTCTAACTTTGCAGGTCATTCTGCCCGCACGCGCAAGTCTTGTGACACCTTCACTGATTGAAGACAGCGCCCGTCCGTAATATTACATATTTTGTTTTGCTTGTATCTCCTTTCCGAACTTGAAGTATATCCACGTCCAAAACAGAAATCTATATTTATCATTTTTATTTATTCATTTCTTTATCTATTTCTATTTAACTTTTTTTTGCAAGATAAAATATTCGTTAGTTTTAATTCTTACATGAATTCCAATTTAGAATATGTTTCTTTTCTTTTTAAATTAGTTTAGGCGATAGTAATGAAATATATTCTTGCCCAGTTAGCTGGGACTGTAGAATGCATCGACTGCATCTCTGCAGAGGGGTAAGATTCCACTAACGAGTCTCCTGAAATTGACACCAAAAAATCTGGTGGTGGGTTACTAGTAATGCTGGAGCATTGGGGAATGCTCAGTACTTCTTCCTTGCCTTCGTTCTCAGGTCCTTTCACGTGGTTGCACCTGAAAGGGTCATCTCTATAGGTCATATAGAAGTAAAATGTGAACTTATGCGAAACTGAATTGCTTTAATCGGAACTGTTTTGACATCCAAAGTGCGTAGTTCATTTCAACTGCATACTTATGCTAAACTGATTTGTTTGAAATAGAGCTGTTTTGTTTCTTGTTTAATGGCATATCAACCTTCTTGTGTTATTTAATGACAAATCCATCCTTATAGAAGAACAATAGAGTTACTATTTAATCCATAGTTTCCAAGGTTATTTATCCGAATGTGAATGTGTGGAGGGTTTAGTATCTTCCGTAGTTTACGGTCGTTACTTTCGGGTTTCATTTTCACAAATAAAACACAAATTTTACAAACACATAAACAAATCGAATGTGACAACAACAAATATTAAAAACGAAGCCATCAAATGATAATAACTAATAAGAATAAAGCAATTAAAATGCAATGATCATTTTAAGTACATATGTGTTTATGTAGTAAATACAGCTATGGCCAGTTAATTATAAATGATTTGTTCACCCGTGTGTGCGTGTGTACATGTTCAGAAAGTCTATTAAATCAATGTGTCCATAGTTGGCCAAAGTAAAGAGGATAAAAAATTGACTTTACTTACATACATGTGTAGCCGTGTGTGTAATTATGTGTGTGACTGTAATTATGGCCTTTTTTTTTTTAAGTCGACACATGCGTTTTTTAATGATCTTTGGCGACGACGTGTCGCATTCCAGTATTTGGCAAAAGAATGTCGCATGCTCCTTCGCTCTGTGTCCTATGCGATGCTTTCTGTCGTCCTTGCCTCTCTCTGGTAGTGGAATGCCTTAGTTAATTAAACTCTTCGTTATTTATGGAAACTAACGTGGATCAAAAATAGGATTTTGTTAAGTTTTATTGCAGGTCCTAAAATTCAAGCGCGCTGACATTTCTTGACCAATCAGATTCGTATAATTACTTATTTATTTTGAAACCTAAATATTTTTCCGTTGATTAATATCTTAGCCAAATTTTCTAGAATGTTCTTATTTTGTGTTTTTACATGATTGGTTGAAAAATATAAAAGTGTAACTATAATGTTAATGCCATTTTGAACCGAAATTTCTAGAATGTTCTATACTCATACTAGACTGAGTTGTTTGAATTGGAACAGTTTGACTAAAATGAATAGCTTGAAATAGAAATATTTTACAATTAAATTGCGTACTTATACTGAAGAGAATTGTTTGAAATAGAATTGTTTATTTGTATGAAAATGGGTTTGGCATTAAATAACCTACAAAGGTTGATATGCCATAACCCCCCACCGCCCAAAGGAATATTTTTAAAACCCGAAAGAAGCAATTGATACTTTAACATTTGTATCTCTATCATGTTCACAGAAATACTGACATTGTATTTAACAGAATTGAACCGGCAGTAAAGTGGCATCACTCGTGTCACCTTGTTTATGTAAATCAAATGCAATGTGAAAAAAGGTTCACTTTTCAAAGAAATGCATTTAGGAATTAAATAATATGAATTAAAAGAAAGTATAAATTCTATTAATTACAAAAAAAATTTCAAATTGATTTTAAAATGGCCGCTCTCAATTCAGATGTAAATATTTAACTAACTGAATAGTCTAAGCCAGACATCGGCAAACATTTCCATCAGGCGGGTCGTACTTCAGTAGACGTTATGAATTCTATTCTATTTTATTCTATTTTAATTTACTTTTTCTGTTTTCATTTTATTTTATTTTTTGAAATTTAGATAGGTGGTTGAAATATGTATGTTAATTAATGATATATTTAGTATTTAATTCTAACCTACTCTTAAGCTGAGGGTGTAACTTGGCTATTAATAAGTTAGTAAGTCGAGGGTGACCCGAAGTCTCCCTTTTCAATAGCTACTACACCGAAGTGTAGGTAAGGGCGCTACTCCTTTCTCTGGATTGATCTACTTTACCCCTGATCCTTACCTTATAATGCTGAGTCTAGGAGAAGGAAAACTCTGAATTCAAACCTGTTAAACTCCGCTTAAAAATTGACCTTGTGTCATATCCTGCCCGAGCGGAGGGGTTGGTAAATAGTACCTTATAATGCTGAGTGTTAAGCAAGGCGGCATTAAGTACCATTTTTGAGTCTTTGGTATGCTTCGACCAGGGATTGAACGCCGGTCTCCCGGACCATAGGCGAAAAGCTTCTTTAATTCTGAAATTACCAACATAACGTATTATTGCTTCGTTTAAATGGAAACAAGTATTATCATTTTTTTGGCACTTAATTAAATTTTGATGGAATGAGGATACATCTGTGTTGAGGTGTTCTTTAATTCTGATGTGAATGGGTCCGATTGTACTTCCTGCATAAAAATGATGGCATTTTAAGCAAATTAAACGATAAATAGTGGAAGTTTCTTGGTATATATTTAGATCCCTTATTAGGAAGTTGGCTTGAGTCCATGTTGCAACATGGTCACAACACCCAACATGGTGTTCTAACACCCCCACCTGACAGCATATTTACAACGTTAAAAAAGGTTGAACCTCCAACATCGTGTTCATTTGCTTAAAAAAGTATCTGACGAAAAAGTTTTACTTTGAAATTAATTAGACTCAAATAACTATCATTTCGCATTGCAATAGCCCTCTTAATTAATTTAGTACTATAAAATAAAATAATCGGTGCAATGCTTCAAGCAAATTATTAAAAAAGAAAAAGGTTTGAATTTAAATAAAAAAAGATTTATTCCTGAAATATGGATGAAAACATGAAATCTATGCGGATTTGATGAACGTTTTCACTAGTTTTCAGTATATGCACCGCCTATGACAATACACGTCAAGTTAGTTGTTCAGAATCGGCCAGACAATGGGCAGCATGTCTTTGGTAACAGAATCCAAGGCATCAAAGATTCTAGTGGGACATTGACCAATTCCTTTACATAACGCTAGATCAGGTTATTTAAAAATGAAACGATACCCGTTTTTCTCTAACATACTGAACTCATCATCATCATGATCAGTAACAGCAGCATCAAGACGTACTGACACCATAAATTTTCCTGACTCTCATTCCAACCGTCCCTATCAGCCATCATTCCCGTTTAGTTCTTTAAATGGAATCCAGTTTCCGCACAGAACAGATATAATTTTTCGCTGTTCGACAAACAATGGTCTGTTCATGTAAGGATTCCATTGAAGAACGTCATTCATGAATTTGTTCTTACTTCTACAACATATCTTGTTAATCTCTCTTGTATGGTTTGTGAGATGGGATGTAAGCGACCGCAGAGGTGTTTTTTGTAGGGTGTTGCTTCCAAGATTTGTTCAAAACAGCTGGCTAACTCATTGTGCTGTTATCATCAAGCTTTTTTCCAGACTTTTCCTTCAAGTCATAGTTATGTAACTATATAATAGTACTAACATTACCTCGGAAGAAATCCAGTTTTATTTCTTAAGAGCGATTTTCTTATGGATGAGAACCTGTTATTAGCAGTTCATGCCTTTCTTATACGTATGTTGACATTGCGTTTAGTTATTGAGATAAAGCTACAGAGGTATATGAAATAATCTATTATTTTTAAAAGCTTTCCAGTTAATGATTAATCTAAGTTAGGTATGCTTTATCTGATTTCAAATCGAACCAATGCTTCCAGCTGCCTGCTCCTGGCTGTGCAGTTGAGATTAGGCTTGAGCAGGTGCATTTGCAAGTAGCGCTAGATCATCTGCGGGATATTGTCTGCTTTTCATTCTATGGAATTATTTCCTGGATTTGGCGCATTATATCATAGATATAAACCAAAGGGGAAATCTTTTATTTTTTTTATTTTCCAAGACAATGAATTAAGTCTATTCAGTAATTGACTAACCGTTTTGCTTAGATGTGGCACAATGTCATATGAAGTAAAGTAAAGTTGGCGCCAGAGTCGAGGGTGACCCGAGGGCTCCATTTTCAATAGCTACCACACCGAGGTGTAGCGGTGGGCGCTACTCCTTTCCCTTGATTCCTCCACTTTACTCTTGATACATACCTTATAATACTGAGTGTTAAGCTAGTAGGTATCAAGTACCATTTTTAAAAAAGTCTTTGGTATGATTCGACTTGTGATTGAACTCGTCTCCCGGACTATTGGCGAACACTCTACCGACAAGAATAATTTATCGAAATTATTCATGTTGGCTTGCTAGTCTAGCTTGATAGCCATTACATCACTTGAGGCACCCAAACAAACATTAAAGTATGTAGTTATGGTAATTTACTCATCATTTTTCTCAGATGTGGTACAAGGCTATTTGAATGGGGTACCTAAAAGACTCGAACTCATAGCTGGAGGGTTACTTCTCTAGCTTGCTAACCATTACACCAGCTGAGGCGTCAAATCAAACATTCAATTATGGAATTATGGTAATTAACTAAGATTTTTGCTTAGGTGTGGCACAAAGCCATATAAATAGAGCCCCTAGTAAGACTCGATTTCATTCGTATTGGAAATTTACTAAGCTTTTTTTGCTTAGATGTGGCACAAGGCCATATGAAAGGGGCACCCAATGAGACTCGAACTCACTCGTGTAGGTTTGCTAGCCGAGCTTGCTAACCATTACACCACCAGAGGCGCCTTGATTTCATTCGTATTGGTTTGCTAGTCTAGCTTGCTAACCGTTATTTTACCTAAGGCGGCCATTGAGTCTATTTTGTCTCCATTGAGACATCGGTGTATGATGTTACTGATATTTCAGTTTAAAAATTTTCAAAGATTTTAATTAGCATTTCAACTCATTTCCCTAAGTATATTCATACGACTAAAAAATCTCAGGTAGCCCAATGGCAGACCCCATAAAAATAGTATTCAGTTCAGATTCACTGAAAAATACTTTATTCGCGGTTAGTATATTTTAAACTGACTGATATAATCGCTATAATGAACAGTTTTTTCACTACACTTTTCAATCACTTTTGTTGTTTGAAATCGGCGAATGTTCAAGACGTATTTTATCTTCAAGAGAAAAATACTCCAAGCCATAAAACTGTTTCGTTTAATTACTTTGTTTGATGCTATAAACGTTGTGGATTACTTGATACCAAAGCCATCTTTGAAAAAAGAACTGTAGTGGTACTATATAACCCATAGCTGGAGTTATACGAGTGTTCTTAAATTCCTAAGGAAATTAGTCCAAAAGAGAACGTTATAGTGTCACTGGTGTTCGAACTCGCTTCCTTATTGTAACAGTCCAGTACATTATTTGCTGCCATATAACCGTACGCAAACACAATATCAGTAAATGGCAATAATTACTTAAAACAATATAAGGCTTGCAAAACATTAACATTAGGTAGGGAGAAATAAAATCATATAACTGTTGGAAAAGGAGGCGTTTGTGGTGTAAAGATCATTGTCGGTGGAAATGGACAAGGCGAGACGAGTTCAAATCTTAGACAAAGCTGTTTGCGATTCACATAGTCCAAATACTCCGGCGAAAAGAATGTATCCAGATATACTCCCTCCAGCTATGAGTAAATAGTAGGGCAGGCGGTCTCTTTAACTTTGCTATAACAACCGGTCTAGGAGAAGGATAATTCCGCTAAAAATTGATACAGTGTCACATCTTATTTGGGCAGAGGGGTATATATATATATATATATATATATATATATATGTGTGTGTGTGTGTGTATGTTTGTGTGTGTGTGTGTAAGAAAATTATTTATTTGAAGAATTGTATCTTAAATTTGTCTAAGTTTCTGAAATGAAGCTTGATAATTTTCATCATTCAGTGTATTCGGTCTTAATCATCTGGAGGTTGCAGGTTCAATCCCAACTAGTCAATCACAAAGAATACATTGTATAGCATATCACTTGTAACCTGTTATGGTTAACGGAATGAGAACAATCTAGCCATGGGGGTTACATAAAGGGTTCGGTTCGAAGTTTCGCGTAGTCTTACGAACTCGATGTGAAACACTTGAAGAAGGCCGAACGATGCATCGACCAAATCTAAGGTTATATATCATTCAAAATGAAGACAGTTGACTGAATACATTAAGTACTCAAAAATTGCTTCTTTAAGTTGTATTTCTTTGATAAATGGTTATCATTATTAGTTATTTAAACAATGCTTGTGCTTAGCAATACTAAATTGAGTACTGAATTACCCAAAAGAGCGCTGTTCTCTAAAAGATGTTGTCTGATAAAGTTAGAAGTTAGTCCCGTAATGAAAGCATTTCTAACACAATTGTCGGCTTCGCTGCCACTTCAACTGCCAGGAAGCCCTACTAAAAGCCTACTAAAAAGTTAGAATTCTAAAAATATTTATCAATATTTTCCTTCTCACTTTCTTCACGTTTGACTCGAATATGTCAAGTGAATATTTCGTTCGTGTCTTTTACGTATAATTCTTCGAGGTTATTTATTGCTGATTCAGAAGTTATATAATCGATTATATAATCTGATATCTGAAGAGATACAATGGATTAAGATATCTAACTTTTTGTTCTTTGTTGATGTTAACATTGATGGCTTTTCGTAAGAATTAAGAAAAGATTCGATACCAGTGTTGAAAGATTTTAATTGCCAAGAGTGAATTTCAAGATACATACAATCGGTTAGGTTTCAAAATTGTGTCCATTATCCTCCATTTCACTTTGTTTATTAAATTGCAATACAAGACAAAACTTAGATAAGCCCTAATGAAGGCTTTCATAAACAAAGTGGACAGCGACTGGTCTAAAATCGAATAAGAAAAGAAGGCAATTTCAAAATAGGCTTTAGAAATTCTAAGGGGATTCTATATCAAGAAAAGTAATGTATATGATAGTTTGATGCGTCGTAAAACCAAGCAACCAAGCAACCAACCTACTAGCCTTTTATATCTTTTAAAATATTTCTTCATTATTACTTTTTGCCAAATACTCAGGGAGAAAATAATATTTCAGATGTGGTGTAATTATGGATTGGACAAGTTTTAAATTTTTGGATATTTATAATCATAAGATATAAGAGGCTAGTAGGTTGGTTGGTTGGTTGGTTTTACGACACATCAAACTATCATATGCATTACTTTTCTTGATTTAGAATTCTCTTAGAAATTTTAATGTCTGCTTTGTCTTTGTCTTCTTTTCTTATTCGATGTTAGCCCAGTTACTGGCCACTTTGTTTATTAAAGCCTTCATTAGGACTTATTCAAGTTTTGTCTCGTATTACAATTTAGTGAACAAAGTGAAATGCGAGATAATGGACACAATTCTCTAATATCTTTAAAAATATTTCTTTATTATTACGTTTTACCAAATACTCATGAAGCAAATAACATTTCAGATGTGGTGTAATTACCGATTGGAAACATTTTAAATTTTTGGATATTTATTCTTATTGAGTTGGATTTTCAGAAAAAAGAGAACAAAAATCAAATAAGTAAGTCCATAACAGTAACTTTATAGGTCATCATTCTTAAAAAGATATGATTTTTGCCTTTATATCAAGAAAGAAACCACATTCTTTTTATCTTTGTTTAATTCTTGTAATTTATACCACACTGATGGATAGGGCTGAAGAATACGCCGGGAACATCTCAGCAGAAAAGCTTCCCTTCCCCCATTGAGGTCACCTGATGGGCGTAGGGGGTAACACGTAATGCTTCAGGATGGGATCTTGGTGGTTGTGCAAATCTTGATCCAGCAACCAAAGTGGTCGATTGACCTGCAACACTCCTCTTACGCCATTATTGGACTTGACGGGAGGTCGAAGAGGCCCAAATCGATCAATCGGTTAGTCTTGTCCAGCCCCAGCAACCTTTACAATTGGCTCGACCGTATTTTAAAATTCGCTCTTGTGGTAATCAAGCACCTAACTCTATTTTAACTTAAAGTATCAAGAAGTCGGTGGCTCATAGTCAACTGCGCTATGACCCCTATTCTTGAAACCATTAATCTGTGTGCAAATAGAAGATAGATATCAAATATAATTGTTAGTGCTAAATAGCAATATTTGAATCAATTCAATTTTGCGAACAAATGAACTTTAACTCGTTTAAAGATAAAGTTTCCGACAAACTATTCGCCTCGAAATAATATATATATATATATATATATATATATATATATATATATATATATATATATATATATATAATATTTCCCATTAAACCAAATAATCAAACCGAATATTCAGCTGTAATTTTTAACAAGAATCTCTCGCGTAAGATATTGGAGAGAAACCCTATTATGGTAATGTCTGCTTTTAAGAAACAACATTTTAAACATTCAAATAAATATTAGCAAAAGACGCATTCCTGTGATGTATATAGTTCTGGATTTTTAAGTAGTTCAGGTTTCATAAAACGTTAAAACACAGAAAGGAAGCAGAAATTTATTCCATGCTTTTAGGATGTGTATTCTAATGAAAACATATCAGGTTACATTGAAGAGAGATAACATATTCCTGTTATTATTAGAGTAATCAATTTTACAGAAACTTATATATATTTACTGACACATCTTCGCACAACCTGGATATGACACAAGGTCAATTTTTGCAGAGTTTATAAGATTCAAATTCATAATTTTTTTCACCAAGATCGGTTGTCATACTATGGTTAAAGAGCCCAATCTGCCCTATTATTTACCGGTAGCTGAAGGGAAAATATTTAGATACATATCTTTCAGACTTATATTAACACAATATGAAATGCAAAAAGCTTCGTTCAAGATTTGAACTCTAATGGCCGTGTATAATTTCATCAGAAACCTACAAGAACGCATGCTGGAGAGAAACCATATTTTTGCGAAGTTTTTTGGTGCTAGTTTTTCTGAGAGGCCAAGTTAAAAAATTTTCGCATTACAATACATAGAGTGGAGACTATAGTTATTTTGAATTTTTTGAATCTGTATTTTCATATAAATCCCTTATTAAAATACACTCATGAACTTGGTGTCTTTACCAAATTTGCTCTTAGATTGATAATACGTTCCTAACGTGTTTTTAAAAAGTTAAGTCTATTTTGATGATTTGCTACAATGTCAAAGTACAGTCAATGTATTCTGAGTTCTGACAACAGGATTAAAATAAGTTGGTTTTTTGCCAAATGATACAAGGCTGAATAAATCAATCAAAATGGTTTATAGACGTTTATATTGAAAGTGTCTAATCTCATTTTATCCTCGTTTGATATTGTTAAAGATGATATGGCTTGATGGCCACTTAGGAATAACAAGGTGAAGAAACACGAAGTAAAATTTGAATTTTATAAAGTAGCCTTGTACCAGACTGTTCAGCGTTTAAGTGACGTATGATCGTACCTGTCATGATAACCTAGTTTTAACCTGTCAGAGAGTTGTTTTTCCTCTGTAATCATATTTTTTGCAGGGATATTTTGAAAATACCTTATCTAAACACCTGAGGCATCATCGTTCTTATTTGTCAAAAACATTTTAGAGGAACGAAAAATATGGTTTTATGCGCGATTGGTTGCAAAGAGAAAGAAAGAAAAAAATTAACATAACCATTAAAACAAATTAGGTCTTATTGTCACTGCATGTGAAAATTAGTAAATCAATTTCGCAACAAACCGGAACTGAATATCTCATTCTAACCGAAGTCATATATATATATATATATATATTTCGTTGAAAATAATACACATTTTCTGTCTGCATATTTTCTTGTTGATCCTTTCATATTGCCGTATTGATTTTATAATATATTCCCAACCCCTCCGCTCGGACAGGATATGACATAAGGTCAATTTTTATGCGGAGTTTAACAGGTTTGAATTCAGAGTTTTCCTTCTCCTAGACTAGTTGCCTCGCCACGGCTGAAGAACCTAGTCTGCCCTACTATTTTACCCATAGCTGGAGGGAGAATAATTGGATTCATACCTTTCCCAAGGGTATTAGTGCTATGTGAAAAGCAATCAGTCTCGTCCAGGAATTGAACTCGTGTCGCCGTGTTCATATCCTTCGACGATAACCATTACACCACGGGCACTTCCATATTGATTTTATAGTAGGCAATATGCGACAGTTTGTCATCGTTTATATATATATATATATATAACGATGAAGTCAAATTATTTAGAATAAGGCGTTTGAAATTTTTCCGCACCAATGTGACCAAATAAGGGGAAAAATTGAAAAAAAAAAACACCGTCTCTGTTTGATAGTATAGCGGTTTAAAATGTGACTTTATTCAAATATTTTCCCGCAGTTTTTTTATTATTATTAAAACTACCATCTATGAATTTTAAAAGTTAAAACTGTGATTAGTCTCTAAATTTGACTAAACTTTTGGAAGAATATATTTCTAAATGCCTCAAGTGTGAACTTTCGTGATGTACCGTCTTCGTTGCTGATTTCACGTTCTTGTACATCATATCGGCTCCAACAGCAAACCCGACCTGAATCCGAAATTTCTAGGTCGCCTCCTTAAAAGCATTGTGCGATGCACTGTAACATATTGACCTCCGACCCAGCCGTCGATCAAGGAACAGGTGCATCCAGTCGAAGATATCAGGGTATAAACTCGACTGTGGAAGGGTTGAATTGGTTGCAGATGTGATGCCCACAAGAAGCAGGTAACGACAAACAATTATATAACCCGGGGCCACAGACAGGTTCAGTTACTTGGGGTCAGTTGGTGGGAGATAAGATGCTGTAGAGAGAACCAGCACCCAGCATAGGGCTATGGGTTCTCAGGACCCCCGATTGAGCAGCCCAACAGAAAGATTTACTGCTAAAGACGAAGGAACTGGGGGTCAATATGTTGCAGTTTGCTCAGTCTCCAACTCATCTCTCACACATTCGCAACCCTTTCGAATAAAGTGAGAGGTATATTTTTCCTAAAGAAGTGTGTTCGCTTGTCGTTTTTGTGTTGACTATGTTTCCGCATGTATATGAGTATAATTGTATCATGGCTATGCAATAGTACCTTGGCATTATAAAACCCGAATAAAAATGGCAAATACTCCAATGTCTATAGATAGGGATTCTCGTCAGCGATCGTATTGATGTCTGCTCTTTTAAAATATTACCTGAGTATGTAAATTCGTTTATAAATACTACAGAAAATTTAATCCCCTTATTTTCTATCACAAATCACACATGGACTTTCATACACTCCTACTCTGAATTTGATGTGGTATTGTTTTCATTATTAATCACATTCCCTTGAAGATTTAACGACTGTTTTAATTCTAAGTATTTTAAGATTTTCAGTAATTTTTCAAGTATTTTTTAGAATTTCTGGAAAATGTTTACGGTTGTGAATCTTGAGAGCTTTTTTTTTTGGATCGTTGTATAAAAAATCAAGGATATTGAAGTTGCGAGAAGAAATTTTCGATATAGTCAAATTCATCATATAGAAATTTTGGGTGCAAATCCTAATGACTGGTGAAAACCTATCATTATTCCCGTCTTTATTTTGGTGTTATCATGTAAGTAAAAATATAAATGGTTATTTTTATTTGTGGATTTGCGATGAACTTAATTCAATTTATTGTCATTATGGATTAGGAAAAATGTCTAAGAAAGGTTAAGTGATGCTATTTTCTTGTTCATAAGGAAAATCAATGGTTCAATATTGTTTAATCTATTTCACATAAAGAATTGCAGTTATTTCTTCAAGAAAATCGAAGAATATAATAAATATTGAAAGAAAAAGATAAATAAGATGAAAAAAGAAAGATAGAAGAATAAATGAAAGAACGAATGAAAGAAAAAAAAAGAATGAAGGAAATAGAGAATTAAAGAAAGAAAAAAAATAATGTTATATATTTTTAAATATCGTGCATTTTAAATGTTTTATTTGATTTATTTATTTTATTTATATTGAAAAGTAGACATGCCTATTTCGTGGCTTGTAAACATGGTTTCATTTTTGGATGTCGAAAAAAGGAGGTAAAACATTTGAACTGAAATAGACGTTATAGATGTAGGGATGATTTATATGGTGGTAATAATTAAAATAATCATAAACAGAGTCGTAATGTGAATAGATATTGTGAAATTCATATTTCGAGATTTGTTTTTGAAAATAAGGAAAGAGAAGTGTAATGTATTAACACCCTTCCAAACTCCGATTAACCTGGTGACCGATTGGAAAGGGTCAACTAGAAGAATTGACACGGTAAGTGAAAGATTTTGTGACGCGAAACTTAGGGATTTAAAAAAAAGATTTAGTCTGTCAATTAGTGATGAGCAGAAAAGAAGTGAAGTAAAATTGGCGATCTTAGTCGAGGGTGAGCCAAAGGTCCTCTTTTCAATAGTTACTACAGTGAGGTGTAGGGGAGGGCGTTATTCCATTCCCTGGATTACTCCACTTTACTCTTGATCCTTACTCTATAATATTGAGTATTAAGCAAGGTGGCATTTGTAATATAATGGCCGAGGGATTTCGTTTTATGCCTTTGGGTTTAGTTAGGCTGAGAACCTTTCGGCTTACTGCATGGGTTACTTAGGTGCAAGATTAACGCAGGTGTTCACGCGCGCGGGCGGAATGGACGTGTCACTCAGAGATGTCAAAATAGTCCAGTTGGGAAACGGGGCTACAGAGTGCGGGTGACGTCACGCACCGGATTTTGGGGATTTTAAAAAAGGTGAGTTTTGCCTCGGGAAAAGACGGTTGGCTTTCGCTTGCTTGCCGAAGCTAGGCCAGTGGCCTTATGGCGGGTGCCATACGTGTTGGTGGGAGTAGGGAGATGGAAAAGCCAGCATAGAAAGATTGTGCATCTCTCTTCCTTATGTTGAAACATTTAACTTGTTGTTACGTGTTTTTCGTCTTTCGGGACTACTATGTTCTATGTATATATGTTATGAACATTCTGTGTACGTTTCACATATCCGTATCATGGGTATGGTACACATCGAGTACTATTTTTGAGTCTTTGCTTCGAACTGAGATTTAACCCCGGTCACCGGACCATTGTCGAACACTCTACACATTTCGAATCTAATGAGATCGCGTTGAGTAACAATAGATCATCCCTTCTACGACTCTCAAAATACCACTTCTGTCTCCGTGTTTTTGAGGCCGATCAAGAAGTTTGTTGAAACACATCAATGAAGGGACACATGTCTGGCGCTTTTTTTTTTATCTGTTCTGTGAACTCATGGTCATCACTTCATCTCATCCCTGTCACCGAAAGTGTTCTTCGTAAACCAAGAAAGCAAGAGAAAATATAAGGAAGTAAGCAAAAAAGAGTAAGTCAAAATATTAGAGAGACAATCATCATCATCATCATGTCGCGCCGCCAGCACGGATATCCCTGACCCTCCCTCGCCATTTCTCCCTATCATTCATCGCCTCCGGCAGGTCTTCAGGGTTACATCTTGTGTCCCCACATAGTTGCTGTATGTAAGTTCGTGCTGGTCGTCCTACTTTTGCACATCCATATGTGGGGATCCACAGGAGTACATCGCTTATGAGCTCGTCCTTGCTTCTCCAGCAGTGTCCCGCGTGTCTGGTTCGTCTGACTTGTATTGTTTTCGTGATGGGGGGCAAGTGTCCGTATAGTTGGAGTCTCGTGGGGTGTTGTCGCCAGGACTTGTTTAATACTGCTCTCAACATTCTTGTGTAATTTCCGTCTAGTTTCCTCTCCAGCCGTTTCGTTAGCGTCCATGTGGTGCATCCATATAGCAGTATCGACATTACCGCTGACTGGAAGAAACTGCGTTTCATTTTATCAGTTAGGTCCGACTTCCATATGATCGAGAGCCTATCGATAGCTGTCCATGCCTTCGTCAGTTGTGTGTCGATGTCTTTTTCGGTTGATGAGACGCTACTTCCTAGGTAGGTGAATTTGTCTACTAGTTTCAGAAAGGCTCCGTCTAGTGTGGCAATGTTGCCCGTTTGGTTGTAACACATATATTCAGTTTTGTTTGCATTGACATGGAGGCCAATGCCTGCTGCGGCTCGTTCCAGATTATGCAGTATTGTCTCTGCTTGATTAGACGTATTCGCTAGTAACGCCAAGTCATCAGCGTAGTCGGCGTCCGTGATTGTTTTTGCGGGGTACCTTTTGCTTCTTCTCTTAGTTAGCTCGAAGCCATTTTCTCTGATTTTGTCGATCGAAGTCCTAAGCACGTAGTCTAGACAGATGATAAAGAGGTACGGGGCTAGTGTGTCTCCTTGTAGTACTCCTGCAACAATGTCGAAGTATTCCGTGTCTCCATCTGGTGAACGTACTTTCACTTTGGTGTTTCTGTAGAGAATCATTATCGCTGCTACTGTTTCTTTTGGTAGGCCGTATGCTAGTAGGATTTGCTCCATCTTCCCTCTGTGTATGGAATCGAAGGCCTTGGTAAAGTCGACAAATAGTAATGTCGCCTGAAGGTTTTTTGCCCGAACGCCTTCAAGGATTCTACGGATGGTCAGTATTTGTGAGGTTGTGGATCTATTTCTCCGGAAGCCGTTTTGGTTTTTCCTAAGGATGTTGTCTATTTTGGGTTCTATGCGGTTTCGTAGTAGGGCATTGTAGATTTTGGCTGCTATGGATGTAAGTGTTATCCCTCGGTAGTTCTTGGCTAGTCCGAGGTCGCCTTTTTTAGGGAATGGAAGGATGCATCCCTTCGTCCATCTTTCTATCCTATTTTGACTATAGACTGCGTTGCATTGCCGGAGCAGTATATCGTCGAATTGTCTAGTCTTCCACACTTCTGGGGGGATCTCGTCTAGCCCTGCTGCTTTCCTATTTTTAATTCTTCTGAGAACTGAGTCGAGTCCTTCTTTGGTGAAAGGACCTAGTTTAACGTCTAATTGCTTACTAATAATTCTGGTGATCGGTTCATCCGTTTTTCCGGTGGGTTTCCTAGTAGATTTTTGAAATGCTGTTCCCACAGTTTTACTCTTTCTTGTTGGCTTGCAGCTTTCAATTTTGCTTTGGCTGTGCTCTTCCTTCTACTTACTTCGTTTATTGTTTGCCAGACTATCCTGGATTGTCTATCTTCCACCGAGTCTCTAATCTTATCTATTTGATTTTGTATGTATTCTGCCTGTTCTTTTAGATATATTCCTGTTTATTGATGTTGAGCCTTTTCTAGTTTTCGTGCATTTGTGTTTGTTGGGTTCTTTTGATAGCTTTTGGAGTCAGTTTTCACAAGTGCACGTTTTTCTCTAATCGCTGGCGTTTCCCAAGGGGCTCTATATTTAGTTCTAGGTTTTGTTGGCATACACTTTGCTGCCGCCTCAAGGCGTGCTTCTACAAAATTTTCATATTCGTCATTTGGGGTACCTTTTTCTGCCTTCTCTTGTAGTGCTTCGAATCTGTTTCTTAATTCTAATGCATATTTATCTCTAATATCTCTGTTGTTGAGTAGGGCCCGGTCATAGTGCTTGGTTGTCGCTTTACGTGTGGCGTTTTTTCGTAGGCTTAGACGTACTTTGGCCGTAACTATTCGATGATCGGAGGACACACCCTCGAAAGAGGAGTATGCCTCGCAATTCATCGCACTGTTTTTCCATTTCCCGTTTATAAGGACGTAGTCTATCTGTGCTTTACTCTTATTCGCGTATGTGTAGGTCCATAATTTCCCCTCCCATTTTTGAAAGTTTGTATTGAGGCATGTTAATCTATTTTCTATCATGAAATCTATTAGATGTTGTCCATTCCTGTTTGATGCGTTGTGTAGGCTGTATTTGTTGTGTCTGTTTTTCCCGATTTGTGCATTCATATCTCCGCCAATGACTAGCAGGTTGTGTTTCGGAATGCTACGTACTAGGGAGGATAGATCTTCGTAGAAGGTGACTATTTCGTTTTCTTCGCTAACATTCGTAGGGCTGTAGCAGGAGATAATTGTTGCTTTGGGGTTGCCATTAAACGTTGCGGCCATCATCCTAGGTTGTATTCTCTCAATGCTGTTCAGTGTTTTTAACGCTCTCGGTCCTAGAAGCATTCCCACCCCTCCTACCGATGCATTGATAGAGTTTTTCCATGCGGATACAGTCACCAGCATCCATCCATTACCAGTTTCGTGATACTTGATATCTTCGGTGTGCGTGTATCGGTACTCTTGTATGCAAATTATGTCTATCTTATGTTCTACGGCTGATGCAGTTAGCTCTGATAGATGACCTATTCTATTTAGGGTTCTCACGTTAAATTTCGCTATCTGTATTGTTTGTTTGCATCTTAGTAGTTTTTGTTTGAGTTTGAGCTCTGTAGCTGATTTTTCGAACACTGAGGCCAGGGCTCCAACCTCAGCAGGACGCGCCCCTTTTTTACCCGCGCGAAGAGCGATGCGGTTTATGTATCTGGTTTGAGTACGAGTCATGGTTATCTTTCGATGGCTGTTTTTATTCTCATCTATAGAAGCCACTCTTATAGATGAGCAGCAGTAGTTCCCCGATCGAACTGACAATCCTGAGCGTTAAGCCGCAGGACTCACACGTACATCACGCTGCTTCCCATGTGTATGTGTTAGAAAAAAAAACAAAAAAAAAAACAAACAAACAAAAAACGAAAAACAAAAGAAAAATGAAAAAACTTTTTTTTTTACCTTAAGTTTTAACTTAGTTAAAGTCCAAGACTGCTGTCTGTTAAAATTCAAAGACATTTTGGGGTATATTTCAGCCTATCATCCGATTCCGGCCCTGACAGGTTTTTATTTTATTGGTAGAATTCGATTTTTGACTTCGGTTGCTTTTTTTTTTAATTTTTAACTGAGAGTGTGCAATAAGACTTCTAAGCTTAAGAAAGTTCTATTTCTGTTTGCCCTGTATACTAACGCATTCGACCAGCGTCGTTATACGTCATTTTATTTTATTTATTTATTTATTTAATTTTTATTTTATTTTAATTTTTATTTATCTTCTTTTTTTTTTTTTTTTTTTTCCTTTGGGGGGCAATTTTGGGGTTTTCTTTAGCAAATTTAGAAGTTCGTCTTCCAAAAGTAAAGTTTTTCCTGAAAATTAAGTCGCATAAGTCTTCATTCTTCATTTAAACCACACAGAATACAGCTGAGATTTAAGACATTACTATTTTAAATCAAATGTGCATTTTTAAATGAACAGTTTAGTAGAATAAATTTACTGACCTCTGTGAAAAAACTTCTGGAAACGGAATCACTTCCAACGTATGCATACTATTTCAACAAATGAAGGATTGAATTATCACTAATTTTTAATAGTATTCATATTAAAGGTTCCACTCCTATATCATGGTCATCTACTGGGGTGGACAGAGAGAGAGAGACAGACAGACAGACAGAGAGAGAGTGAGAGAGAAAGAGAGAGGAGGAGTCAACTCTTTTATGGCTTTCGTCTTTAGCACGTGTTAGACTACATTTGAGGTGTTTTGGATATTTTTTTACTTTCTTTTCTCGGGGGGGGGGGCAATTTTGGGGTTTTCTTTAGCAAATTTAGAAGTTCGTCATCCAAAAGTAAAGTTTTTCCTGAAAATTAAGTCGCATAAGTCTTCATTCTTCATTTAAACAACACAGAATACAGCTGAGATTTAAGACATTACTATTTGAAATCAAATGTGCATTTTAAATGAACAGTTTAGTAGAATAAATTTATTGACCTCTGTGAAAAAACTTCTGGAAACGGAATCACTTCCAACGTATGCATACTATTTCAACAAATGAAGGATTGATTTATTTCCATTTACATTCAAATGGTAGGCACAAGGCCTCAAGTTTTTGGGGGAGGGGAAAGGGAGCGGTCATGCTTTTCTATATGTTCTACGGGACCTAGCTAGCCACATTCGCCGACCCATTCAACAATACAATATATATAACCATCCATCCATCCGTCACCATATGCGCAGCAATTACCAAAATACCACATGTACTCTATGAGAGAAGCCTACTTAAAACCCGAAAGTGATGAATGATTTTTATTCATGATTTATATACAATGAATATGATGGGAATGGGAGAAAAACCCCGAAATAAATGAAAAACAAGGAAAAAAAATCCCCGTTTGGTTGCCCTCCCATCCCCCCGTCTCTAAGATCGGAGGCCGACTGTTTTCCGGGGCGAAAGGAACCGAAAACAAGCCGGGCCTACCCTAGGTGGGACAGGGATCCTAATCTACAGGGGTAAAAGAAATAAAGGGTCGGGCGCGGTGTGGGTTGATACAAGCGGGTGATATGATTTTATATGTACATATGAGTGTTCAAGATCTTCGGTAATCGTGGACTGGGACACGGGTTGAGGTAGAAAAATAATGGGGATGGGGAAGATCTTGAGGACTAACAACTGGATGACGGGGACAATGACTCACAACATACTGCTAACTAGGTATCTAGGTACCAAAGAAAAGGGAAACAGTTCTACTCACTAAGGGTGGGGTCCCTAAGGACCCGTGCCGTAGACGCCATGAGACGGCAGAGGAGGGAAGGATGACTCCAACATTGCCCCCTTTTGCACGACCAGGGTCGCTGCATTCACCCACCTTTTGCTGAATGTTATGCGATCCAAGCGTTTTCTATCGCATCTGATTTTGACCCTCAGCTGATGCCGAAAATACAAAACCAGATCCCGATGAGAAAAGTTTGCATCGTCATACAATCCCTTGTTTCGCGTCGTCCACACCACCATTCTAGCTACAGCTAGGATCACGAGAAACACCACACGCTTCTCACCCTGAAACGGAGGAAGAACGTTGTCTACGACGTAACCAACGTCGAGCAGCACGAGCTGTTTGGGCTCGATGCGAGCCGTCCACTCGCCGACGTGATCCCAGAACGGACGAACTCGCTCGCAGTAGTAGAAGGCGTGCTCAGCCGTTTCTTCCAAGCCACTGCCGGAGCGAGGGCAATCAGGCATGTCTGCCAGGCCCGCTCTGTAATTCAAGCCGACAAGGGGTAACGCATTTCGCACAAGTCGCCAGGTGAGCGAAAACTCGGAGTTGTTCAAGAAGCTCGATCCTGGCGCCCAATTCCAATGAGAGCGGATCTCCTCCGTCGTCCAGCCGCGCCGTTCGCTGAGAGGATCAGAAGCGGAACCCACCACTAGCTCCCGATATAGTTCTTTTCGAGGCCGTGAAAGGTCACTGGACCCAAGAAGGTTACGAAGGGCCTTTCGGCACTCTCGGACAAACAGTGTTTCGCCCAAAGGCTTACGTCGACCTTCAGCCTTTGGGTCTGACTGGAGGCGAGGAAAAGTCCGACTCGCCTTCAGCCTCCACACTGCAGTCCCCGTCAAGACTCTGCCCAGGTATGCAAGTCTTTCAGCAAGCCAGTGGCTCTCCAGATCAGGCATACCCAGACCCCCGTTGCGCGTGCGTTGGATACAGACCTGCCTACGGACCATCGGCCTTGCACCTCCCCAGAGCAATCTGGAAAGGGATCGTTGCAGTGCCAACCGACGTGCCTTAGGCAGAGGAAGTACAGCCAATCGGTAGAGGATCAGGGGGAAGACGTACACGGCGCACGCCTAGGCCCTGCCCTTTAAGGACAACATCCTTGAAAGCCAGATTACCACCCGAGCATTCACCTTAGCTTGTACCTCCGACAAATTTCGCTCCAGTTGGAGGCCGGGTCCGAACCACACCCCGAGGATGCGGACGAGTCCGTCACTCCAGCGGAAGGGCCCCGGAAGAGTATCGCTAGCCCTCCAAGCACCGAGCCGCAAACCTTCGCTTTTGTCAAAGTTGACCTTGGCCCCAGCAATCCGCTCGTACTCGCTAACCGCCTTCTTCACAGCCTTTATATCCAGACGGCGGGATACAAACACTGTGATATCATCGGCGAACGCGGAAACCCTTGCCGAAAGAGGGCCAGCAAAAGGGACACCGCGCAGGGCCGGAGTCGTCGTTTTATCCCTAAGCCTACGGAGCAGGGGCTCCAAAGCTAGGACATAGAGAAGAGGAGACAACGGGCAGCCCTGCCGGACCGAACGCTCGATCGCGAAAACCTCCGAACGCCTTCTGTTCACCTGCACCACTGCCTGACGGCTGTGGTACATCATGCTAATCCATCTGCGGAACTCCGGTTGGAATACGGCAGTCTCGAAAACAGTCGCCAAAAACCGATGGTCAACCTTATCGAAGGCCTTGAACTGATCTAAACTGATCAGTGCGGCCTCGGTGCCGTCTTCTATCCCCTCTAGGACCTCGCGAATCAAGTGCAGGTTGTCCTGGATCGATCTTCCCTTCACAGCAAAGGTCTGCTCGGGGCCGATCAGATCACTGATGACAAGCGGTAAACGATTCGCCAAGACCCGGGCCAAAATCTTTAACTCTGTGTTAAGCAGAGTTATGGGCCTGTAATCATCCAATCCCTCCCAAACATGCCTGCCACCTTTCTTCAGCAATGTGATCACGCCCTTGGTAACGCTACCAGGGACAGTTCCCTGGGCGAACCAATGGTTGAACATATCCGTCAGAATAGGCACAAACATGTGCGACATCCTCAAGTACACATCGTAGGGCAAACGATCCAGTCCCGGCGACTTGTTCAGGCCGACCTGCTTCAACGCGTCACGGACTTCGCATTCAGTAACCACACCCTCGCAGCCAGCCGCTTCAGCCGCCCCAAGGCGGGGGAAGTCGGCAAGATAGCTACGAAACTCCCGGATCGGGAGATCAGTGCAGCGGGCAAAGCGACCCCGAAAGGCATCACGTATCTCACGACTCGAACGCAGCAGTCGCCCGTCCGGGGCCTTGACAGAAACGATATACCGATCGGGGAACCTTCGCACTTCTTCTTCACGCACAGTCGCGTTCGTCTTCACAGCTTCGTTGAGAACTCTCTTTAACCTAGATCTAACTACGTATCCCTTGTAGCGCTCGCTACTCTCGCGCTCAAGTTCCCCCCTAGCTAGCTCTACGTTTAGGGAGTCTTCCCCCAGCCACCGCCCGGGAAAGTCTATCTTCTATAGATTTCGCTTCCTTGGCCCTATCTAAATTGAGCTGTTGACCGTACTTGGTAGCGAAATCTCTAATCCTATGCTTAAGAGATCCCCACCACCTATTCCCGGTAACCGCCCCCACTAACGCCCGCTTGATTAGGGATTCCAGCCGCTCCCGGAAGTCCCGTATCTCCAGTAAGGAGGTACTGAACTTCCAGTAGCCGGCCAGACTAGGCCTATCAGCTAACCGTAGACTGACGCTAACAAGTTTATGGTCAGTCCACGCTATCAAGTGGAACGTAGGACAACTAACAAAATCGATGTCAGCTCTTCTAACTAACACTCTGTCCAAGTAGGTACCCACTTTGGCAGAGGGCGAGCTTTCTAACCACGTCCACATCTCCCGCCCTGGGTGATCAAGACGAAACCTGTCGACCAGATCATGACGAGTCATGAGGCCGGCAAGGCTGCTATCACACCTTCCCCATCTACTAGCTCCCCGCCCGACCTTATCTATCTTGGGATCAAGGATCGCATTCCAATCACCCATTAAGACTAGCCGCTTCGAATCGTCCAGGAACGGCGCCAACCGACGAAAAAAGGGAACCCTCTCCGCAGCGAAATTGGGCGCATAAACCGCAACCAGACGAAACTTGAAACTTTTCACGGCAACATCGGCCACAACCAGTCGGCCCCCGTCACCTGCAAAAACAACGTCAACATCGGCATCAAGGCTGCGTCCAACTAGCAAGGAAACCCCAGCGCTGGCACGGCTGCCATATGCTGAAAAAACATTAAAATCCTTCTCCAGCACACGACAGTCCGCACCGCAAGTGAAGTGAGTTTCTTGCACTGCAGCAACATCTACACCGAGAGTTTTGAGTTCAGCAAGCAAGCGCGTACACTTGCTTGAATCCCTCAATCCCCTCACATTCAACGTAGCAAGGTTAAGAGCCATCAATCCCACTTACCTTACTCACTGTCGACTACGGGCCGGAAATCCTTGGGAGTAAGGATGCCGACGGCCTGACGCAGGGATCCGGTACCGAGCTCAGTGCTAACTCGGTCGTCTCTGGTGATTCCCCCGACATCCATGGAGTACTCAATTTTAATGACCTATAGAAGGAAGGGTGAACTAAAATCGGGACCCTTCCCGCACAGTATGGTAACATTTTTCGTAGCATTGCATTAGTAGTGTCGGCCAACATTACGTCCGCCCGACTGGCTTCCTCAATAAAAAGCCAAAGCTCCTTAGTTCGGTTACCAGCCGCGCGGACGAATGTGGTCAACATTGGTGCATTCTTGAAATTGTACGGATTGGTAATGTCCGCCTTATCGATTGTCTTAAGAGCCAACAGGGGCTTAAGGGCTTTTTTGAGGACATGGTCTAGGTGCTGGGGCTCCAATATGTCCTCACAGAAGTAGAAAGCGTTTGTCGCCCGTCGCACCTCAGTTGAGACTGACTGCGAGCGCCGTTTTGTTGCTGATTGTGGAGGGGTTGATGTTCTGGTCACCGAATGGGACCGTGTGATTGGTTTAGGTGTGGTGATTTGAGATAGTGAAGGTGATTGTGGAGAAAGTGGGAAGTCGTCAGTAGGGGTATTTTTGGATTGTTGTGGGAGCGGGATTAATTGGGCTGGTCTTTCGGGTTTGACGGGTGATTTTTTGGTGTTTTCATCCGCCTTTGGTTGAGACTGGGATGGTGTTTGGGGATGCTTTGATTGAGACTGGGATGGTGTTTGGGAATGTACTTTATTGTCTTTGGTGTGTTTATTCATGTTTTCCTCCCCCCTTTTTTGAGACTGGGATGGTGTTTGGGGATGCACTTTAATATCTTTAATGTGCTTTTTCTCGCCCCCGTCCTTCTGCGAGTCCCCACTGTCCCTACCTCTCTTCAGATTGACTGCGACTTCCATACTTTCTGTTGTATCTTTGGTTTTCCTTTGATTAACTGTTGATGATGATGATGATGATGATGATGATGGATTTGCAGTATGTACTGGCTGTTGTTGAGTCTTTGCTACTGCTGATGATGGTTGTTGTTGCTGCTGTTTTTCAGTTATAGTAGTCAATGAAGAAAATATAGGTATGAGGAAATTAACTAAAGCTAAAGGAATTGTGGAAAAAATTGAAGATTTTAAAAGAAAGAAAGAAAGAAAGAAAGAAAGAGTTTGCAAATAGAAAGAAAGAAAGAAAGAAAGAAAGAAAGAACAGATATTAAGAAGCAAAGAAACAATCAAAGATGAGGAAAAGAAAGAAAAGAAAGAAACCAAGAAAGAAAAAAAACGAAAACTATCATTTTCGAAAGAAAGAAGGAAAAAAATGAAATAAAAAAAAACGATATCTCAACTATTAAAAGAAGGAAGGAAGGAAGGAAGGAAAAAGACACAAGAGAACGCGGCATCTTAATCATAGAAAGATTAAAGGGAAAAAATTGACAAATACAACATCTCAATTACTAAAAGAAAAGAAGGAGGAATAAAAACTAATTAAAAATGTATCTTAATCCTAGAAATAAATGAATAAAACTGAAAGAAAGAAATAATTGAAAGACAGAAATTGAAAAAATACAATAATTCTTGAAAAAAGAAGGAATAAAAAACAGAAAAAATAAACGGAGAAAAAGTAATAATTATTGAAAGAAGAAAAGAATATTCGAAAAAGTATAGTTATTAAAGAAAGAAATATAGATGAATGAATGAATAAATAAAAACTGTAATTAATATGAGAAAGAGAGAAATAATGAAAGATATGAAAATAATTGAAAGAGCAAAAAAGAAAAAGAAAAAATATGGATTGTAAAAAAACAACAGAATAAAGAAATGAAGAAGGAAGAAAAGATATCATCTCTAGTAAAAAAAAAGAAAACAGAGAAAAAATAGAAAAAGAGAAGAAATTATAAGAATAAAAACGCTGAAGGGTCATGAATATTGAGTCGAACAAAGAAAGAAAAATAAAAATGAAGAATAAATGTAAAAGGATACATTATGATAATTAAAATAAAATGAAAGAGAAATATTATATTGATAACAGAAAGAAAGAAAGAACGAAAAATTAAAAAAAATAAAATATCAAAAGAATTTGCTAAAAATATCAAAATCACTGTTGTGAATAATTAATATAGGCCGATTCTATTTTTACCGAGAGAGAAGCTAAGGGAAAGAATACACACACACAGACACACACACACACACACACATATATATATATATATATATATATATATATATCCGTTAGTTGTCTAAATTTCTGAGACGAATCTTGTTGATTTTTATCATTAAGGGTTTTCGGACTATTGTCTTCATCTTTATTGTTATTTCCACAACGTTTCGGCCGATATGTCCTCCGGCCTTCTTCCGGTGTTTGTCAAATTCGGGAACCTTCACTGGACTTCGAACTACGGGGGTCGTCTGTTCTGGTTCCGTTAGCCATAACCGGGTACAAGTGTTAAGTATTCCTGTATTCTTACTCGCCTGCATTGAGGATTGAACCGGCAACCTCCAGATGGTTGTCTCCTTAGGAGCTTAGGGAACCAACGCCTATAACCGTTACGCCATGTGTCCTGCTGGACAATTTATAAACTTAATCTTCTTACTTTACAAAAATTTGTACTATTATGTATGATTTTTTACCTATGCACATATTCAGATATTTTTCCTCATCTAGCCTTCTTAATTATCGGTTCCCAATTTGTATTCAACTCTATACTTGGTCTACTCTGCAGGTCATTGTAGCCCAACATATGTGCTGATTCCTTTAGCAACTATCATGACTAGAAAATCCGGCAAACACCGGCATGCGATATACGTAACTCTGAACAGCTGTTTCAACCTTATTGGGTCTCATCAGCAGTGCACACCGTGATCCCCACTACCGGATTCTAATATAACATTAATTCCTCCATCTAAATATAATATAATTCTATTTCCTGCCTGTGAGGTTAACTTTATGTGGATTCATAACACCGACTTGGAAAGACGTAGCCCTGGAGGTGGCCGTGTCCTCTGTAGGGAATACGCACCTTTAAGACACATTAGGTCTAGTGGTCGCGCATTGTCACCATGACTAGTTAATTCGGCATCGCTTATATGTGACATGAACCGGTGGCCCTGTGGTAGAGTTTCGGCTTTTGTGGTTGTTGGTTCGATCTCTAGTGGTGGAGATCGCGGTGTGCACTGTTGTTGAGACCCAATAAGTTCGAAACAGTTGTTCAATGTTCCGTATGTCACATGTAGGTGTTTGACGGATTTTCTAGTCATGATAATTCTAATATAACATTAATTCCTCCATTTAGATATATATTTAGATAGAGTGAGATAGATAGATAGATACCGAGTGTGACTTTGAGAAGTTAGAGGATGACCAAGGTGAATCATCTTTAAGAATTGCGGAATGGTAAGATAAAAATGAGAAGAGAAAATAATCATTAAAAATAAACAAAAAATTGTATCTATTGAATAAAAGTATTATTTTTTCTTCTTCTTTCAACAGTTTTTTTTTTATTCATTACCCTCTTTTGATAAGTTTTTTCTGGTTATTTCTTTCTTTCAATTGATGCAATTTCCCATTTTACACAGGTAAGAAGGAAATTTATAGTAATTATTAAAAGAAAAAAAAGAATAGAGAAGAAAAAAAGGATATTAAAAAAACGAAAGAAAGAACAAGCTAAAGATTGGACGGAAAAAATTAAAGAGAAAACTGATTTTATTGAAAAAAGGACACTATTATTATGGAAAGGAAATGAAGAAAAAAAAAGATAAAAATATTGATATTATTGAAAAAATACAAATAAAGAAGAGCATAATTATTGAAGGTCAAAACGAAGGAAAATACAATTATTATTGCTGAATGAAAAAAAAAGAAAAAGAAAAAGAAATTATTCAAAGAAATAAAAAAAAGTGCTAAAATAAAATCGAATCGTAATTTATGAGTCAAATGAGAAAAAAATCTTGTAATTGTTGAATGAAAGAATATTTACTGTCATAGAAATCTGCCTGAAGCACTTTCACGTGTCCTAGATAATTACTGGAAGCTAAAGTTAAAAGAATATAAATAAACGAGATGAATAAAGAATAGAACAGAAATGGAAAAAAATATTTCTGGATTGTTCTGGGTAGAGTGTCTCCAAATAAAATGACCTTCAGGAACATAAGTCTGTTTTCTTTGTTCCTTGCTATATACAAACAAACAAAAGCTCTTCTCAAAACAATAAAGGAAAAATAAGACATTATTTACTTTTTTCGAACTATTGTCCTCATCTTTGTCGTCATGTTTACGTTGTACGCTCCGGCCTTCTTCAGGCGGCTGGAATGTCGAACTTAACCCTTTATTTCGCTAACCGGGGTATACTGTTCTAGTTCCATGTGCCAAGTTTAATGGGTGTCAGTTATCAGTTATCTCCTTAAATTTTCCCTCTGAAAGTTCTCCACTGCCTTCACCGGGTATTGAACTCACACTCTTTGGGTATGTCAGTGCATCCAACCAACGCCTTTATCAACTGAACCACGTGTCCTTGACGACATTTTCCTTGTTCAAAAAATAGAAATACTTGGATAAGTCTAAAGATTTGCCATATTTTGATTCACATTATTTTGTTGGGCCGGTGGTGTAATGGTTATCGTCGTAGGAAATGGACACAGCGACACGAGTTCAAATCTTGGATGTGACTGATTGGATTTCACATAGCACTAATACCCTTGGGAAAGGTATGAATCCAGTTATTCTCCCTCCAGCTATGAGTAAATAGTAGGGCAGACTGATTTATTCAGCCTTGGTGTGGCAACTAGTTTAGAAGAAGGAAAACTCTGAATTCCAACCAGTTAAACTCCGATTAAAAAATTGACCTTGTGTCGCATGCTGCCCGGGTATAGGGGTTGGTAAATACGCATGTATATCACGTGACCGAAGCACTCCAAGCCGTGTGAGGTGTCCGTGTGTGACTTAAAAGCCGTAGAGATGGATGTGCCGTGTAGTCAATATACTTCGGAAAATTATGCTGTCTTAGTCTGCAGTCCATCATAACAGTACAGAAGAAACCTACAATATCTGTTTTACGAAAGGTGAAGGTATAATTGATCAAAGGACAATAACCAGATATTTCGCTTAGGCGGCAAAAACCTCAACGATCAAGATAAAGAAGACATAAAACAGTGGATTTCAAGGCCATACTCCAAGCCATAGGGAGAAATTCGACGAACAACTCAGTAGGAATATGAGGTGCTCTTGCATCTCACAATCCAGCGTTGTTCGTTACCTAAATGACCTCTGTAAAAAAAAAAAAAAAACAGAGCTGCCGATTTTTCTCTCAAATAACAAAAATATTGCATAACTTTTGACTCTCCCTTGTATAATAAACATTTCCTTTCAATTTCCTTTCTTCTCCATGACTGGAAGACTACTATTTAACTCCCTTCTCTTTTTAAAACAATTATTTCTTTTACACTTTCTTTTCATTTTTCTTTTTTTTTTTCAACTCATTCTTCAGTCTGCTAAAGCAAACCTCTGTCGAGTTTCATATTTCTCTATCCAAGAGACCAGAAAAAAAGTTTCAAAAAAGCACCTGTTTTAGTTATTTGGCTAGTAATGATAAGAAAAAAACGGAAAGAAAGTCCGCTCCAAAATAGACAACGTCTGTTTTTCTTCCGATTTCTTCATGCTTCAAAAATCGTATGAAATGAAACGGACTCATTCCTCTTCGTATTGGTAATAGCTTCGAGCCAATCAACAACCGTTTCAGTGACCAAACTATTCCAAAATCTAATCAGTGGAAGGAAAAAAAAACATTCTAAAGAAAACGTGTGCTTCTCTTATTACGGAAATATCCGTTTAATTTTTTTTTTTAAAAAGATAGAAAATAGAAAAAAAAACATAACTTCATCTTTTTGAAATAAAATATAACGGAAAAATATGCCACAGATAACTAATTATTGAGAGATAAAAAGGAATGAAAGAAAAACACAACTTCTGAAACAAAAAGACTCAAAGAAACGTGTATGAGTAAGAAAGGGCCAATGAGATTTAATTATTGCAAACTTATTTTATCTCAGGTGAGTAGGCCGTTTCCCTTTTGATATACTCAACACGAAATATTTAATTTCAAAAGAAAACATAACGAATATCACATGACGTTTTGGGTTTATTGAAATATAAAAATCGCTTTACGGAAAGAGAGAGAGAGAGAGAGAGAGAGTATGTGTGTGTGTGTGTGTGTGTGTATGTGTGTGTGTGTGTTAGAGAGAGAGAGAGAGAGAGAGAGAGAGAGAGAGAGAGATTACAGAATGACAATATACAATGAAAAGTTGAAATTTTCATTCTTTTGTGGAGATTATTTTCGAAAGTAACATTTTTACCTGAATGAAAAATACATACATACGTGATGGCTGTCCTCGGTTTCGAGCGTGACCACCTCCTTTATCTCATGTCATCCACCTCACCTACCCTCCTTAAATTGTATGTCCTCGTACGTGACTCTTCAGGCCAGCCAAGCTGCAACAGATTTTGCCACGGAATTGGCACAACAGCTCAGTTTTGTTTGCAGTGACATTATTTCGGTGCAAGATAGATTTTGCACATTTACGCAGATGGCTTTTGAGATCAACAAGAGATAGGCACAATTTTCCACATATGTCACAGTTAGCGTGGTGACTTTGTGGAGCCGATGCAGGACCCTGTTCGCCTTTGCGAATCAGACGTTTGTAAGCGCTATACTGCATACGGCTATTCTCAAAGGATTCTATGCTTTCGTGAATCAGTTTCCTGCACGAACTTCTATCTGAAGCCATTTTTCCCATTGGTCAACAGGTAGTGCAGATTCTTTCAGATTATATTTTATACATACATACATACATACACAAGTAAATGACACCCGCTACAAACATATGTATGCATGTGGGTCATTCAATTGATAAGGTGAATTCTTCTGAAAAATCAAAATAATCTTTATTAGAATTTTTTTCAAGAAATATACGTTCTGCTTTGTTTGGAATTGGTTTATGGAATAATTGTTCAATAATAAATCACTTTGTGGGCATGTGTCGAATAAAGTGCAATATAATATGGAGAGTGCTCAATTTTCGATTCATTCCATTTTCTTAACTGCCTGGTGATTGTTGTTTTGCAAAAAAACTCTATTATACCAACTGTTACCAACTCTATTATATTCAGGGTTAAATTACGTTATCCTAATGGTACTGGATACCTTCTTGCTTAACACTTAGCATTATAAGGTACGTATCAAGGGTAAAGTGGAGCAATCCAGGGAAAGGAGTACTGCCCCCTCTAAACCTCAGTGTAGTAGCTATTGAAAAGGGAGCCTTCGGGTCACCAATTTTACTTACTTTTTACTTTATTACAGTGCTGTTCATCCCCAAACTCGTTTCTTTGCTCAGTACGAGTCTTCTTATTGCTAAGTTGTCCGTATCTCTTCGTCATTGTTCCCATGACCCCAAATCTTCCCAGTTCTGTGTTGCAATAAAAAAAAAATACATTTTTATGTGCAAATAGTTCTTTTCTTTCCTGGTGACTTGCATTTCAGATCACCCGTCCGACTTACCAGGGAGTCAGTGATCAGAGTAGAGATGGAATTCAATCTGCTTTCGTTAGCGATTTTTCACTGACAGAAATGATCTTATTTCTTAAACTTTAGCATCATTTGATCACGTGACTTCTCGTCTAATCAAAACTACTTTCTGAAATGATCCCGGATTCCTTACATATCAATCACACTAGATGACACAAAGGCTTTTGACACTGTAAAACTATTCTGACACCTGGCAAATACTTGATTCCGATAATCTATTATTCATCACTTGTAGCTTTCTTTTCGAAAATGTAAGTGACAGGATTAGTGTTCGAAAATTTTCTTTTTTTTTTTTTTGCTGTTTATTCTTTTGTATATTTATATAATTTTCTTTCTCTCAAAAATGACAACGAATTTGCTGTAAAAAATAAAACGCTATTTGAAAAATAAATAAATAAATAAATAAAAGACCAACACACGCACACAATATATATGTATACCAGCGTGCACACACGTAAACACAAAAACATACAATCACCTTGTCGGCTTAGGCAGTAGAATACGCAGATTACACATCTGGTGGTTGGTAAGATCCCCCAAAGAATGTTTTGAGTATGACAATAAACTACATCTACTGATTTATAGAAACACCAAAGTAAAAGTACGATCACCAGATGGAGACACAGAATACTTCGACATTGTAGCAGGAGTACAACAAGGGGACACGCTGGCTCCGTACCTCTTTATCATTTGTCTAGACTACGTACTTAGAACATCGATTGACAAAATCAGAGAGAATGGCTTCGAGCTGACAAAGAAAAGAAACAGAAGGTACCCCGCAAAAACAATTACCGACGCCGACTACGCCGATGACATAGCGATACTGGCAAATACACCCGACCAAGCCAAAACACTACTGCATAGTTTGGAACGAGCAGCCGCAGGCATAGGCCTCTATGTTAATGCACACAAAACGGAATATATATGCTATAATAAAACGGGGGACATCTCCACTCTAGACAGAACCCCTCTTAAACTAGTAGACAAATTCACTTACCTAGGAAACAGCGTCGAATCAACCGAAAAGGACATCGACACGAGGTTAACGAAAGGATGGACAACTATTAATAGGTTATCGATTATATGGAAATCAGACCTAACCGATAAAATGAAACGCAGTTTCTTCCAGGCAGCGGTCACATCGATACTGCTATACGGGTGCACTACATGGACGCTAACAAAATGGCTAGATAAGAAGCTAGACGGCAATTACACAAGAATGCTGCGTGCAATCTTGAACAAGTCCTGGCGGCAACACCCCACAAGACACCAACTGTACGGCCACCTGCCTCCTATCACGAAAACTATTCAAGTTAGACAAACCAGACATGCAGGACACTGCTGGAGAAACAGGGACGAACTAGTAAGAGATGTACTCTTATGGACTCCCACACATGGCCGTGCAAAAGCAGGACGACCAGCACGAACATACATTGAGCAGCTATGTGAGGATACGGGATGTTGTCCTGAAGACCTGCCTAGAGCGATGAACGATAGGGAGGAGTGGCGAGAGAGGGTCAGGGATAACCGTGCTACCAGCGCAACATGATGATGATATATATACAAGGATCATTAAATACGTTTTCAAACTTTTTCGTATGGGCACATTTAATGACAGCACACACATGAAACTCGAGTCCCCTTCTAAGTAATCTCCTCCGGCTGCAATGCACTTGTTGTACCGTTCCAACAACTTCTGGAAGGCCCCATGGATGTCCTTTTGGGTGAGTGTTTCAATGGCCTTCGTTACAGCCTCTTTCATTTCCTCAATTATCTCATAATGACAGTCTCTGAGCTTAGGGAATAACCAAAGGTCACTGGGAGCAAGGTCTGGACTATAGGGTGGCTGAGGAACTATCTTGATGCCCATCTTGGTCAAATAGTCTGTGACAAGTATGGAGTTATGGACTGGTGCATTGTCCTGTTGGAAATGCCACTGACCCGATTTGAAGAGTGCTAGCCTCTTCCCTAGGAGTCTTCCTAAGAACTCCCTTAAAACATAAACATCATCATCATCATCATCATATCGTGCTGGCAGCACGGATATCCCTGACCCTCTTTTGCCACTCCTCCCTATCGTTCATCGCCCTAGGCAGGTCTTCAGGACAACAACCTGTATCCTCACATAGCTGCTGAATGTACGTTCGTGCTGGTCGTCCTGCTTTTGCGCGGCCGTGTGTGGGGATCCATAAGAGTACATCTCTTATGAGTTCATCTCTGCTTCTCCAGCAATGTCCTGCATGTCTGGTTCGCCTAACTTGAATAGTTTTCGTGATCGGGGGCAGGTGGCCGTACAGTTGGTGTCTTGTGGGGTGTTGCTGCCAGGACTTGTTCAGGATTGCACGCAGCATTCTTGTGTAATTGCCATCTAGTTTCTTCTCCAGCCGTTTTGTTAGCGTCCATGTAGTGCATCCATATAGCAGTATCGATGTGACCGCTGCCTGGAAGAAACTGCGTTTCATTTTATCGGTTAGGTCTGATTTCCATATAGTCGATAGCCTATTGATAGCTGTCCATGCTTTCGTTAACCTCGTTTCGATGTCCTTTTCGGTTGATTCGACGCTGCTTCCTAGCTACGTGAATTTGTCTACTAGTTTAAGAGGGGTTCCTTCTAGAGTGGAGATGTCCCCCGTTTGGTTATAGCACATATATTCCGTTTTATGTGCATTAACATGGAGGCCTATGCTTGCTGCTGCTCGTTCCAAACTATGCAGAAGTGTTTCGGCTTGGTCAGGTGTATTTGCCAGTATCGCTATGTCATCGGCGTAGTCGGCGTCGGTAATTGTTGTTGCGGGGTATCTTCTGCTTCTTTTCTTCGTCAGTTCGAAGCCATTCTCTTTGATTTTGTCAATCGATGTTCTAAGTACGTAGTCTAGACAAATGATAAAGAGATACGGAGCCAGCGTGTCTCCTTGTAGTACTCCTGCTACAATGTCGAAGTATTCTGTGACTCCATCTGGTGATCGTACTTTTACTTTAGTGTTTCTATAGAGAATCGTTATTGCCGCTACGGTTTCTTTAGGTATGCCGTACGTTAGTAGTATTTGTTCCATTTTTCCTCTGTGAATGGAGTCGAAAGCCTTGGTAAAGTCGACAAATATTAATGTCGCTTGTAGGTTCTTTGCCCGTACACCTTCAAGGATTCTGCGGATGGTTAATATTTGTGAGGTCGTAGATCTATTTCTTCGGAAGCCATTTTGGTTTTTTCTAAGTATGTTGTCGATTTTGGGTTCTATTCTGTTTCGTAGTAGGGCATTGTAGATTTTGGCAGCTATGGATGTAAGTGTTATTCCTCGGTAGTTTTTGGCTAATCCGAGGTCCCCCTTTTTAGGGAAGGGGAGTATGCATCCCTTCGTCCATCTATCTATCGGATTTTGATTGTATACTGCGTTGCAGTGTCGGAGCAGTATGTCCTCGAATTGTCTGGTCTTCCATACTTCCGGGGGAATTTCGTCCAGTCCTGCAGCTTTCCTATTTTTAATTTTTCTGAGAACCGAGTCGAGTTCTTCTTGTGTGAACGGTCCAAGTTTAATGTCTAATTGTTTGCTAATTATTCTGGTGATTGGTTCATGCGTTATTTTTGGTGGGTTTCCAAGTAAGTTTTCGAAGTGCTGTTTCCACAGTTTTATTCTTTCTTGTTGGTTTGCTGCTTTAAGTTTTGCTTTGGCTGTGTTCTTTCTTCTGCTCACTTCGTTTATTGTTTGCCAGGCAATTCTAGATTGTCCAACTTCCACCGAGTCTCTAATCTTATCTATCTGATTTTGAATGTATTCTGTCTGTTCCTTTATATATATGCCTGCTAATTGATATTGTGCCGTTTTTAGTTTTAAGGCATTTGTGTTTGTTGGTTTTTTTCGATAGTTTTTGGAGGCTGTTTTCACTAGTGCACGTTTTTCTCTCACCGCTAAAGTTTCCCATGGGACTCTATATTTAGTTTTAATTTTTGTTGGAATGTATTTTGCTGCTGCCTCAAGGTGTGCATTGACGAAATTTTCGTATTCGTCGTTTGGTGTACTTGTTTCCGTCTTTTCTTGTAGTGTTTCGAATCTGTTTCTTAATTCTAATACGTATTTATCTCTTACATCTTTGTTGTTTAATAGGGCCCAGTCATAGTGTTTGGTGGTCGCTGTTCGTTTGGCGTTTTTTCGTAGGCTTAACCGTATTTTCGCCGTGACTATTCGGTGATCGGTGGACACACCCTCAAAAGAGGAGTATGCCTCGCAATTCAATGCACTATTCTTCCATTTCTTGTTTATAAGGACGTAGTCTATATGAGCTTTAGTATTGTTTGCGTACGTGTATGTCCATAGTTTGCCCTCTCTTTTTTGGTAGTTTGTATTGAGGCATGCTAATCTATTTTTCAACTCTGGTCTATTGATTTCCTTACTTCTCCCACACATCTCATCATCCCTCACAGACACCCTGCCTTTTATCTCTTATGATACTCAAAAACTGATGCTCCAAAAGCTGTCTGAAGCATTCCATACGTTTTTGTGGCATTTTTTCCAAGTTTTAAACAGAATTTTATTGCATATCTTTCTTCTAAAGTGTCAGATTGTACTTTTGAAATTCACCAGCAGTGACAAACAGACTTTATTAGGGTGTATTACAATTCCTGCTGTAGCTGTTCATTTGAAACTGAAATCCTAAAAAATGGTCAGTCATCTCATAATATGTATAGCAATAAGATACTAAATTTTCTAGAGTCTACGACAATCTTAAATGCCTGTATAAAAAAGTCTGTAAACTTATATATATGGTTTATGGTCATCACTTACTTGGTGAGTTAATGGTGGGCCAGATTTTGCGGTATTATCAGGTAGTGCTTAATAACAATAACAAAGCTTATATATATATATATATATATATATATATATATATATATATATATATATATGTAATATAATGGCCGAGGAATTTCGTTTTATGCCTTTGGGTTTAGTTAGGCTGAGAACCTTTAAGCTCAGTGCATAGGTTACTTAGGTGCAACATTAACGCAGGTGTTCGCGCTCGCGCGCGCGGAGCGGACATATCACTCACAGATGTCACAATAGAAACCCGAGATGAAAAACGGGGCTAGGGTGTGCGAATGACGTCACGCACCGAAAACGCGTAGAGGATTTTGGGAGATTTGAAAAAGTCAGTTAGTTGAGCTGAGTTCTGCCTCGGGAGAAGACGGTTAGCTTTCGTTTGCTCGCTGAGGCCAGACGAATTTGCGAGCTACGGACGCCGCACAAGATGGGCGGGAGGAAGATGGAAAAGCCAGAAAAGAAAGAATGTGTATCTCTCTCCTTATGTTGAAGAACCTTTAAACTCAAAGGTTATAAAAAGTTTCGTAGGGGGTAATGGTTATCGTGGTGTAATGGTGTAATGGTTATCGTCGTGGTGTAATGGTGTAATGGTTATCATCGTAGGAAATGGACACGACGACACGAGTTCAAATCCTGGAAGAGACTGATTGAATTTCACATAGCACTAATACCCTTGGGAAAGGTATGAATCCAATTATTATCCTCAAGGCAACTAGTCTAGAAGAAGGAAAACTCTGAATTCAAACCTGTCAAACTCCGCTTAAAAATTGACCCTGTATCATATCCTGACCGAGCGGAGGTGTTGGTAAATAGGATAAAAATTTCGTACCTGAACTAAGAAGTCGTAAGTGTTTTTCGTGTTTCGAGATTCCTATGTTTTATGTATATATGTTACGAACATTCTATGTACGTTTCACACATAGCCGTATCTGGCTATGATACATATATATTATTTGGTGCCGGGGGCTCGGCATGTCGTTCATGGCATGGTTACGACTGGGTCCACAAGTACGTCGATACGATCAGAGAAACGGCTAAGAACGTTGGATCTATTTCAAGCGGCTTGTTCAGGTGATGGAAGGAGAGAGAGAGAGAGAGAGAGAGAGAGAGAGAGAGAGAGAGAGAGAGAGAGAGAGTAAGTGTCATTGATTCATTTATGAATAGTAATCAAATAATTGTAAAAGATAGAATAGGAAACAATTTTTTTTTAAATCGTTGATAGCATAGAGAAACGACAATCACTGCTATATGTAACATTGTATCGTAGTGAGGGAGAAAAAAGAAAGAGTAAGGGAAACAGACAAGCAAGTAGCTGTGAAAAGAAAAGAAAGAAAGATGGCCCGACTTTGAAATGATTGACAGCCATCGTAAACAAACTTTTTATGCAGGAATTTTATAGTAAACAATTTTTATGAATGAAATTTTATAGTAAACGGAGGTTTTATGAATTAAATTTTATAGTTACTTGTCAATGATTTATTAGCGGGTAATAACTGGAGATTAGAATTTTGATCCGAGAGCTTGGAGAATCCGCACATCGGTGGTTTGTCCAAGGATAGAGAATATCTGTAGTTAAGACGTCTGGGACAGGTTTCGATATTTGTGAAGTTGGGAGGATTGATATTTTGGGCGCTGGTGGAATCAGGCCGGGTTTTGTTTAAGTTTGTCAATACTGATTATTCGGAGGCGCAGTTGATCGCTTCGGACTTTTCATTGTCCGGTCGACTGAAATTGTCTCGAATAATCTAGCCAATGGGGCAGAGCATGAAAGAGACAGATACTTTTTTTTTTATGTCTGATGAGGCAGACGGATATTTTGTGAATTCTCCCTGGAATGGGGCTTTTGGGTTTTTTTTTAGGAAGATATTCAGAAACATGGGTTTGGAGGGGAATAAGATATGCGCAGAGTTTTGGTGACCTCATTGGATGTGTTGGGAAAATTCACAGACACGGATTTTGGATTGTTCTGAGGAGAAAATGTTGTTGGCTGAATTAATAAAATTTTGGGTGGTTTTGGAAAGAACACCCGGGATATTTAAGGCAAAAAAAAAAAGAAAGAAGATAAGAAAGAAGGGAACTCGTAAGCTATTGATAGGAGTAAAAGACGGAGAATGAGCAATTGACCTAATAGCGAAAAAAATGAAAAAAAAAAATTAAAGACTGGAAAAAAATATACATGCCAAACCGGTGACTGCTGAAAACTTTTTTTAAAAAAAGAAAAAAAAAGAAAAAGAAGAACCACAAAATGTGGTTGAAAGAAGAAATAAATGAAAAAAAAAAAAGAAAATTGAAAGGGAATACGAACACATTGATTTTCAATGACTTTTGAGTTTGGGACTGATGCATGTTTTGTGTTTTACTGTTTTTTTAAAATTGTATTACTGAAAATTTTGTTGATCAGTTCGACATGAGGAGGAGCGGCACATTAGTTTAAGAAAATAATTTGTCTTCATCGATAACAAATAATTTTATTTGTAGAGGAAAAGGCATGTAATATAATGGCCGAGGGATTTCGTTTTATGCCTTTGGGTTTAGTTAGGCTGAGAACCTTTCGGCTCAGTGCATGA